>JAYRBT010000139.1:69510772-69525756 GCA_036023395.1 Myiotriccus ornatus | reverse complement strand
CTTAGAGGAAGGAGTTCGGATCTTTTTCTTATAACTCATCCTCAGCAAAAGACCTTGTCTCATTTAAACCGGGACAGACTACTATGGGCTTATTATCTTTCTTGACACTTGTTTTCTTCTCTTGCATAAGTAAACTGTAGTATTTTCTCCTGTAGGGACTGCTTATCAATGTATTTTGCCTTCACTTAAAACAAAATTTCTCTATAGTGTAACAAAAAAGATGAAGAACCTTCCTTTCTGTTGCAAGGTTAAAATATTTCTGAACTTCATACATCTCTGCTGTTGACTGTACAGCAGAATTACACAGCCCTTTCATACCTGGATTTTGGGTTCTTTTTCAAATATCTTTCTGATATTGTGGGGATATCTCACAGTATGATCTCAAACTGAAAAGTGTTCAAGGAAAAACACGATGAAATAACTATTTCTCTCTTTAAAAAGAGCTCTATGTATACCTACATGTATAAAAATGTCAATCATATTCCAGTGCTGAATATGTTTAAATATGTGTTTATAATTATCTTTCTGAAGAGATGCCATGAGTTAAAAATCAATGCTCTGAAGTAATTCTTTCAGAGAGTAGAATGTTCAGTTGGAAGTTTGTTTTCCTAGATGAGACCTTCAGTCAACATTCCTCATTCAAAGAAGATTTAAGGGAAGCAGGCATGTCTCTCATCTAATCTGCTTTTATTTGAAGGAATGAAGAGATAATTCTGTAAGTTGTTCCACAAAAGCAGCCTAATTAAAAGGGTTTTAATTAATTAAAATAATTTTTTTAAAATTATTTTTTGCTTTCCTGAGGTACAATAACTGCTTTGGGGAAAACTTTATTTTCTCTGAGTTTTGTCTATTTTGTCTGTGATCTTAAGGTCGAGGGGCTGGGCTGGAAATATGATCCATGTTTTCTGGTGAAGCTGCATTGCTTTATAAAAAACAGGAGAAGGGAGAGATACAGCAAGGAAAGAATATAAGATGGGTTTGTAACCTCATGCACAGGGTCTTTGCCTGTGTGAATAGGGAGGCTTTAGATGACTTTTTTCCAGGGTTCTTCCTTAACACATAAGATAAACATTGGTCTGCTGGATCTAAAAGAAAAAAAAAAGTAAGATTTTGTCACCCTCTTATCGCAGCTGCCAGACTGATATTTGCAGTACTTCCCTGGCAATTCCCTGAGGCTAAGGAAGGAAGCATGTCCTCAGTACTCTGGATGAACTCTCTGTTCCCTCAAATCTAGCTAGTGACACCACCTCCAATATCACAGCTCTGCTGAAGGCTGTCAAACAAAACAGAACAGACAGTCATGTTTGCCTGTCCTCAGAGGGAATTCCTGGCTTTAGGGAAGAGAGAGACATCCCCCTTAAATCCTGACTGGTGCCTAAGAGGTGGAGGAGAGCATGTTTTCACAAGGAGATCCGTGTTTAACATTTGTATTGATATGTTTTACATGTCTCCCAGTTCAGAGGTTCATGCTTAGACAATCCTTCAGGGATCTTGAGTCCGTGCCAGATGCCTAAAAGGTGCAATTGCATACTTTGGGCATCCAAATCTTCTTGTGTTTGTGTCCCCTGAGTCACTCCCTGGACTGTGTAACCTTTGTAAAGCAATATTAACTGAAGAGAAGTAAAGATCCCCGTTCAAAGATGCACAACAAATTTCTGGCAGAGAACCTGCTAGTCCCACATTCCAGCCACCACCTACAACTTATTTTTTCTTTTGCCTGTTATTGATCATGCATTTACTAGCTGCTTGCCAGAAGAAGACCAGATGATAAGCCAACCACTTGAAAAGAAATCCAACATGACCAAAAGAAAACAATGTACTCTGGAGATTTGCAGCTCCCACTTAAAAGGAAGGCAGATAAGAAAATCATGGGGGTGGTGCCAGCTCTTCAGACCTGCAAGTTCCTGAAGCTTTTGAATATGTGGCTCTCCATTCCTCCTGTTTCTCTGTCAGCTTTAAACCTCATAATCTGTGTCTTTGTTCCCCAAGATTTTATTTTTTACATGAGTGTTGCCTTTTATTTGAAATCTGTGGGGTTATGAGGAGGAGAATAAGGTCATGATCTGGTCCTAAAGCTGCTCCATCACATTGCCAAGGAACCAGAGATGGAAGATGGTCTGTTTTTCAAGAAGGGCAGGAAAGATCAAAGTGCTTGTGTGAAAGGATCATAGGATGTGCATAGTAAAGGAAAAATAGTTATCAAAAGTGAATGTTAAGAATGTACAAGAAACTAACCTTAAAATATATAGTATGAAAGAGCTGCTTTTGTTTTCCTCTTCTAGACTGTAATGCTTTGGTCAAAGGAGAGGTGACCTGTGCTCTTAAATGTATGCAGATGCACAGTCCCAATGAAATCCATGCCTTCAGCATCCACATGCGTCATTTTGGTGCAGTGATTCACCTGAACTTCAGGGGGGAGAACCGTCTTCCACATCCGGGGAAACAACAAGAGTAAATGGCTGAATGTGCCAAGAATGTGTCTTTGCTTAAGATCAACCACCTGATTTTGCTATTTTCTTATGTATTGCTTTGCATCTCTAATCTTTGCTGTGAGGGTGGTGAGGCCCTGGCACAGGTTGCCCAGGGAAGTTGTGTCTGCCCCATCCCTGCAAGTGTTCAAGGCCAGGGTGGTCAGGGCATGGAGCAACCCTGTCCAGTGGAAGGAGTCCTTGCCTCTGGAAGGGGTTTGGAACAAGATGGTCTTTAAGGATGCTTTCTAATGCAAATCATTCCATGATTCTATGATTCTGTGAATAAGAACTGGGATTCTCCCAAGGATCCACATCAGTTTTATAAGAAGCCCAAGGCACAATAAAAATAAGACAGAAAAAAAATTGGTGACAAATACTGAGGGTTTTTTTTCTTTCTTTCTTTTCTGTACAGCAAGTTCCTTAGGAAAGGCTTGGGCCAAATTTACAACTGGTCCACAACACTTGGCTGCCAGAGCATTCTCACTGGCTAAGCTCACATGCTCCTTTCTTTGGGATTTGTAGGGTCTCAAGGTGGTCTGTGCCCTGAGGGAACACCTACTGGTGAATGTGGTTCCCTGAGGACACCCCTGTCTTTTCTGCCTCCTCACTGCCCTCAGGAAAGGACCGTCTGGGAAGGACCACTGCATTTCCCGAAGAGCTGCAAAGGTGAATAAAGACTTGGAGCATTTCTCTTATGAGGAGGGATTGAGAGAGCTGGGGCTGATCAACCTGAAGAGATAACTCAGGGGGATTTTAACAGTACCTGATGAGAGGGAATAAACAAGACAGAGTGAGACTGTTCTCAGTGGGGCCCACAGCCAGAAAAAGAAGCAATGGGCACAACTTAAAATGCAGGAAATGCCATTTAAACATAAGAAGAATCTTTTTTACTGTGAGGTTCATCAAAAACTGCAGCAAGTTGCCCAGAGTGGTTGTGGAGTCTCCATCCTTGCAGACACCCAGAAAGAACTGGACACAGCCCTGAGCAGTGAGGTTGCTTGTCCCTGCTTTGAGCAGGGATGTCAGGACTAGACAACCCCCTGCAGTCCTTTCCAACCTCAGCCATTCCTGTGAGGTTGTTCTGGCATCTGTGAGGGGTGATGAACTTTCAGGCAGCCTCAGCTGGTGCCAATCAATGAATTCAGCGAGAACATGTGAATATCAGATATGGAAAGCACTTTGGACATTGGACTCATTCTGGAAAGTATAGACAGAGTGTCCTGGCTGCACAAGCCCTGCTGTCAAACACAGGCATGATCACAGCTGGAAACAGACAGGGATCTCATTCCCTGCAAGTTAATTCAGTTCTATAGCAACAGCAGCAAACATATCCTTTTCCCTAAGAGCCGTTCTGGCCAGGCTGACATTGTATTTTTAAATAGTTATTTCTCATTCTTATAAAGCATCACAGTTACAAGGCAAATCTCCCCTTGGTACAAGTGAGGGTTTATTCTAAGCTTGAAAATCACACTGAAATTCAGAGCAGTTGATGTCACTCTCTAAGAATAGGATGTCCATACTGTTAAATAAAACAAGCCAGTGTCTAAGAGTAATGGTTAAACTGTCAGCCACTGAGAGAAGGTGGCCTTTCCCACTCCTGTTCAGAGCTGTCCTTCTATGATGCCATCCTTTGAACCATGTGAAGTGAAAGCACTATATTATCCAGATAAAAATGCTTCCCAGGGGCATGGCAAGAGTTAATGAAGTCTGGATGCTCATGGGCCTCCTGCTTCAGCCTGCATTTTGGTGCTGCTTGTTTTACTAAGACAGAGGTGAAGGAGAGAGAGCCTCACTCGGATCCAGTTTCAGGATGAAGGCCAAAAGAGATACATGCTCTATAATGTCTCATTTTGAATATTTTTTGGCTTTTCAAAAAAAAAAAAAAAAAAGGCAATTAAAAACCAAAAAACGTCGTACCTCCTTGGTACTAGAAAATTTCCTTTCTAAATATCGTAATGAATCTTATGGAATTTACTACTCTTTGGAATTATTGTGGATGTCTCACAACAGAATCTGAGAGAGCTCCATAAAGGTCAGTGGCTTATCAGTTTAAACAGATCTACTTGATTCTGTTTGTACAAGTGTAAAATGTCCATTACAGAGAGACAGTGATCAATCAAAGGGCTTTCACTGTAAGAAAGCATTTGAAAAGAAGGTTTCTTGGGGTGTTTTGGGAGGAATTTTTAAATGGACAGGTAGTGATAGGACAAAGGGTAGTGGACTTAAACTAGAAGAGGAGAGAAGTTAGACGTTAGGAAGAAATTCTTTGCTCAGAGGGTGCTGAGAAACTGGAACAGGTTGCTCAGAGCTGTGGATACCCCATCCCTGAGCAACCTGGTCTAGTGGAAGATGTCCCTGCCCATGTCAGGGGGGTTGGAACTAGATGACATTTAAGGTCTCTTCCAACCCAAAGCATTCCATGATTCTATGAATTTATATTTTTTGTTTGTCCTCTATCCCCTTGGAGTTTTCCCTGTACATTTTTAGAGCTTAGGCACTTTTTTTTTTTTTCATATGCTTATTTCTTGCTACAATTTTTAATAATTATATTGCATTTACTATAATTAAGTCTTTATTGATTTGACACAAACCAACAACTGCATTTTATTCTGGAAGTCAGCTGAAAAATACATGTAATCTACTAAACATGGACAATACACCTGTGAGTGCAGATGACATGTATTAAACTCTTTTATGACTTTTCTACCTCTTCAAGCACAGTATCAGTCACATATAGATACTTGCAGCCAGAGCTTCTAATTGATAGGCTGCATATAAAGTCTTTGCAGCACAATGAACTAAACACCAGCTACACTTAAATGAATTTTAAATAAGGTTTTGTATAAAGAGAATTCTTTGATGTGGAAATTATTTTTTCATTTGAAATTCATCCTCTTAACCTCCTCTGAACTGCATTATATTTTATTGAAATAGGAGCCTTAGTGTAGTACAGAGATGCAGAGATTCCAGGGACCTTCCCACGACTGCTGCACTTCAGGTACAGGATTATCTGCTCCTCCTGGGCTTTGGAGACAGGGTTGATCATGAACTACTTCAAGGAAGAGAACACTGAATAACAAGACAACTGTATCATAGTGATCTGGAAAGGGAAACGCAAGGAAAAGCTGGGTTATTGCCAGATGTAAGCCAAGATGCAAAGATTTTATGGCATTCTGTGACCGAGTTATTCCTCATAAATGAGTGAGAAAGTGTTTCATGCACGGATAAGCAAAACCTCGTGCAAAGCAGAAGGGATAGAAACAGCCAGTTCCTGAGCCTGGAGTACCAGAGGGGACTTATCATATGACTAGTGTGTTTATCAAGTAATTCAAACCTTTATCAAATGACCAGAAGAGACATCTGGAAGTCTCAGATGAGGCTTGACAGATATGAAAGTTCAGCCTTCAATTACATATTTAAAGGGAAAAGTGATAAGAAATCTAAAAATACATGACAGTGGTAGTGAACATTGGTTTAAACCCACATTCTTCAGAGAGCCTGAGATGGGGAAACTGCCAATAACTGCTCCAATAGTTTGTTGGGAGTCTGTCCACTGACTAAAATGGCTGTAGGTCAAGTCCTGCTCAGGCTGTAGATACCATGATTATGTGTATCTGTAACATAATTGGCCTTATGGTATGGTATAAATTTTGCACATTAGTCCTAAATATTTATCTAGGCAGATGGATGGCACACAATCATTACATCATTGAATATCTATCTAGGACTTGGTCATCTGCAAATATTTAAAATACAATTTATGTAGTGCATGATGAATTTTGGATGCCCTATTTAAATTTTCCAATTTTCTAAAATGTAATAGAATATATTCATATTATTATTTAAATTTGTATTATTTGCAAATACTCTCCTTTTCCAATTATGTTTATTCTTTCTAACAGCAAATCCACCAACATTTCAAGGCAACCTAAACAGGATGCCTGCACAGTACAATAAAAGGAAAATAACAGTAGGGAAATTGCTTTCCTCATAGAGGGAAAAACCTCTGGATTTTGAGTTATTAACCAAACATCACTTATCACTGTGGAAACAATAAAAGAAGTATTTTTCCCTCCTCCATACTCTTCTGGTCCAACCCTCATTCACAGACTGATTCTTCCCATTCAGTCCCTGTACCTGAATGCTTCTGCTAATAGAATAATCAGTTTCATAGACATTGTTGATTAATTTAAATACTTATAAATATTTATAACACTTTGCATAATATCCAGATATAAAAAGGAGAAAATTAATGGTAAACTCCTTTCTATAAGTTCTTTCTTTTTCTACATGATCCATCTGGTAATGAGGAGGTTTAGAAGTAGTTGTCATAGTAACAGGGCAACATAACTTTTAGAAACTGCAACTACTATGTTGTAATAATGGAGTAATTTTCACTGCCTTGGATTTTTCTTTTCCAGGCTGTGATTGCACCAAATGCTGGCAAGATGGTAAGATGCTCTGTGGTTTTGTTTTGGTTTGTTTGTTGATTTTTTTTCCCAAAGATTTCTAACTGTTTCACAGACAGAATCAGAACGCTTAATTGAGATCCCTGGAAAAGGCATTACTGCTCCACAAACAAATCCTACCTTGAGCAGTGTGTATGTCACCAAGGTACCAAGGCTTCCTTCCTATTACATGCCCAGCAGGTCTCCAGGGTGAGTAGGAAACCACCTACACAGCGGGAAAAGCCAAGGAAAAGGATGTGTTTGAGCTCTCGCCCCTCCTGAGGCCGTAGATCCACACATGCAAAGCTGGATTCATCCCTGCGAGCGGCAGGTATTTAGAAGAAGGAACAAAGTCTCCTTGGAGAGTCAAGAAAGTACTTGCGGAGAATAAATTCAGGCTGTGTCTGTGCTGAGTCACCTGCAGACCTGTTTCTCATCAGTGCTTATACAGAGCTCTGAGGGGAAGTTCACTGGGACTTTTCAGGGAGCTGCCTCGGATAGGGGGAGGAAGTCCAGAACACATCAGCTTCCCCTGAGGGCAGCTGCCTAAATCATGGAACAAAGTATTTTCACTTTTTTTTGTGTATTTATTTGTTTAATCAGAAGATTGTTGGGGGAGTCATATCTTATAAAAAATAGTAACAGCAACAGACGCAGGGGAAGAAGTCAGGCTCTGTGGATGAATGGTTTTGGAATTCAGCTAGGAGCAAAAATCCTAACTCCTTCCTGCTTGAAATATCTCTGGCTGTTGGGTGTGAAACAGAAGAATACTTCCAGCTGCAGTTCAGCTCCCTCTTAGCTGTACCCAAGCTGCTGGTGGCAGCCAGGTTTGCTGTGGCTGCTGCACTTGCAGCTTCGGAACACCTACGTGCTTGTGGCCCTCTGCAGTGTCACTTTGCTGTCACCTGACATCCTGAGTGTTCTGCTTCAGTCCAGCACCTCTACCAGCATGGAAAAAGGGGCAAAGAGTTTTGTCCCAGCAGCATTTCATATTTGTCCATTCAAAGGAGTAAAATGCTGGCAGTGAGAGCTTAGAACTGGGTAGACCTTGCACGCCATATATGAGGGTCTGTGTGCAGAATGGAGGGAGAGGGGGAAGCTGGAGCTCTGAATCACACAGGGAATACTAAACCATGGGATGGAGAAAAGACTGCAGCCTGAGACTGGCTCCTCTACAGTGATATGGGACCCTCTGTGAAAGGGGTCCTGCTCTCCCCAAGCTTCAGCTGCATCCCGAAGTGTCACAGGCAGACTTGATCAGACCAAGTGTTCCTGTTCAACTCCCCAGCCCTGTCTGCATCAGTCACAGAAGCCAAAGGATTTGCTGCAGGTCTGTTGGAACCTGATAGACAACCAGTCAAGATTATCAAGTATCATAGAGCTGAGTGGCCTGGAGCAGATCACTGAAGCAGCCCTGTCTTTTAGTAAGGATTTCTTTTCCTTTGAGGTCACACACTCATGAAGATGAGCCAGAGGTATTTCAGTCATCTTCTGAATGTCACACACTGTGTTACCTTGGTGGGGACAAAAGAAAAAAGAATGAAAATTTAAAACAAACTTCAAACTTTAACACCTATCAACAGACTATAGTGTTTTAGAAGCTTGAAATTTTTTTTCCTGATTTTATTATATGTGAGGTATTTTGAAGAGTGCGTGTATCTGTATATTCGCACACACATATATATATATATAAACATGCAAATGCCATCATTAATCATCAGAAAATATCATGTTTATTTTGGCTGTAGTATCTTTTGGTATAGACAGGAACCTTTTTTTTTTTTAAGTAAAAGGACATGTCCATGAGGAATTCTGCCTAAGTGAACTTACACCTCAGAACTTCCCTAACGGACACATATTTGCAGTCAATGGTTTATATTCATAAAGCCACAAGAAATGCAAATCACAAACCCCACTGAAAGGGAGACTGTTAAGCTGCTGTCGTTTTTTTGAAATTAGTGATTTCCTCCTCCTCTTTAATATCTCAGCCTGTCCATGAGTTTAATCCTGTTGTTCTGGTGTACTTGGGTTCTTACTTTCGTGCTCCACACAGCACCTGTGACACACAGTCCCTCTCACAGGGTTGCATTCAAACTCTTAAACAAGAAGTGTATATACAAACTGTTAAATAGAAGGAAATAAACCCCATTTTGGACCAATGAGATGATAGAAAACTACTGTATCACAAATATAACTATAGACTGTGTCTAAGTTTATGGTGGTTCTTGATATTAAAGTAAAATTGATGAGCATTAATAGGATCCCCATGGATTCAACTTCTCAAAGCCTTTTTAACAATGCAGTTCTAAAGAATTTAGATCAGAAGAGAATGCTCTCACTGGGGAGGGCAGTCAATAAAATGATAGACTTCTTTTTCAATTGTTTGTCCACACTGCATATACCAAGATGCTTTTTTCATTTTTTTAATATCTTTTCCCTCTTCTGCTTTGGAGCGTTGTTTGCATTCACTGTGCAACACAACAGACACGAAAATCATTCCTTATATGAGCACTGAGTGAAATAATCAAGAAGTGTGAAGGTGCAGAAATCAACACATCCAACACACATCACAAATACTAAACAGGGGTTAATATAAACCTGGAAACTCCTCAGGTGTGCTTTGGAGTGCCCCAGCCATGTGCTGCATGTGGTAGTACTTCCATGGACAATGCTGTGCCTCTCCTGAATGAGCCATGACATCCAACTGAGATGCTCATGGCAAGAAGCCACGTGGCAACCTGGGTCTCATGGGAAAGAAGCAAAAATGGGTTTCAGGGCAACTCCTAAGACAAATTACTCCATGCTGAATGGAGAGAGGGACGCAATGAAACCCAGGCAGTAGGGAGGTGGAGGTTACCACAGCACTTATACTGGTTGTAAAAATGGGGTGTCTGATGAGACAGTGCTGGTGGAGAGCACATGTACACACACAGACACACGTGTATATGCACACATAGTCTGAGTGGACAAATTTGGGCAGAGCTGGAATGCCTGAGCTATTTAGTTCAGTTCGTTGCACCCATCAGGACATGTCTGTGCATCCTTTAATTATAAACACAGATCAGCTTTCCAGGAAGGTCATAGTAAGGCCATAATTAGCTC
Source organism: Myiotriccus ornatus (assembly GCA_036023395.1). Taxonomy (NCBI): domain Eukaryota; kingdom Metazoa; phylum Chordata; class Aves; order Passeriformes; family Tyrannidae; genus Myiotriccus; species Myiotriccus ornatus. The sequence goes on along the minus strand of JAYRBT010000139.1, from coordinate 69,515,735 downwards.
ATTAAGCAAATTGTTCCACTATCTGATCAGGCTTTGAGTTCAGTATTTGCATGACCTCTTTTCATGTCTAAATGGAAAGGGTAAAATTATCAGCTAGTATCAATCAGAGAAGTGCTACCTACAGTCAAGAAAATATAAAAAGCTACAAATAAATTAGGATCTGGCTTCTTAGCTGGATTATTTTCTTACATTGTTGCCCTTCTTGCATGTTTATCTTATTGAAAAAGTAAGGATGAGAAAATTTATATGGATTTATATGTTGGTTTGTGTTATGTGCTGAAATCATAGAATCACAGAATGGTTTGGGTTGGAAAGAACCTTAAAGATCACCCAGTCCCAACCCCCCTGCCATGGGCAGGGACACCTTCCACTAGACCAGGCTGTCCCAAGTGCCATCCAACTTGGCCCTGGACACTTCCAGGGATGGGGCAGACACAGCTTTTCTTGGCAACCTGTGCCAGGGCCTCACCACCCTCACAGGGAAGAATTTCTTTCTAAGATCTAATCTAAACCTAAATCAGAGGCTTTGATTTCTACCTCTGCTTTATGATACTCAAGAGGTGGGATGCATCTTGATTCCACTGTGTGAGTGAATAATCTTTTTTTTTTCTTTTCAACTCAGATGATAATAATTTAGAGCTTGATTTAGGGATAAATTACAGACTCTCTCTGATTTTGATGAATGCCAGTGCCCCTGGAGGATTTATGTTGCAGCTGGTGTTCACCAGTCTCTCAGCCACTTAGGTAGTGAGGCAGGAAATGTGGGTGCATGGACTCACAGGACGGATGATGCCAGCAAAATTTTGTTGTGAGATCCCCATGGACTAAATAATCCTCCCATGGAAAGTTATTCCGGTCGTAGGGTGAGTTCATGAAACAAATGTGACAGAAGCAACAGGGAACAAAAAGGAAAAGCTTCCTAATACGTTCAGATCAAACCCAACAAATAACCAGGAGCAGTCTTTAATTAACTTGTGTTTGCTCTCATAAAAAAGCAGGAATGTTACAGAAACTAGCACCCTACTGAGATGATGAGAAAGATCTCCACCAGAATTACCTTGTGTTCCTGTATCTTATTTTCAAGTAGGTGGTTTACCGGCTTTTCACGCTGAGGGTCCTGACAAAGAAGGGATTTCAGTATCTAATTTCAATGTCTGCTAAATAGGAAGATAATATGTGGTACATTCTTGATAACAATGAGTGGGATGACATGTACTACCTACGCATGTCAGTATTTACATTTTAATGTCTTCCTTTGCAAGACCTATCCTATTCTGGAAAATATCTTAAAAGAAAAAAAAGTTTATATCCAGGGGTATTCTCCACAAAATACCCCCTCAGTGAGGACTGAGATTTTGGCAATCTGTTGGTTAGGGTTTTCTGTAACAGATGTTGAATCCAAATATTCATGCTCAATAGGCCATGAAGGACCTTCTTTCCTGGCATTTTGCTATTCTTTTTTAAACACTAATCTATATTTTTGGCCTCTGTACCATTCCGTGGCATTTATTTCTACATTTTTAGTGTTAATTTATTTAAAACTTGTTGTTTGTTAATGCCTCTGGGCACTCATCTGTGTGAATGAATTGATACTTCCCTATTCATTTTCCGCCATGTTCTTCATATTTTTATAAACTTCTTCAAGTCTCTTCTTTTTTTTTTTCTTTTTTTTTTTTTTTCCCCCAGATTGAGGCATCCTAATCTATTTAATTTCCTGTCTTGGAAATCAATATATACCTCCAGCCATGGTATTGTCTTTTTCTGTATTTTATTTAGACCCGTGGTAAACAATTAATTTGGCCATATTGAATATGTATGACACATAAAACATCCATAAGTCATTGTCTCAACTCCTGAAAAACACTTCTGAGAGGTCTCTCTCTGTATCTGTGTTTCACATAGTGGACTTTTGCCAGCTCAGTAAAGAATTCAGGGGCTAAATGGCTACAAGCCCATCGCTGTAGATGAGTCTCCTTCTATTCCTGGCCCCAAATGACTGATTTACACCACGAGGAAAATGGAGCAGACATCACTCTTCTCACTGCTCCCCTGACAAGGTGGCCATAGTGACACTCTTTTCCTACTTATAATATTTGAAAACAAGAAAAAACCCAAAACTAAACAAACTGCATAAAACAAAAAAGCAGAGTCTAAATGGTGCAGAGGCTTCTGGAGAGACTGTTAAAGTGGATTAGAAAAGGGTTAAGGAAAACGTCCCACTGGCTCTGTTGGCCAGGAGAAATGCTCAGTGAGCCAGAGAATCTCAGAGCACGTGTGCCCATGGCACAAAAAGTAAGAAGCAAATAATCAATTGGGTGCTTTATCAGCATAGTATTCAATTAAATTTCAATTAAGAAAGAGAATAATGCAGCAGTCATTATCTAAGCTGTGGCCAGGTCCTTACACCAAATGTCAAGATACCCTTGTCAATTTGCAAACAGTTTAGATAAGGATTAAAATTCTCCAGACTGCACAGGAGGCCACTGTAAGCATTCCTAATGGTCTCTCTGTCCTAGCCTTGGAAACATTTCTAGATTCTTATTTACCAAAGCTAATGCCTCTCTTTTGAAAGATAATTCAATAAATCCTTTCTGAATGTAAATTAAAAAAAAAGAAAAAAAGTAAGGATGAGACATTATCAAGAATATGCTATTGCAAAACCAGAATAATTATGTTTTTATCATGCTAAAAATCTAATTAATTCTCCATGGAAATTATTTTGAGATATAAGAATAAGCTTGCTTGATAGCAAGCACCACTAGTCCAACATTCAGTTTATTTACCACTCAAACAAACGAGATCTTAAAGGAGCAATTTCTCTCCATTTCTTGGCTTGCCTGCCTTTGCTGCATAAGACATAAGAAAAAGGCAAACAGCTGAAAAAGTGATGTTATTTTGTTTGATTTAGGATTAGAATTAAGAGATTTCCTGAATCCCGGGCTCGGATAACTGACCTGTACCTCTCAAGGCAGAGTGTTGTTCCATGAAAGGACCACTTTGGCTAACGTTGCCTTCCTCAGCGACAGCAGTAATCCCACCAGAGCAGTAGAAGTTGAAAACTGATTTCAATTTATGACAAACAGCACAGAAAATCATGGCGATATATACATGCTGTATTATGTGTGAAAAACAAAACAGGTACGAGATACTCCAGTCACTGAAAAGATAAAGAACAGAAACAGAACAGATTTATATCCCAGTCCCATAGATGGAGTCTATTTGGCTTTCCATTAGGTAGCACAGCTTCTGGCCTGTGGCAGATTTTGACCTCTCACATCCCTTTGTTTGAAGTGCCACAGCTTGTGGCAACCCTCGGAGCACACAGATGTGAGCTTTCATTGCATGTGTTTCTCCCTCAATTGTAGTTTAAAATCCATTTCATTTTGCTTTTTCAAACTTGTCTTGTAAGGACACTATTTAGGAAGCCATCCTGAGTCAAGTATGGTTTTTGCATGAATAGCAACATGCTGTTATTCCTGTATTTAGAAACATGCCCATATACACTTAAAAAATATGGCTCTGATACGTGTGTTTTTCTTGACTATGGTCCTTTCTGAATCATTCCCCTGTTGAGAGCTGGAAGGATACAACAATTACTTGGATTTTTGTGTTAGGTTTTTTCCCTTGCGTGTCCTTTGTGACTAGACTAGATATGCATTTCTCTTTTTCTTGTTCTTACTTTTCATGGTTGTCACTACCTTTTTACACTCTGAGGGACATCTCTCTCCCCATCTGTGTTGTCTTTTCTTTCATCACTTTCCTTGTGTGATTATAATCCAGTGATGCCTTTGGCATATTGTCCTGTATCAGCAGACCAGGACATACTAGAGGCTGTTGAATACACAGAATTTAAGCCCAGGACTAAAGTGTGTTTTGATATGTGCCATTTCTCTGTTCCAAGTGGATAATTATTTATTGGCTTATGTTTTTTATTCACTACCCAGATCAGGCCCTTCTTTACACCTGCAGGTAAAACCCATAGGCTGCCTACTGAGTTTTGGATGCTTTGCTGCCAAATTGTTTTGTTTTTGTTTTTTTTTTTTTTTTTTTATTCAGGAATATAAAGGGCTGCTGTGTCTCACTGAAGGTACAGAAGTAAATCTAGAGAGACTCACATTTCTTCAGGGATTGTCACTTCCATGGTTTTGGGAAGCACCATTATTTTAAACCAAGCACAGAGGTCAGAGCAGCTATTGCATCATATGATGGAGCAGGAATTCCACTTGATGGAGTGAGATTTTTCTCTTCAACACAAAGACATTGCTATGGGCAATGAAGGCAGATTCCTTGGAGGGTTGTTTTTCCACTGCACCACAGCTGGGGATATATTTGTTTTTAATTACTATTTTGCTTCAGCTTGAATCACAATGCAAAACATAAATTGGGGTTGACTAATACCACCTGGGCAGTAAACCAAGCTAAAAGAATAGAATACAAATACAATCAAGTCTACCAGTGAAAATCTATATATTATAATAAATTTTGGGGCAGAATACAAAAAATAAGTTCCACTTTTTTCTAATTCAGGATGATGTTTTATTTCAGAGTTTATTCTGTAGAACAACTCAAACTATCTGAAGAATTACTGGAAAATTAACTTTTTTCTTAAATAAATTTTTACTGTGTTTGCAAGCAAAGAACAAACCCAGAGATCTGTACAGCATATATAAAAGTTCCACCCTGGGCCTGGGAAATGCTGGTGAAAGATAAATCACAGCTAGAGAGATAATGTGCCTTCTTTTTTTCCTGGAAAACATCTGCCCTATTCATAACAGTGGGATTTTCCCCTCAGAGTAGCTGTATGGGTTCAGATCACCTCTCCAACAGCTCAGGATCCTGTCTTTGTTCATGGCTGTTGTGGTTTTGCCCTGGGTCAATTTGCTTTTACACCCCCCACACAATTACTTTAAGCTGAGAGAAGGTTTATGCAGACAAAAGAGACTGGATTTGGGAAAATAACATG
>JAYRBT010000139.1:69472060-69510257 GCA_036023395.1 Myiotriccus ornatus | reverse complement strand
GGGTTTTGTCCGGAAATCTACTTGGGCAAAACCATTCACAGCCCCAGGGACGGGCTGGTGGGCAAAACCACGACAATGGTCCACAGTGGATGCTTAAAAAAACCTGAAAGAACAGAACAAACGTGATAATACTTGGCCAGAACATGCTCCCAAGATTCAAGGCATCTCCATCTCAGGGATTTTGGGACCCAGAAGAGCTGTCACAACCAGAGACAGATTTTTCTTGCATTGATGACTCCATTAACTTCTCAAGTCTCTGTGACTTTTTCACATCACCAAAATTCTGTGGCAAGAAATTCCAAAGAATGACCAAAATGATGTTACCTTTTTTCATTTTCATCAGTTTTTCATTTCACTACAAGAACCTGCCTTAGTTTATAGGGAAAAAAAGAAATAGACATTTTCCTCCTTATTTTCTTTCATTCTTCCATTGACACAATAGAGTGAGTCTCAGAATCAGTGTACAAAACCAGCTATGTGGCACTTTCCTCGTCATTGTGGACACATCATTTGATAAATTTGTACTGTTTGAATCTTATGAGTCATGGATTAAATCAAATTAGATATGAGTCTGAAAACAGGGATGTTTGTAGAGCTTAACTGGGAGAAGAGAAGGTGAACTGGTGATATAGAAGGGAAGAAATAGATGAGTGAGAGGGGGAAGAAAAGAACAATGAAACCTAGAAAACACATTTTGCAATTGTGCTGTTTGACGCAGAGGAGAGTTTGCCCAAAAATCCAACCCTGAACTCCCTGAACTTTGCTTTGCCGCATTGTCAACACACGCGGCTCCAAACTTGACCATTCGGGCTCCCGACTGTTACTATTTCCGCCAACACTTGGCACAAAAAATTATGGCCTTCTTCCAAGGATCCTGATGGTCTTCTCTAATGGCAGTTGTTCTGGACACTGCCCCTGCAGGGTGGGTGTGACAGTGCCTAATTTGTAATCAGGCAGTTAATTGTAACTTGCTTGTCTTTGCCCAGCAAGACAACACGGGAGCAGAACAGCTCCCGTAAACCTTGTTCACTGCCCAGACATTTCAGCCTCTCACAGCTGCTACGGGGAAGAAGCAACAGCACTAAAGCAAGTTGGGAGTGGAGGTATAAGCACAGTCTTGTATCTTTCCTTTAGACAGCAGTAAAAGAATTTCAGGATGTTTCAATACCTCTGACAACCACACCCAGCTGTGTGGGGCCACACTCACACCCTTGGGTCTGGCTGCTCACTTTCAAATTTTTTTCTTGGTGTAAAATGTAAACAAGCCTTCTCTCATCCTTCTCAAGGTCTGTTTTGTGCAGTTATAGAAAACTAAATCATGCACAAGTGGGAGAGGGTACAAGAACGGGGGGTTCCCTGTGGCAATAATTAGCCAACGACCAGAATTGCTTGGGTGGTCTCTGCCCCTGATGGTCACTGCTGCAAGGAAATAATGAGATGTGACTGTCACAGGCCTAGGGCAAACATCTGAAACTAAAAAGCAGACTGCAGAGACCAGCTGGAATCATAGTCTACACACTGCTATTTAATCTCTTTTCTTTTTCCTCATGTAGAAATGTGGGGCTTTGAATATATTGTTTTTAATAATTGGCTTTATAACCACCACAGACAGAGAGTGACTCCAGTCTCTAACTCTGAAAGTGTTTTTCAAGAATAACTTTCAGGAACATATGTGAAAATTGAGAGGTACTCTGAAGGAAGCAAATGAGAGAATAAGAGTTCAGAAAATAGAAGAAGATCATGGTAGTACTATGGTAACACACTTCATTTTTCATTTGTTCATTTGTATGAGATTTTAATTTTTTTTTTTTATTTTTTTAATACTGAGTGATTCCAGAGAAAACCAAAAGAAGTGTATATTATTAACAGCTGCTGAGTATTTTTGATCAGGTGGCCATTTAGCTATTTAAATATGAGCTTAGAGAAACATCTTACTATGACGCAAATATACTGCAGATCTTATGTTTTGTTGCTCTTTGCAAGGGGGATCCCTATTTAAAATGGTCATGTGTCATTAGTATTTTTCCACATACACATGAAGTATTTATATACTTTTGCTGTGTCACAAATCTTCTCCTTTCTGCCCTTTCAGCCTCCTTTCAGTCACGGAGGTGACAGACCCAGAAGAACAGCACCTCACTGTCACCCATGTCTTACCTGTTGTAGAGCCCTAGAGAGCCATAAATACACTTTCACACTATGGAAAGGGAGGAAAGGAGGCTGGGAATAATTTCAATCTTGTATATAATTAGCCACATGCACACCTTTGTTTGAAACTATGGAAGAAGTTAAATACAAAGTTATTCTTCATTTCCTGCCCCTTGGAATGGTTGTTCCCATGACTGTGATCACTTTGATCTTCCTTAACCTTTTTTAAGAGCAATGTGTGAGTTCTTCTCTATGCCTTCCTTACAAAGGGTGAGGAGAGATATTCAGCTATAAATCCAAACCAGTCCTTTATTCTCTCTTTTTGCAATCACACTTTTTTTGGACATAGCTCCCATGCTCTGGCTACGGGGATTTGATGACTGGAGGGAATGCTTTCTTAGGTAGATATATAGGATAAAAGACAGGAAGGCTTAGGCAGCCATGTCCAGCTTCCCACCATCCCAGGAACCTGTTTGATAGATCCACCTGAAAGTGAAGGGCTCAACTTGGGAAAAGAGGCCCAGGGAGTGTTTCTTAAAATCCAGAGATTCAGTAGGAAAATTCCGTACACCATTTCTCTTTCCTCTTCATCATTCTCTCCTCTGCCACACACACTGACCATTATCTGTCTCCTCAGGCAGTATAACAAGCCAAGTGCCAGGAGGACAAAAGTCTCAACCTTTAAAGTCTACAATTTGCCTGAGGGAGACAGCATGAGCAGAAAAGGTCAAACACAGGACTAATGCCTTGGTCCTGATGTCCCTTTGGCTCTAGGGAGCTTCCAGCCCATTGTAATATATTGTCAAGCACAAAGGTGTTCGGGACCCAGCCCTCAGAGGCTGCAGGATTCCTTTTCTATTGCTTTCGAAGGTTGGCAGCACAGCTCAGGCCAGGTAGAAGAAATCATGCTGCAGAAATATTTCTCACCCGGGTAAATCATTCTTTTCTCCTTATGTGACTTTTTTTTCCTTTTTTGTAATGAAACAATCTCTCAGCACTTTTCCCATCTGTGCTGTGGAGATTTCTTTTGACCTTGCTGAGTGGCCTGGCCATCCATCATGTCAGAGCTGAGCTATCTGAGAGCAGAGCACGGGGGACTGTCTCCTCACCTACCTGCCCCAGTGACTGCAAAGCACACCAGAGCCCAGCCTCAGCCCACCCCATGACAGATACTTTCCCTTTCCTGCTAGTCCTTAGGCTTTTCCTGTCACTTTCTTCCTATTTTTTGTTTCTCATGGTTCAGTGGGAAAGTGAAAGCGGGCATACACACAAGGTCTTACTTACCTTTAGGTGAATCTCTGTAGCATCAGTCTTGGTCACAAAGGAAATCTCAATTTCGTCGCCTCTGTCTTTTCCCTGTCCTGTTAGAGCACATGTTCTCATTTCAGACCTAAAGAGAGGCTGACTTGCTCTTTCCAACAAAACTCACCAGGATATTTCACATCAACTTTATTTGTCAGGCAACAAAAAGGAATGGGTACAAGATGATGACTTAATCCAACATCTGTTCAAGTCTATGGTCACCTTTCCTTTAGAGCATGGCCTAAATCCTTATCCCTAAAAGGAGCTTTGACACTTAATCCTTGAAGGGAAAAAAAAAGAAAAGCAGTGAGTCAAATAAAATAAGAATCTGGCACTTTTATATTTGAAGGACACATCAACCTGACAGCAAAAGCCCTGCTTGACCTGTGCAGTGGCTTTCCAAAGAAACTGTGGCAGTGGGGAAAACGTAAGTAGAATGAGTCCCATCGTGTTGGGAAGTTAAACTGAGACTGAAAAAAGGTGAGAAATATGTCAAATTTCAGAGAAGATATAGCAAAGGCAGAGGGGTGACCTCATAGTCCCCTTTCTCCTGATGTGTTCATAATGGCTGCAATGGTTTATTTTGGTTGCAAAGAGCAAAGGTCTCTTCTTTTGGTCTTGGCAGAATGGCTCTTCACCCCACCTGTTTCAGGTATCATTCCCCTTTGCCTATACCAAATCTACAGCTTGTAGCTGCAGATGGCTTCACAGCAGTGCTTGCTGCAGGATGTTCTCAATGCAAATGCCACTAAAAAAAAAAAAAGTGTTTCACATTAGAACAAATATTAAATGTTATAAAAACTGCCTTATACAAGTGATTGCTAAGCCAGGCTGGCAGTGTTCCTCTCCGATCTAACCTTCAGTTCTGCTCAGTGTACAAGGTCAGCTCCCTTCGTGCCTGCTGAGAGCCCCTGAGTTTGGCAGAAATTTCGGATGAATACAGATGTCTATAAAAAGGGAGTTTGCTGGCAGGATCAGGACCTTTTGAACAATACTGAAATGACAACACAGCTGGAATGAAGAGCTTGATCCATATTCTGTGTCTATTGATTGCTTTTGGTTTTCCACAGAAAACAAAACATCTGAGGTCACTCTCAACATCCCTCTCACTACATAATGCCATATTATCCCTCTCAAAATCCAGTAGACATCCCAGTATTTTTTCTTAAAACCTTGAACTCTAAAGTCATATTAATTTACAAACTTCTCTGTCTTTCTTCTATAACTACTACTATAAATAGAGAGACAGATGATTTCTAGATTTCAAAGCTTCTAGGAAAAATTAAAAACCATGAACGCTAAAGCTTGAAAAACACAGAAAATACAAGAAACATCCTACTTTCCATAAACTACATCAATAAATGTTGTCCTTCCAAGTTTTTTTACAGTCTCTGTTAGTATTGCAGTATTTAAGCTAAGCCTATAACCTGGGAACAGCTGGAGTCAGCAGTATGAGAATTGGCCTCACATGATACAAGAGCTCACCAATCTCTCAAGCCTGGAACTTAGGGCAGAACTCATCTCATTTAATAAAATTTATATGTGGAAGGTGTTTGGAACTAGATGATCTCTGAAGTCCCTTCCAAATCAAACCATTCTATGACTGTGTTTCTATGATATATCAAAGTGAGATATCTGCTCAAAAACAGTCATTTAAATCCTCACCCCAACTATTCTGGACTTTCATCTCAATTAGGATGAACTGCCTTCTGCAAATGTGTGTTGCTGTCCTTGTTCCCCAGAGAACAAGAAATGCCTGTAATGGTACTACAGGTGCTAACACTGCAAGAAAGAACTTCTAAATTCAGTTTTACTAGAGGAAAGAAAAAGCAAAATATTTTGGCTTTTTAATGAAAAATAAATTCATGAATGTTTTATATTAGTGTATATATTGCCCTTTAATATATGGTATTTTCCTTCAGGACAGGAAACAAAGAAGAGGCAGTTGACCTCTCCTGTGACATAACCAAAGTAAAATGCATCTAGTTCAGAGGAGTATTTAACAGGGCTGTGAACTCTTAGATACAGGGATCAGCTTCTTGTTTTGGACTTGTGCTGTGTGTAAAACATTGGATTCTTAGTCTAAATGACTGATTCATGGTAGTATTGTAACAACAATATATATTCAGAGTGTGTCTCTCCCTCTAAAAAATAATTTAATATAGTTCATGGAAATGAGACACTGACTGAATAGATAAATATGTCAGGTTTGTAACAATCTCCAGTGCTAGATACATGAAATCAGGCAAGTCATTTATCTCTATCTTAGTCTTGATTTTCTACCATTAACTTCTGCTGGAAGGTGACTTTAGCTCTCCATTTGAAAAAATATGATGTAAATCTGATCCAGAGAATCTTAAGACTTGGAAGAAACAGCCTAAATAATAAGAGTTTATTAAATGTGGCTTCCTTAAGTATTGCTGAGGACTTTTCTAACACAATTAAAACCAGGCCAAATGCCAGAAGTCCCTTTTCTGTTTGTCCACTCTCAGGAGTGGCTCATCCTCTCAGTCCATCCCAGGAGTTGGTGCTGAAACACGGCTCCTCCATCGTTCAGATGACATTATCTGAGGACTCTCGACTTTGCTGACAAAGGAGGTCAGTTGTGTCTCTCTCTTTTCCATTAAAATCTTCACGTCCTACAATTGCCTCAGTGTGTGTGAGTAGATAGAATAAGCATATTGCAGAAATTCATTAATTATGTGTGTTAACTTCTCACTTTCATCCTTCACTGAACCTTTTTGTTCCTTGGTCCTGCCTCTTGTAAAAACTGAAGCTGTCTCCCGGGGTGTGTGGCTTTCAGTGTGACTGTGCCCTGTACTTACCTGCTGCAGTGCACCGAGCACGTGGAACACTTTAACAGGTAGTTTTTAACGAATCCCAGAGAAGAAAACACCCTCAAAACCAATATCTCAGTAAGTAAGTAGTCATATAGACTGCAGCAACAAACCCACAAAAAATGAAAAAAATATTTCCTCCTGCATTTTAAGCAAACTTTAACGACAGAAAAGGTCTCAGCCATTCATTGAGAAGCACATTTGGTTAACGTGCCCTTTCTAAAAGGCTGCTAGTGAACTGTTTCAGACTTTTGGATGATTTGCTGGAAAGATGTGTTAAATTGCTGGTAATCTGAACACCAGCAAGCACTTCACATAATCTTTGCATCTTTTCAATAAACACCATCACCTATTCTGCATTGCCCTTGGCTTCTCACACTTGTGTCAGAAGGAAATGAGAGATTTTTAGCACAGCCAACGAGTTCAGTGCTAAGTGGAGAGGGGCAGAATTTCCCTCAGGTCTTAATCCCAAAAAAGGTTCAAGTCAATGAACCTTTGTAATCAGTCACTTGTCTTTCTGAATTACTTTATTCTAAAGCATGGCCAAATCTGTAATGTCTTTTTCCACCTTCAAATGGATATCATGTGGCAAGAAAGCAAAACTAAAAAGGGGACAAAGGAAGCAAAACAAGGACACAGGATTAAGACCCAAAATTTCTGCTGGTAAGCCTTATTGCTGACTTTATTCAGTAAAATATCTAAATTACTAGCATTACTTCCCTTCCACCTTGCCTTGACTGTTTTAAGAATTAGACAAGCTGATGTTTGCAAAGCAGTTTCCTCGTAGAAAACATGGCTATTTTCATGAAGTATTGACGGCTGCAAATGAATTCCTGCTCTGAAACTGCTGCTTTCCCCTCCTAAACCCCCAGCTTTCGTCAGTCCTGCTACTTACTAATTGCACAACCACCCCTACCCTGGGCGATGCACCCCCTCCCTCTTGTGGCTGCTTGCTCACAGAGAGGATGAGGGAGAATTGGATAACAGGCTTTGAGCTTTTAAGACAAAAGAATGAAGACTGATGGTTTCAGACAAGGTGGTCAAAGTCCCTTTTCTGCTGCTAATGATCTGTCTGGGAGACAATAATTTATGTCTGTATTTCACCTGTTCCGTGCCTTTAAGGTGAAATGGAATACCCTAAACTAGGAATAGCTGTAATCATCAAAGTCTGAAAAAACTTTTTGAAGTTTTGGGAGGTTCTTTCAGTGCTGTAGCAGAGCCACACAGAAATTAGGCCAGCAACAAAAGCAATAAGATCTTTTAATACTTGAATTTCGAATAATTTTGAAATCACTGGATCTACAGAGAATAAAATAGTACCAATGGACAATTCGGCTTTCAAAGAAAGGGTAAAAAGTTAAACTGTATTGTACAGCCATAGGGATCTTGTGCTCTGGGCTCCAGAGCAAGAACTTTAAGATCCAGTAAGTACAAAATAATATCAAATTTTTACACCACCAGGTGGATCTGCGTGAATTTCTGTGCGTGCACACACACACACAGCTGTGCACTTACTAAATCTGGGCTGAGAGACAGTTTTTGGGTCAACATGTATTCTCTGAAGATGGTTGAAGACAATCATTCCCTACCAGGCTAAAGCTCCAGTCTGTTCTTGTGTCCTGTCTCTGTCAATAAGTGATAGAGAATGTCTGTATGACAGCAAGGTCAGAACGGCATAAAATGGTGCCACATTTTCTCTTTAGAGAAGCCTAGAACGAGAAATTTTCTCTTTTGTGGTCTTATCCACTATATATTTTTCATCTGATCAAGCCAAGAAACAATCCTGCAACCATCTGGAATTTCTCCATACTAACAGGCTTTGTGGCAGCAGAAAATACCCTGAAAAACAATGAAAACCAACCAAAACAACTCCTTATATTCAGTCTTCCCTCTTGCTCACCCAGAAAGGGCAGATTCTGAGCAAGGTGAAGAGGGATCCTAATTGTTCTGTTTTGGTCCCAGTTAATATATATACATTTTACAGGATGAATACTATGGGAGCTCACTATGGTTAGCTGGAATAAACTGTGATGTGCATAAATAACTGTCCTGAACAAGGATTTAAACACAGTTTTCCTGCATTCTGGTTGAGCTTTTCTCTGACTGTGTAGCAAACGTTTGCCTTCCCAATTTGGTGAAGTTAATTAATTTTTTTCCCCTTAAACCATGGCCACCTCTCCAGCAGACTTTAAAGTTCAGGTGATACTATAAATTAAATTACTACTTCAGACTTTGGAATTTTCCCCAAAGATCTTTGACACTGCCAGAGTTTCTGCGGCCAGAGTCACTGCAGATTTAGGACAGAGTCCAGCATCTATTGGTTCAGTGGAAAAGCTGCCCTTCAATCAGACTCAGGAACCCATTTGCACTTATTTGGAACTAACGATATTGTAGCTTGTATGGCACTGAACCTATAATTTTAGAAGATACAGGTTAATATCCACCTATGCAAGGTATGCCAGCAAAATTAAAAGAGTAAGAATGCCATCTGAAAAGGGCACTTATGGCATGTTTTTTTTGCAGTTTCACCTTTGTTGCCAAAGGTCTGCAAGTACATGAATTAAGGTGACTAAGCTCCTTGTCAGGCTGCAGACACAGGATAACTGCACCCCTCCATCGGTTTGTCTCTCTTGCTGACTGCAGAAAGATATGGATGAAGCAAGTAAGACAAGGTGTTTAACAAATTATATTGCTTATTTCACTTATATAGCCTTGACTTTGACTGCTCCCATAAAGCAGCTTCAGTTCCTGCTGCAGGTATGGATTCATTTCTACCAGCTGGTTCCCTCGCAGTGCTGCAGCTCCATTACATTCAGCACTGCTGCCACCTCAACCCTGTTTCCAAGATTTTCAAGTGGATACAAAGACATACTCTTTGGATGACACTTGTTGATTCAAGATGACACTCAACATACCCTTACTTTATATTGTTAAGTAGAATATTGATGTCCTCTGTATTCACCAACACGACCACTTGTGCAGCTGCAACTGAAGCAGTTGCACAAAGACTGACCTAGACAGGCTCTGTACCACTTTGCAACACAACTGCCTCATACTAAACAGGGATTTAAATTTGTAACCACTGTCTTCTTTTATGGGAAAATATGTAAAGGGGAAAAGGGAGAGGATTTAGCCAGGTTCTGCAACTGGTTATTGTCTTTAGAGCCCATACAGAGAAAAAGTCAGTGATAATAGTGTGATTTATCTGATCTGTTCCAGATGATTCTTTTAGTGTGAGAGGAAGTGCCCATTTCTCTCAGGGCTTTGTAATAATGGTAAACAGTGACTATCTCAAGTACAGATTTATAAACCTACAGTCTATACACATGTACTGGGGCAAATTAACCCTAATGGTATTTTCCAAGGACCATTCATAATGCACATGCAGGTTTTAACTTTCTAATGGAGTACTCTCTATTGTCTTTTAGAACCAATCCTTGGCTCCTAATAAAGTAGTGCAAATATCTGCAGGCAATGTCCTAACTGTAAGTCAGTTTTGTTTTCCAGTTCCTAGTCACTGTGAGATGTTATCCTACCACATTATCAATCACTTCCCCAAAATCATCATGTCTTATTGCAGAGGTCATTGATTTATTTTCTCTTCTCTGCACACTTTGTCATATCCTTCCATTAGTTGCAGCAACTGTTCATATAACATGGCACATCTTTGGTGTCTTGGCTGTTGAGAAGGGTAGCACAGCAAGAGCAGCTTCCAAGTGAATCAAAACCAGTAACAGTAAACTCAGCTCTGGACCGTGACTTTTCCTGAAAACATTAAAGATGTTTCTGACATTTTCAGAACATCACAATATAACAAGGTTATCTTTACCAGTGGAACAAAAATCAAAGTTCAGAAGTGTCTGGTGTAACTTCAGGTGGCCTGGAGCAGGCAGGGGTGATAGGGGTGGCAGAATACTGCAGAATGTAATATGGGTAGTGAAGCCAGTGGAAAAAGGGAGTTTCTTCTGTGGGAAGTTCTATTACTCTGAGAACTGTTTTTATCTCAAAAGGTTTTCTTTTCAGAGAGTAAACTAAAAATTATTTGGCTGTATCCCAGGGTCTAACAATGTCTTAAAGGGAGAAACAGCAGTTTATCAGGGAAAGCCTTGAGAAGTAGGGGAACAGAAGCCAAAGTGTGAAAACTTCACAGTTATAACTTTCACAAAGTATGGAAGAGCTCAGGTAGAGGAAAGATTACATATTGACTTGAAATGAATTCTTGGTTTTACATTTCCCATGCAAACATTTCAGTAAGACCTTTTTTTCCATCAGAAAAAAATATTTCAGATTATACTGTTTATCTAGTCTAGAGGTTTAGAGAAACATTTTTCATCATTCTAGAAATTTATAAAAGTCTCATGTGAGTTCTGATGTGTGACTGGTAATGTAGGAAGCAATGTTGCATACAGTGTTACATCACATGATACCAAAATCTGCTCCTGACCCAACATGCAGATTTAATTTGTAAGAAAAATAAATGCCCTAGATAAACCTCAAAAAAGGTCATAATGTAACTGCTCTTCATTACATTTTTGAATACTCTTTGCTGCACAGATATTCAAAAAAGGTTGAAAGTTTAGGTGGTGCACCTCAATTACAAAATATTTTGAGGAAGAGGAGGCAATTATATGGTTTCATTTCTTTGATATTGATTGTAGATGAAAGAATGGCAAGGCTAGATATGGGTAGAAAGAAAACCAGCCCTGTCTTTTACATGAAGTTTTTTCTCTCCAGGGATTGTGTCATATGGACAGAAACCCTTCAGTCTTTTCCAGGGACTCATTGTGTATGGAAACCTGGCCCCTGCAGGACATCTTTGCCTTTCAGAAGACATCAACAGAACGTTGAGATTATTTCCTTGATTCCTGTCAGTCTTCTTTTGACATACTAAAGAACAACACTTTTATTCTAAAGACAGGAACCCTCCCACCTTCTTTAAACTTCTCCTGCGAGGTGTCTGCTACCACTGAATCTGTCCCAACCACTGCAGTGGCACTCAGCTCTCACCTAGCTAGAGAATATAGTTGTATAAATAATTTTAATGCCTACACTGTAAATGCTTTTCTTAAAATAAAATCAAATGTGTTTTGTTGTCTATTCCCTTTTTCTTTCTCACAAATGATTTGAGTTTGGGAAGCTGTTTAGCACTTAAGTACTGACACAGAGAAAGCAACTTTTGTTCTGAGTATGCAAAGACATGGTCTCAAGCAAGAAGTTTCTCTCTCCAAGATGATAATTAAACAAAACAATGAGTTTTGATAAAAAAGTGCATCTGCAAGTTCCCAGCCTCAGGGAAGTGTCACCACAATATTTATTGTTTGCAAGAATGACTGTCTCACATAAACACTTTTCCCTATTAAAAGATACAAAGCTTGTATTTCAAATTATAATAGCTGTGATGGGCAGAAATCGGGGAGGGGTGAGAATGTTTTTCAGATGGGGTCTGAAAACACAGGGAGAGTCAACTAAATGGCATGTGGGGCATATCTACAACCACAGAATACAATAGAGAAACAACAGGATTAAAACCTGTCTGCATGGAATCACAAAGCATTAAATTTTGTCTTTAATTTGGTGAGTATAACTAAGATGCTTAACTTTATTAAACAAACTGAACACGTTAGTAAATGTACCTGATTTTTCTAGATTTTACTGTGATAGAGTCAGGACACAACAACAAATTGTATAACCAGTGTCATTAAACAAGTTTCTTCGGGTTGATGTGACACCAAGCAGAGGTATCTATAACATTGAGAACTGTAAAACAATTGCATGTTTAGTTATTTATTTTCAAGTAAACATTCTACTATTGGCTCACAAAATCACAGAATAATTTAGATTGGAAAAGACCCCTGAGATCACTGAGTCTAATCTATGACCCAACCAGACTTTTGCCCACCAGACCATGACACTGAGTGACATGTCCAGTTTTTTCTTGAACACCTGCAGGGATGGTGACTCCACCATCTCCCTGGGCAGACTGTTCCAGTGTTCAACATCCCTTTCCATAAAGAAATTCCTTCCGATGTCCAACCTGAACCTCCCCTGGTACAGCTTGTGGCTACGTCTTCTTGTCCTGTCGCTTGTTCCCTGGGAGAGGAGCCTGACTCCCACCAGGATACAACCTCTTTTCAGGTAGATGTAGAGAATGATAAGGTCATCCCTGAGCCTCCTTTTGTCCAGGCTGAATATCCCTGGCTCCCTCAGCTGCTCCTCACAGGACTTACCCTCTTGTATGAAGAGAGACTGGTGTGCAAATCAAAATTTTCCAAGGCAGGCTTAGCAATGATTGATGCAACTGTACACACTTTTCTGAGCAGCAGAACTGTACATGTAGCAAACCTCAGACACCTAATAAACATGTAATGCTTTGAATGTGGACCTTCTCAGCCTAGTGATGATAGAGGGACATGAAGCATCTTAACAGGACACGTCCTCCTGCCTCAATTCCTCTCCCAGTTTACTTACAGCTCCATGTTGTCTCCCTCTGCAATCCAGTGCTTATCCAAGATCAAGCAGGACAACAAGTCAAGGACCTTATGGTGTCTTGAAAACAAAAAAGGATTTAAAATCTTTACACCTCTCAGCTAATTGCTAATGGCTATATGATGGAGCAGATTACTGTGTTGTTAATGATGTTATGGACAAATGAACCCCTTGAATTTTTGGTCATTGGAATAGAAGGAAATATAAATTCTTTATATATGTGCATATATATTTAAATAGAGAATGAAAGAGCCTTTGAGATATCAAAAACTCCCACTATTGTTATTATTTTTAATAAAATACTTTCTTATGCCCATCCTGACCTGTTATTATCACCTGTTGATAAGACTGTACACTATTCTGTATCAAATTACAGCCATAAAGGCCTGTACATAGTAATGACTATGTTATTAGCAAAAAGAGAAGGAAATATTATGGGTATCATATGATTTCTTATGCAAAACTTTTTTGGACTTTCCTGATGGCTAACAGACTCAAGAGGGGAAATGAATATATTGGTGTTCCTTAGTGTGACAAAGGACAGATTCCTCACAGTGTTTCAGAGAAATGCTGTCACTACTCTGGTTATAAATTGCCATGATTTAAACTTACCAGAACTAGACTCTCTGAGCCTTAGTGGAGATTATATATGGTTGATGTAGGACCCATATGCAGAGCTGTCACAGCCTGACCTCACTTGCCACAACAGCAGTGGGGTTTGATTGCACCCTGCACACTCCAGGCGTATTTTTCTCCCTGTCCTGCTCCCTGCCAGATTTGGACGCCAGAGACGCTGAATGTCACCACACATTTTAGCTCTTGACAGCAGGCTAAGGACAGCAATATGAAAAGGGGATGTAGAAGCTGCTTTAAAAATCTTTCCATGAGTGGAAAAAAGGAGTAGCTTTGTAAGAGGGAAAGGAGTCTGTGGCTCACCGGGGCTGGGTGAGGTCCAGGACCTGTCAGTCATGACTGCAGATCACTGGTGACAGATGGATGCCCAGTGACCCATCCAAAATTGTGTTGGTCTCCATCCAGAGCCTTGTGCACAGGTACCTGGTGCTACCTGGCTCCTCTGTAACAGTCTCAGCAGAGGAACCAAGGACTGAGTGACCTGCAGAGACTGAACTGTCCTCTCACCCTGCCACAACAAAGGTGAAATATACTGGCAAGAAAATCTTCCCTTATGCTCCCTAAATTTAAATGTACTTAAGTATTTGTGATATCTTCCCTGAGTAGCAGACCCTTCAGAAAAATATGATTAATTTTATATTTTTGCAAAAGCTTAACAGACTTTTAAGCAATGTGTATATGGTTATTTATTAAAGAGGCAGCTCCAAGACATTCATAGTTACAATTGGTTGAATTTTACAATTAGCTCCCAATTCCACTTCATATATTTCAAAAAGAAAACCCAGCACATCCTGCCCATTGTATTGACATGGGAAAAAAAAACACAAAAATCCCCCCAGCCAATCAACCAACCCCTAAAAAACAAAGGTAGTTTTATTTAGGTACTTGGAAGGGTATCTTCATAGACTTTACCTTCATTCACCTGATACGAAGGAAACTCCGACAATGACAAAATTTTGGGTTGAACATCAGACTCTTCCTGACACAGATGAAGTCAGCACAGAAACAGGAAAGATTATTACTTGTGTGATGAGCAGGAGATAAGTAGCAGCCAGAATAGTTTTGTCATGAACAAATCACGTCAAACCAACCTAAACTCCCTCTCTGACGAGGTAACAGACTTCATGGATAGAGAGGAGCAGTGGATGTCGTGTATCTTGGCTTTGGAAAGGTTTTTGATGTGGTCTCAGATGGAAATCTCATAAGCAAACTATGTCTAGCTAAAGATACCAGGTGAGAAAAAACTGAGTAACTGCAGCCAAGGTGCAGATACTGATGGTAAGGAGGTTCTGAAATAGTCTCTTCTAGGTCAGTATTTTTCAGCATTTTTGTTAAATCTACAGGACACACGAAATATATTTTGGAAGACGGGTTTAGAATTCAAATTTTTAGAGATTCAAACAGACAGAAACAAATGAAATTAATTTTATGGGGATAAATGTAAGATTTTGTGTGTGGTTAAGAGTAATTAGCATTATAGGTAGAAAACAGGGAAAAATCAGTAGTTCTTCCAAAGTCAGCCTTGGGATTATGGTTGATCACAGGTGGAAGACAAGGCAATGATGATGTAGTGTAGCAGATCTATAGCTTAGAAGACGAGAGAAGTACCTTTCCTTTTTACTCAGCAGCACTTACAAGGTTTAAGCCAAGCTCATCTTTTCACACCACATTCCTGCAGAAAGGAGGAGCAATTAGAACAGAAAGGGACTAAACATATTTTTTTACCGTGGAGAGATGATGGAGAGAACAGCTTTTAATTGTGGAAGAAGCTGCTGTTAAATGAATCCTTCATGGGCAAAAACTGTAACTAGAGGGATTTAATTAGATTAAGGATATATAATTCAATCAGTGCAGAGAGGCAGCATATTTATATTGATTTTGTTCTGGATGGTGTCATGGTATTCCTTCTGCACATTGGCTTCTGCTGGCGTTCAGCTCATGAATGGTTCAGCAGCAGGTTGAGGTACTCATCTAGAGAACTCAACAAGACATTTTACATCCTGGTTTTAAAATGAGTCTATGGATGAACCAGATTTACCTGTGGACAGCATTTCTGCAGCAGAGTTCATGTACCTTGAAGACCTCTTGTAACTCAGAGCACCACTCAAGCCAGCGTGGCGATGTTCATGTATTTCAGGCTTCATCCAGGTGTTTCAGTCTCCTTTCAGGCACTTCAGGAATGATTTCCTTTCTTTTATTATAGAGGTAATGCATATTGATGCTCTTGATGCTGTGTGGTCCTAAAACAGGCACGACTCACACATACAGTGTGTGTCAAGAGCAGAATCAAGGGAGCTACATCTGGGGACAGAGGCAGAAAGATGCTCAAAGAAGTGAAAGTGGAAAGAGGAATAATTAATATTATTGAATTAGATTGAGATAGTTACACAAAAGGGTTTCAACAGAGCTGTACCTTTAAGAAGGGTATATGAAAATATACATAACTAATACAAATCCAGACAACAGTGACCTTGCCAGGCTAATCTTGTTCCCACTTCTTGCTTGCTACACTCATGTATTACATCCTGGCTTAAAACAGGCTAAAGTTATGTAATAAATTCTCAAACAGGTCTCACAGAAGGGCAGCCAGTTTTGGGAAGGTACTGGAGTCCTGTGGCAAGTGTGACATAGGGACACAAGATTGGATTGAAACCTTTTCATCTTACACTTCTGCACAGTGTTTAGTACACTGTGCACAAGAGAGAAGGGATCTGCTTTTAGTGAAGCATAAATGTCAAAAATCAAATGCTGAAATATAATCTTAATTGTTACTGAAAGTGTAAGAAATACTGGGGACACGGCCATGTCAAATCATATTGACCTTTCTTTACATTATTTATTTATTTTTGATGAAAAAATCCTGAATGGTATGAAGCTACCTCTGATTTTTCTCTCTGCCAGGGAAAACCCCCCAAAACTTCACATTATGGCTGACCATTCAAGTCACACTGGGTGAACAGTGCCAGAGAGGTGGAGAAGGGGAGGCAAAATGTTATTTGATTGCTTCACCAAAGGAGCTGTTAGGCCATTTTTCAGACTTTGGCCACCTGAATGCCATTTCTACATTAAAATGTAATCACTAAAATGTACAGATTCAGTTGCTGTAGTTTCTGGCTATGGTCAGTGAGAAGATAGTGGCATATCTTTGCCTGGAACCTTTTGGAGATAATAGTGTAACTTCTGAGTGCACAGAGAGAAAACAGTGATGCATCCAACTTAGATGTGAGTTATCCAGTGTGGATTCTCAGCTGAAGTTTATCTATCTATCTATTCACTATGTACCTACTTTCCTGCCTACCTAAGCTGTGTGGTACTAGGTGACCTACTGGGGTTAAACCACAACACATTTAAGTGCAAGAAATTTCCTTGTCACAATTTCAATATCAAATCAGGTCCAAAACTTTCCTTTATGGAGCTCAGGCAATTATATCAATTTATAAATGTACTTTTGTATGTTCATGGTCACTTCCCTTTAAACACCTGTGAACTGTGACTTGTTATGAACTGTGATTGGATCTGTGTTCTTTCAATGAGTAAGGTCTTAATAAAGTATAAAACTGAACTTTTAAGGCACATTGACTACATCTAACCTTTTAACATAGCAATCACACTACTAATATTATAGCACTCATGGGACCTACCCTGCAGAAGACCAACTAACCTTGTCACTGCTGATTTCAGCCTAATTTCTACTTATTTCAGTTTTAGATTACATATGCCTTGGATCCTTTTGCCCTCAAAGGCTGAATGCACTGCTTTGAATCTTTTCTTTCTCTTTTTCTTCCACTGAAGTGGACTTTTAATCATCATAGTGACTTTAAATATAATTATGTTCATTGAAATTGTAATTAAAAATTAAACCCCTTAAATATTTTTCAGTCTTATCTATCCCTCTTCCTTTTAAATATATTTATTTCCATTTTAAAAGTCTGTGTGTATGTATATTTATTTACATATATATGGTTTTTTGTAAAATAGAAATACAAAAAGATGCCATTTACTGTTATGGTCTCTATGGTTTATTCATATGCCTTTTAGCACAGTGAGAAAAGATTTTTTTCCCTATTAATTCCGCACACTGAATCCTGCAAGTATTGGTAAATCTAAAACAACTGCTGTGGGCTCTGCAATCCTGTGCAATTTGCTATATGTTACTAGAGCACTTAGCACTATCTATGGCCTAAAATATCTCCAAAAGTACAAATATTTCTTATTTATGATCAGCTGATATGAACTTAACACAGGCCTAAAACATTTTCTCAGTCTCCTGATACTGACATTTATTTTAAAACTGTGTCTGCCTTTACACCTTTCCTGTAGAAATACAGTGTTTATTCTTTAAATGGTCACTGTAAGCATGATGATGGTCAATTGTGTGGAGGCAGCAGTGTTGTGACATTCTCATTTGTGGTGCTTTTTTTCCCCATTTTGGGAAGGAAAAGGCAGAAAATCAATGCCAGACAGATACAGTGTGAAACCCACTGTGCACTTTCACTATGAGCCTGTGCCCTCTGAGACTTGGGAAGTAATACTGAAAGAATGACCAGAGAGGAAACTGGGGAAAAAGTTGCTATTTTTTGTCTGGTTCTAGGCTTTTTGCCTACTTAGAGATAAGTAGGTCTGCCTTTGAACAAAAATTCCTTTTATTAAAAAAAAAGGGGGGAAAAAATGAGATGGATTTTCATTCTTAAAGTCTAATGGAGAGAAACAGCACATAAAAATGTTATTTTAATAAGTGCTGTTCTGGCAGGATACTCCTAAATAGTCATGGGTGTCTGTCATTATTATTGTTTGGGCTTTGAGGAGAAAAATTCAATTATTTTTATTTTTCAGTATTCTTACATTAGCTAAAGAGCTCTCATAAACAAATAAATTCCTTACATATACTAAATGGCACCCAAGGCAAGAGTGAAACCCTGTACCCAAAGTTCTGTTAGAAATCCTAAGGGGAAAACACAGTTTGTTAGAGACAGGTTAAGATTCCGTGTTCTAGTCAGATATTAGCTGTTATTTATTGACTTGCTTTATAAATTAAATAATACATTACTAATTACTTGACCACTTCTGTTGGGTTTATAGACTAAAATGCCACTGACTTCACTAAAATACCACTCAAGTTTTGCCTCAAAAAAGTATGATATAGTATATATCCTTCCCTCCCTTTTTTAAATCGCAGGGAAATCCCTTTGCAGTTATATACTCTCAGGGGGCTCAAAAGTCTGCAGCTGCAGCGGGATCAAGGGCTAGGAATGATTCCTTGCATCTTTTTTCCTGTTCAAGAAAGGCCGTGACGTGGCTTGAAAGAAGTGTAGCAATCCAAGGTGGCTGCAGAAGTGGCTACAGGGGTACAACACCAACTATTAACTCAATTAGTGTTAGGAAATGTCCTGGAAGACACTTTGAGCATGATTCCAGTGTGGTGTACACTGACATATCTGAGTTTAGCAGATCTGTTTCCAGGCAGCTCCAAAGTGAAGACGATTTGCTGTTTGCACTCTATAAACAGTCATCATTCATAGCCCTGTTATAGCACATAAAACATAGAGAACTTCATTATTGTCATGGAAAGACAACTTTTTTCTAGCAGGGATCATTCACATCACTTATCTTGAGGACTTAATTTAAGCCCAGGATGCTCGTTGCCTTAGTCGTCCTGAACTTTAAGGTTCTGTGAAACGTCCTTTTAATCTCCAGCTCTGCATTCACAGGCATCTACTCCTGCTTCCTTTCTTTTACCCAGTTTTATTTCCCCTCTTTCATTCATTCCCTTCTGCAGGCAGCCAGTCCTTTGTTGTATTGGCTAACCCTGAACTTGTCTTGCTTTCCAGTTCTCCCCCTGTTTGAAAGCCTCATCTCACAGACCTATTTTCCCCTGTATTAGGAATCCCCTTCTGGAACTGCTGGGTGGGGGCCTGACTCATGTACACAGCCATGAAGAACCAAAACAACCTGCCCTAAGGATTCTGGTCTGAATAGAGGCAGCACACACTGGTTTCCTCTCTTTTAAAGGCTTACTTTCATTTTTTGGCATTTTAATAGACTTTACAGCTACAATCACAGAGATTTCAAAGGGATATCTATAAAACTTGAAAGAGGTTGAATTTGTCATGGTCCCATCCATAGTAAAACTTTGCCAGGTATCCACAGACTTAAAATATTGAATTTCCCCTCCTACTTCCTTCTTCTTTCCTGAAAAAAAGCAAGTGAGCTGAGTTTCAGAACAGGCTTTCAGAGATGTTTAGATGTGAGTCTGCACTGACCCCTTTTAGGAGCCTTTATGTGCAAGGAAAGCAAGAACCAGCCTCCTACCACATTAGACAACAGACAGAAACCTCAGTACAGACTTTTCCAGTTCTTTTCCAGGATGGTGGCACAAAGGGTATTAGCGATCTGCTGCAAACAGTTGGAAGTTCACTATTGAACCACATCATTCTCTCTGTATTTAGAGATGAGGACACCATCTCCTTCTTTGACACAAAGAAATTAAAATATATTTGCATTTCTTAACTTAAACATGAATCAATTAATATGCCATGGATTTTGGAGAATAAGTTCATAATAGAGTTGGTAATGAAGATTTACCTGCTTTGCAAATGTCTGCTCAATCAGTACTGAAGTTATAATGGTGTATCCCTGCTCAGGTACATTAAGGAGCTTCCCTAAATAAATAGAATAATTTTCTGGTCTTTAGGTGACTGCTGGTGACAAAGAATGTGAGAAATTCCCTACAGAGAGAAAGGGAGATGGAAATGTCAAAGCAAGGATGTGAGATAGGGAACTAAAATCAGGTGAAAAGGCTCTTCAAAAAGTTTAACATTGATATCTTCAAATATTTAGCAGCATAGGACTGAATTTTCAGGAAAAAATTAAATTCTATGGAAAATGAGACTCCATTTGTGATAGAAAAACAATAGGGAAATAAGCAGACAAACAGAATTCTGCATCTTGAGCTGCATGTAACTCCTCAGGCCTAGATATTTCTATTGTTATACCTCATCTTAGTCAACACCAAGAAGTGAGGCCTTTCATCCTTTGTCCTTGTTGTCAGACAAAAGCAGATGTTTCCAGCTGGAAAGTTAAACAAGTCCTGCTGTGCACACTCTTGCCTCCTTCATAGTACTGCTCCCAGGAGTGCTGAGGTTGCCTGGTCGCTCTCCTGCTCATAAGGCACCAAGTTTGACACGGCAAAGTCTTCGATGAAAGTTTTGCACAATCCCTTCAATTTGTTTCCAGGCCCACATTCTGCCTTAGCACAGCTACACTTATAACATGGCAGAACTAGAGCCACATCCCGTGTGAAGAATACCAAGTTATTAGAGACAAAGTCAAAATAAATCTTGCATTTTGAGGAAACAGATCAGTTTTTGCTCCGCGGTGAAATAGAAGAAGGATAAGTGGGTTTTTTTGGTTCTTGATCTGTGTTCCACATAGCAGAAAACTGATATCTAGAAATACAGCCTCACTGTACATACCATGGCATTATTTACACAAAGAGAATGTTTCTAAGTTATTTTGACTATGTAGTCAAAAGTCCTTTCCATTGCATTCACCGGTCAGTATCAAGAGAGAAAAAAAAAAAACCAAAACAAAGCACTCAGCTGAAAATACGTAATAACTGATAGTTGCCCACAGGCTGATTTTTGTAATAAGATAAATAAAATAAAAACAACTTGCATCACCTAAACAGCCTATGACATATCTGACCTCTAATTAAAATTTCCACTTAGAGTTCGTGGAACATAAGTGAGGTTTGGACATTCCTCAGGCAGTTAAAAAGGCTCCTTTTCAATTTATTGAATTCAACTAATAACTTTTTTTAAACAAAAGCTTTTATGCTCTCTTGTCTCTTCGGATTATTAGCAACACATGTTGTGTCCAAGTGCAGCCTGGATGGCTGCTGGGAAGGTTTGAATGGGGCTTGTGGACAGAAAGATCATGAGAAATTGCTCTGACAGTAGAGCAAAGTTGGGGGGAGTGTTTGCTTGCTTGTCACTCAGTTCTTCATCACCATGTTTACCAGCTTATTTTTGTTATGCCCCAAAGGAATTCCTTTTGGAACCAGATTGTGATTTAAACAGAGCAAGGAAAAACATACAAAGGGCTTAGGAATATCCTCAGAAGTCTCCTGTGAAGGTGCTGTGGCTCTGAGACACAGTTCACGCTCTTTCATTCTCTCTACACTGAGCCATTAGTCTGTATGAATAATATCCCCAGTGAAACATAATCCAGTGTCTCTGGAGTCCTGTCCCCTGACTGTTAATGCCACACTGCAGTGCCTTTCTTTCCTAGCCAGTGGTCTGAAGAATGAGTGTAATCAGTAAGACTTTCCTGGGGAGTTATAGGGGGGACACTGCTGGAAAACCAGCTATTGGAATAAATTAGCCTGCATCATCACCCTGAAAAGACAGGGACTGTAGAAAACCAAGAAGTGAACACTGAAACTGGGTGAAAATCTCAGGTTTATTCATCTGAGGAAGATCCTAGGATAGGCATCTGGGAATAGGAAAGGTGGCTGAAGTAAAACTGGGATGATAATCCGAGTTACCTGATGGGTTTATACCCCCAGAAAACAGAGTCCTGCTTCAGTCAGTGGTGACAGAGGAAGAGCATGTCCTTCCCCTGTCTGAGACACACATTGCACACAGCTGAGGCATCTTTGGATCCCTGGCAAGGGCTTGTGAACCTCAACAAGCCATTTAGCATTTCTACCATTGAGCAACCTGGCCCCGCTTACAATCAAGGTAAGTCCACACATAATTTCATCATTTTCCTTCTTTGCGCACTTCTGCAACGTAAGATGATGGTGCAAATGAATTTAAATGGTAAAAAATTATGCAGTTGTGGGCAAAAAAAGAAAAAAAAACCAGGTGTATACTATGCTTGAGTTGTCCTCCTTTATATTGCAGAAGCAATACAGATGAGCAAAATAGATGAGATACTGGTTGATTGCAGATGAAATTAAACCATCAGCAACTGCTAGTAGTTGAAGAAGGATGATAAAAGGATAAGCAAATATTTTTTACCTGCATGAGCTACCTTTCCACGAGTGGTGGTAGTTGAAAAGTAATTCTGTTCACCAGACATAGACCTCAGATGTCTGGAATGTTTCAAATAACCCTTGGAGGTATTAAAATAGGAAGATGTCCCTTTCCCTGCTATAGAAAGCTAGCATTCCACTGAGTGCCGGTGATTCTTGAACATACACAGTACCAAGAAAAGGAAACTGGTCTTTCAGAGTTCCTCGACTGCATTTTATCTCTGACAATTGAGCAGCTGCTCCGTGGGTGAAGTGTTCTGGTAAAGGCTTGTGACTATAATACTTGGTGAGGAACAGGAGAAATCTGGAGTAGAACATGCTTCCATGAGTGAATAATTGATGCTCAGTTTGCAGTCCTCAATTCCAACATGACTTGCAGAGAAAAGTGAGGGCTTATATTACTTTTTTTTACTCTCAGTCTGTCCTTTAAAATAATAAAAAAAAAACCCCAATCAAATAAACATACAAACCCAACAACAACAACCCCTCCCCAAACCAAAAAACAGACCAAAAAAAACAACAACAAAAAAGCTGAGGGAAATACAGGTCTGAAAGGAAAAAATTATATCATCAAATGATATAATCCATTTCATGAAGGTAGTCAGGCTTTTCATTAGCCCAGTTCCAAATTCGAACTACTCTCTCCACTGATTAGAAAGTTTTTCTAGTTTCCAGCCTTCTATATTCATATATTCATATGTTTATCCATTCATTTAATACACAGTGGTCCATCTTTTAACATCATCCTTTCACTTAGGCAGTTTTCACACTCTGTTTTTTATGCCCATCTTCCACACATTTATTCCTCATTTCTTAATTTCTTTTCTATCAAACTAAACAAGCCAGGCTTGTAAAAACTTTTGGAAATTAATTCTACATCTCCCCCATTATCCTAATCTCTCCTCCTTTTCCAGTTTGATCTCTCTTGAATAAGTGCAACCATAATAGGAATGGCTTTAAACTGAAAGTTTAAAGTTTGTTTGTAAGTTTGGATTGGATATCAGAAAGGAATTATTCCCTGTGAGGGTGGTGAGGTCCTGGCACAGGTTGCCCAGGGAAGCTGTGGCTGCCCCATCCCTGGAAGTGTCCAAAGCCAGGTTGGAGGGAGCTTGGAGCAACCTGGGATAGTGGGAGGTGTCCCTGCCCATGGCAGGGGAGTGGAACTGTGTGGTCTTGAAGGTCCCTTCCAACCCAAGCTATTCTGTGACTGGATTTTGTAGGTTCACGCTGATACTTTACCTCTAGTGAAATGACTTTATCTGCTTTATCCACCGTACTTCTTTCTCTATATTGCTTTCATAGCTACCAGTGATCTGATCAGCCAATACGCACAGATTTATTTTCTGTTGCAATTAAATCCTGAGCTGTAAGTTTTGTCACTGGCAAGACTTTCTTAGTTCGTAGTGCCTACCATCTTGTAGAATTAAATTTTTTTCCTTTGCTGTTGACATTGTTTTCAAAGTTATTTCAATGTCCCCACATGTTGTTCTGATCCTTTTCTTTACAGAGCTTTTGTACAGAAATCATTTCACTTAATTTTACATATCCCAAAGGTGGATAATTGATAGGTTTCCTAATGTTTCAGGTCCTTCAAAAGTGTAAATTCTAAATATTTTTACAGATGGGTCTGAGACAGCTGAAAGAAATAAATATCTATATTTATTCTAGAGAGAGCACAGATGGTGTGTTGAGACACAGTCCCTAAACCTTTGATGTCTGGAGGTGCAGAGAGGAACCCAACTCTCATTTCAGTAAAGAAGAACAGGGAAGTTGAATGGACTCATTTGGGTTTGAAAGCATTCCTTGCTAGAATCATAAAACAATTTAGGTTAGAAGGGACCTCAAGAGTCAACAACCTTCCCTGGACTCAGAGTCTTTCAGAGCATGTTATTATCGCTTTTTTTTTCCCTGAGTAGATGTATGAGCTCAGTTATTACTGATGAGAGTAGTACCCAACAAAACATTCAAGCTTCACTATTCACTGAATTCACTAGAATGGATTTCAGAGAGTATAATGGAAAATCTGCAATTCCTGCTGGGTTGGTTTGCTATATAAATCAAACTGCTAAGTAATAGAGACAATGCTCCATGCTTACAAACCTCATCAACAGAGAAAAAAACATGACAAATATCTGCTATGAACTATTTGTAAAGCATCTGCAAACCAAGAATTATTCACTAAAGGCATTTGCAAATAATTTCACATAATGAGTAAATATTCACAGAACACCAACAGGAAAGACAAAGAAATTCATCAAATAAAATTATTTGCTGCAAGTCACTCACACAACAACTGCCTTTATCTAAAACTTCAAAAGCAGTTGCTGTGCTGTATATCATTCAAGCAGCTTTAAATTACTGTTGATTGCATTCTAGTCCAGATTTTCTTAAATTTAAAGTGTTTCTTAGAAAATGCTGTGGAAAATGAAGCCATATTAAATAAAATTTCTGCTATGAACATCTTCTTCTCCTTCCATTATTAAACAGATTACTCATGATGGAATTTAAAGTTTTGTTGGTTTCTTTCAAAATGCTCAAAAAGCATGAAAAGCTGAACAATGAGGTTGAAGAGAATAGAAGGAAACCCCATGGGGAAAACAAATATAGAGGAACAGCAAGACACAGACCATTGCACCTAAATTAAGGTACTTACCCAAGAGTATTTTCCCCTTGTCCTTCTCCTATCAGTGAAGAGATAAAAGACACTGCTAGAGGATGAATCAGATACTAAAAATCTAAACTGACTGCTGTGCACTGGACTTTATCTTGTATTCACTATATATAGAAAAGAGCATCATAAAATCATAAATAATTAAATAATTTAATGATTAAATAATTAGATAGTTTAATTATCAAATAATTAATTAAATTATCAGATAATTAAATAATTAAATGAAGCTGTACACCTCCCTTTAGAGAGATGATGCTCGTGGAGGGTTTGGAGCAAGCCAGATTCCTCAGATAGGCTTCCCTAACTGAGAAAGCTATTCTGACATTACAGAGCCCCAGTATTTGGGGGTCTACACAGGTGAGACTGGAAGGGACAATAAGATGACGCTCTTTTTCATGCAAAATGAAGTCTGAGATATGGTAGCAGAAACCTTGTGCTTTGATTAGGAGCAGAAATAGCCACACCACCAACCAAATTACGCCACAGAATCTGAGACTACAGAGCCCGTGGCAAAGCCTGCAGGTTTTTGTATGTCCCACTTGCACAAATTAGGGGGTTGATTTTTTTTTTCCCCCCAAGAACACAGGCTCCACATAAAGCTTAGGCAGCAGTGCCAGGAGGACTTTGCTGGTTCACACAATAAACTTAAGCTTTTCACTACTGGAATCTGAAACCATTTTGGTATTGTTGCCCTACCAGTGCAGCAATGGGGCTCAGATTCCCAAAAATGGTACAGAACATGCTTATATGTCTCATTAGAAAACTACTCTGAAAACCTCTGTCTTGGTCAGAAGGATGTAAATGGATGTAAATTTGGTGAAAAATTACCTCTGTCGTATTAGCGTTCTTGAAAGCAAGCCAATGTCCATCAGTTGGGATATTGTGAAAGAGTTTCCCTCTATTTCTTATTTCTTCTTTTTAGGGCACTGGTAAAGTGACCTGATGAGGCCAAATGAGGAAACCCAGAGACAGCAGACATGGAAATCTAGATATTTCCTTGGAAGCAGTCTGAATCTGACCTTTGGTTCACTGAATGGAAGCTGAGAATGTGTGTCAAGGAAGGTATTTATACATCACAATTTTTGTCAAACTGTTCTTGCTGTATTTTCACTGCTAATTAGTGCACTTTTACTGTGAAATTTGAATGTAAAATGATTGCTTAGAGTATATTTTTTTTCAAGTAGGATAAAAAAAAAAAAAGAGAACAGGGACCTAGAAAACACACAAGGGGAGAAAGCAAAATAAGAAAAAAAGGGTAGAAGAAGTGATACAGTCAAATAAAAGTATATAACAGAGGTGGTGTTGGAAAGGAACAAGAGATCAAAGAAGAAAATAGTGTTTGAAAGTGTCACATGCCATGAGGTGAATGAATACCAGTAGCATGTAGTTTGTTCATCAGTGGGGATGTGCTGCCTTCACAGGTCAGTCCTGTGTGCTTACAACCACAGGGAAATTTGGTTAGACTGGCAACTTTGTTCTTAAATAGACGGAAAACTTTTATCTGTAAATGTCTATGTCTGAATATAGAGACAGACACAGGCACCCACACATGGAAATACACACCAATGCGTCCAAAATTTTTAGTTTCCTAATTAATTTTCAGCTGGTTCGATGACTTTGTTGCAACTGCTAGAAAAGTCAAAGGATCTGTAGAGCGCATGTTCCATCTGATTGACTGGTGTTATTAATGAAACTCATCTGTGCTTCTCTTGTCAGGTTCTGTGTAAGAAGAGTGATATTTGTTTTTGAAATTGCAACTGAAGGTTGTATCCATTTTATGGTTTACAATTAAACATCTTTAAAGGAAAAAGTAAATATTTTTTTTACATGTGATATAAACAAAATCTGAAATGTAATCAGTTTTCTGTTGTGGAGTCACAGAGAAGTGAATAGACAAACAAAGCATGTTTTTTTCAAAAATAGATAGAAAATACGTGATAAGACAAAGTGGTAGAAATCTTACTTTTCTAATATGCTTCAATAAGTACTTTCTATTTGAAACTTCAATTCAGAATCTCAATGAGCCACAGAGAATTTTAACACTCCACTGTTCTAAAAGCTGTAATCCCTCAGAAGATTCAGACTGGGATTCCATCAGTGTATTATGACTATACTGTAATACTTAAAGCTTGACAAAACAGACTCCTGGTAGCAATGTAGTTTAGGAACTGATTTTTAAGTAAATAAGAACTTTTACATGAAGGTTGTGTAACTTCAGTTACCTCATGTCTTGCTGAGGATGTGTCACTCAAAAAATGTTGATGGCTATTGATGTTTCATTGGTACCAATTAGTCAGTACTTTAGTACTGACACTTGTACTATCAGTGTCTAGTCTCAGATGTTGGAAGACCATTAGGTTGCTTTTGAGCGACAAAAAAAGCCAGAGGAATATTCACTGTCCTTTTCTGAAAAATAGCCATTGTAATAAATAATAAAACTTGCAGTAAAATAAAGCTATGACATCTGCAACCGAAATTTGAAATATGGAGCAACATGCAAATGAAAGTCCAGATCTGCAATGATGTGTAGTTATTTAACCTTCTCCAAAATACTGAAGCATTTCATGAAAAATTCATAACCAAATAATATTATTAAAAATGGTACTTTAAAATAAGAAAAGGAGTAGAGAAAGAAAACAAAATGGGCCAGAGGAAGAGGCTTGCCTTTTTTCTGTGAAAGAGAAAGGGTGAAATGAGTCCAGGAAGAGGATTGTCTATTCTCTGCTTTGCCCAAAAGCTGGAAAACTGTAGCTGATGCAGGGTGAGTTATGTTAAAGAACAGTGATTAAGTGGGTATTTCTGATCCACCGCATCTTTCCAGCTCAGTTTACATCCAGCCAAGCCCGTTTCTCACCGCTGTGATGCACAGCCCAGCACTCTGACCTACGGAAACTCAAACTGGCATGTTCCTCACAAACCAGAATGGCTGTGAGTTGCTTTATTTTTACCAATAAACCGCTCTGGGTTGACATCTATCTCGCAGCTAGATGGGATATTTAATACTAAAATCATGTTTCATAATGAAATGCGACATCAGCCTTAGTTTCCCTGCAGTCTCAACTCTAATAGTGTTTCCAAATCACTGTGTGATTGGTTTCCTTTTGCACTCCCCCCACCTCAAAATATGTGCAATTCCTGTAATATTATTTTTTCCTATTACTTTGATTCCCCTAAGGTTCCAAAACTATTTCCACATTCTCTGTGTTAGTATCCTCAGCTTGCTTTTGCTTTGTAGCCTTGGAAGCATATTTCAAAATCTCATTCCTGTGTTGCCTTGGTTTGTCAGGAATGAAGGTCTGCATCGACAGCGTAAATAAAGGAGGCTATTACTACTATTATTATTATTCTATTACTGCTTTAGTGGCTTCTTAAACTTGTGTGCTCTTTTCACAGTAGCTAATGCAGGAAACCTCCAGGGAAAGGCTCGGGAGCAGTGCTGAAATGGTTTTTCATCTTTGCTTATGTTTCTTTTCATTTCCTCACACCATCTCGTAATGTCATTGCCTTTCCACTCAGTAGCAGGATTAGGAAACATCAGAGCCATCCCACCAGGAGTTTACATCTTAAAGTAAACGTGGTGCAAGTGAGATGGGACTGTCTGCCAGTGATTGCAGCTGTTTTTTCACAATTCAGCTGTATTTTGTCTCTCTCCTCAGTGGGTGCCATGGAAAGCCTCTGAGATCCCAGCTATGATATTCCTCATCTGTGGCTTTAGCACATGTGTTTCCATAATCAGATTTTGTATCATTTATTGAGTCAATTGCCTGTCATTCACTTAAATCCCTATCTCTTCTCTCCTTTTATTGCCTCTAACCTGTGTTATTCCTCCTTTTTACTTACAATTTCAAGTGGCCATGGACCGCTTGGGAAACACTATTATAATGGAGCAGCATGCGAAAAGTTTCATTATTTTGGCATTTTTATTATAATAAATTTTTTGCCTTCTATTTTTGAACTACTTGTTTTCTTGGGAGACCATTGTTTTTAACAGGTTTATTGTTTTCACTTTATAGAGTGCAGTTTAATGTCTTTTTTTTTTTTCTAAAGCGGTAACCACATAACTCACTTTCGCTTTACTGATGCTGTCACTGATAGTGTTGTGCTGTAAGCAAATATTTCCCTGTCTTCTTTGGTCTGTAGTCTGCTTATGCCTCAGTGTCAATTTTGAATCATCTAGGTAATTCCCTTGCATACAGACTGTTACAGAGCCTTAAGCAGTGCTGTTTTTATTATTCCACATTGCTGCCTGAAAAGGAGGGTGCGTTATTCCTGCTAAACTCCAAACCTTAAAGTCATTCAAGAGCAACTTGCAGTGTTTCTCTGAGGCACGTTTTGTGTTGATTTGCTTTTTTGTTCAGCAAGTGTCTTCTGCCATTGCATTGACCAGCCTTCATGGCCTCATGAGGTGCAACCCAAAAACTCTGCAAGGTACATAACAGCTTGGGGAGCTAAAGGGAAGGGCGTCACACAGAGAAATTCAGAGGTGGGAGGCAAGAAAGCCATTTGAGAATTCCCACCAGGATGACCTGAATATACTGGTAAATCTAAGTGTGATTCAGCTCTGTGAGTCTCAGCAGTTCCTGCGGTTTTACTTCACCTGGGTATCTGGGTTATTTGGTAGTGTCTCCCCTCTGTTCCAGTTGCATCCTGCAGGGATCAATTCGTAGCTGGAACATGGAAGATGTACTTGAACTGCCCTCAAGCTGCATGTGGTTCAAAGGCAGCATTTGCCCATCATTCCTTTAGCATGTTATCCCACCCATGAGAACACAGGGCTGTCTAACAGCAGTTATCTTCCCAGCAGTAGACCTCTGATTTATCTGACTGAATGCACTCTGTGTGTTTGATTCTTCTACTTATGGCAGCTTCCTGGGCTGTCTGGGACTTGCACAGCTCAGGTGCATTAACTCTTTCCACCTCCCCTTGTTCTCCACAGTGCTTACATTCATAAATCCCAGCAGTAGCATATTTCTTAATTATCTCTGATGAAGGGTATAGTTTGATTTTAGTTCAGCTACCATATGTTTTCTTAACTGAGACAGTTCACAGAATAGGAGATGCACATAGGTTAGACCTGTCACATTTCCATCAGGGTTTTACTAGACATGTGGTTTAAAATTGATGTATACATGTTCAGAGCCCCTGAGATCAGCGGCTCAGCTGGGCCTGTTTGCCCATATGAGCTGCCAGATGCCTGGAAATCCCAGAAAACCAGCCAAAACACTTACATATCAAGAGAGAAAAAGATGGCATATACAGAACTTGCTGGACGTATGGCAGCCCCACATGGGGTGGGACAGACAGGTTTGCTATTAGCAAGGCATTATCTACAAGAGTGATCTCATGAGTGTTGGTCAACCAAAATACACTCAGCCAGAGCCAGTTCCTAAATTTGCTCTATGTTCTTTTAAGAGGTTAGGTATTTGTTGCAGGAATACAATGAATTTGTCATGTCTTTGACAGTGTAACCATTATATATTTGACCTCTTCCTTCTACTGAGCCATGTGTTTTGCCACTGGATTTCTCAATAACAAACTCCCTGATTGTTCATATTACCTTTGTTTTTGCTCATACCCTATTCTAAATCAGTGAAC
Source organism: Myiotriccus ornatus (assembly GCA_036023395.1). Lineage (NCBI taxonomy): Eukaryota > Metazoa > Chordata > Aves > Passeriformes > Tyrannidae > Myiotriccus > Myiotriccus ornatus. The sequence continues at coordinate 69,479,548 of JAYRBT010000139.1, read as the reverse complement.
AGGGAATGTAAATATAGAGCTTTATTTAAAACAAAGGCTGTGTTGATGCCCATGGAGGATAATTAAAACTCATGACTGTCAAAGAATTGCAACTGTTGCATCAAATATCCTCAGGGAAAATTTAAAGTGGGAAGGAGAGTTGTTCTTCTCATGGTCTTCAGGGGGATGAGATCACATATCTCAGAATATGATTGCCTGCATTCAGGTCTCCTTGCTCGACTCTTCTTGGGCCAACAGGAAATTTAGAACTTCATCTCTTCCTTTCAGATTTGCATGTTCTAAAGTGTACCATCCATAGTGCATCTGTGTTAACATCACCATGGTTACCTCGAGCACAGTTTGTTTTCTGATGCTAACTCATAATTCTGTACCAAGTACAGGGGGGAAATGCCATCTGTGGTGTTTGAGGCACACAGGTGTGGCACTGAGAAATCTCACCTCCAGTGCATCCCTGGTCATAGCCAGATTTAGAAATGCTGCATAATGTAAAAACCTTTTCTTCTGTGAGTATCAGCCACATTAAAACCTGCATGGTTCTACTGAACTTTAACACAGGATGCAGACAGTGTGTCCTTCTTGTTATAGAGGGGAGAGAAAGAAAATACTGACAGTACAGTGTAGGCTTGGGGAGAAGAAAGGAGAGGTGACTTTATCCTCCAAGGAGCAACACAGCCTGGTTCACAGTGTTCTGCAAAATTAGTTGTCAGTGTTCTGCCCAGTTTTCAGGATTTTTTTTTTTCATTTCTACAGAAAAATGAGGTAAAAAATAATAATGGATGTCGTAAAGTGAAGCTTTTAACTAGTTTGAAAATGGCAATGCTAGTTTCTTGTACATCCTTAATTGCAGCTCTCTTACATGGTTTTAGGAGCCTTTTTATTCTTTATACTGTCACCTTCTGTTTCTCAAATTATGCAGCATATAATATCAGAGTTAGGCTACTTTTATACCACCTCAAGGACAAGTGTGAACTTTATACATATCACAAAGAATTAATTGGAATTCTGAAGGCTAAAGAAAAGTTATTTCATATGCTTAAGAATCGTGTGTTCTTATATTTTACACTGAACTGAATGTGTGCCAGTTTTTCTGATTCTAAAAGTGGAGCACTGCTCAGCACAGCCCTGTGCACAATTAATTGTGCATGTTATTCACAGACCCACCAAAGGAGCAGAAGCCAGGAAAGAGGAAGGACTTGACAACATTTTGTGACTTGCCACAGGACAAAGAATTGGTCCTGGTGCGACAGGGAGTCAGAAAGAGCAATAAGAGAGAAAAAAATATAAGGAAAATAAAAGGACTTCTGTCTACCTACATACATTCCTTTGTTCCTAACTAGAAATCTACACCCACCTGTAGACCAAGCATCTTCTCACCCTTTTCCACATAAAGAAATATTTTTGGGAGCACTGTTTTACTACTGTTTTTCCCCCTCCATAGGACTTACTGAACTATTATACCCAAAGCACCTTGAGCTGTGGAATACTGAAGAGTTTCAACAGAAAGTTGAGATGGGTTACATTCCATGAAATGTCCCTGACAAATACTCTTAAGGGTGCCTCTAATTTTATCTGAAAGACTAAGTCAGTTATTGGTGAAATTGATAATATTCTCAGCTACCTATTTCTGTTAATTAACTAAATAAGTGGCCTAGGATGGGTCCCTCAGCAAGATATGTCTGTGATGGAAATGTCAACACTAAAAAGTCTTGAAGACATCTCTGCTCGACCCCTGATTGATCTCTCTGCCATGTGTTATAAATTAAATCTTCCCTTCTTATTGTGAGGACATTCTGCACAGTACAATACGTACCATATTTTTCTCAATTAATAATTTCTCAGTAAGAAATAATAATAAGTTAGGAAAATTATAATGTACTCCATTTATTATAAGTAGACCATGTGATTATTGAATGTATCATATATTAACATATTTAAGTATGTGTTAAATAAATGAGTAAATTCCTTTTATCATCAGGAAATAAAGCTCATTTGTCCAAAGTGAAATATTAACCTCCTACTTATATATCTTGCATTTATTTCTTACAAATATTTGAAGTAATTTCTAAAATATTACTTCTACTTAGCTAAGTGGGAGTGTTTAATTTTGAAGATATTGAAAAAAGTTTTTCACACCTCTCTCTCTTGTTTCTCTCTCATTTGTCAGGATGGATGATAATTTACAAAATGCTTCCATCAAATTACTAAGAGAATGAAAACTAAACAAGATTTTAATAGAGGTCACTTCTTCAAGAGGACTTGGGAATACCCAAGTCTCTCCACGACCTGTTCCATGCCAGGAAGGAGCTACAGGAGGTCTAGTGGGAGTTGTTCTGCTCCAGGACAGCCTGGCATATGAATGTAGAGGAGATCTGCTTAAAATGGATAGTAAAAGGCAGGGTGGAGGGGTGGAAATCATGATAATAAAACTGTAAGAAGAGGAAGAAAACAGCACGACTTCAGAGAACAGCCCTCACTACATCCAGCAGTTGGAAGACTCTTCCTTGCATGGAGTCTGTGCCAGGTACCACCACTCTCTCCAGAGATATCCTGGGAGCTCAAGTCCAGGTAGTGGAAAGTGTCCCTGCCCATGGCAGGAGGGTTGGAATGAGACAGTCTTCAAAGTCCCTTCCAACCCAAACCATTCCATCATTCTTCGATTCTGTGTCTGGGAGAAAAATATGATGAGTTTGAGTGCTTGGTTTTATTAGAAAGAACAGGAATTGCAAGTACAAAAAAAGATGGTGATGGGAATACCACTGAGGCCACTGTAACACAGTGTGTGTGTATCACACTGTGATTTTTAACAGGAAGGTGTGCAACCTATTATTTCATATAGTAAGATTATATTTTGCTTTCTCTTGCCTCATTCCACACAAATATCTGTGAGATCCTGTCAGAGTTTAGACTCACTGCTCATCTGGTGAAAGTCTTGTTTCTAACAGATCGATTAGTAAATTAAATCACTAAATTAAGTGTTTAGACCTCAAGAGAGAGCCTGAAACTTGTGTTTGTCTCTACAGATGTACTCAGATCTTTACACAGGTACTAGAATAAGGAGTTAATAAACATCTGAAACCTACATGATGTTTCCTGCATTATAAAGCAGTGCAGGAATTTGCCTAAGCTGATGTTTCCACAGTGAAGCAAGGAAAGCAAATCCCACCCCTTCTGATTCAGGGAAACACAAAATTCTGTTGCCGTGGTGAGAACTTGCAAAAGCTTACCCAGAGAAGAACAGAGCACTGTTAAACTGTCTGCTGTATAAACACTGAGCATAAACCTAACCCACTTAATTGGCTTTACACCATTAATCTCAAGGAGCCTAATACTCTCATCTAGTTTCTTCCTGATGTCAACAGAGAATTTTGCAGTGAAATAGATGGTAAAAGCATTGATCCTGTCTGCAGAGCAGTCAGATTTCAAGGCAGTAGCAAAAGTCTGGGCAATTGGGTTCAGTTTCAGGGGACAGGAGGCAAAGCTTGGGCTTATTGTAAATATTTTATGTGCTGTAGAAAAATTTTTAGGAATCTTAGTTCAATGCAATGTCCCTTTATCAATTGTTTTCGGATAATTATCTCTGATCTAGATACCGAATGTAAGAGTCAGAAAATTATCACTCCTGTGGCTATTATTCTTTCTCTTATAGCAGAAAAATGAAAAAAAAAATTCTAAATAAAACCATAATCGAGATTTTTTTTCAAGGGTTATCATAGGAGTTGAACCTGCCATAAGCACTGCATGTGAATATGAGCAATTGAGGACAATCCAGTTTTCAGTCTATGTGGTATTTCTGGTGAATAGCATAAAGATAATATGTCACTATCATAATTCAAAGACATATAACAACAAATTAATTTTTTTTTGGGTATATTATGCCAAAATTGGTTGAGCATGATATTCATGAGTCTAACATCTACTTTTCTGTCAGCTTTTATGGTCCCAACTAGCCCTGCTTTGTTTTGGTTTCCTTTTCTCACTTCCTCATTCTGCTCATCCTCTCACAAAAAAACATAAAATGAAAAAGATGTGGTTTGTTTTCTTCCTTCTTCACACTTAGCACTGTCCTACTGTTCACAAACAAAGTGTGAGTGCTGGTGCAGTCAGGCAGGGATTGTGGGATCTGGAGAGGTCTGAGTGAGGAGAGGAGTTAGGCTGAGTAGGATGGTCTAGATCTCGAAGGATCTGAGAAAAAAAGAAAGTAGCAGACTATTTCTATTGTCTTCATCTGCAGAAAAGCATCCTCCAACCTCAGTGATTTCACAATAGCTGGGAAGCAATATTTTGGAAATAAAACAAATTCATAGCCCTCAAAAACTCCTTTATTCTTTGTCGAAAAAAGCTAATTAATACAGTGGTATTTCCACAATATTTTCATAGAGAGTAACAAAATGAGACTCTATGCCATAAGAACAGCTGCACATACAGCACGTAAAGGTTTGTGAAACCACAGTAAATACTCTTTGTACTGGTGGTATAATTGACTCAAAACAGCCCTGGTATTCCTTCCAAGACTCAAATTTTTTTTAGAGTCTCAAAAAAATGTACTATAAAAGTGTTATGAAAATCAGGTGTAAAAGAATCAGGTGGGCAAGAAGAGAAGAAACATCTTCTAAGGCCGAGATTCCCATCTCAGCCGAGACTTTGGGAAACACATCAGATGTCTTAAGTTCTGTGATAAAATTGTTAGTTAGCAAGGGAGGTGACAAAGACATATCAAATGATGTTCAAAATTTCTTTATTTGCTAATTTATGTACATCAGAGGAGAACCAAAGCTTTTATATAAAGCATCAGGCAGTATCAAAATGTAGCTGTTATTTATGTACGAATTCTTCTGAACTTTTGTGTTTAGGCTTAGCTTGCCTATAAATGTCTGTCAGCTTCCAATTGGCCTCAGTCAGAACACTGGCATTAAAAAAAAAAAAAGGAGATTAACAGGTATGCTTTCTTATGTTTTAATTTCACACTATTTTTACACTTCTTGGGGGCTGTGAGTTGATCAGGTCTCAAGCAAAAACCTCTCTGGACTCGCTTTGTAGTTTCACAGAAGAAGAAGGAAACCTCTGAGCAAACTCTGTTCTCAGTTCATTATTCATCAGTGTATCCTCTGCAGGACTGCTGACCCTGCTGGTGTGGAGCAATGCTTCTTGCATGACAGGCAAAATTATATTTCTAATCACTTATGGTTATCAAAGGACACATGGTATGTTTTGCAAAAGGAAGATGATTAGCTTCGTTGTCCTGGCTGGCTTCCAGCTTGAAAAGCTTTATTCACTGAATACAAATCTACTGGGTAATTTCAAGTGTAGCTCCCTCTCCCCTTAAATGTCATTGCAGTGAGTTACTCTGAGCTGTTGAACAGCTGCCATATTCCTCTGTGGAGATGGCTCCTGAAGAATATATAGAATCATTTTAAAGCTTTGGGGTATAATAATAAAAAAAAAAAAAGTATTAAGCTGCCTATATATTTAGATGGATGAGGAGAAGGGTAGAGAGGGACAGAAAGATTTCTGGTTATGGTAGGAAAGAGAGTGCAAAACACATCAAGTAGCAAATAGGCCGACTAATGAAATATTCTATAATATAATGTTTATTGCAGTGATTGGGGACAGCTGATTCCTCAAAAGGTTTTATTCCTTTTTTAAACTTTTTTTTATGAAATTGGATTAATTTTTAAGCATTCAGAAATCAACCATAAATGCTCACAGTGACTCACAGTTTACGAATATTTTTACCTCAAATCTTGAGAGAGAAAATGTCCTATTTCTTTTGAAGCAATGACTTTGTGCTTAAGGAAGTCAAAATCTGGATTGCACCAGGAGTGTCTTCAAAAAGATGAATAAAATTTGGGAAAGACCCAAAATCCCAGAAAAAGAGAGAAAGTCTGAGTATGATGGACAGTTACATACGAAAAGCACTGCTTTAAAATAGATCTTGTCCAGTGAGTGGATAGAACAGGCTGCTTTGGTTCTGCACACCCAGTGCCTCTATCAGTGTGATATGTTGGTTGCAAAATCTCAAAATGGGACATTTCATATCTCTGGGTCACAGATAACACCGAAGCTGTATTTCCAACTTCAAGTTTCTCTAGATTGATACAGGACATCATCCCAGACCTTGGAGCTGCTGTAAAAATTGGACTAAATTATAGACTCAGAAGGTCATTCACTGAGCAGATCTGGGGGGATGTGAGGAGGTGAGATATTATTATGCTGAATAACTGCTTGATTGCTAAGGATAGCAGATTCCTGACGTGGATCACAAACTCATACATAGGCTTGGGTTGGAAGGGACCTTAACGATCATCTAATTCCAACCCCCTGCCATGGGCAGGGACACCTTCTGCTACACCAAGTTGGTCCAAGCACCATCCAACCTGTCCTTGAACACTTCCAGGGATGTGGCAGTCACAGCTTCCCTGGATCATGTATAGCTGTATGATCACAATCTCACAGGAGCCCAAAAAGCAAGGTACTTTTCTTCAAGTGTCTAAGAAACTACTCTGTGAACTCCTAAGTTCTTTTAATTTTACAGATGTTATTTAAAGTTAAGGAAGGTATTATCTGGCTGAAATATATGGAGTCTCCTTCTCTGAAGATACTCAAAGCCTGCCTGGACATGATCCTCTGCAACCTTCTCTAGGTGAACCTGTTTTAACAGGAGAGCTGGATGATCTCCCGAGATCCCTCCCAACCCCAAGCATTCCGTGATACTTATATCGTTATTTTTACTGTTTTGATTTTTAATATTTTATGTCTTTCTGCTAGAAGTTATTTCCCCTGAGTAGACATTATTTTGGCTTGGCATGAAACACAGGGGAAACTAAAAAAGTACCTTGGTCTATGTGTTTAGTCCAACCACAGGTATCCTAGACCAGTCAAAGACTATAATGGGTATGTGACTCATGACACTCTTTGAACATTCAGGTTTTCTATCTAAGGTCACCATTTGAGCCAGATAAAGATTTGTAGGATAGATTTTAAAATACCAGAAATCCAGAAGTTTGATAATTTATTTATTTATTTTATTTTTTTTAACCAACAAAAATACAACCTTCAGTTAATACCCAATATTGAATACAAGGAAAAAAGAGCCAATAGAAATGCTGCTCTTTGCAAGGGACAGATTTCCCACTAAAGACCAGAAATCCTTCCTGTTTCCCAGCAGCCTGCTCTGATGAGGAATTAACAACACACTTCTCCTACAAATACACTATCCCTGGTCCATGATCCATACTTTTTGAACAAATCAGGCCATGATTATTCCCACATGGAAACTGGAGTGTGTAAAGAATTTGTATTCAAATCCCTACCAAACTACAGAATCCTTCTGAAATCACTGGGACAAAATAAAGCACCTTGAATGAAGAAAGAGTTTCCAAAATTCCCAACGGAGTGGCTTGGTGCAGATCCCAACCACTGACAATGATGTGAGTTTATTCATATCAATGAACATTCATTTGATAAAAAGGGTGCAACATGGGAATTATT
>JAYRBT010000139.1:69440098-69471960 GCA_036023395.1 Myiotriccus ornatus | reverse complement strand
AACCACTGACAATGATGTGAGTTTATTCATATCAATGAACATTCATTTGATAAAAAGGGTGCAACATGGGAATTATTTTGCTAGAAGACTAAATAGGTTTTAAAATAATTAAATATTTTAAAAAAAAGAAAACCACAAGTATATCGTTACTAAAATGGCTTATTTATTTTCCTTTTTTCCCCTCACAGAGCATTCACTGTATTAATTCCACAATATCAGTGTCTGGAGACTGCTTGTGTGGATTCCCAATGTACAGTCACAGTCTCCTTGGAGACAACAGTTTTATTTATGTATTTATATTTCTTTCAGAAAGACCTGGATTCTAAAACAAGTCTCAGAGGTACAAAATGGTGACATCTCTGAGATGGTTTGGGAGGACTGCAGAATAAATAAAATGCTTCACATCCATCACTCCAACAAAGTGTGAGTTTACCAAACAGAGTTTTACTACAGGGGTATGCAAAGATAACCTTTTTCTGTTGCACTGTATTTTTATGTGTATATCTGTATATGTGTGTACATATGTGTATAAATATACCCACATATATGAGTATATCAGGATCATGGAAGATTACAGAGTTGGCAGTGCCATATTTCTAAGCAGGCAGATCAAGGAATGTAAATCAGCTACGGAAATTGTAGTCTGTTGATTTTTGTTTTCCTTTAACGATCAAGTTATGCCAAAATCCAGCACTTCTTCTGGGGCTGGAGATATCCATAAGGTGTGTACAACCAATCTAGCATCTCCAATGATGGTGCTTTCTGTTTTGATGTATACAAAAATTACATCACAAACCTATCTCCCAGATGCCTAATATGAAATATGTCTTGACTTAAAACACCGTTTGTGGGAATGCAGCTGATAAATGTGGTTTAGTATGTCAGTTCCAGACAGCAGAGCTGAAGGCTGGGTTGAAGAATTGAGTGACTTAATACAGGGATTAAATTAATAAGCTGAGGAAAACCAGAAGGAACAGAATAAACTGATAAAAAAGCATTGCTGTAAATTTTATATCAAAGATATTCCATGATATATCCAGTCTAGGACTCATTAGTTGTCCTGTCTCCTCTGTCAGCTTCTCTTTTTATATATCTCTGAAAATTGCTTTCACTAACAGCATTTTACCTTATCAATGAAAATAAGTAAAATAGTAAGGAAAGCAACTTTATAGCAACTTTAATATATCTTCAAGTGCACAGATCACATTTGAATGACAGATGATGAGCTGCATGTGTGATTTCTACCAACAATTAACTTGGGCAAATAAAGTAATTGCATATACCAGTTCTTGACAGAACAATTTATTTTTTCCCTTCAGTGCAATCATGATGCAATTCTAGGGCGAGTTGTGATTTAAGGCAGGGACTGCTTGCTATTCTAGTCTTGTAATCTTCCTAAAACTAGAAGGATACATTTTGGTTGGTCCCTTGCCACTTTCATGATTAACATGATTAGATGAAATAATTTCATAACATTTCACTTAACAGAGAGAATTCCCTGGTGCTTATGCAATCATAATGTGCAATGCTGGACATCTCCGAGCTCTAAAAAGCTCCCAGTGCTATAATTAAACCTGTGTGATTTGTACTGTTAAAAGAAATGTAGGTTCTTGAAAATGATACAGAAGACACCTTCTAAAAATTGAAGTTAATATGGGGAGGAGAGGGGTTGGTTAGATATTCCTCTTCCAAATGTTGGGGTTTAAGCGTTTCTTTTGAAATGGAAAACTGATGTTAGCAACAGTTTTGTGGTTGGCAGTGAAAGCCTCCACTTTGTTGTGTGTTTTCAATCACGGAATGTATCCAGCAGGAGCAATGCTGTAATCAGTACATTGCCACAGTTATGTTTCTCAAATCCTACTTGCAGATATGAGAAAGGTCCTCCTTTTTTAATGGCTGTCTTTGACCTTTCTACTGCAAAGGCATTTTCAGCTACTTTTCAGCTAAGCCAAAAACATTTCCACAAAGCTGAACTCTTCCTCCTCTGATATGGAGCAGCTGAGGATGGTACATGTTGCTCTCACCCAGGCTGAGCAGAGACATCAAATTGAATTCCCTACACAACACAAAGCTATCATCCACTTATTCTCCAGCTCATACACACCTATTCCCTTCTGAATAAAAGTGCTCATATTTTTCCCTGGAAAATAACAGTTCCCCATGTGTGAAAACATTAGGAATTCTTGGTGTTTTGCTTGAGGTCATCTCAAAAGAAAACAGAAATCTTGAAAGTTTTTGTGAGGAAGAATTTTCACTCCTTGCTAAATGAACACTTCTCGTTGACTGCTGTCACATGTGATGGTGTACCTAATGTGGTCTTTTGGGGAATATTCTGCTACCACAACTTGTAGTCATCTAGGACAGAGGTGTCAGCTTGTATCAGTTTTCCAAGCTTTTTCAGTCATCACTAATAGGAAATAGGTAACTCCACACAAGGATTTATTCTATCCTGAGACAACTGTCTAAAATGGACGGAAAAAACTGGTCTCTGGATCTCTTTCTCTTGACTGAAAATGACACCCAGACAATTGCATGTTATACCTGGAGTTAGGTTGACTGGATCACACCCTTATCCACTAGAATTTCTTTGTGTTTTTACAGACAAGACTCTCAATAAGCAAACAGGAAATTTAGGTTTTATATTCTCCTACTGATCTGCCTCAGAGTCTTGGGTTAACTTGTTTCAATGTATGTTCCACTATTTCATTCCTCACTTCTTGTTTGCTTACTTTGCCCTAAAAGTGAGTTGGAGTTAAAAAAAAAAAGTCTTAATAAGCAATAAAAATAGTCAGGACTTTTATCTTCTTCACAGTCATAGATTTTAAAGTGGAAAGGACGAGCAAATTAACTGGGACTTATATGATTTTGTTATTTTCAAATTTTAGCAGCCAGTTATGGTAATCACCCATGACCCTTCTATTAACCATGGAGAGAGAGACGTGGAGTTTGTGAAAATATTACTTGTCATCTACAGAACATACATTCAAAGCTGGGAAAAATTAATCCAACCATAAAGGAAAAAAATCTACCAAATTGACTGATTTTTTGGTTTTAACACATAATTGTTTTTCATTATCTTTTATTCCTTCTTCACTGGATGGAAGTTGCCTTCAGGAGTCCAGAGGGTTAAAAATAATAATGAAATCGAAAAAACTTCAAGGTTTTTAATTTAGGACATAAGAGAGAACAAAATTAAAGTAACTTTTTTGCCTACAGAGCAAGAACTTGTCTTCATTAAGTGAACAGAAGCTCTGAAGATGCATTCCAGATAGAGCATATCCCTCGGGTCTGACAAAAGAAGAGGAAGAACTATTAGGATTGATGTGACTAATATGAACATGTCAGTAAGAGCAGGCAACCTGCTACTGTCTCGGGTACAAGTGCGCAAAGTTCCCCCATTTGCAGCCTCTGCTGTGGCACCAGAAGGAATCTGAGTCCTTTGTCATGTCAGAGGCTCCCAAGTCAACACAGCACAAAAGTTCATCTGAGCACACTTTTGCTGTCAGTACTTGCTGGCTCATGGAGGGGGAAATGAACGTATTCAGAGCACAAAGACGTCCCAGTGGGCTGACAAGAAGAAAAATACTATTTCCCACTCGAACTGAAAATGAACACAAACTTCATCACTATCTGGTCCAAAAGCAAAAGCATTTTTTTTTTCCTTCTTGCATAATGGGAATATTCTAAAAGCCAGACTGATAAAACCACATAAAACTATGCAGAAAGAAGGAGAGCCTTTATAAAGCTGAAAATAATAAGGAAAAGGCAGAAGCCGATGCTAGTGAAGGGAGGGAGCCAGTCTGACAAGACTTAAGGCATACAAATTAATTTGGCAGGAGGAAATAAAACTGTTTTAACTCTGGAAAAATGGACTTCTTGCACATAGAGATGCAGGTGTAGCTGTCCCTTGCATAGCATGGGTGACACCCACAAGATTTTTTTATTTGATTGTGATGAAGAATAACTGAAGTAAATATTGTCTGCTTCAATCAGCATGGAGAAACTTCAGTGCTAGAAAAAACAAACCCAGACATCTCTACTATTACATTCATATTTGTTGTGCAGCATTACTTCGGAGGGTAATTAAAATTTTTTTATTTAGAAGAGTAGGGTTTTTTGTAACAAGCCATGATGGTCAAAGGCTATAAATCATCAGAGGAGACTTTGTCTCTTTTTGTTGTTGTTGTTGTTTTGGGGTTTTTTGTTGTTGTTGTTTGGGTTTTTTTTTTTGGTTTGGTTTTGTTTTGTTTTGTTTTGTTTCATTTTTTGAGAGAGTTTTTGGGAATTCAGGAATTCTTGAGGTCTCCAAGAGAAGTTTCTATAGAAATATGCTTCCTTGGTGGTTGGCTGTTCTCCCTTCCTCTTACCTCTGCTACAAGATTAGATGGCTAAATAGAAATACCACTTCTCCTTATGCAGCTTGACACTCTGGGATAAGTGGTTCTTACACCTCTTGAGTCATGATCTTGACCATTGAAGAGAAAGAACTTAACAGAAAGAAAATTAAACCAGAGCTGTTTTGGCCCAGATGGTTAGAAAAAACATGCCTTTCAGGGAAAAAATGGCATGGTCTGCATCTATCTCAGTGAAGCTGAGCACGCTTGGGAAGATTTCCTGGCACTAAAGCATCATCATTTACTCTAGTAAAGCATTAGAATGTTTTCTGGCATGATTTTGGCCCATTCCAACAAGCTCTTTCCCTGAACAGTTCCTGGACATGGTTTGGCAGCTGGAGCAGCCCAGGAGCCACTCCAGCAGGCAGTTTGCTCACAGGCATCTGGCTCCAGAGTCTGAAACAGTTTGTTTGAATGACAAGAGATGTCCTTTACCAGTTGGCCTCATTGTTTGAAGATATCTCTGGATATATTTAATTTGCTGGTGTAGATGTAGCCGTGGGGAAAGTTGTTCCCACATGTGGAAAACAGAGAGAACAGATAAAAACAGATTAAAAATTTTGGCTGAAAAAAATTTCCTCAGAGGAAGAGAGGCTCAAGATAATGTTCCATTTGAGGTGACTTTATTACACTGCTATTTTAAAATCTCAAAGTCTGATCAAGTGTTACATTAAAAAAGAAAAGCTTTTTGCACTCAGGTGAGGTGGTTTTGTCACCGTTTGTCTAAAATAGAATCTAATTTCTGGAAGATGGCATGATTTGGAAGATACCACAGTACACACTGATTTTACTTCCTCAGAATTGAAGATATTCTTCTGCCCAGGTTATTGCACCAAAAATAACCCCAGAAACAAAATAAAGATCACACTTGCCTACTGAAAGGGACTGAAATACAAATATGTTTGAATTTGATGTAGTGAATGTGATGGAGTTCACTTAGAATAGTAAGGTGAGTATAACAGCATTGTAAAGAAGATCGACAAAGCAGACAAAAAGAATAGACTGTATTCAGCAGTTCTAGAAAAACAGTGATACAGCTTCCCCAAAATAAATAACCAGTGCTGTATATCAAGGTCTCATGGGCTTAATTATTGCAGCTGACTTGCATTCTATTAAAAGCTTTTTCATCAAAACAATATCAGTCTCTTCAGAGATTGTACCGTCGACATACTCAACCCCTTGAACAAACTATGGGTGGTTTGGTACAGCCTGCAAAGGAGGCAAACACCGGAGCTGCAGCCAGGCCATGAACTTCTCTAGTTCCAGCCAGTTCTCTGAAAACCCACAGAGGAGCAGAGGGACACAGGGAGAACCAGTGCAGGAAAGCCTGGAGAAAGGACTGTGTCATTAACACACAAACAGCTGGTGGCTCTTCCAAGGCTCATTTATCAAGGAACAAAGAAAGATGCTCCGACAGACACTGCAATTTGAAAGTTTCTGTTTATATCATATAAAATTGACTTTACCCCCTGCTCGCCTTCGGTATTGACCACAAAGTTGTTTTTACGAAGCGAATTAAAATAATAGGAAAGTATAGATTACTGAGAGAAAATATCTCAAGGGAAGCTAAACTGTCAATAGATAAATCTCTAAAAATGCTTGCACCATCAAGATAAGATAACATAGTCAAAGATTTGGAAGTATTCTGAGAAGTATATTAGAGAATAATGATTTTCTGAAGCAAATAGGCTTGAGGTATTATTCTATTTCTGGTCATTATGTTATTAGAAAGATTTTATATCACTTACAAATGTGTGGTGAAAGCAACAAAACTAATTTGCTGTAAGGACTTTATTATATTTGTTTCCACTGGAGTCATTTAAGAGGAAGAAAAGAGAAAGAGGAGTTAAATATAAGAATAAATTTCTTTCTGGGGCTCACACCTGCCATGAAATGTCTGTCTAAAGTCATGCCAAAGAACCATCCAGAGAACATTAGACACAGAGAATGGGGCATGGAATGGAATCTCAATGGAAATCAGAAGTCCAAGAGACAAAATCAAAATAGACATACTAGTATGTATTTTGACCATAACGATGTATGCATGTGCATTAACCTTTTTAATAAACATCCCAGAGAAAACTCTCTAAGAAACACCTCATTTTCCAGAACATTTTTTTTCTCCTCATTTATTAATGTTGAGTAATCCACACCTACTTCTGGGTGAAGACCAGGAAATGTCATAAATTTTTTTGTAATGTACATTCTGTAGACACTTAAAGCAGTTAGAACTAGAGCTAATTGGAGGCTTAAGTGTTAGGTAATTCAATGCCCAGTCAACACTATAGGCAAGAAACTTCCAGATGTTCATAACACTCATGAAAAACCATGGGTGAAGCTCCAGGTACTTTTGGTTGTTAGTCTCTGTACACACGTGAAAAAATTGAGGATTAGATGGATTGGCTCTTCTCCACTACCCATGTGAATTCACAATGAGTTTATTATTGTCAGGATGACCTTTTAAAATAGTTTCTTTAGGAAAGAAACAAAAAGCTTTGGCAAAGCAACAGCTGTGCCAGACATACCTGTACAGCTGGCAATGCCAAAAGTGTATTCAGAATTATTATGATTATTATTGGTCAGTGTGGTAGCTTTCATTTATGTCTCGTGAACTCTCCATCTTACCTCGTAAGTAATGAAGGGGAAAATAGGTGTTTTAAGTAAAAATATAGCATAAATTGTCACTATTCTTAGCCTAGATGGAGAAAAAGTAGGACAAATCCTGTTATTATTTTCAATTCTTAATAACATTTTGATCTACAGAGCTCTCAACATTACTCTTGGGATACCATGGTTAAAGACAATAAAATGCTCTCAATTATTATTTATAAATTGTTTACAAAAAAAATTAAAAAATAAAAAGGACATGCAAACAACCTAAAGGCTTTTATGTTTTCTTCATTAAGAGCTTTCAGTTGGGATTAGTCCTTTGAGACATTGTTGCTTTCTGTTTTCAAAAGCAAATCTAAAGCATAATATTTATTGTTTTATTTTACCTCTTCAAAGTGGTAGGGTGCAGTAAAAATGCCATGATATCCTTGACAACTGAATATATTACACAAGGAGACCAAGAAATCACCAATGTTAGGGCATCTGTACATTTCTTAGTATCTCATCGATATACAAGATTGTTTTTGGAAGGGCAAGCTGTATTTGCCAAGTCACAGTTTTATACTGTGAGCTCAGCAAACTGGGTCAGCCCCCAGAAATTCCAGAATTTTTCATCAAAATGCTGTTGTTCCTCTTCCAGCTTCCAAAACAATGTGTCCAAATGAATGACTCAGCCTCACATTCACGAGGCACTGGGGTGGATTTTGTGGAAGGCACTGATGAGGTTGTGCACCTGCAGTTTCCAGGAGGTATTTTAAAAGCTTAGATAAAATGAAAGCTGTCTCTGTGTGAAACAATCACCATCTAATAGGGGAGTGCAGGTCAGATTTTTCATCCTAACTTTTTATGTAAAGGAGGATCAACATATATCTATTTTTAGTTATTTTCACATCCTCAAAAGTGTTGTTTTCATTATTATTTTGAACGTGGCAAAGGTAGGGAAAAGCAAAGGTCAAGCTGAGCATAACATCAAGACTTCTGGGACCAGGGGTTTAACAGCCACTGGAGAGTTCTGTGTATGTATGTTTATGTGTGTGTTTGTTAGGAATACATCCTCAGTCTCTCTTCTGGCTGGACAAAGGACAGGGAATTGCAGCAGCCTGGCTGCACTGGGTAGGGATATGAGAATGCCTCTGGTGCCGAAAATGTGCTCATTTTGTCTCTGGTGGACTGGGAAGGAAAGATTTCCTGGGTCTTGAAGCCTTCCAGAGCTGGAGTCCCTCAGAATATAGAAGCATAAGGTATTTATTAGAGAAAAATTCAAATGTTGGTCTATAATACAGCCTAAGAAAGACACACCTATATGTAGTTCCTTAAAACCAAGATATTTTCTAGTTATTTTCATCCATTATAATGTATACCTTTTCCTTGAGTTGAATTGATAGTCACTCTTTAAATATAAACATCTTTCATGAAAGATTCAAAACAAATTGATCTCATCTTTCTCACTTTGCATTCCCAGTTACTCTATTTTGCAGTTCAACAATATGATTTATGTATATTCATTGACACAAGTCAAAGTTTCAGTTAAATGTCAAAACTGCAGCATTTTAAAATGCTTTAACCATTTTGCATTGTGTTCTGCCATCTCACAAAAAAAAAAAGAGACTCAAACCAGGAATTCTGAGAACCGCATTAAAATGTGTGTATAATTCAAGCATAAAATTACTATATAGAGCATATAGACTCATAGATCAAGATCTTGTTAAAAAATGTAGCTTTTGATAATCTCTGAAAACCTGTGCATCTTCCTCAGGAGAATGAAGCTCCACAGAATATATTGCCTTTTCCACATTTTATGCAACCATATGATAACCAGGGAGGTTTAACACTCTTGGCTTCATGCCCTGCCTATGCCTCCTGCTGTTTATTATTGCACCTCTGAAACTTTCAGTGACCAAAGGATCTTGGATAATTTTCTATTTGGCAGCTTCATGCCTTGGCAGCCACCTATAGTAAAACCAAGGTCTTTCATCACTCTCAGCTACTTAGTCAACAACACAAACCCTGCTGAAAGAGTTGGTTCTTCCTTTCAGTGATTTCTGCTTTGATGAAGGTCTGAGGAAGAGAAACTTTGTGTTTTTCATCACCCTTTGCAAGATTTCTGCTACAATATACATTTTGTATAATAAATATTATTATTTTAATATAATATATATTAATATATAATAAAGAATAACAAATAATGTCTTTCAGTATACGAGTATAATGATGATTCTGTGTAAATGCATAAAGAAATGGCCAAGCAAGATGTATCAAAAGCTAATAGGTTTTGAGTAGTCACAGCTACTGGTTATCCAGCAAAATATTTGACATTTTGCAACTGCTCAGTGCTATATAGATGTTAAGATGAGGCTGGGTATTATTTAATACTGCTCAATAGTTATGGTGATATTAGGAAATTAATTTCTTTCATATCTGTTGCCCCCTTAAGTATTGCTGCATGTCTGCCCAGATTGCCTGTCAGCCTCAGCAGTTTAACAAACTCAACCTGTTAAAACATTTTTTAACTTAAGTTGATTTTATTAACAAATCTGAGAATTCACAGCAAGGTGGTATTAAACTCAGAGTATGACAATTCCCCTTACAGATTATCTGTCACCCAACCAGCGGTGACTTTAAACGACAGTAACAGGATGCAGACCTTGCCTTACTCGTGGGTCTGCACTTTCCTCTCAGGAAAATGTCATTTCCATTTCCGAGTTTTGCTATCAATGACATTGTTTTTTGAAGATCAGACTGTACAAGCCTGCTAGCTGCATGACACCAAAGACACCAGGTGTACCAAACCAATTTATCAAATTTAGTTCTCTGAACAGTCTTCAGATGAAGACCCAGTTAGTCAGCAGTGAATCAAGTCACATTTTGCCCTTTGTGCACTGCTGATTCGAGACGCTATCAAAGGGTTAAATGTTTTCCTTCATTGAAAAAGGCATCAGAATGGCATTCTTTATTTGATATGTTTGCTCTTGAATACGAGAAAAGTGGCATTGTTCCTTTCAGTCTACAGGTTAGGTTATAGTGTGCTAGAAGCTCTGAAAAAGAGCAGCAGGATTATTCCCGGTCTGCAGCTTCTTCACCGCTGTGAAACAGTGGGGAAGAATTCATGAATTTCTTTTCTGTGCTGTGTCCTGATATAAATAAATGTGTCCACCATCCTGCACTTAAGCATCACTAAAACTGCCTGAGTCCAAAATTCAGATGTCTAATAGGCTTCCAAGGTTTTGTCTAATCTGCCTGTGGAAAAGACCACACTGGAGAAGGTACCCCCTGCAGGCCCTGGAGAACCCCTTGATGGAGAAGATGGATATTCCTGAAGGAAATGTGGCCTGTGAAAACCCCAAATTGGAACCGATTTTTTTCTGAAGGACTGCAGCCCTTGGAGAGTCTACATCAGAACAAAGGAAAACTGAGAGGAAAGATGCAGTGGAGAGAAACCACCAGGTATCAACTGAAACCTCCCACTCCTCACCCTCACAGGCTGCTCTGTACCAGAGAGGAGTCAAAGGAGCAACTGAAGTTGAGCTTGCGAAAAGAGGAAGGAAAATTGTTGTTTTACTGTTTGCATTTTTCTTTCTTGCTACCCTAATTCATAGTTAAGAATCATAATTAAGTATTTTCATTGACAATATATTAATTTTCCCTCTTTAAAGCCTGTTTTTCCCATGATGAAAGTTAGAAAACAATCTCCCAATATTTCTCTCAGCTGCAATCTCTCTCATCCTATTTTGCCCCCCTGCCTCACTGAGTAGGGGGAGAGAATAAGGGACAGGGTAGGAGTCCAGCTGTAAGCCAAGGCTAAGTCAGCGTGTGTGTCAAATAAAATTGGTTTTACCCATTATATCACTTTATATTTATCTGTGTTGAACTTCATTTGACATTTTATTGCCTAGATACTCTGGCCTCTAAGGTCCTCTTCAAATTCTTCACAGTCTGTCCTTTTCCTAAGTGCCTCATATAATGTTGGATCATCATAATTCACATCATATTATTGCCATACACATCATCCCTCTGCTTTAGGTCATTTCTGAACACACTAAACAGAATGAGTTCCAGGACAGACCCCTGCACAGCTGCTGTGATAATAATCCTACATTGCAAGAAGCAACCTTTTATGGTTATCCTTGAATTCCTGTCTTTTAATCAGATATTAATGCATGTCAGTGCGTGTTATCCTATGATACTGCGTGTTCTGCCAGTCTATGTAAAAGCCTTTGTCAGAATTTTGTAGGAAATTAAAATAGGCTATATAATTACTATCCCTTTATCCCATATATTTCTTGACCTCTTTAAGCAATGCCTTCTACTGAAGTGGTGATTACTCTGCTCAAAAATTAAAATATCCAAGCTTCTATGAATTCTATAATTTCTTAGTGTTGCTATTATTTTTTCCATTGGAGATCTTCTCTTTAAAGGACTGTTAGTCCCTGAGCACATCTAGAAACTTCTTAAGCACTGCTATCTCATCCCCTGTCTTTTTGTCTTGAGATACCCTGAAGTTTTAAATGAGAGGTTATGTACGTAGTACGTTTATTTCATTTGTGAGTTCCTGTAGAACTCTAGAGGTAACGTCATCTGCTCCTGGTGCTTTGTTAGTGTTCATTATGTCTAGTTGTATTATGCCCTCTTCCACAGTTCCTTTCCCATATAGTTAATGCTGCAGTGATTAGAGCACTTCTGCATAGCCTGGGAATCCCACGTTGTGTTCTGGTCCAGAAACATTTTCTCCGCCTATCTGGGCACAATGCAGGAGATGGTTCTTGAGAAACACCATAATGGACTGGCACAAAACCCACTGTGAACAGGGGATGGTCAGGGTTAAAAACCAAACATCAAATATTTCAGACTCTGTTTCAGGTATTCGAGAAGAGACTCTTTCAAGCCTCCTGCTGAAACTGCTAGACTTTACAGAACAACTGAATATTCATTGGGCAAAAGACTCTCTGATCCTGGTGATTAGGGTAGTCATGTGGCAGGGGAGACGTGAGTTCCTGACATTCTAACGAATATTTACATAATTTTGTATGAAGTATTCACTGGAGCAGAAACAGCAAGTTGCCTAATCACTTACCTATAGAATCATAATTTTCTCTCCTTTCAGCTCAATTAATTTTTAATTGTGCCTCCTCAAGAGGAGGAACTGTCTTCATACCATGTCCCGACACTGGGAGTCTTCAACTAATGTTAGTTTTCAAACTCTCTCAAAAACTGAAAGTATTAAACCTGTTGCTTGACTTAGGATGCTTAACAGTTAGGGGGAACTGACACCATCATCTCTTGTTTCCTCTGGTCATAATTTTTGGAAAAAAACCTGTACTTTGTTAATTTTTGTGAGGAGGTTCAGCAATTTGAATCACAAATGGAAGATGCCATTACAGGCCATGGGAGGACTATAGATTATTCCTCATTTTGCTTATGCCCTGGCCTCTGGCTAGACTTGGTACTCGGTACCATCTTGTTGGTTTCTAGCATTTCTGGTACAAACTCTCTGTGTTTCAATGGACAAAATTTAGAAAGACTGTTGTCACCAGCTCACCTGCCCTCAAGATTACAGGTGTTCATGTGGCCAGTTCCTGATCTTTATTAAGATTACAGGTACAATTTACTCATGACAAAGGAGAGAAAAAAAAATCAAATGGTAGCTTTGAGGTCTGAAATTCTGTAGTTCAGTCCTTCCGTGTTACCTACACTGCCAAATTTGAATCTAGATATTTGACTTAGGCCTGTTCCTTATCTGTTTTTCATTGTTGGTGGTGGTGGTTTGGTTTCTTTTTGACAAGAGATGGTGTAATTCCCTCTCATGAGGCTTTTCTTACACCAGTGGTTTGCCTCTGAGTCCTGCTATGTTGTAAACATAAACTAGAGACTTTTGCTGTGATTTGAGATACTGGAACGAATTGACTTAATGAAGCAGAGGGAATTAAAAAACTGGCTGACTACAGAGAAAGCCTGTTCATGTGATTGCCCAGTGTTTATACTCATGTATTAATTGCCTTAGATGAGCTGTTATCTGAACACCTCTACCCGCTTCTTGCAGTGATATCTACGCAGTGCCCTCCTCATAGGTATCAAACCCATGAGCTTGTGCTTTTAATACCGTGATTTTTCATTCAGCCTTATGTTTAATCACAGGTAAATCAATGTAATACTCCCTAATATGACTAGTGCTTGTTTCCAACTGCACCCTCTCGCTGTCGAAGTAGGATGTCATCTGGCAAAGGAGGAGAGCACTGGCACACATCCAACAGTACAGAAACAGAAGAGAAACTGAAAATCTGTTTATCACTTTGGACAGCAGGTACAGCTATTTTACCCCTCCAGGTAAAAGCTATCAGTACAAGTGGTTATTACCAATGAGGAGAGGAGCAGTGAGAAGAGCAGGTTTATGCAGACAAGATTTGTCTTCTTTCGCAGACAAGATTTCCTCTTTTACTGTAATAAAAAAGAGAAACGTGGTCAGCCTTCTACTTTCACAGTTTCAATAAATGGTTAATCTTCAATAATGTTAAGCACAAGACAAAATAGAAGTGGGAAATAAACCCAAAAAAACCCACAAGGGGTGGCATCTGAAATTGGCTATTAGCTCTGAGATTCGTTTTTCCTATTGCCTCACTGAGCAAGGTGTCTGACACAGGAATCAACTCAACAAATGAGAGTTGGACCAGTCTTTGGCCCATAATTTCAAATTTTCACTCTTGAAAATTACTGCTCTATCTCAGGCTACATTCCAGCACATTTTGCATTTTAAGCATAACCTTTCCATTTGTTCACTTCTGAAAGCAGTGAACAACCCAGCACGTGACTTGTGCCCAAGCCTATGCCCTTTCCAAAGGAGGATTTCTACCTCCTGAGCTGCCCAAGGAACCCCATGTCACAACTGTTATAAGGGAATGGACAAAATGTGCTCATTGGTTCCTGTGTAAATGTAGTAGTGGCTGCTTTTCCAGGGCAAACCCTCTGGCACAAAGGGGATGTGGCAGCAGATTAACAGCCAGCAGAGATTTGCAAGATCAGTGCTCAGTTCTCCCCTCTGCTTAACAGGACTTAACTCCCTGCTTCTTGTGGTTTTGGCAAGTTGCTTAGGAAACAGATTCAAGGCTACTTGGAGGGAGGGCAGGATGTCTCAGCAGTGCCAGATGAAAAGCCTTGCAGTGTGCAGAGGAAGAATTCAGGATTCACTGGACTGGAACGAGAACATGAAAACAAGGGCAGCTTTAGCAGAAAAGTGGAGGATGTCCTCTGGAAGGACAGGGAGGCTTCAGCTCCACTTCCAGGAGCTCTTTATGTGATTGTCCCCAGTTGTGTTTTCATGTAAAGTGAATAATCTCCTAGTAGTAGGGATTGGGACCTCAGTCTGTTTCTGCCCACACTCACTGATGAATGCTCCAAACACTAGATTGCTCTATGAAGTGGGAATTGAAACGACCCCATGGACATCTTGGTCACTCCTTCCTCTTAAAAGTTGTATTAGACCCACTAATGTCTTCAGGTATTGAAATAAAGAGCATTAGCACAAATTATCTCCTCTACGGTTGTTCTCCCCCCCAACACATGCTCCTTTTAACCGAGTCTTGGCAACAATATTATCCATATTTATCATCTCCAGACTTTCTTTTTCCAAGTCACTTTAGCAGAATCTACAGAAGGTTCACAGAGAAGACACAGCTGGTATCTCAGCTGCCTGATTCCTAAATGGCCTGAGCCAAAGGCAGAGCAGCCTGCCAGCTTTCTGTAGCCAGAGCTGCCTTCCTGTTCACAATCAGATTTATGCAAATGTCCTGGCACTGGTCTAAAAATACCTGGCTTTAGTCAGGAGAGGCAGGAAGGTGTGGAGAGCTTATACCCTGCTCTCCCATCTCATTACAGTCCCCTGCATCATGTGTAGCTGGATCCATGCAGTTAAACCAGGGCTATGTTTTTACCTGGGCATGGGCTTATTTCCTGACAAAAAAAAACCCCAAAAAAACAAACACAAGCAAGTCAACAAAAACACAGGTGCCTCTGTCAGAGAGGAAGAATTTGACTGTTTTCTTGTTGCTTACAAGCAAACTCTGAGCTTGTGAGCACAGTCAGTCAAGAGGGATCAAGGAACTGATACAGGGTAGGAAACATGCTGTGCTTGTGTTTCCTGAGGGATAATCAATAGTACCAGATAGAAATAATGACACATGTAGAGAAGCTGAGCTGCATCTCCTAGGAGATGAATGGCTCCCTACAGCTCTGGTCAGTCATAAGTAATTTTAGTAAATAGACTGGTAATTATATTTAAATTATTGAGGGTCATAAGGAACAGACTGAAATATTCCTGTCTTTCTTTGTTTTGTGGTTTTTTTTTTTAACTGTCTGGGGAAAACATAAGAGCTGTTCCATAGGATGATGCAGTTGGCTTATTGTTGTTCTTTATATAAGCTGAAGGTTGCATGTTGACTTGGACTATGTGCTTTGCATTTTGCAATTAGTCTACAAGTTTATGGTCTTTTGCTGAATTTACAGGAAGGAAAATCTAAGGCTTGTGTCAGATAATAATGCTTGCAATATTAAATCAAAATCTAATTTTTTTTCCCAAAGAAATAAAGATATGTTCAGCTTTCTTTACCTCCATAAGTCAGTAAAGAGGCTGTGGGACTGGATATTAGGAGAAAACAAGATTATGTCTGAGTCATCAGCCTCTGGAAGAGAAGATTGAGAATAAGGAGCAAAGCATGTGTCTCTCCCTTGCTGACAGGTTTACAAATGGAGAGAGTAACGGGCAACACTACAGTGAGTTGCCAAAAAATACATTCTGCCAATATAACTTAGGAATCTATTTCCAAGCTACAGGTCAAAGAAAAATCTCTGACCAAACATTACAAGCTGCAGACATCAACAGTTTCACATAGGTGAAACTATTTAGTTGTACAAAGGTACATTTGAAGTTCACTATCTGGGATGCACTGTATAAAAAGTCACTAAAGGAACCAATCTCTTCATTCACTCAAAACACATAAAAATCAATGAATTCTTCATAAAGCTCTATGACCACAGCAATTTTAGGAGCTTGTGAGGGACATGTCTTTTACAGAGCCCATAACTGGTCTTTAGATCTGAAAGTTATACTGAAGACTCCTTCATCCAAGCAGAATGTCCTTAAGGCTTGGATATAAGTACACTATTCTGTGAACAACCTGGACATTATTTATTACCCTGTGACAGGTAAGTGAGAAGCTGTGACCAGAAGACTGTTTCTAAACTTCAGCATTCATTGTCACAGATCTCCCTTCCCACTGACTCTGAAAGCATCTTCCACCAGGTGTTATTTGTCTGCTTGTCAAGAGCATGGAACCCCCCTACCTCTCATGGTTTGCATCTCTCTAATCTTTACTGCTATCGTGGCACTGTGCTGAGGGAGTCCACAAACTCCTATCTACATGGCAAATGACAGCTTTGCCTTTTCTGAGGCTATCAACTCTCTGCAGGGCAGCCTTGGATAAACAAAAAGTTGAGTGGGCACCTCTTTCATCTGGGTTCATTCAAAACCACTGAATGCAGTTTTCTGTACTGCCACCAAAGTAATATAATATTTGCACTGCAGGTTTTTCCGTTCCTCTGAGATGGACCTGTTGAGGCAGTTTGCATAATTATCTGAATTTCTTTTGCTAGAAACAACCGTTCCTGTGAGATATATGGAAGAGTTTCCTGCTGTTCTATGAAGTAGTTCTATGATGGCTTATTATTGCCAGAGCACCATAAGTGAGTAGAAAACCTTGGAAAACACACACAGAGACATAGTGCCTGCTGAGAGAAATTGATAGAGCAGTTCAGTCAAGTGATAAGAGGTACAAGAACTTATGTTCTGTACACCAGGCAAACTCAACTCTTCCATTTTCCCTTTCCTTTTTTTTTTAATGGCATGTTAGAATTTTGCCCATCTTTTTTGTTTGACTCCTACTTTTTTTTTTTTTTCCTTTTACAGAGATGATAAAATCTGATAGGGAAGAGAGCCATAAATTTGCATCATGAAATAAAATCCACCTCCCCTTTCCTCCCGTGTTGCAGATTTCCTGACCTCTCTAGAGAAAATGCTTTTACCTGATTTCCATGCAACAGAATTTCAGAACCTTTCATTTTGAAAGCCCTGCACATCCCACATCATCTGTTCCCTTCTTTTTGCATACATAAACTCATCAGATCTGAGGGGAGATGAATACAATATAAGTGGGAGAGTTACAGAGCAATCTCCTAAATGCTGAGGGAGAAATGCAAGGCTTCAGTTCTGATAAGAAAGGTTTGCTGGTTGGTATCTGTGATTGATTGGTTCTGCTCTCAATGTGTGTTTTAGCTCTAAGGAGAATCGAGTGATCCAGCTAAGCAATACAACTGGGGACATTAACTTCACAGAAAAATGCAGTTTGGTTTTTTTGGTCTTTCAGTGATCAAATTGCCTTACAGTGAAGTAAGTAGTTTCCTTAAAGTGAAATTACCTAAACAGAATAGGACATAAGTTATGGTGATATTTCCTTTATAGTGTAGAATAATTTTTTTTTTTTTTTAAAGTATGGATCCTAATCTATATTTACTAGTTTGAACTACATATAGAAATTTATACTTAAATATCTGAAAAACAATTCACTTTGTTATTAGCCTATAATGTCAATTGATTAATTGACCTCTGAGGAAAACCTTGCACCGTCACCCTACAAAAAAAACGGATGAGACTGTGAAAGGTCTGATGATGGGAACTGCAACGTTTTCTCTACATCTTCTGTAGTAACCCCAAAGTAACTAAGTCCAGGAATTTAATCTGGATGACTTGAGGGTCAGTGTTCATACCACTGGAGGAGAACATTACTGACCTGCCTCAGATAACAAAGGGTGAACTCTCTAAATGTGGAAGCTCCAGAAGTGGAAGCTGAAAGGCAAATCTGCTCTCAGTGATCCTTGTGCCTCCCTTCCAACTCAGGATATTCTATTTTTCTGTAAGTTTATGATACCTCCACAGCCTGTGTACTCTCTATATGGGTCCATCAACTCTCTTGGAGTCACTTTGGGCAACTCTAGGTACCTGTGTGGTGGTGGTTTGCACTGATGGCAGGCAGGAATCAGAATCCTACTTCCAGCCAGGCCAGTGCCAACTGAAAAGGAGATTGGGAACTTGGTGCAAGCACAAGAGATGCCACTCGATTGTGGAAGTATAATCTGCTCCACTGGGAAACTCTTCCTAAGTACTTCTGGTTGTCCATATGAACCATTATTTATGGAAAACTCTAGGAAGATTTGTTGGGGTACCCACAGTCCCCCTTGCTCATTGAGCCATGTGGGTGAGCAGAGCAGGAGGCTTGTGCTTTTAAGGATAGAAGACCATCTTTTCTACACACACTGTTTTTCAGATGTATAATTAGAGCTATTTCAATGAAGTAGCTCCTGGCTGATTTCTGAGTAGATAAAAGAGAGAAGCAGCTTCGCCAAGTGGGAAGAACACTGAAAATTTTCAAGGGGTGGACTGTGTTATTGCCTGATGGAAGCAACTGATGATAACCCTTGTACCAATCCTATTTCAATTTTACAGAAAGGGATATCACACCTCTTTATAATGTGCTTTGAGACATTCTGATGAAAAAAGCTCTGTAAGAGCTAAGTGGCATTGCCGATACTACAAGTGGACCACATGCAGAAACAAATTCTTTCTCTTGGGTTTAAAAGACTGTATTCAATCACTTTATTTTTCTGTCTCACCATAGGGGGTGTACTGCATGGTTTGCTTATTACAACAGTAAAGACATGCTGAGATTGTTTCCTGAAGAAAAACTTCCCTGTTCTGAATACATTTGAGCTATTTAAAGATACTCAGGTAATAATCTACCTGTCTGCTTTCTCTATAGGAAAACCTTATCACTGTGACCCCTGAAATCTGCCCTTTCTTGCTGTTTATTGCTACTGATATTTGACTTCCTCCTTTCAAAGCAGAGGTGAAGACCAGAAGTACCTGAAACAGGCTGTTCTCGTGGTTGTCATAGAGCAAACAGAAAATGAATTTAAATAGGAAACAAGCTCTTTGGAGATTAACAGATTAGCTTCCCCCTCTAAGAAGTTC
Source organism: Myiotriccus ornatus (assembly GCA_036023395.1). Classification (NCBI taxonomy): domain Eukaryota; kingdom Metazoa; phylum Chordata; class Aves; order Passeriformes; family Tyrannidae; genus Myiotriccus; species Myiotriccus ornatus. The sequence continues at coordinate 69,452,886 of JAYRBT010000139.1, read as the reverse complement.
AGGAAAAATAAATTATTTTATTTGGACCTAATCTTGATAAACCAGACCTGCTTATCAGAATAATTAGAGGCACTTACTGAGTCTGAAAGGTGTACAAAAGCTATTTTAACAGCACAGTGACAAATGTATGCTCACAACATCAGTGTCATCAGCCTTTATCTTTATTTTTATAGGGCAACTGCAGCTGTAATATCCTTCAGTACTTCCACTTAATTGACCTAAGTGGTGCATTATGTTCTACAGAGAGGAAATGGCATAATGGAATATTTTGCTTTAGAACCAAAACACCAGTAATTTATTTCTTTTCTTTCCCTTTGTTTTTTTTTTTTCTCTCTTCCTTAATTTTTGTGTCATAACATTGGAAATGAAATTATTTTATCCAAGTGCTGGATTAACAGCCATATGTACAAAGAGGAGAAACAAAGGCTTCTCCCTAAATAAACAGGAAGGTCTGAAACTACCTATGCATTCAAATCCCAGAGAAGCACAACAGTAGCAAAGAAGGTTAATCTAATAAGAACAATATTGATTCTTGGATATTATTTCTATTATTATTAGATTAAAATTGGTGAAGAGCTCCTCCCTTTAACATTTCCCTGAAGTACTAAAAACAATGATCACATTACAGTGGAACTCAAGCTTTAATGTATTTGAAATTCCACTAGAGCTGTTCCAGTGAGAGTATAAAAATCCATTTACTTCACACCTTCTTAAATCCTCTTAATGCCATAGCAGATTAGTCTGTAAGAGGGAACCAACAATTTTTATTTTCATTAAACTGGATGTTAGTTTGCTCAGGGAGGTTTGACAAAGAGCTGAGTTCTCAGGGTGGAAGTTTCTCCAGATGGTGAGAGGTCTCTCTGAATTGTAGCCACTTCTCTTAATGCTTTGACAAGTAGGGGAAAGACACTTCAGTTTTATGAATGCTGCACTCTGCAGATCAAAACAAAGCTTGGGGAACTGTACTAACATCGACTTTTTCATAGTGATTATTTTGGGGAGAATTTGTGTGTGGACTTACAGGGTGCTCAGTTTAGAGAAGGGTTGATCTACAAGCACAGTTGTTCCCACAGCATGGGGGAAAACAAAAACACTGGAAAAGGGGAGATGGCATTCCCGAAATTGCTTATAAAACAAGCTGTGCCTTTCTGTCTGGTGTGTCCCTTGGTGTGTCAAACATAAATCTCTGTGAGTCGTGGTCAGTGATAACTGGTGGATGTGGTCAATCCACAGATGATCGTGAAAGGTTCTCAGGACACAAGGCTCATCATTTGGCAATAATAAAATACCTTTCATTTCACATTGTTCATGTCTCTCTGTGCAGAGTCCAAGAAACATTATTCTAAGAAATAATCAGACTTCTTCTGTCTTTTACATCTGTTCACTAAAAAAAAGCATATTGACTGATTAGAATATACATCAAAGACTTTGGATTCAATAGAATTAAAGTAGTAGCCTTTTCTCCCCTTCTTTTTAGAAATCTAATTCAGAACTGATTCATATCAAAAGAAACAAAATTTAAATTACCAATGTTTTAAAAGTTTCTTTCTGCAGAAATTCATTTCATTCCTTATTTCAGCTTCAGTAGCCAGCATTTTTAGCTGATAACAGTTGTTCAGCAATGTTTCTTACTGCCTGATTATAGTTTCTCAACAATGTTTTCTATTGTTTGCTTATAGAATTATGGAAATATTTAGGTTGGAAAACCCTCTAAGATCATCACGTCCAACCATTAATCCAGCACTGCCAAAGTCACCCCAAAACCACGTTCCCAAGGGCCACATATACTCAGCTTTCAAATACTTTGTGGGTTCTATGAAGGAAGGATTCAAATATACTTTAATTATTATACATGGCTTTCACATCTACCTTCAACAATGCAAAAGGTAAGTGTTTGAAAGGTAAGAGGTTAAAAAAAAATTATCATAACTTAACCTATACCCTGCAGACAGAAACAGATGTCATACCATGTAGCATCACTGAGACAAAAGTCATGACTTTTAAATGGGTCAAGCTGCAGGGGAAATTGCCCCTTTCTCCACCCCTCAGTAAAGTAATTTTATTCCTTCCAACTCCCATCTGTGAAAAAATGCAAAATACTGATTACTCCTCTTTTCTGAATAACCTGAAATCCATGAAAAACAGAAGAATTGTTTCTCCAAGTGTTGCATTTAGACATCTGGCAACACCTTGTCAAGAAATATACAAGTACGTCATCTTATCAGGATGTATCAGAAAGAGGAGTTTAAATCAATATTGCTTTTTAGGACTTCTGAGAATGAGAGATGAAGTATGGATAAGGACATTCGAATGTAGCCTTTTTGTTGCTACTGAGAAAGAAAACCGGGTACAATACAGAGGAGAGTAGCAAACCCAGGAAAATAAGCCCTCCCAACAGTTCAGGGGAGCCACAAAGAAGTGTCAGCCCCCATAAACTAATTAGTTGAAAACTGGGTGACCTTTAGATTCTCTGCAGGGTCTGAAGAGGGTCTGGCTTCCTGCCATGGGTATGAGTCACTCCAGTCCTATTGGTATAATTACTGTTACCACCAGGCAAATAATCTCAAACCTTTTACTGATCTTTTGCCTAAAACAATAATCCTCCAGCAGAAGATTTTGAGACGTGTATCACCAGCCTCCAGCTTCCATTCAAATTGGCTCTGTAGTCTGACATCTCACTGCAGCCCTCTCACCATCCCCAAGTGAACTGGTAATGATAGACAATTTGAACCCCAGCAAATAAATTGCTTTTAGCCACACGAAAGTTCAGCTTTGTTGCTGCGACTCAGAGAAATGAAGACCCAGCAGTTCTGCAGGGAGATGTTGGCTGTGATTCCTTTTGCTCTAAGACATTTGCTGTTCCAGTTGCGTTTCCATTTGGCAAGACTGAAATAAATTCATCCTCACAGGACCACTGTGTATGTCCATCATTTGCCAACCACTCCTACAGGCAGAAGTGCGTGGTATCACTGGGCCCACTGATAAACACGTGTTGGTTATGGGAATGTTTGCCTTTTCTGGAAATGGAAAATAATCTGTCTACACCAGAAAACAAAAAGTGCAGCAACTGAGTGGCCTCTCCAAAGGAAAAATCTGCCCCAGACAGAATCTCCAAGGTGTGAGACTGCTTTTTTTTAGTGGCTGTTATTAATTAGGCAGTGGTTTTAAGTAGGTATGAGTGGCTACTTGAATATAAAGGAATGAATACAGTCAATTTGCACATTTATTCTAAATTTGACATTATACCTACTTTATTTTGAGTGACTGCCAGTCATATTCCCCTGATCAAAAGGGAGCACAGTGGTCAGAACTACTCTATGCAGCAAGATGTAAACCCACCCGTGCCTTATGCAGACTGAGTTTCTACTCCAGAGCATTCCTGGTGTTTCAGTGATCTCAGTTTCATCATACTTCTGGCTTTTGGAGGCTAAGGACTTATCTGGTGTCTAATTTGGAGCATGCATAATAATAATAGTAATAAAACCCCCTTCCCTTTAGGGTTTTGGGTCTAAGAGGTAGAAAAATATTTTTTATTACACACTTGGAGATAAATCTTAGTCCTAAACAGTGAAACACTACCCCAGGTTCTGGTAAACAAATTACAAACCCAGCAAAACTTGACTGTTTCGATTAGGGAACTGTTTTAATTTTTAGTTTCGAATAGAAACAAATAAAATCAGGACAAACAAAGCTTGTGGTTTGTGTGTGGGTGTGTGTGTCTAAAGCCTCTTGAATACGAAAGCAACAAACTCAAAGCTCTCAAGGCTGAGGCATGTGCAATTTATTCTTCTTCTACACCCACAAAGGGATCCTTTTCTGCCTTCTGGCTGGAAAAGCTCCTGGTCATGAGTCTCAGCACGTCTTCTTTGGTCTTGACATTTTCTGGTTTTGACTGAGGAACTAGAGTGAAGTCATTTAGGGCTTATACCAGGGAACCCGAAAAATGAGTAGTTTCATTTGTTTTCTTCTAAATTGACAGGGACTTCAGGTACTTGAAAGGAAACAGCACTATTGCCTAGTAGTCACTTCTGATGTTCTGGTTCTACTTGCTTATTACTTCTTTTCCTCCAGCAATATTGTACTTTATGTTGTATCTCAAATTCACACTTGTTTATATATTTGAAGAAAGACTTGTTTCATTTTGTGGGGGTTTTTGTTTGTTTTTTGTTTGTTTTCAGTGTTGTGTGTGTATATCACATCCTTTGAGTAGGATTCGCTTATTTATGGATGTACACACACATTCATATATGACCCCTTCATGCATATCCACATTTATCTAAAATAAGAACAGGAAGTATAAATTTCTTGTCTTAATATAATTTAAGAAGACCACCTAATTTTCCATGGTAAGCATTGTCTGGAAATTGCACAAAGAGTAAAACATGAAACTAAAATGAAATCTCTCTATATAGCAGTTTTTATGTTTTACTCAGAAGAAGCTAAAATAATGATCCTTTTTGATACAGTCGAAAATACCAATACAATTTCTAAAGACCTCGGTTTTCTTTATTCAGTTGTTTCCCTGACGAGAGTCAGGACTAATTTCTTCCTATTCTGTCATGGCCCAAGTGTGTAAATAATATATGACCAAGATCCCAAATGAGCATCTTGCACATACAGCATCTATTTTCCTGTTGAATTTCTTCTGGCAATGTGAACAATACAATTTGCAAACACTGTTGCCTGGGACATGTTTCTCTGAAGCACAAACCAAATGAACCTCATCAGCAATGGGTTATATGATGGGGGAATTCACCTGTCTCCCACCTGGTGAGGCAGGGATGTGTAAGAGCAGAACATGCATGATTGTCTAATTTTTTTTCCCCCAAAAAAAACAGCTGTGAAAGGGTAGAAAATTATCAGCCAAATCAAACAGATATGGCTGATTAAAGTAGGAAATTATGGAGACATTTGTGAACAACAACAACAACAAAAAAAAAGCAGGAGTCATCTTGAAAAGAGGAATTAAAGGTGGAGCAACCTGCTCAGGCTTGGTGGGATGCAACGTGTAGGGACCCATCTTTAAGCCACAGAGGAGAGCCCAAGGGGACCTATCTTCTCATTGCTTAGAAATTTGTAGATCTTCATGAAGATTCTGTGAATGATGAGGTTCGTGGTTTATCTGCTGTCTCTCTGATATTTATGCAAGATGCAGAATTTACTTATTGCCTGTTAATTAAGTGCTGTTGAACAATCAATAAACACCTTTGATCCCGATTTGTTTGAATTTGTACGAGTAAATGCTGCTTTTTTTCCTGTGACCCTGATCCATGAAAGAAGGAATCATTACACCTAAGTTCTCATATATAACTGGGGGTTCAGCTGAGGAAATTACTCACCCTGGGGTCTCTTCCAGCAGTCAGTGAGACATCACGCTGGCTGTCTGACCCCTGTGGCTGTGGAAGGAATCTACAGAAACCAAGTCTTTAGGAAAATGCCTAAAATTTAGTTGCTGGGCAGTGCTGAAGTGTATGTCTTAGGCTGACCCTTTTCTGGGCTGAAAGAAGATGTTGCCCCCTAATTGGGATCCACTGATTTAATTTTAAAAAAGCAAATTATTTGAATACAACTACAAGCAGCTTTTGTTTGCTGAATACCTCAATAGTCAGAGGCTTTGATCAGAAGCTGAAAAAACTCTGATCCCAAATCTATTAATGAGTATTTGAACATATTATTCAATGCAAATTACTTTAATATCAAAACTCTGGAGTCTTGTATGTCTGGTAGACGCTTTATTGACACCTGTAAAAATGAATTAAACAATGTTTGGGCATATTTCTGCCATCAGAACCTGACTTTAGGTATGTTTTAATGGTTCATCTCTGGCACTGTTTGGTCCATAGGTACTTTGTGTGGAGATGTGCCCTTTGGGAGGAAGAAGAGGATTTATTAACATACCTTTTTGTGAGACAAAAATGCCATTTAATATGCCAGCATGTCCATAACCTGTCTGCCCAATCTGAGCTACCATCTTGTTTGCAAGGAATGAGAATTTTTTGTTGGAGTACGCTAAGGGAAAGTTGGATGTTGTTTTGCATCTTGGAATATTACCAGCCTAAAAGAGCTGTGGATAGACCAACACTAAATAGCAAGTATTCAGTTTCCCAGGCTCCACAGGTGCATATTCCCTTACACCAGATCACCTTCACAAGCAAGCCAGAGCTTATTAACAAAATAATGAGACTAGAAAATTACAGCTGTAGAGAGGTAAAGTGAATTACGTGTGTTTGCTCTTGTCAAAGCCACCTGATGGGCATATTTTCTATTGGGATTGTGAACAAAAGATACCTCTAGATGCATCTGCTGATACACAACAGTGTTGTGGCAGTACAAACAAAGTGGTTAAAAAGGGCTAATTCTTGCTGGTAAAAGGCTAACTCTCTTCTGGTAAAGCCAATTTGTAACTGCGAGTGATGAAGAAGATTCAGTTTTTTTTTTTACTTAAAATAGATCCTAAAATAAACTAAGTAAAGTCCTCCCTGCCTTGGCAGTTTCACAAGACTGGCACAGTGAGGAACCAGGAGACAGCAAATCAACCAGATACAAATCAGTGAGGCAGCCTGCAAAGAGCATGGCAGCAGTGGGAGTTCTGAATTGAGAATTAAACCTGAAGATCCACAACCCCCCAAAAAAGTCAGCAGCATGTTTAGCACTAACTGGCAGTCCTGCTGACATTTTACTGACCTGCCCCGTTGGGACCACAGATGATGAGAACTGAATGTGCACGGTGACTAAATGATCTTTTCACTTCTGGCAAATCAGTAGGGGACTGAGAAGGAAATTTGCTGACTGCTTGCTATTCTCTGTGGCTAAATCCATGGCTTCTCATGCTGCCTTCCACTGTGAACATAAATTCATTCAAAAAACAAACAAAATAGAAGAGGGAAAAATAGGTTCTTAATGCAAATTGTCTTGTACGAAGCAAATAAAGAGGATATTAATAAGTGATAGCAGTAGAGATTCATATGCCTTTGTCAACAGTGAGAGTCTTATAGGGTATCATTCACCATTACAAATTAAGATATTACAGGTATTTCATTTTGTTTCGTGCAACTGTGCGTTATTAAACTTCACTTTTACTTCCATTTTAAGGTCAGCAAATTCTCTCACCTTCTTTGATGATATATATCATGTATAAAGTCACCTATGATTTGGAACTTTTTGAACTGTCTTGCTTTCATCTCTCCCTCTTCCCTCCACCTAAGTTCCTTCTCACAGTGCCCACATCTCAGGTCAAGACTTAATGATTTATGGTAAAAGTGCCTTCAGTTTTAGGAGCAAAAATCCCACTGAAGTTTGTGGAAGGTTCATCTTTGTAACACGGAACCTGTAACACATTTGTGTATCTGAGAAGTCCTGTGTTGGTGAACTACCATCCTATTAATCACAATACACAAAATGCTCCTGTTTCAAAACATAAAAATGAGATAGAAAGCAGACTTAGAGTGAGCACCAAATTACATCTATTTAATGAGTTACCATTCATCAGCAGAGCAGTGGTAAATGATTGTGTATACATATATTCCTAGGCCATGGCATAGACCTAGAGATAATATACATTATTTCTTCTTTCAGGACACCAGAGCACTGACACAGCACATTCCCATAGTTCAGATGAGGCATGATAACTTACTAATTAATGGTTACTATTAGTCTTGTCTAGACAATTAAGGTACTGCAAAGATATACTCTGAAGAACATGGGAATTCCCAGAAGAGTAATAAAGAGCCACACATGGGAATTTGCAGAAGTCCTCTGATAGACAGTGGGACAAGCAATATGTAAACATATTTATTCAATTCCTTTCCTATATATGGTACAGTGTATTTGTATATTAATCAGCTGATTTTCTATTGCTATGAATAATGAGTAATGCTGAACATACAGGTCAAAATATAATAAATCATTCCATGTTATTCTGCCAATTCCATATAAATTAATGTATGGGACTTCATTTTTCTCAGGTCAGGCAATACACTGATGAGAGACAGAGTAAAATATACAGTTGAAATCTCCATTTTGCAACAGCAGCAATTTCTACACAGAAGCTTAATAACTGTTTTCTCTTGTTTGTCCATGAATAGGTACACTAGAGTCTAAGTGCCCAAATAATCTGTTGGTCACACTTCACATGCACGAGAGAAGATATTTCTGGCTGATGGAGTAATCCTAGCCGTGATTTGTCTATGGAAGTGTTTTGCTTAAAAAGCCAAAGGGCTGTTTCAAACAGCATTTTCTCTTTTAAAGGTGCTTGGATTTAAATACTTAATCTAAGCCTAAACAAGCCAGAAATGGGGTGATCTATTTCTGTCCAAGATCTGTTAAAAATTGAAAGCACAGAAGAAAATAGATGAGTCCCATCAGTAAAGCCAGTGGTAACAGACATGGCTGAGGTTCTATGGCCAGACAAGTTGCTTTTGAAACGTGTAGTGATTTACGTATTATATTCAGGTCTTGGACAGTCAGAAACTTTGCAGAAGTCTCATATTCAAATGGACATCACCTTAGGAAGTAAAAGCAGGAACACTAAAAAATATAATATTGAGCAGGTACACTAAGGAAATGAAGAACCGGGGGAGGTCTTTACACCTTCCAGCCTGCGCATTGGATTTTTTAGGTGAGTTACAGTGTGCACTACACTAAGAAAATATAACATTATATGTGTCATACTAGCCCAGAGGACAAAGTATGTGTTTCAACACAGATATTTGGGGATACTAAATGAGCAACCAGTTTTTAATAAGGACTGTAAGATGTTTTATTGATGACCAGTACAGGCATCCTCAAGACTATTCACAGCTTCAGCTCCTTTCACTGAAGCCTTCCCTATGACCAAAGCCTTACCCTAAGTGTCCCAAGCAGTTATTCTGTATGTAAACCCTGGCTTCTAACAGATGTCAGGTCATTTGATCTGTAGCACTGACAAAGATGGACATTATGGAGATATCTAAATGAATATAATTTGCCAGTTACAGGCAGTGTAACTCATTGTTGCATTCCAAATTATTATTTACTGTGCCAGTGTGTAAAAAGTGCTGTCACAAGTGCTCATCATCTAAATAATCAAAGCAGATTTCAAGAAAAGAGTAACTCAGACAAGCTCAGGACAGAAAATCTAGGTTATGCCATCAAAATAAATGGAGCCTGGCTGTGGCTTTGTGCACTGTGAGACAATCATTCAGATTATTTATTGGCATACCCACAGGCAAGATTTTGTCTCATGACAACAAACATATTTCTGCAAAATGCTTGGGATAGAACACAATTCCTGTGTGCAATATGAACATGCCACCCTAAAGGGATTTGGGTTTCCTGTTTTCAGAGAGGGAAAGAGGTTTTAGCCAAATGGACATCAGCTCAGCCATGCTTCCTGGCGTCAGAACCAGGCAACACGGCTAATCCCTTGCCAAACAGTGAAGACACAGCTACAAACTCTAGGAAAAACTGCACAAAATTCTGAGGCTGCTGAAAGGTCTGAGCTTTAGCTGTGCTTTGGCTTTGGTCAATGCCCTGGAATCTTTGGGATGATTTTTCTCTGCAAGTGTCATTGTGGGGTTAGGTTGGATATTAGAAAAAGGTTCTTCACCCAGAGGGTGGTTGGACACTGGAACAGGCTCCCCAGGAAAGCGATCATAGCACTAAGCCTGACAGAGTTCAAGAAACCTTTGGATCATACTCAGGCACCTGGTGGAATTCTTGAGGTTGTCTTGTGCAGGGCCACAGTTTGGGCTTGACGTTCCTTGTTAGTCACTTCCAACTCTGGATATTCTGTGATTCTAAATTGTCCCTAAAGGTTGTGTAATCTGGGAGAAGAGGCACCACGAGGCTTTCTCTGTCCCCATGATCGAGAGGAGGAAAGGGAAACAAGAAGAGTTATGGGTCTTTGTCTAGGTCCTGGATATCCTGATTACTGCAACTAATATGCAGGGTGAAATCAGATTAAATGGAATTAGAGAAATAGAGAAACTGAAAACTTTACTAGTACAGTTCTTGGTATTATAATTTCTGAAATAAAAGGCATGTGACCCTGAGGGAGGACTGTTAATATCAGTCATACCTAAGGCAACAGCAAATGGATCCCTCAGGAAGGTTGTGCCTCCTGGAATGTAACCGGCATATCAACTTCAGCCCTGGGAGCGCTCGCTGTCTCCAGTGAGAGTGGCTGACTGCACCAATGGAAACACTTCTCAGCATTAAAATAAAGAAAATAAGTCAGAGGTAGCCTGAGCCCAGAGCTGCCTTGCAGTGAAGAGGAGCTGTTTCGGAAAGATTATTCTGCCAGTACTTTCTCAAGGTCCTGCTGACTTTGTGCTTCTTTTCACAGATGTATGGCTGAGCCCCTATGCCTTTCACAAGCAGAGGTTCAAACGTGTGTTAGCAATTCAGTTTATCAGAATTTGTTTTCCTACTATGCCATCCATGCTTTATAATTAAAATCCCTGTGTCCTGCAGACTAGTCTCTCAAAGGAAATAAAAAGTGTTTTGAGCATAGTGACCCAGTGTTTGCAACATTCACCTCAGAAATTCAAAGCTCTCTTTCATTCCTTTATTGAAAACGCTGCTGGTGTATTTGAAGACACCTCTTGATTAATATTAAATACTGAAGAAATTATTAACAGTCCAATTCCCTTAATAACAAGAGGAAGAAAGTAGTGCTGACATTAATTTCTAATGTAACTGATTAAAGGAAATCTTGCAAATTTTATGAGTTTTATTCTAAAACAAACCAGGCAGATTTTAATGAAGCATCTTCTTCAGTAATAGCTATGCATTCAAAACATATTAAAGAAGGAATCATTTCTGTGGCAAAATTAAAGTAGTTTCCCTTTAAAAATTAAATTGAAATGAAATGAAGGATACCTTCATCTTATAGTCAACTGAAACTTCAGTAGACTCACATTTCCTGACTGATGTAGTTGCAAATGTCCTGTTGGTGAGATCATGCATGCTTGGTGATGATCATGAATCAGCACTGCAACTTTATTTTTTAATATATAAATATTTAACTGTGCACGTATTAATGTCAGTGGCAGCTCCCAAACATGCCATTCCTGGTCTGTGTCTGTCAAGCTGCTAGGTAAGGGTCTGCAATAATGCAGGTTTTTCAGCTTTCTCATACAGTATTTTCTTGTGCTTCTGTAACTGTATCAGTAGAAATTTTATTCAAATTTCTAGATCTCCTTCTTTTGATATTATACCATTATTGCTTGCCCTATCCACTACAGTATGGAACACTTTATATAACTTTTTTCCCTGCAGTTGCCTTTATAAATTTTTACAGTTAATTTGTTTCCCTTTGGTTTTGTATTCCCTCTTTTCTCAAGATTCAAAAATTACATTTTTCTTCAGCCTTTCTTGTGGGTGATATTTCCTAGATTTCTAGAATCATTTTTGCTTCTCCTCTCTGGCCTCCTCCCAGCTGTTCACAACTATTTTAAAGTATGTTGTGTAACACTGAGGAGAGCATTTCAGATAAAGCCACTGAGTAGATTAGAGGGATTACTAAGATTACTACATATGTCTTCCAAGATACAATTTTTGCTTTCATATGACCTAAATTATTTTGGCTCTCATCCCTTCTTTTTTCATTTTACAGATGGAAAACCTAGATACAGATAGATTATGTGAATCACCCCATTTCACATGGGCAATTCTGAGATCTTGGAATACATCTGCTAAGTCTGGAATTCAGCTCACAGAGAAATTTTATATTCCACAAGCCATATCCAGGGTTTCACACAGTGTTGTTTCTGTCTTTGCCTTTCAGTGGCTTCACTGCTTTTTTCTAACCTCTTCACCACTGCCAAACACTTTCTCCATGTCTTGGCTTGACCTCTAAATTGTCCCTTTTACCTGTATTTAAATTCTCAGAAGGATCCAATTGTCTCACTGGTTACAAGAACCTTGCCTAAAAAGGCCTCACACATTACCTGTTTGATCTCCTTCTTTATCTTTTTCCTGTCTGTTATTATAAACATAGAATCATAGAGTCATAGAATGGTTTGGCTTGGAAGAAACCTTAAAGACCATCTAGTTTCAAATCGCCTGCCATGAGCAGGGAATTAAATTCTCATATTTGGATATTTGGGAAGTACCTGCCACGTACTGAACATTTCTGCAGGGAGAAAATGCTTTTTGCTGCTGTCTGCATTGTACAGGCGTCAACTCTAGTGGAGTTATTTTTGTTTTATATGAGTGCAAAAAAAAAAAAAAAAGAAACTTTATTGTTCACTGTTAACAAAAGGAAACGTGGACAACAATTTGCAAAACGAGGTAGGCATCAAAGACAGTTACTGATTGTTATTAATCTAGTTATTTTACCTTCAGAAGCAAGCAGACAACTGGCCTAAATTTAGGGTGGGGGATTTTCAGCTTCAGAAATGCTTTCAGCACGTTAGCAAGTGGTGACATTTCACAGCAAAGAGATATCTTGGTAAATCACTAGGGAAGGATAATATGGAAAACATGCAAAATTTGATAATAATCTTAGGTCATAATGACAGTCCTTATTCTGGTAACAGAGGGCCGGCCCAGAATGAGAGATGTGGGAAATTTGGTGCAAGACAGAGGTCTCTTATCTGCCACTCCCGGTACACAGGCCATGAGACCACTGTTTATATGAACAGGGACCTGTCAACAAGTCACTGATGAGGTGGTTTTAGTGAAGAATAAGTCCTTACCCCCTACTCTGAAGTCTGATCTTCCAACATGCAGGCGACTCTACTCCTAATTCATTGGGCTTTTTAAGTTGTGGAGAAGCTTTGAACCTGTTAGTCTAATTTGACTTC
>JAYRBT010000139.1:69410717-69439998 GCA_036023395.1 Myiotriccus ornatus | reverse complement strand
CAGGCGACTCTACTCCTAATTCATTGGGCTTTTTAAGTTGTGGAGAAGCTTTGAACCTGTTAGTCTAATTTGACTTCCTCCAGATTATTTTTATACTAAACATGCAGCATTGGCATTTCCAGAGTCTGGTTCCTGGAAAGAGAGTGGTTTACTGACCAGGTAATTCTGACCTAAATAGGATTTTAGGACAAGATACTGGAGAGACAACAATATGAAATATTTCAAGTACTTATGGTTAGGTTTGTTTTTAGGGGGAGTTTTGTTTGGTTTTAGTGGGTTTTTTTTTGTAAATGTTCAAAAAATCAGATGACGTACCAACACTTTAAAAAAAATTAAATCAATTTTTCATTTGTAGTCTAATCACGGTAATTGAAGGTTAGCCTTCTTTCTCTTTGTATTTTCCTAGGCTGTAATCCATTTTATGATTCTGTTATGGCACATGAAATGGATCATCTGCACTGGAATGGAGGCTGTGGTGATGAAGTGCCTTCCCTTTTCCCCATAATGTTCTCACAGAAGACTGATGAATAAGACCCTCAGAAACAATTATGAAGAAGGAGATCCATCAACAATCAAGACTGTCCTTTTTTTTTTCTTCTAGAAAAAAAATTTTTTTTTTTTGGGTCAGTCTGACTTAATTTCTAGAGTTTTGAGCATCTTTTCTTATGGAAACTTGTTTATAGAGCCTCCAGTACAGCCAAATTATTTAATACAGACATTTTTGAAGTCAGTGTTGACATGGATTAAAGAAGCCAAATTCAGATGAATGACTCCTTGCATCTATTTTGTGTTCATTGCTAAAAAAAGGTTAATCAGTCTTATCTTACTAGCATAGAGTTGCTCTCGTTTCTATGAGACAAGAAAAAAAAAAGCAAAATAATAATTTAAAGGGCTTTGCCTTTTTGTGGAAGGAGAGTTTTAGGCTGTTTTTTTAACCTCTGATAGTCTGCAAACCTTACTTTTTGAAAGCAACTTGTTCTTCCAGAGGTACCTAAGGCTTTGGCAAAATTCTTTCTACAACTCCCTATACAATCCTGCCAGCCAGGCAGGACCACGTGTCCTACAAATTTTCTAATAATCTGTTGTTATAAAAATTTACATAATTGCATCCTTTTAAAAATATTTTCTTAATAAGTCCAGAATTTTCTTTAATTTCAATGGATTATGGAAAAGGAAATCCTATATTGTGTATTCCTCTCTTTGTGCCTTGAAGGAAGACAAATCCTAGTGAAAGAAGTTCCATATATTCTAGTGATAAATCACATCAATATAATGCACATAAGCAGTGCTATGATAATTATCAAATTATGAGATCAAAATCTTAGATCTGTTAGATTTTTCAGGAAAAAAGGACAATTGTTATGTTAAACCACAAAAGAAACTCCTCATGTGGAAGATGCTTTGGCACTGTGGTAGATGGAAGGTGAACAGAACTAAAAGAAATGTAGTAGCATGATGCAAGGTAGTAAATCAGAAGGGATTATTTTTCCTTTCCTTAAGGTCTTTAATTAATCTTTTTCTCTAATGCAAGCTAAATTTGAATTTTTTAGTTCATATGTTTGGAAAATCAACTACTGTTACAGGTGAAGTATTTTCCAAGTTTAGGGCTTCAGGTGATAGAAACAGAACATATAGAAAACATTCATATTGCCCAAATCTTCCCAAATGTCATTGAGAACTGAAGAATAAAGATTTTCTTCAGTAGTTTCATTTTGCCTGGATTACAAGACGTGAACAGATTGTGTCTTTACTACTGATTTGTCTTTGGCCAAAACCATGATATTCTCTCCAAAATACTTTCCACTAGAAGTCAAGATTAGTATTTTTCCTCACAGTTTTAATGAGCATTTTCTTAGTGTGGGACATATTGTGATGAATCTCAGCAGAGCACTGCCAAGAGCACTTGTGACTTCAGGAAAATGAATCATTATTGATATTGTAAATACAAAAATGCATGTATATACACAGACATATAAACACATGGCCCGTTTTGGAACTGGTTCTCAATACAATAAGAAAAGAACAAACCCTATATATTTCTATGAGGGGAAAAAAATACTATACCTGACATCTGCAGAAAGGAAAGATGCCCTTCCTAATAGGTAGAATGTACGATGTTGGATAGAATCCAACATTTTACAGTGCTGAGAATGGGATCAAGTCAATTAAACAGAGTATTGGTAACACCATACTTGACTGACTCGACTAATCTTCATGGGTTTCCTGGTCACACAGCTGCAAGGGAAGAGCAAGACACAGAAGAAATGTCCTGCTGCCAGCAATGTTGCTGAGATCAGTGGTGCAGACCTTCCCCAGGTGTTCAGGGTTGTCACATTGGGAGGAGGTTGTTTGTCTTTCCAAGTGATGTTAACTCTTGTCTTTCTGACACGTCAAGACTCATGATTGCTCATGTTACTGAAGGTCCTCAGAGAAAACAAAAGTAGGGTGTGGCAGCAGGTAACATTTTCCTCTGGAAGACCTTAATCTCTTTTAAAAAGTCATCATTCTTTCTGTTTTAGACACCCAAAATGACATCTCAGCTGCTGTTTGCAGCTAACACGGAAAACACAACACAAGTCTGATAACCTGTTTTATTTGTCTATGTTAGAAAAGTCGTTTTTTACTCCATTGTTTAGAAATACAACCTAAATTAGTATTTCAGAGATAAAGGTCCACATACCAGATGCCTGTTAACTGCAGTGGATACCATCCAGTGTCGTGGGGATGTCTGAACACCTGCCTGCCCATGGGAAGTGCTGAATGGATTCCTTGTCTTATTTTGCTGGTGTGTGTGGCTTTTACTTTCCTTATGAAACTGTCTCTAACTCAGCCCACGAGCTTTCTTATTTTTGCTCTTCCAACTCTCTCCCTCGTCCCACCGGGAGAAGTGAGCGAGCAGCTGTGAGGGGTTTGATTTCTGACTGGGTTAAACCATGGCATCGCCTTAGAGCTGTGAATTCCAATTTCATTTAACTGGCATCTGCACCTCTGTGATCCTACTGAGGTAATTTTTTTTTCTCCCTGGAGATAAAAAATGGGAGTCTGACACTGTACTGGGGAAATGAGAAGGTCTTTGACAGAAGCACCGGTGCCTGCTGAGGTCCTGCAGGTTTAGAGATACATCACTCTACTCTAACCTTGAGAAAAGCTTGAAAGAAAATATCAGCAACTCCTAGACATTTCTGGAACTTCATGTGGCAATGTGTCTCATCCAAACCCTTCAAATGGTATGTCCACAGATCAGTTTTAGTTTTATATCTGTACATGGTGGTTTGTGTTTTTTCATAATGTAAAAGTGCATAATGATTTGACTTCTAAGTCTTTGTGTGGTGATGCAATTAAAACTCAAATCAAAGTTTAAGTCACACTGCAAAATGAACAAAGTAATCACTAAATACTCATCCTATTACTCCCTCTGACAGGTCATCTAATAGAACTAGCAGAGAAAGAATCCTTTCACAAGTAAGTAAAATTAATGAGGGAATACATCCCAGGATTCCCTGGGAAAACATAGAGTAATGCATTTAATTTTCTGTAGGGATTTTAAGATCGTAATTAGCTAAAGTTGTTTCAATCTGTTAGACTAACTATCATCAGCATTAGTCCCTATCTTATTATTGTGACTGTAATCACAAAAGCGGATTTTTTTGTGTCAGTCATATTCCTAGAAGGATACAATTGGATCAAAATGAAGCTGACTCATACCCTCAATGTGCTTAATTACCAAGTATAAATGCTTTGCAGCCTTAATTAAATAGCTGTCTATTCTTGCCCATATATTTCAGTTGATACTCTGTGGATATTCCCTCAAATGCTTTTGTACAGGCATGCCTCAACTTCCAGGCAGATCTTTCCAAATTCTAATATTTCTTAGCTTTGAGTTATCCTAAATGTTATGGATATTGATTGTAGCGTGGATAGGACGTGTGGGAAGTGAATGATTTAGTGTTTGAATGTAGAGAAGCCAAACCATGAGGAAGGAAAATGGACACTCTTGGCACCTTGTTTGGCTCATTTTAACAGAACCAAAAACACTCCTTGAAAACTATGAAAATTAAATCAAGGTTTTCCTACTGGTGTTCAATCCTGAAGACCTGTGTCTCTGAAGAATCATTATAAGTAAAATATTTTCAAGTTCAGATATTTTTGGGAAAAAATGGGTTGATTCATATCACCTGTTTTCATCAGTTTCAGAGAGGGAGATGTTGACTAAGAAGCACCACAGCTCTCAGGAGAACTCTGCAGTAATTCCGGAGCTCTACAACCCCAGTAATGGGTCTGCAGGGAACCTGCTTTTGCCTAAGAGGGTCTCCATAACTTTTCATTAAAGTACCTTAAAAACTATGAAGAAAATGCCTTCAATGCCTTGTATTTGCAGAAAAGTAGATAAGCAGAAAGTTCACAGACATATGTGATGGTAAGTCTTTACCTCCAACTTATAATATATATTTACTTGGAAACTCACAAACTGAGCAAGCAAGGAATAAACACAGAAAGAAGACTGTAATGTACTCATTCCATCAGCTAATTCCTTCTGAAAAGAGGGTGTTAGCTACAAATAAAGGGGTGGGATCCTGCTCCTGCTCAAGGAGAAAACTGCAGTGCAGCATCTGTGCCTCATAAACAGGGGATTTGTCTGGGGGCTAGGAAGACAATGCAGGGATGAGCTCAGCTCATGTAAAATAACTGATGAATTGAGCACAGTTATTTGTGGCTCCTCTACGGTGCTTGATTTGTGATAGCGATCTTTCATCCAAGCATGGATGTTATTCAGCCATGGCTGGTTAGTTCTGTAATTGACAAAATCCTCTGCTAAAAGCAATCTCTTATCTGTACTTGCTGCCCTTTATTTGTTTTGATAGATGGAGAGATTTTCTTTGGCTGTGTTCATTTACCTTTTATTTGTACACTGTGGTTTGAATTTCTACTCGTTCTGTTTAGGACTTGCCTTAGTTTGATATAATCAATGTCCAATTTCAAAAATTTCAGACATTTTAAATCAGATTATTTTTTAATTTTTGTAACTTTCCAGTACATGCACTTGCATTTCTTATATTCCCAGTTCTTAGCTTTCACACCTCCTGTAATGTATACTGCCCTCAAATTTACAGAATAAAGACAGAAACTATTCTAACTTATTATTTTTTACCAAAACATTTTAACCACATTTTAAACCACATTTTTTACCACATTTTAAACTGCTTTTAATTTGAATTAATGAAATTGATCTCACCTTCAAGATTTCTACTAATGTCATCTAGAGGCCTAGTGAATTGTATAGTTTGAAATACTATAATTCTTTTGAGCACTACTTTTCATTAAAAAACTTTTTTTTTTTTTCTTGAACGTGTGTTGTTCCTACAAATAACATGGTTGAGTGGCCTGGGTTTGGTAGGCATAGAGAAATTGTTTTGTGATTTTTGTGGGCATGGCTGAAAGAGGAACAGAAGTGAGCAAACAATGCTGTAAGAATTCTAGAGCAGAGCTTCCCCACACCTTTCCAAGTGACCACTGTCTTTGGGGTATAATAATAATAATGAAACATTACTCCCAGCTTTCTTACTATATTCTAAAAATTCAAAGAACAGACTCATTGATAAACATATATAGCTAATTTATTTCTTTCAAGATACTGTCAGAGAATAGTTTAACTTGAGATAAGCTAATTAAGCCTAGAATATGCTTAGGCTTGGTCTTGTTAAAAGGCATCTGACTGCCAGAACACTGAGGTTCTGGGCAAGTCTTCCTATGTGGATGGGGGAACGCAAGTACAGAATTATTTTTTTTTTATCACATATCTCAGTAAATTTCTGAGTGAATTTTATGGTACAATACTGCAAGGGATTGGACTTAATGACCCAGGAATTTTCATGTGAAGCAGTAGAAAGAACAGGGAGAACAAATCCCTCTGACTGACTCAAATGCTCATTTCCAGTTCCTCAGACTTCACGGGTGATGAGCTGCCTAGTAATCACAGATTTCTACCCATTGGAGATTTTTAGTTATGGGTGGATTTTTAGACTTGATTCCCCTTAGGTATGTTATATCTGCTTTGGATATTTGGTTTACAGCTGTACCCAAAATTATTTTGTAGTTTACTTAGTATCACCAAGCCTGAGCTGGAGTCTTTCTATCTCCTGGCCCAGCTCTTCAAATCATCTAGAACCATCTAGGTACATCTACTTCTATCTACCTTTTGGCTAAAACCCAAACCCAGCTGTGGAGCAGTTGCTGACATCTGCTAAGCTCTGCAAAGGAAAACTACTCACTGCATCTCAATTTATATTTCCTGGTTTATGGCACATGCTTCAAGAAACATCAATCATGCAGTCAGTGTGTCTGCTACCATTTTTGTTTGGATCAGGATTCAGCTTCTGAAGTGACTCTCTCAATCGTTGTGTTGGATTGTCAGAGTGCACAACAGATGAGCTTTCTATGAGATGAAAATAAACCAGAGAACCACTCTTGAATTGTGCCTGTCCATCCAACAGTGGGCATTTTGTCCATGGCATTTGATTACAGTTATTCCAAAGGACATTCCTGAAAGGCTTGTTTGGGTACTCAGTATTCAGTATAGCTGCTCTTGGGCTGTGTTTGCCTGTACAATTACACATAACAGAAGCAGGAATGTGATGAGGCTGCACAGGGCCAGAGCTTGACCAAGAACAGTGACATCAATACCTAGGCAGGAAAGCTGAATGGATGAGCTATAACTGGGCCAGAGAGTATTAGTCCCTGTCCTATAAGTGTGACTGGACTCACAAAAACAGATTTTTTAGTATCAGTGACCTCCCTAAGATGTTACAATCAGATCTAAATGAAGCTCAATCTTTGTGGGCCTAGTTACCAAGTATAAATATTTTGCAGACTAAATTGAATCCTTGCCTGCTGTTGACCATATAATTCAGTTTAATGCTCTGTGGATATTCCTCTCATGCTTTCATATTGTCATACCTCGCCTTCCAGGCAGGTCTTTCCAAAATTAGTATAGTTTTATCCTGACATGAGTCCATGCTCTCACATGCCAAGCTGTTGCTCAGCTCTGAGACTGTCATTGATACTGCTGAGCTGGTGCTGAGGTTAACTGCACATTGCAGGAGAAGAATTAAGGCTTTTGGGAGAGTTTACAGCATCTACACAGAGAGCAGAAAGCTGCCAAAGGCACCCTATTGGAAATGGCCTGGAGGAGAGTATGTTTTAAGTCTTGTTCCTATCATAGAATCATAAAATGGTTTGAGTCAGAAGGGACCTTTAAGATCATCCAGTTCCAACCCCCTGCCATGGGCAGGGACACCTTCAACTAGACCAGGTTGCTCCAAGCCCCATCCAGCCTGGCCTTGAACGCTCCCAGGGAAGCTATAGCTCCTCTGGGCAACCTGTGCCAGGGCCTCACCATGCTCACAGTTAAGAATTTCCTACTAATATCTAATGCAAACCTGCCCTCTGTCAGTGTGAAACCATTTCCCCTTGTCCTGTCACTCCATGCCCTTATCAAAATGCCTTCTCCAGCTCTCTTGGAGCACCTTTAGGTACTGGAATTGCTGGAAGATTTTCCTGAAGCCTTCTCTTCTCCAGGCTTAACAACCACTCTCAGCCTGTCTTCATAGAAGAGGTGCTCCAGCCTTTCATTTTACTGCTCTTTCTGTTAATGTGCAACCAGGATGCTCGTCTGAAAATAGGAGTCACAGGTTTAAACTCTCATCTCTATTGAACATGTAACTCTGTGGACACTGTAACTCCTTTTTTGGACTATGACAGTGAATCTGCCTATAAATGGCTGGCAGAGGACATGGTAAAAGCCTTGTCCACTCTTTGCAAAGCAACACTATGATGAGGGAACCTGCCAAGGAATATGTAGAACAAGACTGAGAAAGGGTTTCAAAAGGGTTACAAAAGAATTTGCCAAAATAGTGACCTAATTCCTCCAAACTGGCTGAGACCTGGAAAGACATCCTGGTTCAGAACAGCAGAAGCAGAGAAAGCATAATTTAATGTGAAATCTCCTTGAGAAATATATTTTTCCAGAATAATGAAGCCTGGGATTTAGAACATTTCCCAACACTGTATCTATATTGGTCCTGCAATTTCTTAGTGCATGACCCAATGACTCTTGTAGAACTTGATATTTAATCCTTCTTCTACTAACACCTCATACCACTAATAAGCAGGTCTTGAAATACAATTTTAGTTGTGTTTTTTTTTTTCAGAAATACTCCAACAAACACTGTTGTGGTTTGATCTGGCCTCTGCCTCTCTGGGCAGTCATTGCCTATGTTCTCCACCAAAAAATGTCATGGTTTTGCTCTGGGCCAATTTTTTCTCACCCCCCACAGAATTACTATAAGTTGAGAGAAGGTTTATGCAGACAAAAGAGACTTGATTGGGGAAAATAATATTAACATTTATTACCAGCAAGATAAAAAAACTAAAGAACTATATCTACAATAATTCTAATTAGGTAAAAGTACTACACATTTACAGAAATACCTCTCCCCCCTTTGTATCAGTCCAGGAGGAGAAACAGTCTCTTTCTCTCCCTCCCAAGCTCCAGGTCTTTTCAATAACTCTGCAGCACTCTAAAGCTCTTCTTCTGTTATCTCTAGGATGACAACTTCCATTTGTCACAGCTGGAACTCTTTCTCTTCTATGCCAACTTCAAGGCTGGGCCTACCCCCCTCCTGGGCTAAGACTGGAGGCTGGGGGGTTACCCAGGCCCTGAAGGTCTTCTGTTCCATGGACTGCAGGGGGACACTTGCCTACCATGGAGTCACAGGGGATAATGGCTTTTGAGTCCACCCCTGTTTCCTGTGGGGTCCCTTCCCACGGTCCTTGATAGACCTCTCCGACATGGGTTTAACATGGATCCCTCACTCGGATCCAAACATCCTACCCGAGCCATTCTCGCTCCAGCGTAGGTCTCGTCTCTCTCAGGGTCACAAATCTCCAGCACCAGCATGGATCCCTCACTTGGATCCCAACATCTTACCTGAGCCGTTCTGCTCCAGTGTAAGTCTCTCCATGGCCTACAAGCCTCCAACAGGACTCTGTTTCATTTCAGACCTTCTCATGAAGTCTCAGCTTCTTCTTGCATCCACAAGCTCCTTTACGAGCTGCACGTGGGTCTCCTCACCCCAGTAATCTTCCACAGGTGGCAGGGATTTGTTTTTCAGTCTTTTCCCTGCTGAAGGGAGAAAGAAAGAGAGAGGGGGGAGAAGCATCCCTCCCCTTAGAACTTCTCTCTCCTCCTGCTGCCAGCTTCAACCTTGAAGGCTGTGCAATCTCTCTTTCTGGAATTCCTTTTGCAGCACATCTTGTCCAGGTTTTCTCTAAACTTTTTTCCCTCTACTCTGTTATAGGAGAGATGGGGAGCTTCAGTGCCACATCTGCCCCCGGCCCAGGGCCAGGGGAGGAGTATTTTTTTGTGGTTGAATGTCATTATGTAGGTCTGGACACTTACACCCAAAGAGATTCACCAGATATTTGCATGTCAGAAAAGAGAAGTGGGGAAAAAGAAAAATAAAACAACAAAACCAAACCAAAACCAAACCAAACCAAAATCCAACTCAGAACCAACCAAACAAAAAACCCAAAACAAAACCAACCCAAAAAAACCAACCAAACAAAACCCCAACCAACCAACCAACCAAAACCACAGAAAACCCACCTCCCAGATGTTAGGAATTTTATACCTTTAAAACCCTTATTTGTCTGCCTTTAACTGGCAGTGTTTGCTACATAATGATACTGTTCTTTCTGTAACTTTTGCCATAATAACTTCTTCAGTGTATTCCTGGAGTGAAAACAGTACAGGCTTCATGAGAAGAACAATTGCTCTTTGTAGATGAAGGTTAAACTACCAGGGTAGAATTGCTTCCTACACAATGGGAGAAGTGAAAGACTATAAAATATGCTTCCTGTCAACCAGACAGCCTTAAAGGTTCTTGGCTCTAAATGAATCCCTTGAATTGATAGTTTGGGAGTGTGGCTTGTGCTTCACAGGACTCAGTTCAGTTATAAAACAAGCAGATCCATCTTATTTATGCAGAAAATCTGGAGAATGAAATTTTTCAAAGCATTTCTGAATAAATGATGCCACACTTGTGATACACTGAAGCTCAATGTTCACATGGTAGTAAATACTCATCCCAAAAGAGCATCCTTGATTTGGTTTGTTTACTTTTTAGAGCAGGTGGAAGGAGGAAAATCAGGAGAAAAAAAACCCCTCAGAACATCAAACTGCAATGTTTCAAGCTGAAATAAAAAAGTTAATAGACTTTTTTAGACTTGCTGTCATATGCAGTCAGCAGTCTAACTTCTTTTACTTGCCAGCATTTTTGTTGATGTTACTGGAGTGCCTTCTCATTTTTATTGATCATACATTGATGGTAGTTAGAAAATATAACCAAACCAAACAAATTAAAATTTTATGGTTTAAGGAAGTTTTAAATTAACTGTTCCTCATAATCTGGAATGAAGCCATTTTTTTCCAAGAAGCAAAAATATTTTAAAATAAGATTTAATTGAAGGTAATATCAAGTAATTCCAGATTTTTTTTTTTTTATTATTATTACTTATTGACAGCCTTCTTTATCTGGGAAAACTAAATCTATGTATCCAGAACCAGAGGATCAAATCCCTCAATTTTACTCTGTGTCAGAGATAACTGAAAACTAAGTATAGGGCCTGTACTTACAGCTTGATCTGAAAAGTACAGAAAGCCATTGGAATTACTACTGATTTTGAATATGTAGTTAGTAGATTCTCAAATCCTCACTTTCTGTCACCTTCTGCTTTTTTAAAACATAAAAAATAACAGTAATAGTATAGTATTAATAACAATATATTACGAATGCTCATGCATAAATCCAATTTTAATTGAAACCCCTTTCTACTAGACATGCACATTCTAAAAGACTGTGTTTGGCCTGCAGATTTTACTGCATGGGCAGAAGTAATTAGAAGAGCATGTGATGCATATCTTATTGAAGTCATTTCCAGAACACTGTTAGATCCAACTTATTGGTGCTTGTTTTCCTTAAGGTAAGCCAAGGGGAAAAATTGTAATATTTGAGGGACAGACAAAATAAATGTTTACTAAGCTAATCCCCCATCAGTTTATAGAAATTACTATCACTTCTTCACTGCTTCTGAGGGTGGCAATGTCTCAGTGAAGCTGCCCTTGGCTCTGATATGTATTTGCAAGAATTGTGACTCAAAGAGCAAAATGTTGCTTTATTCTCTGTGTGTGTGCTGTGCTGAACATAATGAGGCTAAAGCTGCTAGATCACGTTTGTAACTCATAAATAGTAAGAGTAATCAGAAGTGGATACAGCCCAAGGCTACACAGAAGTGGGGAGTTCACCTTACCAGTCCCAGCTTTAGAGAGAAGCCAAAGTCCTTCCCTCTGCAGAACTTTCTAATCAATAAATCCCAGGATGCTCAATGTAATGGAAATTTCTCAGAGCCTAAGCCACAGTGAAACTGAGTGCAGAAAACATCCTTCAAATAAAGCTGGTTCATAAAACAGAATAATCAGACAGCTGAGCAAACATCCTGCAATATGAGTTCATAGTGTTCTAGGACTTGGTGCTATAAAAGGATCTGTATCAGTGAATCCCTTCTTCAAGATAATTGGGGGGTTATGATGCTGAACTACACTCCAAAATAGAGTTAATATATGGTACTACAGTATACATTTCTTTGAAATAATTGAGTTGGATTTTTCCTTTTGAGTTTATCAGTAGGTATTTTGTTGGATTTGCACTTGTGTTTCAAAGTTTTCCAGTTGCTCAGTACTTATTACATAGCTTTCTCTTAAAAGAAGACAAAACAAAAAGCCCTTACTGATATTTGTAAGGGTTCATTATTACATACATAGAAAGCACTGTGATTTAGTTCTTGTATTAAATGACTAAACTATGTCTACAGACTTCAGTCAAGCCCCTTCTCATCTAGCTCAAGGAAACAGTCACAAAATCGAACCTGGTACATTTAATAACCTTTATTCATAACAGAATACAAAGAGAAATCAAAACAAGTTCTGACAGAGAGAGCATGATGAAAGCAGTGCTGTGTACAGTGCTGCTTTTAGCTATCACAGTGATTCCTTACTTCTAGCCTGGATTGAAAATGCAAGATTGGCAGGCTTGTTCTGAATTTTTTGCTCCTTGAGTCACAGCTGTGATTTCACTTTGGGTAATGAAATATACAATTTACAGATAGAAATATTAGATAGGGAGCATTTGCCAATAGATGAAACAAGGAAAGTGAATTTAAAAGCATGGCCCACATGTTGCTGCTGCCTTTGGTCTCCAGGAGACAGAAAATGAGTTTCTTTACTTCTGTTGGAATGTTGGATGGGATCAGAAAAACACTCAGCTTGTGTTCCTTGTAGGACAGTGAGGACCCCTATAGATATCCTGCAGAGAATAAACATGAATACATACAGCTGCTTCAGAGAATATGCTGATCTTCCTGGCTTATCCCCATAAAGGAGGCACAGAGATTATATCTGTTCCTTCTTTCATCTCTGTTTACTGTAACGTGCCTTCTACATCTGCTTATTTACACAGAGCCTGACAGAGGGAAGATTTAATTGCAACTCTGGGCTTTGTGTTTCTGAATGATAACTACCTAAGCTCTGTGGACACAGCAGCTGCTTGATTCCCTTGTATATCTCTTTAGGTGGAGAGTAAGACAGCAATAACTTTGGAAACACCCAGCTGGAAATAATTTATTATTGGTTTGTTATTGGATTGGAGTTTTCTGCAGGAAACTTAGGACTTATTCTCTTACCTTCTCTTCACCCTTCCCAGGAACTGGAGAATTATATTGGGATACCCTTGGTATCATTAAAGAAGGTGCCCATGTGCCATTTGGGTGATGAGCTGTCCGTCAGATATGATTTTCTCATTTTGTCTCTTCAATGGCAACAAGAAAAGACAAATTTAAAAGCAAACAGGTATGAAAGAATTGCTAAGCTAATAAATTGATTTTACTAATTGCAGCTTCAAAGCAAACTGCAAAGATAAGTCTGGTGAGCTCATGACAATGTGGTGATGAAGAGTTTGGGAAAGCTGCTCCTTGCCTTAATACATGAAAGTCAATCATAACAGCAACTGATCTTCAGGTGCAGTAAGAGCAGTGACCTCTATGGTATCCAGTGTTTACAGTATGATCTCAGATGTCTAGACTCACCTGGGGCTCTTTGCAACCGTCTATATTTAGTGTTACTCAGGTATTTGATGGAACTTGAGTCCATCGGAAATTCACACTGTTAATGTGGTGTAAATAAAGAGTGCATTCTCACAACTGTTGTCTGCAGATCTGAATGAATTCAGAATTTTAAGTAATATTTTGCAATAATTATGGTTGAAAATATGATGACAACAACCCAAAGAGACAGGGATTTTTAGCAGTTTTTCCTAGTCCTATAGCAACATCTCTTTATTAAGTTGATGAGTTTCTAAGATTGAGGGTAGAAGATTTGCTTTCTGATGCTTCAGGAAAGCTGTTAAATGGAAGCAGGACACATGGTAATAACTGGTATCTCAGATTTTAAACATGGTCCACCAGTTTCCAAATTAATTTCTTCATCCTTCCTTCTCAAAGAGAGCAACTATCCACACAGATCTTTGTAGCCAGCTATCAGTCTGCAAATAACTCACTGTTTTCTTGTGAAGAGCAGGGTTAAGGACTTTTAGGATCCGTTTCTAGAGACACCAAACTGGTGTCTTCATGGTTTGTATTACTTCTGATGTCAGAAAATCATGAGATAATTTCTGTATCAAATTTCTACCTGATCTTCACCGCACTCCGGTAAGGCAGGCAGGAGTTATCAACCCAGCTGACAGGGAGGGAGACAAACACACAGGAAAAAGGATGTGCACGGGATCTCCAACAGAGCTACAGCTCAAACTAATCGAGTTTGTTTCAAGCTACAAAATCAATTAATAAGGCAATACTGGCTGAACTCACAACCCAGTGTCACTAAGGCTTGTCCTCCCACACCACTGCTGCAAGTTTGACAAGAGCTCCGTGTTGTTACCTGTGATACAGTAACACTTGGATAACTCTGCATGTTGTCACAGAATTTTTAATAATTATAAAAAGAAATGTTTCTTTCCACCGTGTACAAGGTGGATTAAGGGACACTGAGGATAACCGGGTCACTAAGGTTAATTATATTTTGTATGCTTTTACTGTGAACAATTTAATTTGGTGTTACCTGGAGGAAAGAAGAAAGGCCAGTAATCACTCATGCAGCATAGCTAAGAATATTCAGCTTTTTATTCTGCATATTGAAAGCTCAGTTGTTCTGTGAGAAATCACATTTCTCTGTGACCCAAAGGACATCATAAATAAAGTAAAATCAGGTTATCTTCTATTGTTGAATAACTCTCACAAAGATAAAGGAGTATTTAATTCAGGATAGCAGGATTTGTCACTGTGTTACAATCTCCTACACAGCTTTTGTCCTGATACATTGAATAAATATAAATATTGAAATATGGTATAGCAGGAGAAGAGGAAGAGGAGAGGCATAATTTATTTAAAACAGCTGAGCTAATGTATTTTTCTTTGAATTTAAATAATTGAACAATGTCTTTTGCCAAGAGTGAAAGTGCAGAGAGGATTGCCACAGCCACCTCCACTGTACTAAAGAGTTAACATTGTCAAAGTTAATTTTGTGCTTTTCAGATTGCAGGGATGTAAAGCCAGAGCTGGGAAGGACAGATAATTTTTATGCCAAATTAAGGATGACTCTAAAACCTAGTGACCTTTAAATGGGATGTGAAAATCAAGGATAATTGAATGGCGTGTCTGGTAATTATTTAAAGGAATTAATAATTCAGAAAAAGAGAACTTGCTCTGACCTGGTCTAAAACTGGAGGGGAATATATACAATTTTGAGGATCCATCATCTGTCTCATGACCTCTACTTGAGGTTTTTTACGTTCAGTCTAAGATATATGAGATAAAGCAGAGCAGTGAAAAGTATGGAAAAGGTCAACTTGTAACTGTTGTTCCTATATGCCAGAGGAGCTCAGAGCTGCCACTGAACCAGTAGTCATCAGGTAATTGGAGATAGGGAAGATACTGCTTTAGCTGTGGATTGCAGGTACCCCGACCACAAAGTGCTAGGGTACCTGGACGTCTCTGGGTTGTATCCTAGTGTGTGCCCATCATTTGTTTTTCAACACTGGTCCAGATTTCTGCCAACAGGGAGGTGCAAAATATGAGAGCTACGTTAATGGATGGGGATTCATCTGAACAGATATTTATCTTGATTGTATTTATATACATACATCTGAGTCGGACACCCAAAGCTCCTTTTACAAGCAATACAGTGAAGGTGGCATTCTATGCACTATTAGCATGGTCTTCGTGAAGATGTGGAATTAGTTCTGATTAGTTAATCAAAACCAGCACAAATTTATCTCCATAGGTACAAAAAAAAAAAAAAACAAAACAAAAACAAACTCTTGGGGTGATCAATGTTTTGAAGATATAAAACTGTGGATGAGATTAATCTTCCAGAAGTCACAGAGATCATATAAGGACCTTGTTAACGTGCATAGAAAGCTGCCTGGGGCAAGCAGGAAAAATTCTCCAGATTTCAGGAAAAATTAACCCTTTCCTGACATTTTAATTTCAAACAGAAAATCTAGTTTTTCTTTTCTGTGTTAGTGTGGGGTTGAAATAAAATTGTTTGGGAACACCAAAGCAAGTTCAGTCTTTAGTCTAACTAACCTTGAATAATGTATTATGCCTGCTTCTGTTTCATTCCTCTTCATGATCTAAGTATCCTTGGGAAAAGTCAGCCAAGATGTGACACATGCATAACAGTAGTCATGAATTTCACAACTTTTTATGTCAGTGATATTTAGCATGTATTAAAAGCCAGGAGATCATTTTTCTAATGGGCTACTCCTTGAAAAAAAAAGATTTTCCAGCTGTAGCATAGAAGATGTCTACCTTGCATGATCAATTATCTGGGCTAAATAGAGAAATTACCATAGTAGAGAGGTATTTAAGATTATTAATGTTGGTGTATGTGAACATCTCTGCTTCATGTCATGTATAGACATCCTGTGAGACGTTAATTTTGTGTGCTCTGGGATTCAACTCAGAGATGAAAGTTTCTAAGTGTAGGTCACTCTTTGTAGATGACTTGTGTGTGAACTGTGTATTTAAGCTGTTACATTTGGTAGACATCCAGTGCAATGGAATTTAGGGAAGCATTTTAGACAATGTGGATGATTCCTTCTGACCAGCTGAACACTTCCTAGACTCACCCTGTCTGTACTGGATGGATGAACACGGGCTGGAATGAAAGTTTAGACACTTAACTCACATGCAGATGTAAACATTTGAATGCCTTAATCTGGAAGTTCAACTTCCAGATCCATCATGTGCATCTGCCTTAATTTACCTTTCTGGAAAAGCAATCAACATAATTTCTCTTCCCTACACAGGAAAGGGACGGGAAGGAATGCTTATGTTCTCCATAAGCAGGGGATGTAACAGTAATATTTAGAACACAAAATCTCACTGTGTATGGATTCAAACTGCAACAAGCTCTATTAGTTTAAAGCTATCCACAGGTCTGACACATGTGGAACAAAATCTGAAGAATAAAGGGCTTGTGTGTCTCAACAGAATTTTCCATGCCTGTTAACTTGGTGGATCTTGGGGGACCACCTGTACCAACTTGTGTCCTCCAGGTAGGTGGTGGGTTGCAAAAGAGTAACATGGCATGAAGCAGAGTACAGGAATTAATACTGCAACTTGATCCCCCTACCCAAAGACCCAAAAATCAATATGCACACTGTATAGATAGAGTTAAAAGTCTCTTTCATCTTGTACTAGCAAACCTTTCTCTCTCTAAAAGCAAAAGAACACACAGCACCAAAGAGCTCTAATAAATAACTGCAGAGTGTGGATATGTCTTTTTTTATCAGCTACTGTCACAGAGGACGATAATTTTTTTCTCTCTCTCTCCAAGGCCCAGGATTCATATTTCTGTTTCAAGTTTCTTTTATCTTAAGGCTTCCAAGTAGATATATTTGATTCATAAATTCATTTAGAGAAGACTTTTGTTGGCTTATGCTTCAGTAGCAGTACATGGTACTTGTTCAGCAGGAATAAATAGTTCTCATGGTCTGAAATTTGGTAGCTGTTCATAAGGACTTTAGAGAAAAATACTGAAAGTTAGATTGAGGAACTGTGGGACCTGAGGGGGGATTAAACTTTCTCTGCTCATATACAGCATTTTGTTGCTCTAAACACTACATATATGCATTGAATGTGAGATAGGCAGAAGGACACGAAGGAGAAGAGAACTGGCAGAAGTAAATCTGCTGCAATGTGAGCCACAACCGGTGTATGACTGCCACCAGGGACATATGCTGTGTTATTGCTGCCCTCAATCCTCTCTCCAAGCTCAATTTTGCTATAAATGGTAGGTTAGATCTGCTGGTAAACCTCTTAATTCCCTTCTTCTGAACTAGTCCTAAAGGTGTTCTTATCAGTGAATTAAAATTGGCAATGGCTCTTGTGGGTGGAAGCAACCACTAGGAGTGGGGCATACCATGAGCAGCTCAGATAAAGGCATTTAAATGCCTTGTTCTTTATCCCAGAGAAGATGTCCCCAAAGCTGCTAAATCTCTGGGATATGCAGCTTAAGTGTGAGTTAAGCCATTACATACCAAACATCAACAACTCCTCTTTCTGGAATGACTGAAGGATGGGTTCTTGGGTAAAAACAAGGCAAACCAGTTTTATTGCTGATTATAGGAACTGCTGTCTGTGAGAGCTGTGCTGTCTTCATCACTGCAGAAACCTGAAGTGGGAACAGATCTTTTAATTGGAATATTACCTAAAGATTTGTAAAATATTATTTTGCAAATTTATTTTTTTCCATAACAGATGAAGAGAAACATTTACTCTCTTCCCCACTTCAAGATATTTATCAAAAACAACAGCTGAATTGCACACCTTAGCTTCACTTGGTCACTTTTTCTCAAATTTCCTTTATCTCCCTGTGCACACGCTTCTCATTTTGTTTTTTTTTTTCTCTTTTTTTTTTTCTATTTCACTTGAATATTAAACACATTGATCCTAAAAGCATTATTGTGAGATGGATTTAGGAAGAGGTTTCCACTGTTTATTAAAGATCTTTGTTTTCTCCTCCAAAGAAACGTTGAGCATACTATGAGCTTAACACTGTCTATTTAGTGAGATCTTTTTACACAGGCAATGAAGAGGGGAATGTTCCCTCATTTCTCCTGACCTCCCCTGGATAGCTTCAAAACATGGAGCATGACTGGGATGCAAGAACCATATTGTGAAATTTGGCTTTTTTTTTCATCATAAGGAAAAAAAACCCCGAACAATTACATTGCTATTTATAAATAGACATGTTTTTAAAAGCCACAGAGATATGTCTTCTGTTTGAATTTCTTCTATCTGGTCCTTCATATGCACCCAGAGAGAATTACACCACTTATTGCAGCATGATATCTATGTCATCCAGATGGGATGATCTCTCTGTTTCTAAAGCAATACGGATATTTCTGAGTGAAGTATTAATATTATTATTATTTATTTCTCAGTGGAATATTAATATTGATGATCCCAGCAGGCCATGTGAGATGGAACTCACTGAAGTCTGAGCTATTTGTTTATTCTGCAAACCAAGGAAGCTCTTGCTGCATTGGGTACACTTGCTTTCATTTGCTTCCCAGATTCAAAGATTCACGGCAACAAAGGATAAAAATTGAAAACAGTTGTTGCTTTAAATTGAAACTGAGATTTAGGACAACAGCTCAGAGCTCCGTCCGAATGGCTGATATGAAATTACTTTGCTCTGGAATGTATCCTTTACCATTTATCACTTCAAGAATGAGGGGAAAAAAAAAAAGTGAGTTTATGTATTAAAAACAATGTGATCCTTACCAGGAAAAATGTTCTTTTATTGCAGTGAATTTCACTGGATGTGAACCACAGAGTTTCGCTGACTTTGAGGCATGTATGTAGACCTTGAAAAAGCATCTAATAATTAGTTTATTGCGGAAGAATTACTGAAAAATTATGTTTATTTACTAATTTGAAGTATCAGTGAACAGAATTTTATTTTTTTTTTAAGCTATTCTGAATGTACTTGTGTTTGAGCAATCTCAGAAGGAGTAATGGCTGAGGAGAACAATCCTTAAAGGAATTAATTTTGCAGGTCGTAAAATGAGTTCTAATATTAAAATTGTCACAATGATAATTAACATGATAAAATGTTTTAATGAAGGGGGAAAAACGAATAGCTGTGCTCCAAAATACTGCTGCAAGAAGATGGATGTTGCTGATATTGTCAAGGAATTGTTTTATAATAATGGTCTGTGTGTCTTCTTTCATCAGCACAAAATAAATAGCGGTTTAAAATGACAGATGCTCTCTAATAGTGTTTCATATAAGACTGTATTGATATAAAAAGAATAAATTCAGTTTTGGTCTAAATTCCTGAAGCAGGCTGAAAAGGGGGATAAGTGGTGTACTTAAACCTCAGGAAAAAGCTCTTCAAGGTCTGTTTCAAAATGTGCCTCTTTCACAGACTTTCCATGTAACACTGATATTGGAATTTGTTCTCTTTTTGTATTGATCTATTATGCAAAAAGAATACTTTTTTCCTGAACTGTTTTCCCATATGGTCTAAAATTTATTGCAGTAGGACTTTCTTTCACCATGTAAGTTCAATATTTAAGATAACAAGATTAATAAGTGCAATTATGTCCACACATTCAAATTTGTAACAGGAATATTTTCCAGATTGTGAATGTCAGCATTCAAAATCAAGGTCAGCCAGGATAATTTAATCTTTCGTGTACCCATGTGTAACATTTTGCCTGTACCATGTGAACTTCCCTGAACAGTGGGGATCAACTTCAAATTATTTGAATCATCAAATTATTCATGGGAACAATTCCTTCCTGCAACAAAATTAACAACTGTGTTGGGTGCATGGGCCAGCAGAGTTATGAGATCATGAAATAAAAATGCACTGGGTGCATTTTATCTGGTCAGATCAGGTGTGGGTCTAAATGAGTACAGCCTTTGCTCTACTTAAAGTAAATGGGGAGAAACAGGTGCTCTTAGGGTGCAAATCCTCCTTCCCCCAAACCACATAATTGTACTCAAAAAAATTTTATATCTCTCTTTTCAAAGAGAAAACCCTTGAGTGACAAGTCTAGGGTCGTTCTCATTCCTCCCAAGTCAATAGCATAGCAGAAAAATTCAAGGATCTTTTCGCTTTCACGGCTTTGGATCAAACCTTCTTTGACTCAGCTCATCTCCACACAGTCCTTGCATTGTTAAGACATGATGATACAGATTTTAAACGCAAAGTCTAATGAAAATTTGCAATAAGGATTGGAAAGCTAAGCAGCTTGCTGGAAGATAAAAACACAGTCTCTTGTTGAAGAACACAAAAAGTTAACATCAACTGCAAAATATTCACCCCAAAAAAAAAAAAAGAAGGATAAATTTTTACAGAATTAGATTTTTGCAATAATAATTATAAAAAATGTATCTCCTAGAGCTCAGAGTTCACCATGTGTACTGAAAAGAGATTTTTCTCTCCTTTGTAAAACTTAAAAGCATCCCTGAAGTTCAACAGAAATAACTGAAAGTTTAAATTAAATCGCAAAGTTAGAAACAGACATAAATGACTGCAATTTAATAGCAAATTTAAATTAAGTTGGGACAAGGCATAAATGCATTTGGATAAAAAAAGATTGAAAATTTGCTGCTAAAAAAAGACAATGTATTCATCAAAACAAAAAGGAGAAAGACCTACAGGAGCAGATTAGAGAACGTGATCTGGAGGGAATAATGAGAAGGATATCATCCAGGTCATAATATTAATCTAGATAATGGAGAATTTAAAAAGTTAAAAGAGGAACCTTGAATGTGAACTACAGTTAATTCAAAACCATTGAAGCAAGTGAGGTGCA
This sequence comes from Myiotriccus ornatus, assembly GCA_036023395.1. Classification (NCBI taxonomy): domain Eukaryota; kingdom Metazoa; phylum Chordata; class Aves; order Passeriformes; family Tyrannidae; genus Myiotriccus; species Myiotriccus ornatus. The sequence goes on along the minus strand of JAYRBT010000139.1, from coordinate 69,418,993 downwards.
TGGATAATGTAGCAGTAATGATGTCTGGAATGTGCAAAGACACTAATTGCAGTATTCTTTGCTAATTAAAGAACCTATAATTATAGCAAAAGGATTTTGAAAACTATCTTGTTGCAGCACCAAGACAATGTCATGTAAATTATTTTCTCCACACACACAAAGGTGGAATTCCACTTCCATATGCACCGATCATGGATGTCAGGTCCTTCAATAATTAAACAGAATACAAGCTGGTGATCAAATGTGTCCATACACAGAAAGACAGGATCAGATTTTGTCACTTCTCCATTTCTTTGTGCTCACTTTGTCATTTGAGCTGAAAGAACAGCTCAGCTGGCTCCAGCTCACAGATTCATGCCTGTAGGTTTTTTCCCCTTCTGTGTGTACCTGAATGAGTGTAGAAAAAGGGTTAGGAGCTTATAACAGACCTTGAAAATTTTCATATATCTTCTTACTGTTTCTTCCTCTTTTCTTTACATGGGAATCCATGTCTCTGTTTTCATTTTCAACTGTTTCCTTCTATGTTGTTGGAATTAAATCAGCACTTTTTTTATTAATTTCTAACATCAGCAGAATTATTCCTGCAAGCTAAGTTTGGGAAAACAACTTTTAATTCTTGCTTTCACTTGAGTCTCTGTGTTTAGCTCAGTATACTGAATTTATGTGATTGACGTGGGATGTGCTCATAACCCTCATAATCAGTTGATGGAGGCCAGCTGACGTAAAGGTCACTTGTGGGATGTAGCATTAATGTCATTCTCTTCCTTGGAGTGAGTGGCAAACAATTATCTCCATGTTAGGATTTAATTGGATTGATATCTAGTGCTCTAGCACTGGCAGCTGCCCCCGGGATGAATATTTTTTGATATATGCAGTTACATGCCGTCATGAGATTGTTGGTGATTAATGTCAGCCCTTCGGAACTGTCACCCAGAAAAGGAAATAAAGGCAGAGGCTGGTGTTCAGGCCTGAAAAGATAATGATGACCCTGGAGCCTTCAATGTGGCTTTCTGATAAAAGCACAGTTTCTTGAACTACCTCAGGGCAGCGGTGGTGTAGATTTAAGAGCAGCCTGTTTTGTTAGGTCTCCATTTGTTACATTAGTAATCTCAGTAGGAAGCACCTAACTCCTTTTGGAAAAGGTGTCAGAGGAGCTCAAGGGAAGTAAATGAGAACTTAATTGAACACATGAGAGTCACTTATAAGCTTAGCAATGAAAGAAAGACAATGGTGTCCATCAAGAGAAACGCCTCGTGTCTCCAGAGGTTGTGCAAGATGGATGATCACAATGGTGGGCGTCGTTAACTAATGATGTGCAAGCACAGCACAGTGAGCAGTTGATTATCTTGGTTGGGAATGTAATCTCTGTCACAGATCCATCAGTGTCAATCTTTCAAGGAAACAAATCTAGAGCCTTAATTTCAAAAAGTTATCAGTGATCGCCCTGGGTGTGGTATCCTGGGAAACATTTGCCTACATGATCCTCACAGGTCAGGCTAGTTTGGTAAATATTTCTGTTGGCTCGAGAAGAACACAGTTTGTCTTTTGCTTGAGTATCTGGCACTTATTGAGTGCAGGTTCTCGCTTTGCTGTGGTTGGAAAAACAGAATATGTCCCAGTAACTGAAGTGTGTACAACTTCCAGATGTTCTGTCCTCCCACGCCATTCTCTTTTTTCTCTTCTCTGGGACACAGATACAGCAGCAAATCCCTACCAATTTTGTGCATATCCATGAAAAAGTGTTTGTTTGTACAGGTTACATCTACTGCTGGCTTTGCTATTTTCTCCTCCAGAAGAAAAGGTAATTTTCCAGAAGAAAAGTAAATAATAATTATATACTTACAGAATTAGATCATTGGCCTAGATCATCGATAATGATGCAAGATACAGGCAAGGACTGGAATACTTGAAAACAAATGAAATATGCACTCACTGTGGTCTTCTTTCACACTTGATGAAACCTGAGGGGTAATCAATTTTCTTTTTTTTTAAAATGTATATTTTAACTCTGTGTTAGAAAGTCAATGTCCAGTTGCAGTCTATTGCACTCCTGCCATTTCCTTCATCAGTTAAACTTCTTCATCTTGTTACTCAAGATACTAAGTTAGCTTGGGGACCTTTTTTTCAGTGTTGATTGATGTTAATTACTTTATCTTTCTTTATATTTTATATTAATTGGATCCCTTGTCTGCTGATCAGTATCAGACTACCAAGAATATAACTACCTGAGTAACTTATCCTTTTTTAAAATGTTAACTTCAATTCTTTTTAGTCTACATTTCTATCCCCACATTAAGAAAAAGACATAACAAATAAAAATAATATTAATAGAAGATAGATGACACTGAAGACCATGTCACTACTAGAATGGGTGGACAAAATTACATTGAAAGAAGAGATATATTTTTAATTAGTGAGCCCTGTACCTTTAAAGTAATGTAATAAAGCAAACTGTGTACATTCCACACTACCAGTTTCTGTTACATCAAGTACGACCTTGAAGAAAACAGAAATATTTTATGAACATTCAAGACATTTCAAGATTTCTGTCATGCCAAGGTGTCCAATGGATCATTGTACAACACAAACAATTAGCAAATAACAACTGGAGAGTCAAGTGATGAAAAGCCCTAACAACCAAACAATTAGACTGAATTATAGTCTGATTAAAATTTTGAACTCTTACAAGTCCTAAGTGCATTTAAAACAGACAAATGCCATTTGTACACCCTTTTTAAATTGAAAAAAAACCACATCAAAACAGAGTTTTTCAAAGAAAATTATAATGAGCAGTTTGTTCAACGCAAATCAAACTCACCAGGATTCAATTCTTTCATGTTAGTCAGTAAACATTATAAGTTGGGGAAGCTGATAGAAATATGCCTCATTGATTCTTCCTAATCTAATTAATCATCATTTTGTGACACAATCTTATTTGCATGGTGTAAGGTAACAGCTGGTGCTGTCTGTCTTCTTGAGCTTCTTGAAGGTATCAGTCCACTGGAACAACAGGATAAGCTCTGCCACATTTTAGGATGGGAGATGAACAACTATTGGTATGATCTAAGTCTCTGAAATATTTGAAGTACCTCAGGCTGATGAAGGAATTGAGGGTATAACCTGATATGTGGTAGAGAGAAAATTACTTTCCGTGCTATATAACTTACTTTTATTTCTTTATGTGTAAGAAGTCAAGGACAGTCATATTTTCAATGTGATTAAAAACTTTACTATACTCCTAGTCCTAGGAATTAGGATACCTAAATCATGGAACAGATGTCCTGGAAATTTTCCAAACATCATTTAATCTTCAACATATCTATTCAGCATTCTGTGGTCACAGTTAGAGCAAGAGATCTAATATGCTATGATAAAAATAAGCAAAACTTACAAGACGAACATTTTTATCACTATTTGAAGCCACAGTGTGACTCAGATTCTTATTTCTAAAGAAAAGATGGCACTTTGAATTTAAAATAAGCTAACATTTTGTTGTTGTTTTTATCTTTTATATTTGCTTTATTTGCTTTCTAGAATGAGATCGACACAGCAAATACAGGAACAATAATCTACAGCTAACAATCTCATTATTTATTAATTATACTTTCAATGTTATTCAGTATAATATATACTGAGTGGCCAAGTAATTAAGCTGCACAATTATTTATTTATTGAGTCAGCATAGCTGGCCCATAAGTATGCAACATTATGGTTTCCATTCTTAATACCATGTCACTACCAAAATACATCACTGAGTAAACAACACTGTGTGTAATTACTTTGACTGAAATCAACCAATTTCTTACCTCAAGATATATGTATCCACTGCCAAGGATGTCAATTTAACTGTACATTTATAGTTGGAGACAGAAACCTTGTGTTTTACTTGTAGTTGAAGAAATGTCAAGGTTTCAGAGATTGTTTCTCCGCTGCAATAAGGTTTAGTTACTATGAGTAAGAAGTCAGAGAATCACATTCCTCCCCAGAAAATGCAGTTATTGAAGCAGATCTCCCTAGTTTGCACCATCAAAGAACCTAATGGCAATGATGTCTGTGTGCATAAGGCACCTGGCTTTGCTTGAATATTTATGGAGACACAAGATGTTCATATCCATTTTTAGATATCTGAAAAAAATAAATCTCTAAAGGGGAAAAGAAAGAATTATGAGCTCAAGTTGTGTAATTATACGTAACGGCTTTTACTCTGAGTTGGGCGCCTTGATCCACGCTGGACCAAGACTCACCCACCAAGTTTTATGTTAACTTGTCTAATGCAGAGACTGAAGACACTTTTGCAACATTTGTCAGTATTTCAAGGTGTTTACATGAATTCTAATGCTTATCCAAATCAGACACTGATAATAATAACCAAAACCAGCTGTAGCAGGTAGTTTTGATACTTTTAATGCACAGTTCTACTAATGTGCAAGTCACCTCAAGTTACCTCTTCTTAGCCAATGTTTTGCATATTCTTGACAATATAATGACATTTGTCGTGGCAATGCTTAACTAAGGCTTTCTGCCATCTTCACATTGCACAAGTTCCACTCACTGCTCACCTGTTTCTCATACTTTGCTTTCACAATGTGTGTGCAAGAGGAAGTATGAACCCTTCAAAGTCATTCAACACATTTATCTTTAGCAACCAGCATAAAGTATGATTTAAAAAACCCCCCTTTCTATACCTGCAGACTGCTTTGAATATTATTGATGGTTTTTCATGCATTTATTCTTCATGTGCTTTGTACCTATTACTTTCTTTCTGCTTCAAATGTGCTCAAGTTGGTTCCACATTCTCCTTTCCCCAGCCCTTGCAAAGGAACAGCAGGGAGTTTTCCTCCTCAAAGCAACACCTGATGAAAAACTAATGTTAGATGATTTATTTATACAAACTAGATAGTAGTTTATGTTAGAAGATTTTTTTTGTCTTCTTGAAAAACAAACAAACAAAAAGGTTAGAAATATCTTAGATATGTGTGCCACAGATAAATAACACAAATTATGACACGAAAGGCATAAAATTGAGGAAAATTTTTTGTTTTCCTAATTAACAACCTTTGAGTGACCCTCTTCACATAGAGGAGAATAAGCTTGAGGAACCTGCTCTGAGTGACTCACATCCATGCCCCACAGGAAGCTCTGCGTGGCTGTTGTTTTTCTCCTGTATCCCGCCAGTTTACTTCTCCTGACAGTGTAAATGCCCAGTGCACGACAACAAGCAATATGTGGCATGCTCAAAAAATGTTCTCAGCCTACAGCATGCTCCTGAAAGATCCTCAGGGGAAAAAGGATAAACAGGCACAGACTGAACAAATTCATATGCCGTGCCTGTGAACACTGCCCATTAGCATCAGCCAGGAGCAAGAGGTGGCACTGGATGGACCATGATTTGAGTAGTCAGTGTGAGAATGGGAACCTCAATTATCCAAAACCAGTGCAGCAAACTGTATTATCTGTACATGGAAAGGTTTTGGTACAGGGAAGGTGTCTGTGAGAAAAGGTCAGGGGTTGCCCTCTTGATCTATGAGCTAATTCATTTCATTTTATTAATTTATTTTATTTCATTTTATTTATTTTATTTTATTATTTTATTTTATTTATTTTTTTATATTATTTTATTTTTTATATTATTTTTATTTTATCCCCCATCCTTTTGAACAGGCAGACTGAGAATGAGTGGATGTACGGCAGCTGGCCAAAGTTAACCACACAGGTTAATCTACGTAGAAGATGAAAAGCTGTTTAATTCTTCTGGGAATATCAGTTATGTGATGCTTCAGTGTTCATTCAGAAGGAGAGTTCCTCCCTTTCACTCTCCAAAATTAAAGCATCCAACAAAGAAATCAGTGTTAATGTCACAATCCTGGAGGACAGGATAGGAAAACACTTTCTCAAGAATTAATAGGTCTTTAATTGAATCTGTATTAAGCAAAGGCTTGCTTTGAGTTGGATTTTCTTCTTATTAAATTGTGTCCAGTACAATAGGAAATGCTCCTATTTCTTCAGTTTTATGTCTCAATCTGCAAATATTGACCCCAAGGCAGGTTCATATCAAAGCTGATTTAATTTTCAAATTTTTGCAGGATAATCAACAAACAAAATCAGCTATTGTGCCTTGCTCTGCCTGCATATAATTAATTTCCATATCTTTCCAATCTTTTTTTTCCTAACTGAAATAGTCCTATTCCCAGGATCTGAAATGCTGTTCAAAATTTGCTTTTCTCAATTCTTGACTACGGATATTCCAAGCCAGAGACCAGATATCAAAAGGCAACACCACTGCATGTGTATTTGCAACAGAATGTGAAAGTTTAACTTTATCAATAGGCTGGTCTTGCAGGTTAAGAACTTCATTAACATCAAGGTAATGCCACTGAATTCAGTGCAAGTATTTATTAGATATCACAGATAATTTCCTTCAGATCTGATCCTGAAGTGATCTCAGGTGAATCTCAACTTCTGGGCTGAGATTATCTCCCATTCTATGGTCTATGTAGAGTTAAAAGTTTTCTTTTCCCTAAAAGCACTGAGAAATGCAAACAAATAGTAGAAAATGACAATAAATAGGGTTTTTTTGTGGATTTCTCTGTGATCAACCTGAAAATCTTGCTGCCTGGAAAGAGAGTATAAACCTTACACTGACCAAATGCCTGGCAAAGATGATTTAATGACAGGCACTCAGATATCAAAATTAAAGGTGATCTCAAAATATACATGTTTTATATTTTGAGGTAACTTTTAGTATTTTGCTGTATATAAGTGGTAGTCTAATAAAACCCATCATTTTCTTCCTCTACTCCTGTCAAAGAAGGTAACACTGAAAAGAAAATGTGTTTGATTGTTCTCTAACTTTACTTAGGCTGTAAATTTTGTGCCTGAAGATATTTATTACTTACTGTATTAACTTGGCTGTGAATAAGAGAAGAGTTGGTTTGTATTTAGCAGAAGGAATTAAACTTTGAAAAAGATTATGGAGCTGTATGATGCAGTGTACTGCATGTTTTCTATAGACTGTGAAGAAATTCATGATTATCTCTCAAAACATTCCAGAGGAATTAACTTGCAGCTTGTGACCCCAAGTATACATCAAAGTAGGAAACAAATACATCACTGACATTTCAGGCACTAGTTCTACTTCAGAGAGGAGCTGGGAAGGAAGGAAAAAAAAAAGTGAATAGAAGCCAGAATTTGTATATATTTATTTTTCAGCTAGTATGCTTTTACAATAAAAATGTGACAGTTTATAGGAGGAGATCTCAGCTTTACCTGAGCTACTGAAAGGTGAAACCAGCCTTCGGAACAGACAAGGGTTGTTAGTGATGAGTCAAAAGCCGAATGACACCCCAAAGGATTTAAGAAACCATATAAACTTTTAATTTCAAGTGTAAACTGCAATATTTCAATATTGCTATTCCTAAAGAGACAGAAAAAAACACCCACCCACCAACCAACCAACCAACCAACCAACCAACCCTTACCAGTAGATCTGTAATTAGAACCAAAAAATCTTTAAATTAGATTTGTCATGAGAGAGGATAACAAAACAATAATAAAAAGTCAATAACACATAAATGACAAAAAAATCACCTCTGTGATGTAGTGAAGAATTGTATTTATCTTAATCCCACGCAGGGTTAGTGAACTTGGATAAAAGAGGATGCTAAAACACTTATTGGTATCATCTGTCCTTGGATTAAATTTGAATATTCTCATTCGGTAGATTCTTGTTAATGTAAAAATAAGGTGAATTTAATGTTATCATTTGTTTTTTGTTGTTATTTTCATTTATTTGCCTCCCTTACCCACATTCAAAAGTCACAGTCACTTGGCTTACCTGGAGGCCTCGGTCTTGAAGCCAAGTTACTGGTGAATTTAAACGCCTTTTCCTCTTTGTTTATCTACCATTCACAGTGACATGCAAGACTGAAATGGAAACTACCTCCAGTCCACCTGAAAGAGCTTCAGGCTTCCCACAAGGTGATTATGTCTTTATAGCTCTCTTTGGTGTAGTAGGACCTGCCACTGAGTGACTTACCAAGTCTTCTAGGAAAGCAAAGAAATTATGTGATGATTTTGAATTGAATAAATGGATTTTGTAACAAGTATTATGAAAAAAACCTTCACACTGAAATTTTAATCTACAACTGAGTGTCAGGTTTTGCCCTGGGTCAATTTGCTTTCACACCCCCCACACAATTACTTTAAGCTGAGAGAAGGTTTATGCAGACAAAAGAGACTGGATTTGGGAAAATAACATGAACATTTATTACTAGCAA
>JAYRBT010000139.1:69387995-69410617 GCA_036023395.1 Myiotriccus ornatus | reverse complement strand
GCTGCTCTTAATTTCAACTGCACAATCCACCTTCTCTTCCGTTTTTCTTAAATATGTAATTAGAAAAGGCGTCACTACGAGTTCTGATTGGGTTTTTGTCCGGAAATCTACTTGGACAAAACCATCCACAGCCCCAGGGACGGGCTGGTGGGCAAAACCACGACACTCAGAAAACATTAGAGCTGGGACTATGAATATGAATAGCCCAAAAAATAATTCCTAGCCTTTCCTCACCAATAATAATGAAATGCATGTTTGCTCCTTCTCTTATATTCCATTTTTTACTGGAACAGACTGCTAAAGACAAGTAGATTGAAATGCTACTGAAAAGTGAAGTTTCCATTTTAAATTTCAATTGAATTTTTGTATTAGATATCTGGTTCCTAGAAGCCTGGCAATCAAAATTGAAGATACTAAAATCTATTACTATCTGACTCCACTAAGCTCTTCAATATAAGTGAAATTGAGTGGCAGTGATTTCAAATTTAGATCCTTTAGTCTTCCTATATGCACATAAATGAGAATGTGTTCTCCCTGTTTATTTTGTTGTTCAGATCAGCTGAAGCAGCTAAAACTGTTCCTCAGGTATCTTACTAGCTGGTGAAGTGAGATAGCCATGTCTAAGTATCACAAATCTGAAACCCATAAAATGGTTTAAAGCCATGAAATATTCAACATAACATGGCTGGGGTAGCTTTCAGTTGTTGGTTTGTTTGGTTTTTTTTCTTTTATTTTAGGGCTACAGATCTTCATTTTTATCTCCACAAATTGAAAAAAAAATCTACAATCAAACGTACAAAGATTCAAGGGTCTCTTTTATTTGTATCCTTCCATCTACTATACGAACTTTAACAACACTGCATCTAAAATAAAGGGATTATTTCTAATACTCAGAGTCTCATGAAAAAAGTGGTGGTGTCTGAGGTACATTCACAGGAATGATTTAGTGGTGGAAAAAGGAAAAAACCCGTAAGACAGTTGTAACTCCTAGATACCAACAACACTGCTGCTTGCTGAGGGAGGTTGACTGAGCATGAAGACAAGCTGAGCTGCGCAGCCTGATGCAGGAGCAGCTAATTAACTCTGATCAATCCAGCTCTGCAACAAGAAGTTATACAATTGTGTTAATGTTGTGCTAGGGACAAACTAATTATCCTTTCTGAGGGGGGAGATTTATTGGCTCAAGTAGAGCAATGCTTCTGTGATTACACTGGTTTTGGGGCACAGGGACAAGAATGGCTGTAATTTGGCCATTGCAAATCCCACTGAGCTCAGCACCCTGCCTCAAAGAGAGGCCAGTAGAGGATATCCAGAGACAACATAAGCATTGGGAAGCATGTCACATGACCAGCACACGCTCCTACTAAAGGCTTAGCCAGCCTTGGGTTACAATCATAGAACCACAGAATGGGTTTGGTTTGAAGGGACCCTCAAAATCATCCAGTTCCAACGCCCCTGCCATGGACAGGGACACTTTCCACTAGATCAGGTTGCTCTAAGCCCTGTCCAACCTGGCCTTGATATAACCTGGGTTATATCTACATGTTTCAGATCCCAAATTGCACCTAGCCATGGGCACAGCCGCACATCCAGAGGTAAGCTGAGGATCTCCTCACCAAAAAAAGTGCCTGACACATATAGTCTGCGAGTTCTCAAATGCAATCAAGCCCTGAGTCTATTTAAAATGCTTACTAAAGTCACAAATTATCATAGCTAAATTTCGCTAAAAGTAAACAGTGCTCCAAATGGGATCCTCTAATTAAAATGTCTGTGTAAAACAGGCTTGGCTTAGGAGAAACTATTTAGATTAATAGGCTGTACCAAAAAAGCTTGTTAGTGCTTCTAATTTTGCAATATGTATTAATCAGAGGTGACTGTTTTCTGAACCACCCCAAGCACAATTCCATGCAAATTAGTTCAATTAAAATGAATTAATCAGCTAGTTGTTCTTCCCCCACCCCCACGCCCTTTTTTCTTTTTTTCAGAGTCAAAATTAGACACTAACCTTCTTGCTTTGGGTCAAAATGCAACAGTGGTGCTACCACAAACTCTCTGACACTAAAATGAAAGCAGGAATCTGTCTGTCTTCAACCTCTGTATTACTTTGAGTAGCAAACAGAAAGAAACACTAATGACAGAGAATGACAAAGCAAACTACATAAATTTTTTTACATTGATCATAAAAAAACTTAGGTACGGTTTAACCCTAAATAAACATATTTACTAAGCACATATAAGGACCAATAGGCTAGTTATCCTCAAGTGTTGTCTCCACAGCAGACTGCTGATCCCCACAGGTAATTTGGCCAGGCTATTTTCCAGGTACATCTACTACAGATACTGCCACTAAATATACATATACTAGTAAATAAAGAATGGCTCATGGAATGATAGATAATTGTTCACACTGTTCAGTTCTCAGTCTACATCCCAATGACAGCCAGTAGCAATTAGCAGACATTATTTGCAAATGGTGTGAGTAGAAGAAAATACTAAAACCCAGTCATAACAGGCAATGTGGATATGGTCATCCAATTTTGGGAGGGAGGAGAGCAGGTTGAAGCATGTGGATGTCAATTTTTTCATGGTTTTTGGCTCCAGATTATGAAACAAGTGCTGATCAGTTTTATTTGTACCACAGTTGCAGACAGCTCTGGAATTTTTGTTTATTTCCTTGCTCTTGTTTTGTTTTGTTGCCTGCCAAATTTTTGCACTGCTTGTTTCAATAACCTAAGGTAATTTTATGGAACTTTTCTGTAAACACAACTGTGCCTATAAAAGCTTTTCCTGACAAGTAGTCAAGCGCTGATGTGACTTTGTCATGCTCTGAAATGGCAAAGCCTTGCTAGCAGAACTTTTTAAATATAGATGTGGCAATTGAAGTTCTGATTAGGTTGTGGCAGTTAATGAAAAACTGAGTGCACTGAACATTTCTGAAGAGTTTGTAGACTGGTTAAAGGGTGATTATGCCATTGTTCTGTACAGCAATTACACTACAAAATACAAAAGTCCTTCTCTAGACAGACAAGTTCATTGTGTGCTCATGCAAAATCAACAACTGTAGAATCACAATTAAATTTGGCAACCTGGAAATTTTGGAGAATCAAAGATGTCTGGAAAAAGGAATATGGTTTATACTCCATAGAATTTTATTGCAGGACAATCTCTCATGCTGTAAAATGCGAAGATCATTATGGTGTAGCTATTCTCTGTTTTTTTTCCAGCACAGGAAATATCCAGAACAAAATGTGAGAATTTCAGAGGCAATGGTCTCTGTCAGAGACAGATGCCTTCAGAAAAAAAGAGAAAGACAAACAAAACACAATTTTCTAGCTGAACAGCTGAAAATGATGGAATCACCTCTGTAAAGAATCTTAGTCTTGTTCAAATCCAGTAAAAAGGCTTTTTCAATAGACATTAAAATTTTTTTTTTGCCCAAATCCAGGTGTCAGTCACCTTTTCATAAAAATAAAAAAAAAAAAAAAAAAAAAAAAAAAGTTTTAAGTTCTTGGGAAAGGGTAAAATTGAGATTATATTTTTAATCCAATTGATTCTTTCTAGTAAATAGTAAAACGAAATAGGAAATGTGTAGGCATACTTCAGTCCACCGGAAAGAGAAATGCCTTTATTTCGCATAAGATTTGTACAGATTTGGGTTTTGCAGTGCATTTCATTTGCATTTGTGCAGACAAACTCAGATGAGCATCTGAGTCTGTGATTACACGATCCACGGTTCATTTGACCGCCGACAAAGCTGTGGTCCCCGGAAGAGATTCAAACTGTTTGAGTTTGCCTGGAAAGACCCAAATCATTTAGCAGCTTGCTGAGGGCTTAGGGTGCTGAGCTGCACGTGAATTTGAGTGTCAGGCAGATCCAAATACCTATTCCAGCCTCACTGTCTGCAGACAGCACGGGGGTCTTGAGGTGGTCACGGTGCTGGGTCTCAAGGTGCAGCACAGAGATGCAGCCTGATGGTACCTACAGTGGTTGCTCTGCTGCATCCAAAACAAACTATCATTATTCTAAATTAACTCTCTGGTGAAGGTAAAGGCATTTCATGATGTGCCTCTAAGCGGACCACAGCATTAAAGCTACTGGATGTGATTTGTGACCAAAGAGAGAGATTGAAGCTGAACTCATTTAGGACAGAACTGATCTGACATGATTTCTGAATATTCAGATAGAAAGTTAATCTTGTACTCTCTTATTCCTGATCATGGCCATTTCTCTAACACAGTATTTAATCCTATTTATATAGTACTTCTGTACCAGATCAGGTTTTTTAAACTATTTTAGTACAACTTGATAAAGTACTATAATCATACACCTAATTTATGACTTTCTAAAATACTAGGTGAGTATTTTAAAATATTAATTAATTAATTAATTATATTAAATAAATTATATTTAATTTATTCAATACAAATAATAAATAAATAAAATTTATTTATTTATTTATTTATTTAATGCATTTCTAAAAGAGTCATCTATAGTTTGCTCCAAGAGGTCTATCAGTAAGGGGAACTGATTTATGTTTTACACATCCAGTACAGGTTCTTTCTGCATGGCAGTGGAGATTTCCAAGCAAATCACACAACTAATGTACTTCTTTTTGTAAGACACGTATTTGTACTATATTTCCAGACTTCTTTACAAGTGCTTTATCAGTGTGGAGGAGGAAATTAATTCCAGTATTTTCTATATCAAATATGACAAGTGCTAATAAGCTAGTCTGTTCACAACATTTTAGATTGCTTAGAAGTAGATTTTATTTGGAGAACGTACCAAACAGACACTTTGTTGGGAAAATGATTTGTACTAACAGATGGTGGGATGGTTTTTGTTGCTTTCTCCCCTCCTTTCAGGATCTGTAGTGAGCATGACAGAAATTTCAAGACCAAAACCCCAAAGGTTTCACAAGCTTATATGAAATATTAACCTTAAATTGGACCCAAATCTGCTGTCACTGGCCTAACTCCCCCTGTCTAGGCAGAGCCCTGATCTGGAAGATGGTCAGCGAAACAGCAGCAGCATAAATAAATTCCTGAATTAAGAAAGGTTGGTTTTCTGTGAACATCTTGTAGAGTTTTCAGAGCAGATTTGGGCAGGTGTTGCTTCCACCATTAACTTCTGGGCTGAATTCCACAGGAAAGTAACTGCAAGAGTGATTTTCTCCCTCTCCACCCTGCCACTGCATTTGGCCTAATACCCTCCATGGGAGGTGCACCTGGCACTGGCCTTGCAGTGAGTTTTGTACCCTCTCCACCTGCATGGACTCTTTAGCATCAGTGGGGCTGTACCAGGGCTCCTGCAGCCACAAGGCTTTTGGAAATGCCTTCCTGAGCCCTGGGGAACACTGAAGATAAAAGGTTCTGTCAGGGGTGGATTTGGTTTCCTCCTCTCCCCACAGCCTCCCCACAGATAAGTGATGTCAGAAAAAGACTTTTTCACCAGCCTGTTGCATAGATCTGCTTTCTGCCACTCTTATGCAGCATTTCCTGTTTGTGTCTAAAGATATAATCTATTTCATTTTCTAAACCTCTCCTTCTGTAGAGCGTGTAACAACAAATAAACTTTGAGGTTTTGCCTAATCTGAATTGGATCTGTCACATCTGGAGAACCAGTTTACTGCATTTTTGAAGAGCTTAGTTTTGTCTTTGGAGATGCACAAATAGAAAAATGTGTGTGAATGGCAAATGGCAAAATGCCTGGTCTGATTAACACAGACCCATTGCATAGAAACTGCCCTGGTGAAACATAGCCCAGAGGTTCAAAATTCAGTGAGGCTGGGGAATGTAAAAGCTCTTAAAACTCTACAATGCCGTGGAAAGCAATCAGTCTTTGTCAATGCAGAAACACTTATTTAAGTAACAAGAATATTCAAAGGAAGGAGTTTCTTTGTTCCTTTTTATTGAAAGAATAAACAACTAAATAAGAATTCATTACAAATCATCATCTTCTTGCCAAATAATGTGCCTTAACTGGAAATAAAGCTGATAGAAAATACAAGAGCAGTGAGGAGGTTTAAACAAGTGAATACAAGATAGGAGAAAAGAAGAATTCAATTAATCAGGAGAAGCATCAGATGTAAGAAGCATGCCATAGAAACAGGGTTTCACACAGTCCTTTGATAGAAATTATTTCCTCCATATCTTTTTAATATCTTCTCTATCCAGTGTTAACTTTTATTTTCCATCTTGCCTTTCCAGAAACTATTTGAATTTGTAAAGATCAGATAACTGGAGATTAAAACTTGATATTTTTAAATTAATTATTTTTTGTGTTATTCTGACCAGTGAACTTCCTTCTTCCATTTCAGTCTCATTGGGTTTGATTTCTTTGTTAGCTCTGTTTTTATTTTTTTTTACCTTTCAGGATTAAAATTTCACACTGTTTGGTGTTTGCTCTTATCTCAGTAGTCTGCAGATTTCCCATGCTGTGGCCAGGAAGGCTGTGAAAGAATGGGTGGATAACATTACTTTACAAGAAATATTTCAAAAGACAGTCATGTTGCCTCTCTGAGAGCCTGATCTACCCCACTGTTCTCTATAGGTCTCAATTAGTTTTAGATCACAGTCCACATCCATGCAATGATTTCCAAAATCACAAGTACAGATAGATGCCAACTACTGATAACAGTTTAATTAGTCATTTCATATATACAGAATAAAAGAAGGGAGTAAATTTAAACCAAACCAAACCAAATCCTGTTACCTAACAGTAAAAGGATTCAGTTTTTTCAGTCTCCAAAATGCTGTGTGCATGTTGGATAATATTTTTCAAAATGCTAACATGAAATAGCAAAATTGTGCTCATGTTCCTTAGAGGTATGAGTGGCTGAGAGGGGCAATGGCTCCTGGTGAGTCAGTGTCAGAGCAAAGATAAAGAGTCTGTAACCTCTAATCCAGATTCTCCTGGTTATTTTTGACCTTACTGCTTCAGCAAGATATTTTTAGCATTCAATTCGAATTACAAAGGAAACACTTTAGGCACAAACCAATAATTTAACAGACTAAAATAAAGGGTTTTCTTCGTTCAAGAGAATACTCACAACACAAAACAGACAATGAGTAGGCCATGTTAATTTACCAATTAGAACTAATGATTTCACAATCTGTAAAAAGAGAAACACCAACACCTAATGGAGATAAAAACCTCAATAATTTAGTGAGAAGAGAATTTTGTGAAGAAGCTGATTTAGCTCTATCCATCAATTCTATAATGCAACTTGCTAGCTTGATCCTCTGTGAAACTTTGTTGTCTTCCAAGGCCTGAATTCACACACTGCCTATTCAAACCTTTCCAAAAAGTTGTCTGCAATTAGGTGGTGTTATCTCACCAGTGAAAATCCAACACTTACTTTGAGTCTCTGGCTTCTCCAAATGTGGCTGATCAGATTTATAACTGCTCATTCATCATTTGTCAAATTGTTTCCTAAGTTGTTTTAGAAAGACAAATACTTGCTAATCGTGAGAAAAAAACCCCGTCAGGCACTAAGTGGAAGAACAGCTCAGAAGTTTAGGGGAGACTTTTATTAGATCTGCCAAAAATTAAAAAAACATGTGGCAAAAGATGTAAAGTCCTTCAGTCTTTGGATGTCTTTGGGAACTCTTGAAAGAAGCACCAAACTGCATTCTGTCATGGATTTCAAACCCAGGTTTGAAGAACTGGGTGCATAAAGAGAGTTCAAGCAGCTTCTTGCACTTCTGTTGTTTTACTCTCTGAGAGTGCAATAAGGTTTGAGAAAGCTGAATGAGGCAGGAGACTGAAAATACTGTCAATACAAGGAAATGAGATGTTGTCAAAGAGCCTCAGCATCAGTTGTGGACCTGAACATGGAAAGATAAATACTGGTGTGCACATAGAACCAGCTATTTGTATAGTCCCAGCGACTGACTTGGATGTAGTAGACCATCCTGGTACCTACCAAGACCTCCTGGTACTCAAACAAAGAAATTACTTAAAAATTTATTGTGGAATGACAACTTTAACCTCTCCACATATCATTTAAACACTTACTGTGTTTCCAGGAGCAATGCTGAGCAGTGTTGTCATATTTACTGGTATCTGTGCTGCAGCCCATTTATGCATGACCTCCACCTCAAAAATCATGCAGTGCTTGCAAGCTTGGGGAGAATATTTAGCAAGGAACAGAGGACTCCAAATATTAATAAAAAACCAGTATGTTAATTTTCTTCATTCTTTTAAAAAACGAAAATGATGAAGTTTTTTCACAAAATTCTAAATTTGGATTATCCTTTTGCCAAATAACTTTCAGCAGATAAGAAACTATTTCACTTACTAAATTGGATTGCATTTTATTAACGGGCTTAATAAAGTTGCCTTTAAAAGCAGAAGAAAAACTAAGTATTTGTGAAAAGTGAGGAGTTTCTGTGAAAGATTTTGTTTAAAAAGATAAGTTATTGCTTATAGAATCTAACCAATCCATAAATAAATGTAAAGAGTAAATTACCATGTGGTAACGAAATTAGCTGAAGTAAAGAGTTAGTTATCACTAATAAAAAGATATTTTATCAAGAAGGTAGGAAAAAACTCTTCAGTTATGTTTCTGAAGAACAAAGTAGTAGTGGTGATATTGAATTTTGTCTGCAAACCTTCCCCTTGGTGACCCCTTACAGGTTATATTTTCAGAACTCCTGTAGCTGAACTTCTGACAAAATCGTTATTGTATTTTGTGTTGCCGCAACAGCACTTCACGTTGAGCAGCCTTGCTCAGAGAATACTGAGACAGCAGCAATGTTTAGACCCTAATTTTGAAGGTACTGAGCTTTGGGACAGAAGGGAAAGAAAGCACTAGAGAGGCTTAAGTATGTAGCTATTGAGGCTGCTGTCCCTCTAATCCATCATCCTGTTTCCATTGGTGGCAAACGCCAGAGTCCTCTGAAAGATGTGTAAGAAAGATGGAATAACACACTCACTGGGGAAGTTTAGTGTTAACTGTTCTCAGTGGTCGCCTCTTGCTTTGAAACCAAACGTGTAATTGCATTCAGAGAATTTGTTTGTCTGTTTTTAACTCAGTGCAACAACATCTGCTCTGACTTTGATGAATCTCACAGAATGTCAGAGGTGCTCTGGTCTTCCAAGATGGAGTTTGGTTGCTGAAAATATGATTTACTAAGAAACATAATGAAGTGCTGGCATAAATAATAAAGTAACTGCAGAACTGTCAGCTTTGTGGCACTCCTGGTCAGCTTGAATAATTATTTTGATAATCTCTCTGCAGCTCTTTAAGTACAGATACGGAATATAAAAGTAGTATTAATGGTGTTAGCCTTTTTTTTATTATTTTTTTTTAATCTCAGAAGGAAGCATAGGGAAAGATTATGACCAGGATTATGTTAAAATTTTTTATATCAATTAGAATTTAAGGATCTCATCTGTGGTTTTGTCTTAGTGATATCATGCTGTACTTCAAGATTTATAAATTGTAGAGCTTTTAACTTCTAAAAGATCTATGTAATAGGTTGACTGTGAGAAGGCTGCTACAAATTTTGAGAATAAGAGAGATTATAAGCAAATCACCACAGTGAAAAAGTGGCAGAGGAAGAGGATTAAAGAGATGGAAAATTATCTCAGGACAGAACTATGCAGTTACTGAATTTCTGTTATTATTGAATTTCTGTTTCCTGGAGGCCTCTGCTGTTCACCAGGTACCTTGGAGAAACATTGGTGTGAATTGTTGTTAATCTGCCTTCCTTTTACTGTTAGTGTTGATGTCTCCCTTAAGAAACAGCAGATGAAGAAGAGGTATGGCTCATATCAGAGTTTATGAACATGAAATTACCTCTCCGTGATCAGACCCAGATCACCTCACCGAGTTGTGGGCTGCCCATAAGAAGTGCCTTTGCCCCACTGGCTGATGAAATATGGATTTTATATCCAAATAAATTATGGCAATAGCTATTCATAAAAATGAAGCACATTTTTATTATTGATCTATTTCTTGGAGGGATGGCAAAGCTGGTGCTGCATGGTATTTGTTTCTGCTGTTTGCTAAGTGATGTAAAATGTCATTTCTGCTTCTTTGTTTCATTTCTTTTAAACTTGCAGAGCTTTAAATCATGTAAACTCACAATAATGTTTCATTTTCATGTGACACCTAGACAACTGCAAAACTAAAGAACTAAAGAACTCTCACATTCTTTTTTTCTCTAACAAGACAATTTGGTTTTATCACATTATTTTGAAGAGAAAGACTAGACTAGGTAGGCACTACTACAAAATATACAGCAGTTTACCATAATTATGGTGCTGAATTCTCAAACAGTACAGTGAGGCTATGGTGAAATATGGTGTCTGGAACAAATCTCTTGAGAAGCAGGTTTTAGTTGTAGGGAACTCAAAAAACATATTAGAAATGTCCAAGTCTTTTCCAATAAGGTTTTGATGTCTTAAATATCTGGCAATTCAGAACTTTCAATCTCAAAAATGCTTTAACAGTTAAGTCAACTTAAATTAACAAGCTGATAAATGAGTGCCTATGGATCTAATGATTTCTTTTGTTAAACAGATGAATTATATACGCCAACCAGATCAGACCTCAGGAAATGTATACATAATCTATCTTATTTATGCAGCAGCATGGGGATATTGAATATTCTCAATAGGGTAGACCAGGGCTTCCTTCTGTGCTTGTGCATGAACACTGAAAGTTTTCTGTTCCAAGTGCCTATTCTCTCTACTAATCTAGAAAATTTTTCATGCTTTCTATACCTGACCTAACTCAACTCCCTTGCATAACTCTTGGAGTATGGCATTCACAGAGAAATCTGTTTACAGAATATAGAGCTCAGTTCTGCAAAGTGCATCCTGCTCTTATTGCCAAGCATGGCCAGCTTATATTATCTCAGTAGTAAAATATAGCACTTTGTACTCAGATGAACCTTCTCCACACTTGTAATGTCTGATTGCTGATCCAGCTTTGCTGTAACAATATACTTGCATTCTAAAAGAGCTTAAAATTGGATGCAGTTTAATTGGAGATACTGATTCAATGTGCACTGCAATTACTGAGCATTAGAACTGGTTGCATTGGCCATTGGATCAGTTCTTTTGAGTTTGGACTGATGAGTTTGAAACAACATTTGCTTGTCATCACTTGGACATGTTCTTGGTTTGACAGATCTCCAGGGAAAGGCAGCACAGTGGGCAATCAACACGGCTTCATATGAAACCTGGATTTCAAAAAGCCCTGCAGTTCTCCCTTGGTTACTGAATTTGCAGTTCCACCATGTGTGTTTATTTGGGTCTGTGTAGCAAGTCAACAGTTGATAAAATAACTACAAAAGCTACAGAAACGAGAACAAAACAAGTTCCTCACAAGAAAATGTGCATTAGATGTGTAGAAAGCACTGTGGGCTAAGAATAAAGTCTCAGATGAGAGACATGTATTTACCATATTAAAAAAAAAAACAGATGGAACAAGAGAATGCATGCAAATTGCCTTATGAAATTCATATATTTGTTGAGATATATTTCATATTGTTGCATATCCTCAAAATGGATAGGTTTTCTACAAGATGACATGGAAATTGGGGTGAACAGCAGGACCTGCAGATGAGAAAACAAACTACTCATGGCAATTAAATCCAAAGAACACCAAGAAGAAATATGCAAGTATCTTTTCCAAACTCAATTTCTCAATATTAAATGGTGTTTGATGGTAATAAGCATAAGTTCTGTAGGTTGAAAAGGGAACAATAGTGACAGCTGCATTCAGGCAAGATCCCTGGGCACCACTAGAGGCACTTCACTGTTCAATGGATATTGGATTGGCCCCAGGAGGATGCAGAGCTGTTAAATGCATGACAAGCCAGACAGAAAATAATATGACATAATTGTAATGCATTACACAGATCAAGAGGCTCAGCCTCTTCTGATCTACTACACACACTTCCAAAAAAAACCCAGAGAAGGTTAGAAGGCACCTATCACTTAGCAGTGAAAATAACTATGGTGATAGAAACCCTCTCACGAAAAGGAAATATAAAATTGCCATTAGTTACCTTTGCAAGCAGTTTGGTAGTTGGGAACTCAATTAAGAAGTTTTTGATTGGAAAACAGCGATCAAACTCCCTCTTCTGTAATACAGTCACAAAGAGACAGTCAGGGAATTTCAGAGGTGGCAACTTTGGGGTTGATGAAAAGAGGGAACATTTCACACAAGGAACCATTAGGTGGTAAAACTAATTGCCCTACACTGCAGTGAAAAAAAGTACTTAGAGACATTCAGGAGGGAGTTGCATTTCTGTATTGTCAGCAAAGATATTTATCATCAAATAGGTCATCCCATGCAAAAAAAAATACTGCTGGAGGAAAATAATAAATATTGTTTGCTGTCATAAGTCAGTCTTTTACTGGTGTTACAGAGCAGGCTGAGAACAACAGAGGCAGGGAGATTACTCCACACCTGCCTTCTCTAAGGACTTCAGGGGCCTTTTTATTTATTGCCTCATCAGCCCAATGGTAAGGATTTGAATGATATCAGTGACTATAGGCTCTCACTTGCCAGAGTTCCTTTCTCTGGATCAGTTTGACCTGCACTCTTCTTTTGAAACACTCAGTGGTTGAATTCTCACAATTAGCTGTAAGTGAAGTACTGGTACAGAATGTTTTCATTCTGAGAAGATCTTATTGCAAATATTTTGAATTGACAAAGGGGAAGGTAAGTAACATAAGTATTTTTTTTACAGTCTTTCAATACAACTCACAAAATGGAATTCAATTCAATCAGAATACAATTCTGTTGTATGAATAGAATCAGAGAATCGTTAAGGCTGGAAAAGACCTCTCAGAGTGCTGAGTACAACTGTTAGCCATAACATTTCCAGGTCCACCACTAAATCACCTCCCTAAGCACGACATCTACATGTTTTTTGAACACTTCCAGGGACAGTAATTCCACCACTTCACTGGACAGCCTGTTCCAATGCTTAACCACCCTTTTAATGAGGCAATTTTTCCTTTTATTGAATCTAAACCTCCCCTGGCACACCTTGAGGCTTCCTCTTGTGCTCTTGCTTCTTACCTGGGAGAAGATCCCAATTTCACTCGGTTCCAACCTTTTTTCCCTAAGCTTTCTTTACTCCTCTTGCACCCTTGCTGCTTTTTTCTCTTCCTGTAACTGTCACTACTGATGGGATATTTGTGCACTTGATGAATTTTGCTGTTTAAAAACTTGATGATGATAATGGACACACTCCACGATGCTTCCTTACACACTTCCATCCTCCAAAAGTTGCACACAGCTCTCAGATCCTGTTTTACAGACTTTTTCTGGTAAGTTTGATCTTCTGGTACTTACTGGTATGTATTTTAATGACATCCTGGGAATAGCAGAGGCATTTTATATATATATATACATATATATAAAGACAAAACAAACAGAAAAATAAATACCATGGTGAACCCTTGTCTTACTCCCAAAATTATTCAACTGTGTCATCATATAGACTCCTAGTTGCTCAATGCTTGCAGAATCTTCTAGATCTTTGTTTCATATTGATTTTTTTCTCCTTTTGCCATACATTTATTCATATTTTTGGCAGATTTATTTGACTGTGTGCTGCACACTGTGAAAATTTCCTCTCAGGAGGAATCTACCAACACTATATTACTTCTGAGTGACACGGTTTTTTCTTGTGATGAACCACTGCCTTCTGAGAGAACAAAGAAAAAACTAGGAATAAAGTATTTTGTGTTTTTAAAACTCACTTGTGTCTTTTGCAGTTAGTCAATATTTTTTATTAAATAGTTATTAAAATTATTTATTGAACTTTCAGGTGGAGCAAACAACTGTTTTTTTATAAAGACAGAAAAGTCTTAATCATGATAACTAACATTCAATAAAAATAATACTGCAATCTTTAAAACTTGGCAATATTTTCCAGATAAATATGAGAAATGTTTGTGACATTGAATACTTCAGCAGAAACTGTACTTCCTGTAGAAAAATATTGTTTTAAATGGAAATCATTTTTCCCTGGAAGCACTGAGTCCATGCTTCTAAATTCATCAGAAAACAGCTTATTTTTTCTCTCCTCGTGGTATTTTGCAGTACATACTAGACAGAGAGAACAGTTTTAAGCCATGGAGACACTATCAAATGGAGATAACTATGTTTATATCTGAGAAGGAATTAATGTGCTTAATACATTCAATAAATATGTCTACATTTAGAGGTGCTTAAGGTTTGGGTTTGCTCTGCTCCTTCTCTTTACTTTTGGGACAGGAGTTAAGCCTATAGGGAAGTTTCCCCCAGTTTTATCACGACTCCCCTGCAGAAATTAATGTGATCCCAGTCTGACACCTCCCAGGGCAGTAGTGAGTTAAAACAACTAGAGGTGGTTTGTAGCTGTTCAAGAGAGGGGAGTTATAAACCTTCACAACAATCTATTTAAACTTTGTAAAACAAATAAAGGTAAGAAAATTAAAGATCATCAGGAAAATCCAGCATATAATAGCCTGGTGAGGGCTTGAATCCACTGTCAAAGCCTTGTACATCACTGGAGGCACCTTAACTGTCTGTGCATGTTTTTAGCTCTTGGCTAATCTGAGATAATTGGACTAAAGCTAAATTAAATTAGCTTGTGATAGTCTGACTAATAGGACACACATGGCCAGTCACTGTGGCTCACCTACCCCAGTAATGGTTAAGCTGAGACAATTTGTGAATCTTTGTGAGGCCTGGGAAGAAAGTGTCAACCCTGGTGACCCTTCAAACTAGACAAGGCTTAAATGTCTTCTCTGACCAATCCTGTTCTTTCAGAGTAATGGACTGGATGATTCAATTTGACTTTTTCATTTCTTAAGTCTTATGACTTTCTGAGAATGGCTTCCCTGCAACCACCTTCCTAAATCAGTGTGAGACTACGGTCCAAGACAATATCTCAGGAGGGTTTTACAGCCTGCACTCAAAGAACCTGAGCATGTGCCTTTTCTGTCAAAGTAGCCAACTATTGTGGCATCCAGTGACTTTTTTTATGCCTGGCAGATCTGATAAACAGACAGAGGGTACTAAGAAGGAAAAAGACAGATTGGAAGCCAGAGGCATTTGTGTATTGCTGAGCAATACAGCTCACATCTGTGATGGGCCTGGGCTGAACCACTTACCGTGAGAAGAAGTGCTGAAATTCATACTTTTTTAGGACAAGTATCCCTTTTTAAGAAAATAGGATGCTTATTTGGGGAAAAAAAGAAACAAAACCAAAACAAAACCAAACAATTCAGATGCCTGCCATCAATTCCTAGGGCTCTTGGATTTATTTATGTGCAGTGACCTGCACACTCGCAGTCTTTTCATAGGAAGTTTTCTGAAATGTTTCTCAGGAGCTGACAGAGTGCATCCGAGTCTGTTACTGTCACCTGCTGGAACACCAGAGCAGAAGGATTTCCCAACTCAAAAGGTAAAAATCACCTGTTATTGCTGGAAATCATACTGTCCAGCCATGGTTTTTCCAAACTAAAAAAACAGGCTGGAGTCTTTCTTCTCACTATTCTGACTCAATATCTCTAGAAATTCTTCCTTCCAAAGGTTAAATGTCATCATTTTGGTTTCATCTTCCATGTTATCCCAGAGTAACTCTTTTTCCTTTCCTGAGTAACTTTCTTTTTCCCATTATTCCAGAGGATAATTTTGTAGGGTGCACCTGAACACATCTATGTTTTTAAACATCCTGCTTAATTAGGTATTACAATAATTACGGGGAAAGAATCCAGAGGGTTTGCTTTGCCAGGGAGGAGGCAATGCTAAAATTGAGCACATGTACAAAGATACTTTCCATCATCTTGTTGTTTTTCTTGGCCAGTAATCTCTTCAGAGATAGACTTAAATTTGTTCAACTAGTAATGCAGCCAAGAAAAGAGAGTGAGAAGCATCAAAGAGGAAGAGGCACACAGGTTGCTACTAAAATAATGCAGGAAAAATTTGAAAATCAAATGCAAATCTCTATTTTAAAACACTGCCAACTGATACAACAAAATTATGGAGTATAAACTTAATCTGATTTATGAGGTAGGTAGTCTCTTGCACAAAGTTATCAAACTAACAGGCTGGTATCCAGGTCTCTTTGTAACAGTAGAGAAAGCCACTGACATCTCCAAAAGAGGTCCCACTTGTCTTAGGCATCTCTCTCTGCACTGAATTAATCACTCTCTGGAGGTGATTTTCTGTCTCAAATGAAAAACAGGGGGCCTATGTCTACTTTTATCTAGACAATTTAGATTCAGAGAGCTGAACCTGCAGTAAAGCTCAACTGAAAGGATTAATATTTTCCTTTACCAGCCTTCTCAGCTGTCAATTTTTGGATCTTAAATGGCTTAAATTGATGTCACCAGCTCTCAGTTTCCCTGGGAATGCTGCTGTATTGACAGGCTAGCTTAGATCCTACAAGATTATTTCTATTTTCCACTGACTCCCTTCTTACATAATGTATTATCATACTGGGAGTATGTCTGGAAATTATCATCCTCTGCTTTTTGCCTGAGAGCACTGCAAGGGAATTTATGCCACTGCTCCATGTTCTGCTGCAAAAAAACTTGTTTTATATTGCAGAAGAGAGGAACCCCCTGAGTAAGAATTTTATAGCACTCTGCTGGAGATTTGCCACCAGTCTGCTCTAGCAGTACAATCCCACACCAGAAGTATCCCCCACTTGTACTCATTTTTCTTTTCTAATTCTATCTATAGCAAAGAAAAGGAAAAGCCCTGTGATGGACTGCAGTGGGAAAAAAAAAAGTTTCACTTTAATTATTCACACAGTAATTTTGTAGCAACTATATCATGTGTTGGCTCAAATTTTTTTTACTACTTTTAAAATGAAGACAAGGATATTATAAGTGCAAGTGCTGGTGGTGTCTCTGCGGATGGGAGATGACTGAGGGGTCTTAGCTGAATGTGTATTCTGGAAATAATTGCTTCATTACTGGAGTGAATTAGATGGAGCTGAGCTGATGTGATTCTCCGCCTGTTTCTGTGCATTTATTGAACTATTGCCATCGGACAGTTAAATAAATAAGAACTGTACACAGTCAGTGCAAGAAACTCAAGGGAGTTGGAGGCAGAAAGTGCTGAGGAGGTTGCAGCTTCTCCTGCTTCAGTCAGACAAAGGCAGATTTGATGGACAAAGTACAGTGTTTATATCCTCAGTATGTGAGCCCAATTTTCAGCACTCCCTCAGACTAACTGTACAGCTTCAGGCACCATGTAATTGCTCCTGGCCTTCCAACCACAGGCGTAAAACTGTAAAGATGATGATTGGTTTCCATCTCACTATATTTGTCTGATTTGTTTTTTGGAGTAAGAATTTCCTCTTTTTTCATACATGTAGCCTTGCATAGGCATATGTACATTACCTTGACTGTCAGTGCTTGCAGATAGCATTTATTTGATTAATATTATTATTAAGTATTTAATATGAAATCCTTATGTATTTTTAATAAGATCACTATTTCAGGGTCTCAGAAATATATCTGGATTGACCTCTTCTACTTAAAGCTTCTTCTGACTTCAACTTTTCTCAGTCCATCATGTTCTGTATATGATATTGTATACAAAATACTATGCATTTCTTGGAATAATGGAAGTAACATTGCAACATGTTCTTGGATCTGTGGAATATGGGTGCAAATGCTGTGCCTCTTTAAACTGTCCTTTCAGCAAATTTTATTTTGCAGTTACAATTACCCTGTACACCTTTGAATCATTTGGTGGTTTCAGAATTCTTTAAATCAAGGGGTCCTTCTCAGCTTTTCAAAATTTGCATTTGTCACTTTATCCCAGTGAAATAAACCAGGAATTTTCCCATCAACAATGTCCAAACAGACATGTGAGTAGGTTGCTAAGGCTGCAGCTCTCATCAAGGATGGCAAAGCTGTATTACAGAGCTGCTGTGATTGCCAGAAGCTCTAAACAGTCAGGCAGAGCACAGAATGTATATAACTGACCCAGGTCACCTCAGACAATTAAATGAATCGTGTGGTCAGCATCCACATTTTTCATACTGGCTCCTCTATTTTGTTTGGCCTCTCTCTGAGCTACTGAGACGTAGTTCACCCTCAGCCTAGAAGTATAGTGGTCTACTACTGTCTTGACCAGCACAAGCTGAAGGTTTGTGTTGCTGTTTGATTAGTGCTCTAGAACTGGTTTGCAGCAGAGACACTCCTGTCATGGTCCTTCCTACTCCCATAGAGGACAAACCCTTACTTAGTTGTTTGTTTCACTAGAAGCATTGCTGATGAGATCCTTCTGTCTTTGCAGGGACAATTCCTTCCTTTAAGGTCCCAGTCAACATCCTTAAGAGAGAACTAACGCAGGTCTCAGCGTGGAGAAACTTAGAAGATAAAAATATTGTGGGTCTTCCAAAGGATTTGCTGCACAGAAAAGGACAAACTGAAAATACAGAACGAGCAAGCACAAGTCTAATGGCAAATCCTCAACTGGATTAAATATTGGCATAGTTAAGGGGCCAAAAGGTAAGGTGGATAGATTGAGGCTGTGCAAGAGCAGGACAACTAATGGAGTGCCACTGCAGTGCCAAGACTAATCTCACATTTTGTACTGGAGTGATGACCAAGAGGAAGGAACGTTAAAAAAAAGTGTACAAATAAAAAAGTGACACCAGACCAGGAGCGCTGATCGATACTAACAAGGCAAGAAACTGGATCAAAGTCGACCTTGAAAAATTGCACCTCTTTTTCCCAAATGACTTCTGAAGGCTTCTGTGGGAATAGAAAAGGACATGTAAACCCTGGAGAGCTGGGGAACCCAATTAACGCTGGGACTTTTAAAGCGCAGACTGAAAGCTTCCAAATGCCTGTCGTATAAGTAATACCAATAAAACACATATCTGTGTGATGATCCATCACAGCTTAGAGAGCATTGTGCTGAATGGGTGGCAGCAGAGAGGAAAACAAGTGAGAGAATGTAATATAAACAGCGCAAACTGAGGATATGAGTGAGGGGAATGCAGAACAGGGACACAGAATCTGTAAACTTCGGCGTTGATTCTGTGGAAGCCTTGTAGCTATAAAAAACAACAAACAAATAAATCTCAGTATAGATGGTAAGAGGTGGGAATTAAAAATGTCTGAGTAATAGAAACTAAAATGAAAGAAACGCAAAATCAAGCTGAGACCACCAATTGTCATGGAAATTCTCGCTTTGCATGGTTCCAGTTTGTGCCTGTAATTGCAGACAGTGTTAATTTTGGTGATTTTTTCATCATTTGTTCCTGTTTTCAAAGAAGCAGGTAAGAACCACCTGCATACATTATTTTCAGCTAAAGCTGGCCAGAGGATAATTTGATTTTGCCACAGCTTTCCAGACATAAATGTTTATATTCGATCTGTACTGGAATAAAACTTAATGCTCTGGTATATTTTTGCAAAATGAATTTGGTCTGGAACATTGTGTTTTGCATCAGAACAGTTCAGTTTTAAGCCTGTGAGTAAAGTGAAAAAATATATATCATATCAGAAATAATTTTGTGAGACAATGTTAAAACAAGTCTTGAAAGAGACTTCTTGGGTTATCCAAATTCTGTGCTATCACAGTCAGTGGGTTGCATAACACTATTCAAAACAGCACAGAGCTCTCTTTTCAAAGCATGATATGCCAGACCATAGATTTTATAATCATTGTTCTAACATTTTGAAAGAGTCTTCTGATTTCCAACCTGCTTTATTTACCAGCCAATTCATCCTATTTATTCTTTTGTCTGTATTTACCCTTAGACTTCCTGTCTCTATATTTTCTCCTGGAGGGTAGCACTTTTTCTTTGTTCTACTGTCAGCCTGTACAAGCTAGGAGCTGTTTATATTTATATTTTTTTTAAACAGGATATCCAGATTTATAAAAAATAGTAATAATAAAAAACCTTACAAATGGTATATTTGGATTCAGTGGGTGAATTTGGAGCTCCCAGAACTCATGGTTTTGAGGGTTTAGCTTTTTTCTCTTTGCCCAGAACCAGAATGCCAAGAAGCATCTTTCCCCCACCAAGGAAATCAGAGGAATTAATGTAATTATAGGGCTGTAAGACCTATGCCACTCATGAAAAGGACAAGTAGCAGAAATGTCAGATACCACACTGACAGCCTGACCTAAAGGCAACTACAGTCAATGAAAACCCTCTTGATCTGCACAGGCTTTGAGTGTGGCTTCTGACACCATCGTGTTTCAAGGTAATGTTCAGGTACTTATGGATTTCCTCAGACACTTGGCTGTGTAAAGGCAGAGCAGAGTAAATCCATGTCTTGAATGCCTGTGCCTGGATCAAAAATGCCATGTCCCATGACACAACCAGTGAGCCAACAGGAACACAAGCTCCTAGAGCTGCTCAGAAGATTGTGGGATATTTTAATGGGCCTAAGCTTTTGTCAGTATCGATGTATCTCTGCTCTGCTCTCTAGTTGTATGTTCCATATCTAGTAGATATTCCCCTTTTTAAAAATATCTATCACTTCTTTCCTGTCATCACTCTCTTGGCACACTTTGCTGCTTGATGTGGGGGGTCTATATGCGAGTTTCTGCACTCCTTTAATGTTTGGCAAACTCAAGTTTTACCTTGTGATGGGAAAAAAAATGTTACATTTATTTGCCACAGCTGAGAAGTAAATGACTGCCTGATAGTGTTGTGACACCTTTCCAGAAATTATACTTATTTGAAGAAACTGAAGTTTGCTTTCCCACCCAAAGAGGCCATGATTATCTTGAAATATCCATAATAATCATCATCACCATCACTGTTATCGTCATCATCATTGTCATCATCATCATCATCTGAAACCAAAGCTCCACCCCTTTATGGACCTCAAGTAAAATACTGGTCAGTTTTTTAATCTGATATCTGTTTGTTCAGTTGCAGGACCCTTCTGTTTACCACTGTTCTCTCTCCAGTAATTTTTTGTACAATTAATTGTTAATTTGGACAAACTTTGAGAGGAAATTTCTGAGATGTCAGAAAGGCATTGCATTCCCACATATCTTGCCTTTGTATATAAGTAGAAAGTGAAAAGCAAAAATAGGAGAAAACCCTCTGCATTATTTCTGCATTATTATAAAGTGCAAGAAAATCTGAGAAAAATTAAAACTAAAAAAAAAAGAGAGAAAAATAGAGCGTGCACTTCATGAAACAACAGATAATCTAACTTTGATATATTAAAAAATAGGAAAACCAGAATTCTTAAATTCTCTCACACACTGAACTTTTGGTTTGTTTTCATTTTCACTTTCCTTTTTCAGCTGCATTGAAACAAGCCAAGAGAACTGATTGCACACAGGAAAACATCTATGTCAAGACACAGTCATTCGAGTTGGAGGTAGTAACTAAGATTTAATTAGTCATTGCTGGAGGAGCTTGTGTCCAATAATACCATGTAATAAAACTAAAATTAGTTGGTGTCTCTCTCTTGTGTTGGATAACAACAGGTAAAACAAAAGCAACTCAGTAAACATCTCAAAATGTATTGCTGTGCAAGCAAGAGTTACTGTGCATTCATTATTCATCTTCTTATGCTTTGTTATACTAACTTCTCTACATCAGCTTCATCTAGTAATAAAGTACTAATAAAGGATGACTGATAGTGAAAATTGTGAATAAATGGCTTTTTCAACTGAAAATTAACAAGGTACTTAACATGTTATCTAAAGATGTGAAACTTCCTCATATTTCTGATTTTTTTAAAAATATTCTGTTATGCTGAAGTAATCTCTAATTTACAGTATCCTGTGTTCAACTATATAGTGAGAAAATATCAATTTTCGACTTGGTATTAATGAAGTAATTAATTTGTCTTGACAACAACAACATTTACCTATGAGAAAAATCCAAAGTAATTATAATAATGCATAAACAACTTTTTGGAAGTAAAACTGCATACCTTTTCTTCAATAATAGGTATTTTTCTTCATTAAAGATCAAAGCCCACTTTTTCTGTAATAACCCCGCTGGGAGATAGTGAGATGAGGAGTTAATAAAAGAGAGAAGTTTAAGCCCCAGTCCTCTGGACTTTACGTGCATTTTCATATTTCAGGCTGGAAGAGCATCCCAGGTTTTGATTCTGGGAAGGTTCATCCATGGAATGATTAACACAGCAGGCAGCAGCTGCAGTCTTACATCTGTGGTATCAGGTCAACAGGGAACTGTGTGGATTGACCTCAGTGGGGTCCACTGAAATCAGAGGCACAGAGCAGCCAGGAGAGAAACCCACCCAAAGTACAGAGCAGCTGATAAGGACAGATGTTATAGAAGTGGCGCCAAACTCAGGATGTGGATGTTACTGTCAGCCAAAATCCACGGCAGTCATCTGCTGCTCCAGAGGTTTCTAAATACTAATGGTCTTTCAATGACTGAACTGCTGAAAAATAACCTGGAGTTTAACAAGTCATTTTCACTTTTGTTTTCTTGCAAAGATACAGAATATTGTGAAGTGAGTTTACAAACATGAAGTCAAAATGTTACATATTTAGGATGGAAAAATGTGTCAAATTCAATTTGAAGAGAGCACAAAAGTATTTCTCCTTTGTAACTGTGGGGGAGCCCAGCTGGCCCTGGGCTCTCTGTAAGCTAGGATACTGAAGACGGAACTTTACACCTGGCAGA
>JAYRBT010000139.1:69370115-69380645 GCA_036023395.1 Myiotriccus ornatus | reverse complement strand
CTCCGGTGCTGACTGGAAGCAGAGTTAATTGTTATTCTTTCTCCAGGGTAACTATCAGCCCTTAACTTGGGACTGTAGTTGCTTCTCCCTGAGATAATGGAAACAAACAAGGACCAGAGTTTACAGAAATTTGTATTTGTCAGGTGTTCATAGGCATTTCACCTGGTGTCTGCTGGGGACACAGAGGTGGGAAGAGGCTGTTATGTTAAGCTCATTTTCCCTGCTGATGGATGGCAGGTGTGGGTTTTAAAAATACGTGTCAAGACTGAGTACTCACACGTCTATAATATATCTGCCACGAGCTGCCTTTCCACTCTTATATGTATTTTTCTAGCTACTGTCAGTTTATCCCATTAACCTGGTCGAGGCTCTGCAGGATGTCAGGTCAGAGAGTTTCCCTGCAGTCCATTAGTACCTTAAAATTCAAGAGTCTCTAAAAATCCTCATAGATCTGTTTGCTCATTTAGGAGAAAACAGTAGAAGTTTTCACGACTGTGCTCTGAATTAATCCCACTTAACTCCAAGCTCGTGACCTGATCATATAATTGCTCCTCACTTTCTTTGCAGGCAATGAAAGGAGCTGAAAACTCCATAGGAGAGTTTTTGTGTTAAGTGTCTTGTCTTTCTTGAGAGCTTTGTGCAACTCTGCATTAGAAGTTTAATCATCATTACAGAGTGGCTGCGACAGTGAAATTTCTGGAATGAATAGTTTGTTTTTATTTCTATTCTTAATCTCTAAAGAACTCTAACTACTATTTCCATGGTCTGATAAAACACTGTAATCTTCACTACTTAATATTTTAGTGTGTATGAAAATGTACAGTATATGCATCTGTGCATAACTATACCATTTTCCAAGCAGCTCTAGTAACAGTGGGCTTCATCTGGCCATCAAATTGTGATCTAAAAAATAATTTAATATTTGAGAATGAAGGACTTTTTCTTAGTATCTTCAACTCCGATTATAATTTCTCCATTAGCTTCAGCTTTGTCCTGACTGTGTCTCTTTGAAAATCTATTGAAAGTAATTTACGGGTTAGCAGAGTTTTCAAGGTCAGATTTATAATTTACAATTAGTAGTAATTATTAAAATAATGATTATGTACAAATAAGTTTCCAGACAATAACTTGTTTCTTGTTTCTCCTGATTCTCGTCTGTAATACATTTCTCCTATATAGAGAGAAATATATATATATTCTCTCTAATATATTCCTTACTATATTTCTCTCTTGCTGATATTTTACAATTAGAAATTCTTTAGATCTTCCAGTAACCCTTACATCTTTCCTTATTTTGTGATCTATTTGATTAAGGTTTTCACAGATTTTATTTTTGCAGTATATTTTCTTCTGTATCTTTTTACTCCCTCTTTTTACATCAGAAAATAGTGTGGTGTAATTACATTAGGAAATAAAATACAGATTGAGTACAAAATTCTGTCTTTTTGTGGATTGCAGGGAGAGATTCAAAATGATGAAAAATTGCCTTTCTTATAATGACATTTTCAGCAGAGCGGAAGACCAAAATAACAGATCAAACAAATGTTGACCATTTTGAATGAGAACAGTAACTTACACAGTGACCTTAATCGTCATAATTTATGAAAACTAAGATGTAATTAGCTCTGAGCAATAAATGGTTGATAAAAAGAAAAAAAAGACCACAGTGTAATCTTGGCATTTGGTATAATGGGCTTTTATAAAACAGCTTACTCTGATTTTTCACCTAACATTCTCATGTCTGAATGACATGTTTTGCCACTAATGAAGTGGAAATTATTCCATTTTTTGTTTATAGATTTCTTCTATCTCCAGCAAACTGTGCATTGTGTAAAGTGTACAGCTTAGGTGATGGCTTCTACAACATGTAAGAGGTTATTTCATGTATAAGCACTGGAGTTGCCTTAGGTGTAGCTTTTGAATCCTTGTTCCTTGTCTGCAGGAACCTGCTGGTTCTAAAGAGGGTGGAGGAGTGGAAGTCATGGACCTGGTGTATTGGTGTGAGGTCAAACAGAGAACTAGATTAGGGATACTTGTTCAGCACCAGAGGACACATGGACTGAAGACAAAGGAAGAAAGTTGAAATTATCAGCACAAAATACTTCAGGCGAACTAGTTTAGGGGAATTTATCCTCTCTCTACAGAATCATAGAATAATAAAATCATAGAATGGCTTAGGTGGGAAGGGATCTTAAAGATCATTTAGTTGCAACACCCTTGCCACGGACAGGGACACCTTCCACTAAAGCACATTGTTCAGAGACCCACTGAGCCTGGCCTTGCACACTTCCAGGGATGGGGCATCCACAGCTTCTCAGGGCACCCTGTGCCAGGGCCTCACCACCCTCACAGAAAAGAAATTTCTCCTAATATCTAATCTAAACCTACTCTCAGTTTAAAGCTGTTCCTCCTTCTCCTGTCACTACATCCTCTTGTAAAAACTCTCTCCTCATATATATATAGGTCAGCCCAAAGCCTTCTCTTGTCCAGGCTGAACAATCCCAAATCTCTCAGCCTTTCCTCATAGCAGAAGTGCTCCATCCCTCTGATCAACTTGATGGCCCCCTCTGGACTCATTCCAGCAGCTCCACGTCCTTCCCGTGCTGAGGAGCTCAGAGCTGGAGGCAGCTCTGCAGGTGGGGTCTCATCTGAGCGGGGCAGAGAGACAGAACCAACTCCCTGACCTGCTGCTCACCCTGCTGGGGACACAGCCCAGGGTAAAATTGTCTTTCTGGGCACACTGCTGTGTCATGTCCAGTCCCTCATTCACCAGCACCCCCAAGCCCTTCTCCCCAGGGCTGTTCTCAACCTGTTCATCCCCCAGCATGGGGTGATATTCGGCGTTGCCCCAACCCAGGTGCAGGACCTTGCACTTGGTCTTGTTAAACCCTGTGAGACTCCCACAGAGTTTCTCTTCCAACAAGCAACAGACTGACTGGTTTATGAAACAAAGCCCTGTGACATCCCTGAAATTTTTAGATTCTACAGCCATGCAGAAGTCAACTAATGTTAAGAACAACAGGATTAAGCAGCTCGTGAGAATTGCCTCAGGTCGATTTTCACTTTTTCTGTGTAGTACATTTGCAATATTCCCCACCAGCCACTGCACAGTATTTATAAGCCTGTTGTATCATTAAAGATAGTTTTGAATTGTCTGCAGATGTGTTGTTTTTCCTACTCAAAAAAGCAACCTTACTTAGATGAAACACTACTTATGAAAGAAATCAAATGGCACTAGGGGGCTTCTGCATACGAGCCTTGACTCCTAAGACTTCAGGTCTTCAACACGCACATTTTAATTGGCTTGTGTTGCCTTTTGCCTTTTGTTGCCAAGAACCTTCTGCAGATATAAAGATCAATTTTTTATTAAACTCTGAACTTGTCCCCAAATGTGAATGCATTATTTGAGTGTAATGTTTAGAATCCAAAACACAAACAAATAAAATGCTACCACAAAACTTTAAGAGCCAGGTCAGTACAAACATTTTTATTGTGTGAAAGTCTTTTTTGATTTTTTTTTCTTTTAACTACATGCTGCTTGAAATATGCCAGCAAAAACAGAAGGATGAAAGGGTATAAGATAAAGATAGATGAAATGATAAAGTTAATGATAAATTATATGATAAATGAAAAATTATGAGAACATATAGCAAATTACTTATAAAATATAATCAATTTTTTTTCTTTAATTACAATGGAATGAAAAATTAGTTGATCTCCATAAGGACATGCACAGGTTAACATTTCCAAAGGGAAAATGTTTAAAAGGATTAGATGTGCATACTCACATGTGGATTAACTGCTGTGAACAGAAAATGTCAACTCTGTTTCAAGTCTGTAATACCAAGAATATTGAACAAAACCTGTTGTTCCTTAACACAGAAAGAAGCATGAAAGCATCAATTTTAGCACAAACCTAAAGAGCAAACACAGCTCAGAGAGTAATTAATTATAGGAAGAGGGTCATCCAAGCACTCCCTCTGTACATCTTTAAGGAAAAGATGAGAGAAGAGTTTCCACAGACTGTCCAATTCAAAAAAAAAACCTCTCTGGGCAGCTGGGGAGTTTATTACAT
Organism: Myiotriccus ornatus; assembly: GCA_036023395.1. NCBI lineage: Eukaryota > Metazoa > Chordata > Aves > Passeriformes > Tyrannidae > Myiotriccus > Myiotriccus ornatus. The sequence continues at coordinate 69,376,570 of JAYRBT010000139.1, read as the reverse complement.
TATAACAGTCTATGATAATAAAAGTAAATGGAGATAACATTACAGAAAGCTTCCACAGAGGGAAATTTTGGAAAAAACCACTCATTTCTCCCAGGCTTCACCTGTTAAGTTCTTCAATGTATGAACTCATCTGGAGAAGGAAGCACAATGAAGGGGCATTCAGGGACAGACAGAGAGGTAAAGGCAGTAAAGAAAATCAGAATTCACAGCTGAGGCAAGATATATACCCCACCACATCCTGCCATCACTCCCTTTTGGAGTTAACGTGAAGATTATTACATCATGGTCTTTGCTGCATTCTCTGATAAACACAATTGAAAGGTGAGATTCCCAGAGCTCTGGAGAAAGGGTTGTTTTCTAGAGATTTTTCTACAAATCCAGCAATTCTAAGAATGAATCATTTGATCCTCTCTTTAAAATTTTACTAAGAGAAGATCACCAAGAATTTGTTTTTCCCCATGCAATTTATTATGAGATAATTCAGGCTCAAATATATCATTCTCCTGAGAGAGGTTTAGACCAAAAGTAACAGCCATGGAATATCTTAGACTTCGACCTTTAACTCTGTAAAGTATAATCTTTGATTAGCCATGTATATGCTCTGCTCATTCTCCTGATAACTAGGTCTTGAATAATTTTTTTTCCCATTATCTGTGCCATTTCTACTCTGATTTATGTACTACAGTGTTTTTTTGCATTCATTGGAACTGATGAAGAAAGAAGATATAGAACTGAAATACTGCAATTTCAGTCAGGAGGCACACCCTGAAAAAAAATGTTTGAAGCTTAAAAAGGAAACTTTGGTCTTTCTTTTTTTAGCTTGTTTTCTGTTTTTTTGACCTCTAAAGGATAACAGTTTCAAGTTTTTCTTTGAACTGCTTAATGACATGACTCCCAAAGCTATGGCTGTTAATTGTCAGAATCACAATAAAATCACAAAACATGGCAACCTTAAAAATAGATTGACTTTCCCTCCACAAATTCATATGATTTAGTGGAGATAGGAAGGGAAGAAATGAGGTTTCATTTCACTTAAGTAACAGTTTCACAACTTGTGAAAATAAGCTGAAGGTGGAGAATGCATGAAATGAACATTTACAGAAAACAAAAGGTAGAGAGAATTTTTATATTATCACAATTGCTGTATATCACAGGAAATAAGATATTTTCTCCCAGCAGAGAGCAATTTGATTGTGAAAGGCACTCAAGGTGACAAAAGTGGTAATAAAGCCTCTCATGGCAAATTACCAACTAGAATAATATATCAGCTCATATGCAATACTAAGACTGCAAAAAGTAAAGTACAAATACACATGTGAGATGTACCGTTAGGGTTGTTTTCACTGACCTGTATCACAGGAGTCCCTCTGACACCTCTGTATTCAACTCAGTTGAATAGAGAGGCAGGAAAAAGTCAGTGGAATAGACTCCTGAGATCCCATTTTGCTTCTTACTCATAAAAATTCAATGAGAGGAAACTCAGCTGTGATTTCTGGAACGAACAGAGTGAGCTCCTTCAGGGCAGTAAGGAGTGAAGTGTTACATCTGGGTGGTGTCTGTAGACCAATGTGACCTCACTTGTGTTTCATAAAACATAGAATGCAACCATATAATGGTTTGGGTCAGAAGGGACCTTCAAAGATCACCTAGTCCAACCCTCATGCTCTGGGAAGAGACACCTTCCACGAAATGATGTTGCTCAAAGCCCTGTCCAACCTGACATTGAAGACTTCCAGGCATGGGGTGTCCACAGCTTCTCTGGGCAAACCGTGTCAGTGTCCCTGGTGTGTATCTGCTGCACCACTGAACTTGGTGTCATCTGCAAACTGGATGAGGGTGCACTTACTGTCTATGGCATTAACAGAGATTTTGAACAATGCTGGTCCTGATGGGGATCCATGAGGGACACCATTTGTTACTGATCTCCGTTTGGACATTGAGCTTTTGGCTGTGACTCTCTGGATGCAGCAACACAGATAATTCCTTATGCATCCAACAACCCACCCATAAAATCCACATCTCTCCAATTTAGAGCAAGAAATTTGTGAAGGACTGTGTCAAAGGACAGACAAGGTAGGTTGCCTTTTCACCAGTGCAATCACGCCATCACAAATGCCATCAGGTTAGTCAGACATGATTTCCCCTTTGTGAAACTATGTTGGTTGCCTCTAATCATCTCCCTGCCTTCCATATGCTTTGACATATCTTCCAGGAGCATCAGTTCCATGATCTTATCAGGCACAGAGGTGAGGCTGACTGCTGATAGTTTCCAGAGTCCTTTTCACCCTTTTCTAAAATGGATGAGATTTATGGTCAGTCATTGGAACAGACTGCCTAGGAAAGTGGAGGGATCACCATCCCTGGCAGTGTTTAAAAGATGTGTATATGCCATTTGGGAATATGGTTTGGTGGTGAGTGTGATGGTGCTGGATTAACAGCTGGACTTTTTTGTCTTAGAATCTAGACTCATTAAGGTTTGAAAAGACCTCTATGATTTCCTTTTTTCTAGTCACCAAGGACTTTGGCCAACTGCCATGACAAAGTGACTACATGAGCCAGTTCCTTCAAAACCCTGGAATTCATCTCATCGTGTTCCATGGAATTTTATACATTCAGGTTCCTCAGATGGACTTGAACCTGATCCTCTCCTAAGATGGGAGGCACTTGCTTCTCTCAATGCCTGCATTGAGAGTCAGGGATTTGAGAGATGTAGGAAGAGGAATTGTCATTGAAAACTGAAGCAGAATAGTTGTTGAATATCGCAGCCTTCTCCATGTCACCACTCCAGTGATCACCAGATCCCATATCCCCTTTATTGTGAAGCGGGTGTACAACTTTTTTTGTTTTCCTTTTCTGACTAGTGGCTCCACTTTGGGTTGTAGAGTGTAAGTGTTTATCCAAATATGTCACTACACTGAATAATAATTATGCTTTCTGTTTTGCTCCAAAATCCCAGTCCCTTGACCTTTCATTCACTGCATGTTACCTTATATGGTTTTGAGTAAATCAATTTATTTCCTCTGCTAATAAGTATGTTTGCTCTTGATGATAGGTGCAATTGTAAATTCTGAATTATTGTCAGGGACCTCAGGAGGTCGTTAATCTGACCTTCTGGTCAAGAAGGGCTAACTCCAACTTGGATAATTTATTCAGGACCTTACCTAGTAGAACTCTGAAAATCAACATCGTCTCCTGCAAAGCTGTTCATGGTTACTCAGTTCCCAGCTTGTGAGTCTGCACTGGTTGATGCCAGTCCCAGGATTTTCTCTTTTTCAAATGAACTTCATGGTGTTACTGTTTGTCTATTCTTCAAGCTCAATGATGTTCTTCTGATTGTGTTTTCCTTAGGCTTTCCCTGGACTCCTTGGCACTATCATGTTTTCATGACAGCTGCTTGAAAAAGAAAGGGGACGGTATAAATGTTTTCTCTGTTTCCTATTCTGTGAAATATTAAGGAAAATAGACTTTGGGAATAGGAAAGGAAATAATTGTCAGGAGGGTTGGGGGCTCCCTGTGGACAAGATACTGGGGACTTCAGGGGCTCCTTGGTCCATTAGGGTAGCCAAGGTTCATTCTCCTGTCCCCAAGGAGAGAGCAGGACATGCAGCAAAGAGGATCCATTTCTGTATGAACTCCACAATTTCATAGCTGGCAATTTTGCCTAAGAGACAATGGAATCAAGCCCTATACACTCTCTTCATATACATATCATTGTTATTCCAAAGGATAAGGAGTAATTACTATTGCTATTTTGTCACTTAAAGCAACCCACACTAAGTGGTAGGATAGACACAGTGATATAATTTCACATACAGTAGAACATAACACATTCACATCCAGATGGTCACTGATAAAGACAGGATTTTAAGTGCAGCCAGGAAAAGCCTCATCTCACCTCCAGGAAGATGTGATTTAAGTGGCTGATTTCTGGATGCTCATGGAGCAATGGAAAGAGGAACAAAACACTGTGAATATCTTTATCATTTGTCTTTATCAGCAGGAAACCCATAGTCAGAACTCTGCCCCAGCATTTATCCTACAGCGATTATAATTTTCATGGTGGGACTTATTAACTGCAAAAACCCAAATGTTGCCCTTAGAGACAGCTAATCAAAAATGTACCACTAACAAACATAGTGGTCCTAATGATAAATTATGATCAGCTTGTGGTTATAACAAACACTTGGCTATTAATGGATGGTACTAAATGGAAAACATAAAGGCTCACAGAGAGGTATTACATTTCAGAAAGCAAACGCTGAAAGTCATGTTCTCTCTTTTCCTGTTGCTCTCAAGCAACAGCAGTGATATTCATAGCTATGAAATCATAGAGATGGTTGGCAGCTATTTAGAAAGCCAATCCTGGAAGCTGCAAGCATCCTTTAATTCCAACTAAATATTATTTCAGTAACTGCCAGTTGTTGAAAATATAAACTAATGTTCTTTTTACTTGTGATCAGCTAAAGAAATATCATGATAGATTACACAAGTTATAGGAAAAAGCAGTCTTATTCTGGCTCTGTTGTTACAGCAGTTCAAATCGCAAGCTACCATCAGTATTTTTCCTCATGGAGTCTGAAGGCACATAAATATTAAAATGCAATTTGAAATTTCTGGCCAGGTCCCAGAACAGGATTGTTTATGCAGTGTTTGACAGTGCTATTCAAATAAATCAAGTAACAAATGTGTCATGATTACTGCTAAAGTGGAAACTGCAGCACTAACAACTATTAAGATAAATGATACCATGGGTGGAAAATACTTTATGGGTGCTCTGTCTCTGTGCATGGGTGTGCATGAATGCACAATCAGCTGTCTCCCAGGAAAATTAAAACTGCATCCAGGGATGAATATCACAACCAACCAGCTCTGTAAACAACCAGCAACGACAGCACATTCGCTTGCTGTGCATGGGGAAAAAGTGGAGTTCTGCTTTGATTTTTCACTAAGTCTTTTCTTCTTTTGGGTAAGCTTAGGGATTTTATTGTTACTATTGTGATTATTTTTTTTTTCCTTACAGACAGGAGGATTTTTGGCAGCAATCAGAGAAATACGAGGAGTTACTTATTTGCCCGTAGTCAGACGTCTGTTTCTTTTTGTAGCAGCATGTTGTTGAGAGATATTAAATTGTAATCAGAAGTATAAACTCCAGCAAAAAGAAGGCTGGGATTAGAGGTTTAGGGAGGGACTCATCATGTTTTAGGCCCCTTCTCCACAATGCGGATGTTCTCTATATTCAGTTCTCTATATTGTCATGTGTGAGACACAGGTATTTTTGGAGGAGTCATCTGAGCTATTTGAGATGTTTAAATTTCGCCAGTGTCACTGTGACAGACACTGAGCATCGCTGAGTGCCTGTGAGCAATGTTTGCACTGATGTCACATATATCTCCATACAAGGTCTGGACCATTGTGTGTTGTTCTGTTGTCTGTGTCTATATGAAGCCAGTGGGATGTAGGAACATATTTATTCAAGGAGCTTAGGAATGTCTGGTAAATTTGTTCAAGGATCTTAGGAATGTCTGGTAGACTGTCCTCACCTTCTGGTGTTAGTAGGAGCATGTCTGAACCCAGCCAGTGCAAATTAATTCAGATTTCAACTGGTGAGCATCCCCAAAATGCGGGAGGCAAGTATGAGATGACTTGTCATATAAACCTGACATCAATAAAAATAGAAAGCTGATGTGGATCATAGACCAATAAACACTTTATTGTTAGTGTTAAAAGACCTCGAGCTTTGAAGTCTTTTAGCTGACTGTGCAGGGTCTCAGAACTTATCTGAGCTCACCTTGGCTTGCTCTGATTTGTGGTGATTTCTCTGTAGTAACAACTATCAAGCCATAAGGTGTTGAAAGAGCAACTATGTTTTAGGTCAGCTTTAGTTTGTAATGATAACAATTAACATCAGGAAACTGAGCACAGCACCAGAGTAAAGGGGCAGTATAGATCCAGAAGGTATTTGTACAACAATTTTAGCTGTGTTATTAATTAGTCTTTCCTGTAATTATGTATGTAATTACACAATTTGAATTAAATAGGCTGTTAAAACTTCAGTTGTACTGACAGTAACTGCATATGTATGGCATGCTCTGTTTTGGCCATAACAAGACTTTCAGTATAACAGGATACTAATGAGCTTGGATAATTAGGTATCAACAGCAGGTTTTAAACCAGAGCAATTACAACTTAGCTTACTCTGTCTTTGCTTTCAGCTTTGTAAATAATAATAATAGCATCCTCATCAGAAAATTGCTTAGACTATACAAAGTCCACTGGCAAAGTCTGTGATTAACACATCGATGATGCAGCACGTTGATTAAAGAGTGATCTATGACCTTTACACTGGTCTGTAGTTCAGTAAAGTTCCTTTGGCCAAAAAGGTGAGGGTTATGTTTTAAAACTGATTTTGTAACCTAAGAGATCAAGGTCCTGGTTGGGAGGAAGAGGACATTGCC
>JAYRBT010000139.1:69352918-69364586 GCA_036023395.1 Myiotriccus ornatus | reverse complement strand
AGGCGGTGGGCAGGGGGAAGGGAAAAAATTCCTGCCCAGTTTCCAAGAACCAGCAAAACCACGACACTCATGCTGCCTTAACGTGCCTGTGGAACTACAGCACTGGTCTCTATGGCCACACATCTTGTTTATTCCAACTTAACTCCCACACAGAAAAATGTCCCCACAAGCAGGGGTGGAACAAAGTTTTCCACACCTTAGTCTGAGTTGAAACTGCATATGATGAGCCTTGCACTCGGCATAAAAGAACATCTCTTCGATAAGAAATTTGTAAGCCCAAGAGAGACTACAGTCATCAAAGACTGACTTAAGGTTGTAAACCTTTCAGTTCTGTGAATGTATCTTTATTGAGATCAACAGAATGTTATTTCTGGAGTATATTTTCTAGAAGCAAAGGTTTGTCATATGTGAAAGACGCAGTTCTGTGATACTTCCATAAGACCTGTCTGACATGTAGCTCACCTGGACAGATTGGGACTTTTCAGCTGAGGAAAGGGCATGAGATTTGGTAAATGTATGATGTATGGATGATGAAGCCAAATAGGATGACATGACATGACATACAACAGAGGTATCATGAGAGTCTCGGACAAAGGGAATAAATAAAAACTGTTAATTAACTTTTCTGGTGTAACAATAAGGGCATCAAATAAAACGTGGAAGCGGGAAGTTCAGACGTGAGAAGTGATTTATCTTCATCTTACTTGCATCTTAAACTGTGGAACTTGCTCCTGCTATTTCTTATGGTTGTTTACAGGGGATCAAAAATTCACTGATTTTTTTTTTTTTTTTTAGAAATTCAGCCCTTTCAAAGTTTTTTAAGAGAAACTACATTTCACTTCAGCACTGAATACATGCATAGGATTATAGCTGTTCTTCTATTCTCATGTTTTCAGATGCCTGTAAAATCCACCCAAATCCTGAGAAAGGTGACTGAGAACATGTGCTTTTGTTTTGGCTTGTTGCTTGATGTATTTCTAGGTTTTAATTTTCAGAAATAATGGATGAATGAAACTCCTGCTGATTTTTAGGGGTCTTACACATATTTTTCTTGAATTAAAATTATGATCCACACTGCATAATAACACATTGAGGTTGAATTTTTCTTTAGTGGTGAGTTATGTTGTATTTTTTTCTTAATTCTAGGCAGGGTAGTTAAGAATTTCTAGTCAAAAAAATTTTAGGCTTTGGGTGAAAAAATATTTTTGGGGGTATTTGTGCATCTAGAATCTTTAAGATGTGGGACTGGAAATTTATTGCCTCGATCACAGTGAGAACTGGAATATTCTGGTCCTCAGATTTCTCTCTGGTCTCCCACAAGGCTTGTACTGAGGCTGAGGTGTGAACTTTTGCTTCTCCAGCCAAAGGCCTTCTGTTATCATGGTTTATGGACATCTGGCTGCCATGACAAATCATTTCCATGAACTTAGAGGTGAGACTGGGGTGAACTGTGGGATGGATAATTCAGTGAGAGCCTTGTTTAGAACAGCTACTTCATGAAGGACCTACGTTGCAACTCCTTTGGCTCAGCTTGGTGGCTTTTAAACAGAAATAGCTGGAAAGAATTTGAGATTTGTCCAAAGATTTATATTTCCTGCAGATGTTTTTAATTAAAAAATTGGAAAAAGGAAAGCCAATACCAGGAAGGCAAAGGTAATCCTTAGATCACAGGTAGTCCTGCTTCTGATTTTATAAAACTGTCCTTTAAAATGTAGAGGTTTCTTGCACCCACCACTATTCACTGAAATGCTAGGGATAGTCACAGTAAAACAATGTTCTACTGCATTTAGTACAGTAGACAGAGTAGACTTGATAGACAAAAATTTTTACTGGCTCCTTTAACCAATTTTCTGCTATTGTGAAATGTTTCTTTGTTTTTTCCTCTCTCTCATTCCTAATATCAGTACCTTAAGAACAGGAGGTTTATTTAGGGTGAAAGCAATATCAGGACCCCAGAAAACCAAAACAATATGTGAAATCAAATGTGATAAACTGCAATGAAAAGGCTGTGTTAGTAGTCTCTAACTCGGGAAAATTGAATTCTTAGAAAAGACAATGCAAATTAGGTTTTATCTATTGTACAGACCTGAAAAACTAAAAGAAAGGCTCACAGCTGAAAAATGTATGTTTACAAAAGAGTGCAGAGGAGTTAATTTGGAATTAACAGTAAAATGGCCCCTAAAAAGTGTACTATGACACATACATAAGTAATTAAATTAAATATGGAATTATGTATGTGTGCATTTTTTGCATGTAATTATCTCTTTGAGGCTGGAAGTGTAGTTCAGAGCAAAAATTTTCAGTAGTATTTTTTAATTAAGCCCAGAATTATCCTCTCCATCTAATGCTCGTTATCTTTTCCTTTGAAATAATCCTTCATAGCCGATCTCTTTTTAGAGCAGGAGTTTATTTAGTCAAATAGTAATAACTTACATGAATGCTAGTCAATCAATGGTAAATAAGGCACCAATTTTCACAGAGACAATATTCATAATCTTTTAGTCTAGCTATAATTTAAAGTGACTGCTCTCTGTGGATGAAATGACATGATTATTTATGGAGAAATTACTCTTGACCTTAGCAACATGGTGCTAAAAATTATATTATAAATCTGTGGAGCATTTTCATGGCACTTTTTTATCGAAAGGGTGATGATATAACAACTTATATATTGCAATTTAGGAGACAGGACTCTGTATGAATCCATTAGAAAGAATTAGAATATTTTTTGCTTTAGAAAAATAATCATGTAGCAAAGTCAATTTTATTACTTCTATAGAGTATTTAAATAAATTTTAGCCAGCTGTAAGTTTGCACCTTTCCAGAAACACCAGATTATCTATTGTCATGGTTTTTAGTACAATCAACAGTTTTTAGTGCAATAAATGAGGTTTCCTCTACCAATTTCCAGATGAAGCAGCATGAGAGTTTTGTCCCAAAATATCACCAATCTAATGTAAATTACTTTTAAGGATACACCTGGAGTTTGGAGTCATGTTTTAGCCTTTCCAGCACTGGACTGAGTCCAGTGAAGGGACATTAAAATATTTAGAGGACTCAAACACATGACATAAAAGGAAAAAAACAAGTATAATGTGTTTTTTTCTCAGCTTCGAGAAGAGAAGGCTAAGGAAAAGTTTTAATTGAAATTGTCCTTTATCTACAGTGAGTTTGAGAGAAGTGGGAAGCAGACTCATCCCTGGGTGCACAGCAGAAAGCTGCAGTAAGGGAGATTCTGATCAGGTATAAAGAATAAAATTCTGAAGAAAGTGGCTACAGCTGGGGCCATCTTACCTGGAAAAGTGATCAAATAATCTGTAAAAATTTTCAGATTTTGATGGGTAAGGTCCTAAGTGGCCTTATCTGACTCTGAATTTAGGGTCTGAGCAGAGATTAAACTCACTTATATCCAGAGGTCCCTTCCAACCCGCATTAGATTATGATTCTGGGCAGTGTAACACGCTTTTTAGTTCAGGAGTTCAGCCAAATAGTTCATATTCCCTGCAGTAACACATATCTATTACTGGACACGAGCAAAAAAGTCTTTCCAAGCCCATTTTAGGTTTGCATTTCATTACAAACTTCACTGTATTTTAGTATCCAGGAACATCTTCCTGAAGAGATCTCAAAAATCTTTTTTGAAATGTGACAATGGGGACTGTAAAGATTGGTGGCAGAAATAATTTTCCAGGCAGGAAGATCAGGCAACTAAACAATCCATGCTGGCCTACACTTGTTTTGAACTTTGGAAACAAATGTCTCCTTTGAAGGTACTGGAAATTGCATTTCTTAAATCACACAATCACAGAATATCCTGAGTTGGAAAAGACCCACGAGAATCGTCAAAGTGCAACTCCTGACTCCACAAAGGGCAACCTGAATTTAAAATATACATCTAAGAGCCTTGTCCAAAAGCTTCTTGAACACTAACAGGCTTGAGACTATGACCACTTCTCTAGGAAGCTTGTTCCAGTTCTTCAGTACACTCTCAGTGAAGGACTTTTTCCTAATAAAAATAATTTCCAATCTGATGTTAATTATCCAGTTAATTTAATTTATCATCTTACCCTGGTCAGGCCTTTGAGAATACTTAATTCTCAAAATGTGCTCAGAAGATTTACATATGTGGGGAAATGGTGCAACTTAATTAATAAGGATTTGATTTTGTTCTACTGTAAGATTAAAGTGTGGCTATTTGTGATTTTTGTTTTTTCTGAGTGACTGAGGTTTACTCTGTCAGCTTCACATTTTAACAGAGGCTACAAAAGGAAAGGAAACACCAAAATTTTTTTATCAATAATTTTTTTTAAAATTAGGAATGGTGGTATGAACAGAACTTTAAGACAGCTCAGAGCTTCTATAAGAGTTAATAGTCATGGTTATTGTCATATCTAAAATCTTGTTTTTGAGGAAGTGATGAATATCTAAGAGAAGGAAGAAATTTTTTGTTTAGGTGGTCTCACATTACTCAGGTAACATTACAAATCTAAACACATTTACTTTGTTCTTAATACTTAATAGGTAGTCCCCATATCTAAAGGCAGTCCTGTGTTTTGGAACACTTGCTCTCGTCATAGATAAGTTCCCTCTCTTCCACAAACTAAATCCAGATGCTCCTGCTGTAAAACGTGACAACAGTTCAAAATCATAATTCATCAAAGCCAGAAGCTACCATCAAACGGAGAGTAAAAGCTACTTTAGGAATGTTAGTGGGCTTTTGACAACTATCTGACCAGTTTCACTTTGGTTGGGCAGGTAATGTTGCGCTGCCATATTTGTTTTTTCTCCACAGCTTGATCAAGTATTTTTTCAACATAGCTAAGTTGCTTTTATTCCAGTACTAAAAACAAGCAAACAGCCCTGGTAGAAAAATGTTTTCACAGACTTTACAATCAGAATAGCAATATGTACAGATGTTTCCCTATCAAAATAATTTGCAGTTTGAGAGCTATTGAAGATGTCTGATATTGATATAAATTGCAGGTGGAATATGTTAGTATCAAAATTGTTATTATAAGAAGCCAGAATCAGAAATTATTGTGGCCCAGATAAAGACATAAAATTGGTGTTCTGAAGGAAAACATTTCATCCTCAAAAGAATAAAGTATGTAGTGTCACTAGTTTTGTTCTCTCAACTTCGTTGCAAACTTTTGTGTGCATGAGTAGCTGTGGAAAGCTGCACACATGTACAACTGAGAACACAAATAAATAGATCTTCACATTTCTGTGCATTTAACACCAACAGATGCATCCTGTGTGTTCATTTTTTACTCCCTTCCATAATAGTCTTAATTTTTTCACTTTTCCTATGTTTATTTCTTGACTGAAAATTTATTTTTCTCATTTGATATATTCCAATTACAAATGCAGATTTTTTTTTTCTGAAAATTGGGGAAAAATCAAAAGCAATCATAAACCCTACTCTCTACAAGATAATCAAGTTTTGACAGTGCCTGAGATCAATGCTGAGGACAAATTGAGCACTGTGTGCAATTTCTGCAAAGAGATGCATCAAATAATTCTACACTCAAACAAAAATGCTTTTTGTTATCTTCTTTGTGTCAGCCCCATTCCCAGTTCCCCACATTGGATCATGAAAGGTCAATAACTTACAAGGTATTATGCATAGTCATGACAAATATGGGTTTGGTTACAAGGAACACGACAAGGATGGTTATGGTTGTTATTTTAACTTTTTCCTTTTTTAAAAATTTTTTAATGTGATTCAGAAGTTGTATCCTAATTCATTATTTTACTTCAAAATTTATGAAGTCTTTGAAGAGACAGCGTAACCTTTAGCACAGAAGTGCTAGGGGAGACCACAACTCACATAGTGGCATTATGATACAAGCTTAGAAGTCTGATTTTTTAAGAAGGACATGAGGTTCACAGAGTGGTAAGGCTTAGCTCTAACCCATGATGAGTTTTTCAGTGAACTAGTGAAAATATAGATCAGCTGTTCAGTACCACTTTCATGTCGTGGAAATACACACCAAATCGTGCACGGAGCTGTAAAACCAGAGTATGCATCAAATGCCAGTTAGCAGTGTCGTGGAGATAAGAGCATCATAAATCTCAGTCCGAAAGGTAACGGAATGCCATGAGTGATAAATCACTTCCACTATTTCAGCACAGTTCAGAGCAGGGAAAAACGACTGGTGGAAGAACTGAAGGTTGGGTAATGCACTCAAATGAACAACCAGAGTTGCAGTGAAGTGTCACAGCGGTGAAGAAGGTTTGTGCTGGAGAAAACTGAGTCACTGGCACCAGAGGAGATCTTAAGAGATTCCCTGCTCTGTTCTCAGCTCACACACTGCCCTGGGTGGGACTGGGGACAAGTCACTTCAGTGCCATCTCTTTATCCAGAGCGTGGAGCAATGGATGGCTTTCCTTCTAAAACTGCCTTCACAAATGTCAGTAGAACCCCATTCCACTGAAATCAAAACAAAACTGTTGAATTCTCCAAATACAATTTTAGGAAAAGAAAAGAAGAGCGCTCTGAGAAAGTTTAAAAACTTGACCATACCTGTACATGCTGGGTTTTTCACATTTTGATTAAATGTTTGGATTTGGGTTTCTTTTTAAGCATGTGAAACAATTTTTAATGTTATAAGTGATGTCAGTCTGTTTGGTCTGTGCTTATGGTTTTCTATTTTTAGCTTTAGAATCAGGACAAAAAACAAGTGAGCCTTCACTTCCATGGCTACTCTCACATTATTATCATTAAAGATTTATTTACTTGGAAACTTTATCCACCACCAATATAAGGTGTTTTTTCAGAGGTATTTATTTATGTATTTATATATTTATGTATGTATTTATTTATTTATTTATTTATTTTTATTCCTTTTTCTAACTTTTTAAGTAGTTCTCCATTCAAATTATGACTTTAATTCTATACTTCTCGTGTCACTTTTATTGCCTGCGCTGTGCATGCAGGCCTTCAACTTGCTGATACCTGGAGCACAAGCTATGATGTAAAAAAGCACCTTTAGGATTGATAGACATTTTTACCTACATTATTTTTCATCAATGAAAATTTCTTCAGCAGACATTGAAAAAAAATGTTCTTCTGGAGATAATTTCATAGAGTATTTTCTTTATAGATAAGATGAACCAGGAAATAGATAAAACAGGAAATTCGGAGTTAAGGCTAAAGATAACAAAATCCAGTTATCTAAAGAAGTGATTTTTAGCCTAACACCTATTCAACTTTAAAAATTAGTGGATTACTCTGAAGGGTTCTACAAGAAGAAAGAAACAAGAACAAGTCTAAATGTGTGACACCTAAAATCTGGTAAATGATGAGTCACAACTTTAAAAAAATTAGGGAAACTCAAATTGGAAAAGGTTGAACATCTGTGATTCAAAGTAGAAAAAAAAAAAGTATTAAAGCTTTAAACCAATCTTAACTCTGTCCCACAGCAACAGAAGAATCCAGATGTACATGTATTACTGTGAATTTATAGAATGCCACTTGTGTTGACATGAATAAATGAATATTTCTTTTCAGGATTAGCATTCATGCTGCTGCATGGTGACTTTATACTTTGTATTTTCATCCAAGAGCAGTGGAACTCTAAGATGGATTCATTATTTTTGTGTCCTTTTTTATTAAATAAAAATAAAGAGCTCTATTTAAAAGTGTGGGTTTGTTTTGGTTTTTTTTTTTAATTTATATGAAATTATTTAGTGTGCTGTACCTAATGATAGAACTGTAGAGCTGTTTGTAAGGAACTGGGACAAATACAACATGGGCCACAGTTCAGAACTGATTTCTCTAACAAGGTACATTGCTGGAGAGTTGATAGCCTGGAAGAGTTGTGTGGTATCACAGTTATTTTAAAATCATCGAGGTCCTGCTTTAATTTCTTACTGATATTTATAGAGTGTTTCAAGCCAGAAATAAACAAACCTGAGCACTGCTGGAAATAGTTCTGATTGTCATGAAAATTCATTCAGAGCATTCAGAATTATATGTTGTTTTATTGATCCTGACAATACTATGTTATGTCTAGATTGCAGAAAAATTCTGGATAAAAGGCAATAACAAAACTACTTTTAGAACCTTCCCAGAGACAAACCTTTTAAAACGTCACACTGTGGTGTTTTCTGTCCTGGTTTCAGGGTTACAGCTCCCATGGACATCAGTGACTGCTGCAGATGGGCTCAGAGAGAGCACAGCTGTCTATCCAGCCAAAAACTCTGGAGGTGTGTTAGAACCAAGATGTGCTGAAGGGAAGGCTGTGCTAAGAGCTTCACAGTCAATTAATTAATCATGAACTCAAACAAAGTCAAATATCTGGAGACTTGAAGATAAATGGGGTCTAAAACTCAGGAGATTTCCATCTAATCTCTTGCAAGTCCCGCCCTGAGTGCTCCCGGTGCAAAGATACACATCATCTTCGAACGCCTCAGATGTGAAATGTTTTGTTGGAGCAAGAGAAAGACTTTCAATGTAAAATAATGAAAATGAAGACCTCCTAAAGAACCATAAAGATTATATTTCTCTGCTCTTCTAAGCTTCCCCCTTGCACTCTAAATTCTTTATACTTATCCTTTCATTAAAGATGAGAGGATTGTTTTTTTTAGTCAGACCATTTGAGAATTTAAGCTAATCCATGTGAAATTGTCATGAAAATTTAAAGTTACCATTAAACAAGCCAAGGTGGCACCCCATGATCTTTTTAAACCTTTGAGCTCTCTCTCATTTCCCACTCCTGCATTCTGACTTGTATGGGTCAGAATAGCTCTCACGTTAACAGCTCAGTTTCCCTGTCCAAAATATACATGTTTTTTACAAGCCTGATGTCTCCAGAAAGATGGGTCTCTCCAGTGGGTATCCTAAATTAGGTTTCCACACTAACTGCTTTGTGTTCTGGAGTTTTCCCTCTTTTGCTATTGGGTGTAGATAAGATTTAATCTTTTACCTTAAATTAGGAGCTTTATTTCAGAAATCTGAAGTTTGGTGACTTGATCAACTACTTTAACTGATAAGGTGTATAATATTTTTATAAGCATGTACATACATACATATATATATAGAGAGAGAGAGAGAGAGAGAGAGAGGGAGGGAATTTCTATGTTCTCAGTGTGTGGAAATTGTGGTCCTAATTTTGTAAATAATACAAAGTTTACAAGAAGTCTCGAGGAATTAGATAAAGTGTTGTACTTCTACCTTCAATCCTGAAGGAGTGACAGGTAACAAAAACTTATTTATGATGAATAGCTCAAAGCTGTTGTGGTCGGAGTCCTGTTGCTTTGCTTCAGAAACCTGCAGTGCGGAGTTCTCTGTATGAGCTCTCTGCCCACACCCCTGCTATGGGCAATGCCTCTGACCAAATCCAATTAGCTAAGATTATGTGAGATGTCTCCTGCCCTTAGCCTAGCTAGGTTCAAGTTTTTCATGCACCCCTGGAGTTGTCTTTTCGTAAGGAAAATAAGGAATCTCCTGCCTTGCCCAAGTGCTTGGGAGAAGGGCTAAAAGTCTGCCCACGGCCACGTTCCAACCATTCTCCACTGTTCCTGCCCCCAGGTCAACAGGAGCCACATCATGGGACCATGGGAATATCTTTCACCCTTCAAAGCTCTTCATAAAGAAAAATAAATCTGATTTTCTCTTCCAACATCCTAAGAATTGCTGAACTAAAGCCTCTTCCTAACCTCCTGACAGCACACTGCAGGACATAGTGGAAATATAAGCAATGAGGATGTACAGACTGACTGATTCAAACTGATGTGCCTTTGCCTTTCTTACAAATAAACAGATTCACTCTAATTGTTTCAGTTTGGGAGGGAAGAAGTTTGAAATCTCAAAAATACCCAGAGGACAGAAAGTTCAGTTTGTTTCTGATCTAATCCTGTCCTGAATGGTATATTCTCTCTCCTGGAGAGAATCCCTTTAATTGGCTCCTTTTTGACAAGTCATATAGTTTAAAATTGCCATAGTGCTCTCATATTGCTCATTAAATGGGAGATATGATGGTAAAGTAGATGCATCTAATTAGTAATGAATAAATTATTTATGGCTTCTTAAAAAGATAAGTGACCTGTAAGTTAACATTGTTGGGGAATTATTTTTTAATTGGATGTGATCTTACTGCTCTTTGCATTTCACCTCAAAAGATTTACACAACCATTTCTTATTTCAAAGATCTGAAAGTTCACCTGTCAGAAGTGGTGGAACAGGGCAAAATAAGGGTGTGCTCCTATGAACTGTCTGTGCTGTGATCACTGGAACCTGTTAGAGTTCTGCAAACAATTATTTGCAGAATGAAATCCTGCAAAAGCACCAAATCAGCAAATAAATTAATTGCATGCTCAGCCTTAAGTCTGGGACACATTTACAAACACAATTAACTGCTGAGGTACTTAAATCTTGCTTTCTCCCAGTAACAACCAGAAAATAGCCATACTGAGACAGGCTACTGTTTCTTCCTAATCCAATATCCCACTTGACAACAGGATACTTGGATTATAAAATAAATAGTCATTATGCAGGCAGATTCTTCTCTGGGGACATTCTCTCTGCAATCAGCAGTTTATGGGCTTTCTGAATGCCAGTTCATGCATGAGATTGTGTTTAACAGTCAAAAGGATGGAATAATTTAACATGAATTTGCAGAAACCTTTTCTAATCCATTTAAACACTTACAGGAACTTTCTGGTCGTTTGCTACTTGTTTCCATGTAATTTTTTCTATACTTTGAACTAAAAATCCCCTGAATGTTTGTTGAACAATACACACAGCCTCCATATAAAGAAGATGGAGATATACTTTGCTTTCTTATGTAGACAGTAACAGTGTCTAAAGACCAATAATGATTTTTATTCCCTGCTGTGGCCTTACAGCATTTCTGTTTCTTCTTCGTTTTCAACAGTTATGCTGAAAATAATTATTAATGCATTTGTAATAATTTATAACACATTCTACATAATTTTTAACAAATTTAAACAATATTAGAAACAGTACTAAATATTTATGACATCCACTTGAATATCTTCTGACATGAAGTCACAGAGTGTTTTGGAAGGGACCTTAAAGATCATCTCATTCAAAACCCCTGCAATGGGCAGGGACACCTTCCACTTAGACCAGGTTGCTCAAAGACTCTTCTAGTCTGGCCTTGAACACGTCCAAGAATGATATTGCCTGGAATAAACACTTATTTTTAAATATATACATATATGTATGTATATATTGGTATGAGTGCTTTTTGTCAAACTCTATACTTTTATTCCTTCTCTACCTGGTTAGTCTGGCAAGGTTATGAATTAACACCAAATATAAGGAGATCAGTTTCACTCAAGTATATTTGAGCTTTCACAATCATTCACATTTTCAGTAGCATGAGATAACATTATTATTATTTTTAAATATAGTTTAAAATCAGTATATGGAAGTTCTGTATAGCAGTTATAATGAGGGCCATGCTTTTCTCAATAACTGTAATGTCTCAATTAAATCAGTTCAGAATCACAAAAAAGAACATACTGCAAATATATTTATTTTTCATTTGAATTAAGTTCCTGTCATTATTAATATTTTAGACATGGCATAAATGTTTTAGGAAGTAAGTTTTCTTTATGTTTATAGACTCTGCAGCTGATGTATACATAATTCAAGGAGAAAAAATTATAAATACACAGGTGTTTATTAGAACCACAG
>JAYRBT010000139.1:69310130-69345776 GCA_036023395.1 Myiotriccus ornatus | reverse complement strand
TAATTAAAAATTAAGGCAGTTTTCTCCTAGTGCTGAGATATTTCTGTGTTGCCTGGATATCTGTGATCTGCCCCTCATAACAAAATATAAAAAAAATATCTTCCTTTGTCTCAGCCTAACCTCTTTTACATGTGAGATCTTAATAGGAACGTAACTGGTATTTCCTGCTGCTCTGAATTCTATTTATGAGAGGTATGAAAAAGGATAAGGAACGTTAACTAGGAAAACCTCACCTGCTCATTAAGCCTTTTGAGTTTCATCACAGAACAATTAGCTACTTTTCTGAGTAGTAACAGCAGAGGTTCTCCCTGTCTAGGAATGGCAGTCTGGTACTTGTTCCTTGAGTTCTGCACGTGTGTTTAGAAAGAACAAACTCACTGAGGTCCAGCTGATCTTTATCATTCCATAGACTTTGTTCATATAGGATGGTGCATATCAGTAGGATAAAGCAGTGAATCCCTGGAAGTATTTCGAGCCAGGCTGGACAGGGCTTGGAGCAACCTGGTCCAGTGGAAAGTGTCCCTGCCCGTGGCAGGAGGTTGGAACAAGATGATCTTTGAGGTCTTTTCCACCCCACACCATTTTTAATTCCATGAATAAGATTTCTTAACAATATTATCTGGTCTGTCTAGAGACCAGATGGGCGGAGTGACGTCAACTCTAGAGGAAATCTTTTAACGGGAAAGATACTTCTGTATAAAATTTAAATTCCTCAGGGTTGAATGTATTTCCCAGTGTTTAATAATGTTAGGAACCAACAGAGATGAGCAGGGTTTTAATGACTGAAAAATGGCACTTGATGTGCTTACCGTGTTAGAGGTTGAGGGAAAGAGGAAGGAGTGTCAGAAAAGAACTTGAAGGAAAATAAATCTCCTAAATGTCAGTTCCTTGGAAAAGTATATAATAAGTGTTCTTGAAAGCTAAAATTGGGTACGTGAGCTAAAGGAAGGTGACTGCCAATGAGAAGTGTGAATTTAAAGGGTAAATTGTGACTAAGCTTTTTAGGTTTGTGTTTTGCTGGTGTTTTGGATGTCATTTACCTTGACTTCAGCAAATTTTCAGTATGGTTTTCCATAAGATCTTTTTTCCCTATAATCTAAAATAATCAATGAAATAAAAGGAAAATGAAACAGAACACAAAACCCCCAAAACCACAAAAAAAAAAAAAAAAAGGCACCACAAACAAACAAAAAACCCAAACCCCAAATTATTAAGAGACTTTCATATGCAGTTTGGGTAAAAACCTACTGTACTGAATGTGGGAATAGTGAAAATATTATGAGAACATGAATTCATATAAAGCACTATGATTTATAAATCATATCATCAAAGAAGTAAGTGGAGGCTGATGACTGTGGATACGTAACATACAGTAATAGTCCAAAGCATTTTTTACTCCTAGTTTACAAATGTCTTCAAAGTAACATCTGAATAAGAAATAAAATGGTGAAGTGGCAACTATAATTTAGAATAATAAGGTTTTTCATGTGGTGCCTCCAAGCAAAATAAATCTGAAATCCTGGTCTCAAAGCTAGAGAAGTGGTCTTGATGGTCATGTTTGGAAAACAGAAGAATTCAAACACTGGAGTTGTAGGTAGGTCCTGGCAGGACCTCAGAACTTGGAAAATTACTTTGTCATTGTTGTTTTTTTGCCTAGAAGGAAAAGGAGTTCTCATTTTCTAAAGCTGTGAAACTGTCTGTTTGAGAAGATGTGCCTTCTCATTAACAAGAAATTTCTTCAGTGCTGTAATGAAGGGTTGGCTTCTGGCTATGTTAAACTTAATTATAATTGTTTTTCTCCTAACACCTTTGTATCTGATGATTCTTGTTTTATCACATGGACTTGCAGATGCATAATCAAAAGGGGAAAGTGCATCTAATGTTTAATTCATGGTAATTTGTTCAGTTTTTTTATCTGAGTAAAATAACCTGTACAAGATAATGTATTTGATTAATCTTTTCTTCTTTTTTTTTCTTTTTGTGTCCCGGTTTAATACCTTTATTAGAAAACATCAAATAACTACAGAAAACCTAATTTAGTTGCAGCTTATTATCATAAATAACTTATTTGAGTTGTTCGGCCAATCAAAAATCTAGAATTGCACGTGGCATTGTTGAATATGTGGAATGTCCTAATTTTCTCTGTAAAATGATGTTTGGAGATACCTGTCCTGGTTTGACTAGGGTGAAGCAAACTTTATCATGATGTTATGGTCTACGAGCATGTTTGCATGCATTAATATGTTAAATTTAATGTTTAGATATGGTAATTAATCTTATTTTACTTTTTTGGGGTTTTTTTTTTTGTAGACTAGCCCTAAGGCTAGTATCACTACCTCCTCTGCAATTTTAGTGTACAGTTTGCATAATTCTTGAATCACTGGCTGGTGGGCTGAATGGTTAGGACAGAAAAAGCCCAGACCACTTCCAAAACATGATGTGGGCTACTTAAGTGGAGTTCAAACACAGTGAAAGGTGATAATAATTCTTCCAGAAAAACATGATATTTTTGGTTTTGGTTTTTTCAATTCATTGCATTATTTTGTTTGGTTTGGCCTGGTTTGGCCATAACCAGAAGTATAAAAATGAGAAAACCCAACTCTTCTGCTGCCTTGATTGACAATGCTTTGAGTGGAAGTTGGACCTCAAGCTTTGTATCTCCTTGCCTTTCTAGCACATGGCTGCAGCAGGTGGTAGGTAAATTATCCCTGCTTTTTGGTTTTATTAAGGAGAAGATAAGAGATAATTCAGTATTTTTATGATCTCTTTTAAATTTGCAGCAGGTCTGGGCAGCAGTTTTCTTTATGAAGATGTTACTTCATGAAGTTTTATGAGGAGTTCCTAAACACAAGCCACACCTGAGGAAGGTCACTTGGATAATAGGGATACAACTTATTTCTAGTTATCTTGAGCTCTGTGACAAGCCAAGTTCATGGTCCAGAAGCTGAAAACATGAGGTATGTAGAGTTTAGCTCTGATGGTTGATATGAGTTGGTCACTGCAGAGCTGTTAGAACTAGAAGTTCTAGTATCACAGTTCTGAAGCTTTGATGAGACTGTCAGTGCTGCCCTTCTGCTCATTGCATCTTCAGAAAGAGCCCAAAAGTACCTTTATCACAGAAGAATTATTTGAACAGCTCATTCTGTAGCTCAAAATAAAAAGATTTCCTAGAAAGACTTAGTGGTAAGTGCAGAATGACAGCTTAGAGCTGCTACCAACCATTACTGGTTCAAAGGAGAAAAACTCCTCACCCCAACAGACATGAGGGATATTGCTTCCAAAAAGAGGCATGTTAGTAATAAGCGTGCCTTGCAACCACCGTGTAGTTGGGCAGCTGTTGGCTAGAGAGCCACCTGGGATTTGGGCTTTTGCTTTTTTCCTTGCACGTGGAAGGATCCCACTTGGAATCTTTGGAATATTAAGCCGGCATTTGGCAAAACTGGTTGGCAAAGACACTTTGACTTCAAGCAGATTTTATGGTGCTCACTGGCTTGACTTGGCTTTCTCCACTTCTACACATTAAGCTTTTTTTTTTCTCATCATCACCAATATTATCCAGTGTCTTATTTCATACATTTGGTGAGACTTGTAGAGATAAAATATAAAGGATTAATTTCAGGAGAGGATTGTGGCTTAGGTAACCCTATCTTCTCTAGGAGTGAATCCAGGGAAGAAAAGGAAGAAGGGCATTTCTTCTGATTTATGGGATACACGGTGCATTAAAATGCTGTACAAAATATATTGCAGTATTTATTTACTCCTGCTTTTACGACATGAGATTTCAGTTCTGCACAGTTTAGAAATTACTTCTGAAGTTGCATCTGCAAGCAATTATGCCAACATCACACATAAACAATTTTATTACAAAGTATTAAAATTATTATTTGGAAAAACACTGCAGAACTCCCAGGCACCTGTCAACTTACACTAGTTGGAAGTAATAATATATAAAACTCTTGCAATGTTAATCCTATGTTTAGCAGCCTTTTTTTGTCATACTGTTTGATATCAAGGGTGGATATCATCTGTCTGCAGATGGACAGAGTGACAGAGAAGTCAGATTCCTCCTCAAAAATATCCCAACCAGTAAGAATTTTAATTACTATTTTTATGCTAATCAGTCCCTTCATACTAAGACTTTTGTTTTTGGAAAGCCACAGTGAATAGTTCTACATCCTGTCATTGAGCCAATGAAGATTTCTGACTCTCATTAGTGTCTTAAATGGAATTATTTCTTCCTGTTTGGGATAACAATAGTGTAACACTTGGCCTAAAGTATGGCCCCTGTCCTCAAAAATGAGTCTTTCCAACTATCTTCCAAATTGAGTTAGTTTTGAAGGAAAATTATGGTGAGAATTGCATTGACCATCTAAATCCTTTCAGCAGCTTGGAAAAATATTGAGTACCAAGGTAGATGATCTTTTCTAGACTCTTTGAATCAGTTGAGTTGGAAGGGACCTTAAAGATCAGCTAGTTCCGACCCCCTCCCTTGGGCAGGGAAACCTTTTTACTAGACCAGGTTGTCTCAAAGCCCCATCCAATTTGGCTTGGACACTTCAGGGATGGGGCATTCACAGCCTCTCTGGGCAACCCATGCCAGGGCCTCACCACCCTCACAGGGTGGAATTTATTCCCAATATCTAAGCTAACTTTGCCCTCTTTCAGCTTAAAGCCATTTCCCCTGATTCTGTCATTGAAATAAGCGAGAAATGTGGGAGAACTCAGTTGCACTGATCAGAGAGCTGAGAGCTGATTACAGTTTTTCAGGGTGCTGTCTGTGCTCTCCCGTGTAACGCATGTACAGAGTCTGCTCAGAGTAGACACACCATGACTTATTTCTAACAGTAAAACTCCATGAACTCAGCACCACAGACAGAATCATATTTTCAAGAACACTTTTAGAATGTCTGATGAAATCAAGCAAATGCAAGCATACTTTCTGTTTTATAAAAACTGGACTCTAAGTTTATCCAATTTTAAGCAATATGAAATAAAATTGGAAGAGTTCCAAGCCGGGACACAACTGTATCTAAGAAGAACTTGATCATGGCTGAATTTAAGACTAAAGTTTAGGGTAGTTTTGGCTTTTCTGCAAAATATGTGCAAAACAGCCTTACCTCTGGGTTTAATCAGTTTGAAAATCTTTGTTTTTTTCAGAGAAAGGCAGTCACAGAAGATTAATGCATGTTATTGGGGATTTTTATATTAGTGCATTCTTCTTTCCTGTTGTCTGCAGTGATGTCAGTTGCTCATGTTTTCAACCAGTAAAACACAAGCTAAAATTATAGGTTGCTAAATATAGATGACTTGCCACATCATTTAGTTTGACAACTTATTTGTAATGAAGACCCCAAAGCAAAATCCAAAATGTTAACTGGGGCAGAAATGAAACCTTGCAATAATTTTTTTCTCATTTCTTTTTAATTACAAATTAATAGCTGGTAGAAAATATGATTAGAAAGCCCAACAGTAAATGAAATATGACTGTGGTTAACTCTGAGGAGAGTTTCTCTCTCTCTCTGGATTCTGTTTAAGAGGCAAGGGTGACAATTTCAAGGTAAAACGTTCTCCACACAAGAATCTTTGTTAACAGAAGGTAAATGAAATTGAATCCCCCATTTTTATTATAAACATATTTAATCAAATTTAGCAGTCATAAGGAAAATAAATAATGCATGTTTCATAACCCAAGGTTAACTTCAATTGCCTTGAAATCAAGGTTATTTGTGAAGGGAATTCTTCAATTCTCTAGAAAGTAGAATTCTATATAGAAACTATTTTATGCTTGTGTATTTATGAACTAGTGTGAGTCCAAAAAGATGGGGATTTGCTATCCATCAACTGAAAATAAAAGTTGTGGGATTATATAAAATAGATAAATAAAACATTTACGTACACTTATCTTAAGGATGCACTTGCATATATGCTTGCAAACATATTGCAAGAAATATTCACTTGCATATATTAAGTCAAATTCGTATGATTTAGAAATTAGGATGGTAGCTGGCTCAGTTTTGGGGTTTTTTTCCTAGTTTTTATGAGTGCTCTTTGGTAAATATCCATGATCCATGAACTAATCATCAGGTAAATCACGCAGATAAAGGGTTGACTTCTGACGACTTTCCTCTCCAGCTGAGAGCACTCAGATTACACAATCATGATTTTCTGCCTAAATAACCCAAACCCACTTTTACTTCTGTTTGAAGGTAAGCAAGAGAGGAGCAGTGGCAGGTTATCATAGGGTCCCTAAAGGGATGGGTTCATCAGAGGCAGTAATGGTGAAGTACCAAGACTTTCTATACAAAAATATTCTGATACATTGGTACAAAAATCATTCAGCATAAGAAAACTAAGACTAATTTTAAAAGCAGAACAATCTTAGTTAGTGACCAGTTGGCATAATGTCTGAGATTAGCACAGGCTTCAGATTAGCTTCCACTAACCTTTCATCTTTATCCATTAGCCAGAATGCTCCTTACTTGTTTTTTTTTTTCCTTTCTAGAAACCTTTCCATTCGTGTTGCAGCTTCAATCACGTCAAATAGACTCTTCTTTACTATTAAGCCTGAAAGAGACACTTCTACTGTAGCTTATTTTTCTTTCAGAAATATTCACAGAGTCTCCATTTTAAACTTCTGCTTATGGACTGGTTTAGATGTCAGCATCTTGTTTCCTTTGGGCACAGATTTTAATGAGTAACAGAAGCTCATTTTAATGAGTAACAGTCATGGCTGTCTGTGTAGATAGTCACCTGAATTATGGGAATCCCACAAGCTTCATTAGCAGCCTCCAAACATGGGAGTGTGCCACTTTGACTCATTCATTTGTGCTTCTGCAGCTGACAATATTAGTCACAAAAACTGTTTAAATGCCACTCCCTGAAAATTCTTCTATAGATAAACTCCTATAACCAGTTATGTTTTAAGATCAGGAGAAAAACACTATGACTGCTCAACTGGAATGTTTTTAGGATGCTGTGATGAGGCAAGTCAACCCAGAGGAATATATTTTTTTTTTCTTTCTTGTACTATACTTATAATTTCCATACACAGAGAGATACTTCCTCTTGGAAAGACTCAAATCATCAGGGTCAGGGAATGGTGATGAGCACAGTGACACGAACACCTCTGGTTATCTGTAGCAAAGATACTAATACAGGATGTTATAGCAAGGCTATTTGTATTAAATAGCCTTCCTACAAAAGCACAGCCTTTTGCAATAAAAGCAAAGAATGGAGCACAGGTGGAATTGTTCATTGTATTCAAAGCATAAAATTGCTTTGTGTAACCATTTCTATAATAAAACCAGAAATAACTATTAGTATCATAGTTGTTAACTAAAAATTTTTAGAAACTGTGCTGAAAAAGCTAAGTGGACTTTTCCACTCCATCTATCTAGCATTTGTTAAACAAACCTAAATGCACAATTTTCACATTAACTGATGCTCTAGATCATGACTTGGGTATAAGTGTAAATGCATCCCATGTAGTAAGGCATTATATAAATAGGAATTATACTGTCAGCTTAATCCATCATTATGAATGTCAAGGGGGTTATTTGTGACTTCAACTTTAATGTAAATATCTACCTCTCCTCTAAAAATGAGACTACATGAACATGAAAGATTGAGGTTTTATCCAGGGACACACAAATTTGAAGTTTGTTATTTTGTCCTTTTTCTTCAGGGAGTACAGGGCAGATCTTATACCTTTTTTTATCCATTAACTTAAACTTTGAATGGGGCTCTCCTTGCTCCAAAACTATTAAAGATTCATTAAAGGAGCAAGAGGGAAAATTGCAAGAAAGGTGACAGAGAAGGGGGATGGGAGATGGAAGAAATTATTGCAAGGACTCTAAAGTATTTGGCCTTCATAGTAGCAGCACGGATAACTCAGATTCTGGTAGTTTCTGTCATTACTGTAATGCTGAAAAATTTAGGCAGACATTTAGGCCTAAGATCTCTCCTTATTATAAAAGGTATTTAGAAGAATAAACTCCCTCCTTCTCATCAGAATTCTTTGAGGTGCTTTAAGTCTGTCCGATGCAAACACAGTCATTTTTAAAGAGCAGGTCTATAATTTCCAATGTCCAATTTATGGGAGCCTGAAGAGCCAGCTTCTAGTTGATAGCTGGACAGTTCATAAATTTAAAGACATTCTTTGAGCCAAAAGGTGCCTCACAATGATTTATCTGCCTGTGCAGTTTGGCTCATGGAAACTCAACTAATGATTCTATATTAGGTCCAATAATTTTATCACTTAGTGGTGCATGTTCTGAGTATGTGACATTGAGAGCACCTCAGATGCACATTCACAGCAATTTACTGTGTAATTTTCTAGCACTTTCTGTAGCTGGACACCTACTTGCACAACTCAATAGAACAATGGAGTCATATTCTGTTTTTTTTTGGTCCCAGTTGGGACAAAATTTTTCTCTGATATTGTCATATAAAAATAACATATTAAGATTGGTATCAGCACTGCTGTATTCTGTAATAACAGAATCCTTGAGCTAAAATTGCCAGGTTTTCCAGGGTCCTGGTATCCTTTTTATAGCAGGATAAATCTAGTCTGTGCACAGTTACCATATAAGTAGAAGAATTTTTTTTAAGACATAAGGGATAGTATGACTTGTGACCCAATTTTCTTTATAACAAGATGAGTACAGTTCTACCAGTTGTGTCTTGAATGATGAAGAAATTTTTTTAGCTAAAGATTAACTGCTTGAAAGATGTCCAGTTCCATCACTGAGCAATGGATCTTCTAGCAGAGCTTGTGTTATATATGTTAAGGTTATTTAATCACATCCACAAGAAACAATTGTATTACTATGCGGTGCCTCTGCCTTCAACTTGGCCATTATTCAAATTCCATCTGCCTTGCAGGCAACAAAATAACATGGAGAGTTACTGGGCCAGGAAATGTGAATAAGAAATTAATTGATAATAAAAACTAAAAAAAAAAAAAGTGTAATCTGACCCAGTGTTGACAGATTTTAGATAAAGCCACATAGAGAACTGCAGAAAAGAACAAGAAAAAATGGCAGAAAGGAGGAATAGGTAATGGGATTGCCCTGTGTTTCTCACCTCATGTAGTCCCCAAGTAGATCTGATCTACTGTGGTTAAAAAGAAATTTGGCCTCAAATTATAAAGGAGAAATACAAGCTTCTGGGTTCTTTTAAATGAGGCATGAGATTCATTTGATCTCCGTTAACTACAACATTGTTTAATTTTAGCAAATTCTGGGTGAATTTCTAAATGTATTCTCTCTCTTTTGAAAACAGTGACTAACTGGGGTAATGAGGATGGTGTTTCATTCTGTCCTTGCAGCTTTTACCACAAACCAGACTACCTCTTCAACCATATTTTGGGAGTTCCTTTGCAGATTTTCTGAGCCATAATGAACGGCAGGACCAAAAGTATTCCCTCAATCTGCTATTCTCGTTGCTGAGTGACACCAGCCCTCAGCTAGTGCGTGACAACAAAACTGCTGAATGTTGTGGTAACATCTGATGGATCCCTTTGCTGGTGGTCCCTGGCTCATACAGTACTAACAATCACCTGTTTGAAAGGTAGAAATTAGAAAACTTGTGTTGGTTCTGCCATCTCCTGGAATTAGGCATTACGTATTATAGTGGAAAAGAAACCCTAGCTAGGTTACAACAAAGCTATCTCCAAGATTTTGAAATCCCTCTCTTCTCTGGATTAAGAGACCGTATTTTCAGGTCCCAAACAATCATATTTTAACCGTGCAAAGTCTCTGGTCAGATTACTTCATACAGAATCTATAGAAGGACAGAGACCAAAGCAAAAAAAAAAAAAAAAAAAAAATTGTTTATATCCAGAGATATGCTTTACTACTATTTCCTACTTCAAATGACTCTGTGAAGCACTCGGAAAAGTCTAACCCTGACATAAACATACAGTCATTTTTGCCCTATGTTTTCCAGGTTGGATAAGATGCTTTTCCACACGGTTGCACTAAGGGAATGGCTGTAGTGCATCAGATGAAATGTGCATCTAGCCTTGTATTTTGTCACACAGCATGGCCAGTATTTGATAAGTGGAATAAAGTAAATGAGTGAGAGAAATAAACTGAGATTGTTTTCTGGAGTTTTTTCCCCCAGTTTGATGAAATTTCGGTTCAGAGTCCCACTAACCAGCAGAAGTGCAATTACTTAACACCCCACAGTGAATTTATTTATATTGTTAATGTCTTCAACATCATCAAATGCCTTTTGAATACTTCTAAAAGTTTGATGCACAACTGCCTGTGGCAAGGGGTACTCTTTTAACTCCACACTTTGAAAATGCATGCTTATTTGGGATCTGCCTGCTTTATATTTCGTTCTATTGAAAGAGACAATGAGGGACTTGTTATCTTTTTATCTTTCATGTGCCACTGTTGGTATCTATCATGTACCTCTTCACTCATCTCTTTTTCCAGGCTGAAAAGCATTAGTCTATTATACACTCTTCATGCTGATACCTTCCTGAGCCTTTGATCATCCTTGTATTTCTACAAGGACTTGGAAAGGTACCGAGAAGCCAAATGACATTGCAGGGCAATTCCAAACACGAATGAGTCTACAGGTCTCCAAAAAAAGGTCTTGTCCTACAATACAATATTGCTTTTGAAGCTGTACCTTGTACCTCAAACCACATCTGCACCAGCTGGAAGTGACCATAGCAGGTTTTCTTTGAGATGTTTATTGGTATTACATTCTCCTCCCAAAATGCATGAAGCCTGCATAGTACAGGAAAAGATGAAAGTTGTAAAGGAAAGTGTGTTTATATCCATGCTCAGATTGCTGAAAAATATTAACATATTAAAGGCTAAAGCTGTTTCAATATCTGACACTGTTCTAAGAGTAAGGCAGCTAAATCTGTATATCTGATGTGATCTGTATAATATCTAATGCTTAGCACCTCTGACATTTCAAGGAGTGGTAGGAAAGTTTACCACTTTAAAGTATAAAAGACACTTTGGACAATAAAAGACTTTGGAATTGTTTATTTGCATTTCATAAAACACCTTGCCACGTTGAGAAGGATGTGCTTTCCTGCTTCCTTGATTTTTATTTCATGTGTTGATTCTCTCAAGCTAAACCATAAATCATGTGGTGTTTTTAAGGATTTTCTTTGTAAACTTTGCCTTGCAGACTGTAATCCTTTAGAGAAAGGGAACTGGACTCTTCTATGCAAGAAAGATATTTAAAAACAGGTATATAGTTTGCTTTTCTCCTGAAGTGGTGCTTTGGAAGCAGTGTTTGTGGTGTAGGCTGGTTCTGGAAATAACTTTAAAGCCCTGTCCATCCAAGCCTTTTTCTTTATGCAGTTCAAACTGTTTGGGTTCAAGCTGTCCCAGATACCCTATGCTTGTGTCAGGATGCTTTTTGACCTATTGAAAAATGGCTCTGTCTGCTGAGGATGCTCTCAAAAGCATTCTACTTGTAAAATTTTTATATATTTCCCCCCTTGCCATATCCCATGATATCTCCTGTAAAAGAGACTGCAAGGGTCATTGCAGACAGCAGTGAAACATGAGTAGTTGGTTTAAGTGCAGGTGCATTGGCTCTGGGAGTGAAGGTGCTTTAGGAAAATGGATGTTATGAATGGAAATGTTATGTATATGAAGATTTGGATGTACATCACAATGGGTCAGTTAAAATGGGCAAAGTGTGAATTACTAGCACATCTTTGGCTTGATATCAAGATCTTCTAATATGGTCTGTGAGGTTTCTTCATAAGTTTCAAAGTCAAAGTATTCCCAAACTGATATAGAATTAGAATATCCTGGAATACAACACATGCTGGCCAATAAACACACTTTAAGATCCCACATAAAAGGGAGATCTTAGACAAGAACAGGCAACTTGAATGCAATATGTTTTAAAAGTATAATTCTGCAACTGTCTCGGTGACATGTATACAGAAACTTCTGAGGGAAGATTTAAGCAAAGGTGTACAGGTGACAAGACTTACAAAAGTGTGCCTCCCAATTACAGTTGTAAAATTTTTGGCATTAGATGCTTTTTTATTTTCATGCCTGCCTTACACTGTGCATACTGAATTCTCTCTAGGAGCATCAGCAGAACTTTGGGACTGCGGAGACATTTTTCTTGCTGGAGATAAATTAGTGCTGAAGGTCTTGAATAAAACACTTGGTAAAGAGGTTTTTATTGTTGTTTCACACTGCAACCCATCTCAGATACAGGAAGTAATTAATTACAAGCAGGTAAAACCCTCTCAAATACTTTATTGGTGCTGATTTCCAGGAAGGAATCCTCCTTAGGAATGAAGTACATGAGATGAAAAGAACAGAGCAAATTCTACATCTAATTGCAGTATCATCTCTTAAAATTGAAGTAAAAACACTATAGGAATTGCGTGGTAATTAAATGTACTAAACTGGATGGTATGTGTGTTTTATGAACTGATTTATAGTCCCTGAGAGGGTAATGCACAAAACCTGTAATGTACTTAACTATGGACTTCTTAGTCACAGCTTTTCTTAACGTGCTCAAACACCTGGGTTTGACAGAGTTGTGTCTGATATCAAAGCATATTTGATCAGCTCAGCTGTGGGTGTTTGTCCATGTTTATTCCAACCGGTGTTCTCCCTACCTGTACTTCCTACCATAAAGGAATAGGGAAGCGATTCATTTTCGTAGAAGGTTGTCCGAGTGAGCGTTGCCATAGAAACTCGAACTTTCAGAATTCTTTCTCTTCTCCATCTCAGATTATTCACTTTCACTTTTGGCATTGATACTAGCTCTGCATTTGATAATAGGCTTTTGTTTGTAAGCCAATAAACAAGGGTGCATAGGTTCGATGTGGAGTTTGTTTGGCTGCTTCTGGCACCCTGAACTTCTAAAACTCCAGTGTTGAACATGGCAGGGTGTGAATGAGCCAGCGGCATAAACTGATATATTGTTAAGCTCAGCTTTTGCAGATATTCTCTTCAACATGTCAGTGAGGTGGTAAATGACAGACATATTCACTAGCTTAATCCTTATGAGATTTATAACAAAAGCTCTACTTAATCCTAGAGTTATCTGCCTACACACAGCCTTTTTCACAAAGGATCAGATAGTACAAGGAACCACAGAGAGATGCATCCTAAAATAATTCAATGCATCTCAGACTTGAACTAATTAATTTATAATAAAATTCAGTTGTTTCTTTGGGAATGGAGTGAATCTACCTTAGCAAAATATCTTGCTTACTCTCACATTAAACTTTCATGGGTCTTTTTGTATAGGACAAGAGACGACCTGGTAACACCAACAGCAGTTGTTATAATCATCATGCCTATTGATCACCGTCTGCTGCAGTTGCTTGGATAAAAGGTTATCAGAAATAAGATGCAACAAAGACAACTATGAGTTATTTATGCCTTAAAAATAATTCAGACTGTCTCCCAAACCACATTTCAGCTGCAAGAGATCCTCTTGAGAGGAACAAATAAACCCCATTTAAAATTTTCCAGATGCTGATGTTCTGCAGCCAAAATTGGCACAGAAAAAATCATCTTGATCTTGTAGTATTTTAAATTCTTGGCTAGTGACCCTAAAATAAATCCATCCATCAAAATATAGTTCACCTGTTTCTAATGACACTGTCTTCAAAGCTCATGTAGCTGTTTTTCTTGCTATCATGATGAGCAGAGACACTTAAATGAATGGGAATTTTTCCTTTTGCTTAGAGAGGCCATTTCCTCTAGTCATTTTAAACCTACTGATAAGCCATACTCCAGAGAACTTGGACCAGTTTTGTTCTGTGTGGGTATCCAGTGCAGTAAACACTACTGTCAATGTGCTTTTATAACCTTTGAGAAAGCCTTGAGGAAGGGTAGGGTGAGAGGAATAAAGCTGAAGAATAAATTAACAAATTTCCAAGAGGAAAGCATTTGGAAGAAACAGAGTGTAATACTCTGTTATCCTACTGGAGTATCTTACTTGTCCAAAGATATCACAGAATCATTTAGGTTGTAATAGATCTTTTAAATCATCAGTCCAACCATTAACCCAGACCTGCCAAATCCACCACTGAACCATGTCCCTAAATGTTCATCTTCATGTTTATCTTTAAGATGGTAATGTTTTGTTTGTTTTCCTTAAGGTGAACAATTGTCTTCTGGAGAAAAGTAATTTCACTGAGGTTGAAATATTTGCTGATAATATACTTTTTCAGGAAATCCATCATTAATGTAAGATATTTCAAAATCCTGTTAGCTTCCTTTAAAAAAAAAAAATTTAAACTCATTCCCTTTGGTTTAGCCAATTTATATTTAAATGGTCAAGAACTTTAACTTATGGTTGAACATTGTATAAAAGTGTTAGTATCAGTTTTCTGTAATGATAAAAATAGGTGGGAGAGTCATGGGTCAGTGCTGTTGTTGGAATTTTCTGTGAGACACTACAAAGTGTGGACAGCTAAAACTTTCCCACTTCAACATTCCTGTGTTTTTCTCTCTTTTTCCTGAGCTCATGTATTTGGATTGGGGGAAATAACTGACTCCCTTATCACAGCTTAAGTCGGTTGGTCTGAGTCTAAAAAAGCTCTTTGCCATAATCCTCTACTTGTTCAAAGTATTTTTAAATACAACAAGTGTGGGCTTTTGGGCCCACACCAACGCTGTCTGGCAGTGGCTGAAAACCTCCCACCATCTTCAAGTGAGTTGGATTCAAGGCATGTATCCCACTGTGCAAGGAGCTGCTCCTTGTGGTGACTCTGCAGCTATGAAGGTTCTCTTTTTGTGTTCTTGGTTTTTTTATTAATTCCTCTCCATGAAGCCCATATCCACTTATCACCAGCATGGTGGAAAAGGACAGACAAGAGCCTGGAATAGCCAGATCTGTTCAGGTACATCTACCTGGCAAAACAACTGAACGCTTATGCCTAAAGTTATGGCTTGTTTCTTTGAATAGCAAAGATGGACCCATTAACCAAGACACAAATTTCCATTATCAGAGTCAAATTATAAATCTGAAATGCATTCATCAAGAATTTTAGGATAATCACATTTAATTGTTTGTCTGTGCAAGATTTTATAATTCATCTCAGTACAAAGTGAAAGCTGCAGAGATGAATAGTGAAAGCCCTTTATATCTTGGAACATTTTGGAAGAAAACTGTGTTAGCTTTTGATTAGGCTTCTGTGTGAGTGTTTAAGAATGGCTTAGTGAGAGAAAGTAGTTTATAGCTGATTACAGAGTGGCATAGGTACAGATCTTTGGTCATGCTTCAAGGTTCTCCTGAGAACACAGCCTGACATCCATCCTGTGGATTCTTCTTTAAGGTATGCATGTAAGTTTTTATTCCTTAAAACAAATGAAAAAAAACCCAAAACAAAACCACAACAAAACAAAAAACAAAAACACACAAAGCCCCCTAAACCCAACAACCAACCAACCAATCCCAAACCAAATCAAGAAATTATTTATAGGAGGCTGGTTCTTGCTACAGTCTTTATAATTCAATCAGTACAATGAATATTTTTGTATATATGCTGCTGCAGGGAAAAATAATAATGTAGATAACCAGTGAAGGACAGATACCCTCATATTCTCTCTTCTCTTGAAAACAGATCAGCAACTACTGGTTATCAGCCCCTTATTTTCTAGTGTATTGGTGAGGTTAGTTAATGAAACACACACTGGAGGTAAAGAGGAGGATAACAGCAAACTTAACATCTCATATCTACTAAGTATTCTTTGAAAAATGTAATAGCCATCCCCACCACACTTCGAAACCCTGAGGTAAAAGGAACATAAGTATAATTATTTGCTGCCAGATCTGTCTGTTTCAAATTGCAGCAAAACTCTCAAAGACCAAATACTAAGTCCTATTTCATGTTTTAATCACCATAAACTGTAAGGGGATTCATATCTACAAACATTTATTGCACTGTGTCACAAGGATATTTTTAGCTACTTTGAAGGCTGTTACTAAGAAAAATAATTTTGACAAAGGGAAGTGATAGCTGCTCTTAAATTAGATATTAATCTGGAAGCAACACTTAAGCTGAACAACAAAGATGACTTTTCCAGACATTTAAAATTAGAGCCTCTGATGTGCAATTAAAGAAAGGAGTCAAGTACTTAGGGTTTACTTTTTGGTTTTGTCCTTTATGTGCTGAGTTGTGTGATTTGGAAGCTAACCACTGTGAGAGGAGGTTTCCTGAGAAGTCCAAGTGGATAATTCGGCACGAAGGGAATAGGCTCTTAGGTAAACAAGTATATGGCATGGAGAAGGAGTAGCAAACCCAGGTATGCTGAATATAGCATCCACCCATAACAGAAGGAAAGAGCTAAACAGGACAAAAATTTAAAAAATAAATGTGTGGCTTTACCTACATCCAAATCCAACCTTTTCAATACATCTGATGGCTGCATTTGCCTGGATGACCTGAACAGGTTCATATAAGGGACTCATGAACGGATAGATGGATGAATTCATTCTCTCAGCTAGTGAATAACATTGGCCAGAGAAACAGAAAAACTGTCTTTGAGCAACAGTATCTAGAATTTAACTTAGAAAATCACCTGTGTGGTGATAACGGTCATAGAGAAGCTCTCCTGAACCTGAGTTGTGCTGATTGATGGTTTTTTATCTACTCCATTAAAGTGTACAAATAACTTCTGGATTGTATGGATCTATTTTCCAAATCTAGCTCACAGGTAGTCAAGGGACACTTCTGATCTCTCTGATAATATAATACAGAACATAATCCCATTTTAAAAGATGTATGAAGAACTCCCTCTGCCTCCTTCATGATCTAATCATGACATAAGAAACAGTGAGACAGAGATGGATGGATGGATGGATGAGTCTGCAACTACCTACTATCCTGTGCCCTAATTCATGCCATGTGGAAATACCTGGATTAGCCCTGGGTGATGGAAAGTTTGAAAAGCTGTCAAGAAGTGCTGGGTGTCAAGTTTGGTCTTGCTTCTCATTCCCTGTGTTGGACTGAGATTGTTGTAAAAAGGATATCTCTTATATTTTTTAGTTCTATGACAGTTTAAGATTGGTGGACAGGATTCCTTATACTCAAATTTTTCTACAAGGATATTTTTTGCATAAAATTAACAAAAAAACAAAAGGCTGACACCCAGGACCAAGCAAACAAACCGTTCTGATGGCAGAAAGAGAGTGAGGTCAATGTCCTTCTGTGCAGTCAACATTTAGTTCAGCTGATGTAGCCAAAAGATTGCTTCCAGATCTGCATTTTAGGGCTGATTGACAAAATATGTTTAGGTCACAACAAATATTTCCTGAGACACCTTCAAATCCAAATCTTTTTTTCACCAACATCATAACTCGAATAACTTCTAACAAGAGTATGAAAGGACCTGTCTTGACAAGTGACTTGCGTGTAGTTGAAAGAACTAAATTTATCTGGTGAAAGATCATTTTCTCCCCTTGTTTCTTTGAAATTTTCTGGATCAATCAACAAGATGGGGCAGTCTAAACACATCTGTTTTCACAGACAGCTCACGTGGATGTTGCAGAAGAACCATCCTGAGGCACCGCACAGCAGCGCTCAGAATCCATTTCCACACCACCTCCAGGGAAATGGAGAGCTACAGTTCTGCTGACTTTTCCTGGCTTAGAGAGAAGGAGAACTGAATTAGGCTGTGGAGCTGCTGCTCAAAGCAGAATATTACCACCTCTCTGGGCTGCACTGCTAAGAACTGCATTAAGCTGTTCACAGCAGGATGTAGAGCTGATCAAAATCCTCTGAGTCATTTTATTCCTTAGTAAGAGGCAAAGATAATATTTCTTACAGGTTCTCATGCAACCTTTCTGAAGTAGCCACGGTTCTGATAAATATAGGGGATTTTTTAATTTTATTTTTTTTCTGCATCCACTTTTTCTTCTTGGCTATCAAAAAACACCCCAAAATTCCATTCAATCTGGTAACACTAAATAATAGAAGGACACAAGGAGAGAATGCAAAAAGAAGAAGCTCCTGTAGTCTTTTAAAATGAGTTCAAATATTTAGCTTCCAAAGCCTCAGAAATCTTGCATTTTAAAATACTGAGGACAGGAAAACCTCAAGAAGGGAAACATGAAGAAAGAGGAATGAAAGAGAATAGAAATTCTCAATACAGCACATGTCTTTCACAGAACTACAAAATAGGAGGGGAAGAAAATTTTTGAATTTCTATCTGAAGGATGCTGGCTTTTAAATTTTTTGAAAGGTATCTAATATTTAATTATTCTCTTTTTTTCTTTAAAGTCTATCATTACCAGTGTGCCTTGAAGGGTGCCAAATTTCCTTTGAAAACTTGGATTTATTAGCCTGATGACCCTGTCTTTCATGACATTTGCTTTGCTTTTAGTTTCCATTTATTTTTAGCTGGGTGCCAAACACCACAATTTCATAGTAACCTGAAGTGTTCATGAATCATTCATGAATATTTACTGAATGAGCAGTTGTTCCTCTTTCTTTTCTGTCATTTGGTTCCCTGTGTCTTGCAGCATTTTACCACCCTAGAACAGAGAGGCACTTCTTAATTCTTCTAATTTCTAAATGGCATTTTGGAAACAAACTTAACTAGATGTAAATTCTAAAAAAAAAATACGATGTTTGTAAAAGGAAAAAGTTGGCTGGTTTACTCTTTTGGCAGGGAGTGGAAATTGAAAGGTTTATCCTTGACCAACACAGAACAAATTCTCTTCTTATGGTCACAAAATATCCTTAGGATATTTTGATTGTGACCAGCATTCTTTAGCATTAATCTAAGTAAGTATATTGGAGAATTCACAGAGCCAAATTTCACACTTTTGTACATTCCCATAATTTTCAGCAGAACTGGGACTCTTAAGGACCATATTTCTTGACACTGTTGCATTAGTATTTCTACAGACACTTTAATCATCAGCTAAATTTTCTCACTGTGTCTGGGTAGATTCCTGGGTAGTCAGATATAGTGTGTTACTGAAAATTAATTAGCTGAATTGAAAGATTTAGTTATATTTCCCATCTTGTTTGCCATCACAGCACAGTAGTACTAGTTCTCTACTTAATATTGTAGGTGAATGGACTGACATTCCAGACACACAATGGTGGAAGAAAAACCCGGAGGCACCACAAATGTTGTGTCACAAGGCTTTATGTTCCCAGGACCGTTGCGGTCTGAGTGTGTCTCTGTGAGGTCAGATGAGGCCCAAATGCTTGATCCTAAACCAGCGACACTGAACATAAAAATGTCTTATTGTCTTTTGAGTTAACCATGAATAACTTATGCCAGCTCTGCTGAAAAGACTTTCAGATCTGGGAAATGAACTCACATGATACTGCTGCAAGTGCAAATCTGTTTCCCCCTGTCTTTACACTGCTCTAAATTGTGGCAAGGAATAGGTTGTTGATTAAGAGGAGCATTAACCAGACTAATAATTACCTTTGTCTCAATGTCACTGCTTTTATTTTGCAATTGTTCAGCTTCATCCATTTACAGCCTCAATATTTCAAAAAGATTGCCAATTTTGAATCCTGTCTATTGCTGTCATTCATGTTCATGTTATATCCTTCTAGCTGTGTCAATCTAGCTGCAGGATAAAGGCCTTGATTTACATATCTGAACAATATAATTATAAAGGATGTTATCTGGGTGAAAATGTGATGCTGCCAAATGTTGGATAATTTGCAAACAACACAAATTCAGTGTCTGCCTCTTGAGTAGTTTTGGAGAGGTATGGGGAGCATCCAATTGATGATTAAGAGACCTCCCAGTAGACAAACTAAACAAAAGGTAACAATTTATCCCAATGTTTTGGTTCACTGCTGATGAATTTTCTTAGCATCTGCTTAAGTGTTTGATTAAAGTATTCTACAAGCCCATCTGTTTCTGGCTGATACAAAACTCTGTGTGATGGGGGAATTTTTAACAGCTTGCACACCTCATTTAGCAGAAAAGACATAAAATTAGTGCCCTGATCGGTTGAATTTTCTAAGGGTATGCCCACTCTGATAACAGCATTAATCAATTCATTAGCTTCATGTTTTGTCAGCTAAGACTTTATGACACTACTGTGGGGTTTGAATGTGCAAGAGCCCCTTCCAAGTTTTGTTACATTCCTCAGATAAGAAATTTTACTAAATCAGAGTTACGGTTCAAATTAAGTTTTCCCAGTCTAGCAGTATAACATGTTTCTGGTTAAAAAAATGGAGATGACGTGCTTAGGATTTCTCCTGAACATTTTCTTTTTCCCATGGGGGACTTCAGCTCCAGATGTCAGCTCTGGAAATGCAACGCAGCAAAGAGGAAACAGTCTGGGGGGGTTCCTGGAGTGTGTGGAAGAAAAACTCCTGGCCTGCTGTTGTGACCAGAGAAGGATTTGTACGTGGGGCCATGCTGGGTACAGTGATCACACAGTGATAGAGCTTTGGATTCCTGTGGAAATAAGGAGGGTGAAAGACTGGCTGTGTGTCTGGGCCCAGAGAGTGGTGGAGAATGGAGTTACATCCAGCTGGTCACCTGTGGTGTTACCCAGGGCTCAGTTTTGGGGCCTGCCCTTTTTTAATATCTTGATGATGATCTGGACGAGGGGATCATGGGCAGCCTCAGTCAGTTTGCAGATGACACAAGTTGGGTGGCAGTGTCGATCTGCTGGAGGGCAGGAAGGCTTTGCAGAGGGATCTGGACAGGCTGAAGAGATGGGCTGAGATCAACAGTATGAGATTCAAAAAAGCCAGGTTCCAGGTCCTACGGTTTGGCTACAGCAACCCCATAAGAACTGCAGGCTGGGGGCAGAGTGGCTGGAAAGATGCTCAGTGGAAAAAGACCTGGGAGTGCTGGTCAACAGTGGCTGAACATGAGCCCAGGTGTGCCCAGGTGGTCAAGAAGGCCAATGACCTCCTGGTCTGTAACAGAACTAGTGTGGCCAGCAGGACCAGGGCAGTGATTTTCCCCCTCTGCTGAGCGCTGGTGTGCCTGAACCTCGAATCCTGTGTCCGGTTTTGGGCCCTGTTCTCTGGGAGAAGGGAGCTCAGCCACCATTAACCTTTGCTGTGCTTCCTCCCATCGGGCAAGAGAACGGGGTTAGTCCTGTTTCATTTACTATTGTAAATTAACTGCAGGAATTGTGCTCCTTTGCCATGCACTCATTCTGCAGCACCAGGCAAATTAATAAATATTCTAGTTCCAGTTTCTTATCTGTAAAGTTAATGTCATGGTACTACTAC
Source organism: Myiotriccus ornatus (assembly GCA_036023395.1). Taxonomy (NCBI): domain Eukaryota; kingdom Metazoa; phylum Chordata; class Aves; order Passeriformes; family Tyrannidae; genus Myiotriccus; species Myiotriccus ornatus. Next base: position 69,324,580 of record JAYRBT010000139.1, on the reverse strand, counting down.
TTTTATAAAATTTCAGTTATTGGGTGATGGGGAAGTGATTTTTTCCTTTGTAAATGTGGATTTTCAGGGTGTATAAAAGGTGACAGATAAGCCTGAGATTGTCATGACCTCAGGTCAATGTGTATTTCATTCCATACAGAAGCCATGATCCAGTGTTGCTCTTTCCATCAGCAGGAGAGCTTTGTTCATCTCTTCTGTTTGTACAGTTTCTACAGAAGGGTCCCCATCTCAGGTGAATCCTTTAGATAAAGCTTTAATGTGAAGCGAAAAAGAATCACTGAAAACATTATTGACAGGATGTTCTTGTTGGGGCAAATCTTCCTCCCAGTTTATGGCAGAGGAAAGAAACTACATAGGATTTGCTCATCCCCTTCTTCAAAACTGTACTAAAATGGATCCATTGCTCCAGGAACTCCTGCCCTGTGAAGCAGAGGTGTGCTAAAAGCCCCATAATCTGACAAGGAACTTTTCTGCCTGCTCATATAATGTATGAATAGTTTAGAAGAAACCAAGGGCTTGTGTTTTATCTCGGGAAACTGGGCACATGCTGAGCTCACAGACTCTCAGGGGCAGGATTTGAATTAGGGATCAGATCAAAGTACCAAATCCTGATGCTGCTCAGAAGCCTGTGAGCATCAGAGAGAACTGAGATGTGGGACTTTCTATCTGGTGTCCCTTCTTGAGTGGAAATGGAGGCATCAGCCCCTTCTACTTATAGACTCAGCTCATATACTTAATCTTTACACTATTCTAAACTTTAGAGTACCAGCCACGTTTTCACAATAAGTGGAAAGGACAATAACACATGGGAAGCTGACCATTTTTCCTATCTCCTTACTGTGTTTCCTATTACAGAGTATATACTATTCCAGGTCTCTTTTGTGTATAGCACACACACTGATTTTTCCTGCAGTAACACATAATTATATAAATCTCTTTCTCATGGTATGACTTGGGTGATTTCTTTTGTGCAGTCCTCTGAAGGCAGCCTTAGTCTCCTTTCATTCACAGGTATTAAAGTTAGTTATATTTCTCATGTTATCTCTATATATTTCCTCTTCTCTGCCAAAGAGTTGCCTAAGATTAAATGGAAAGATGTTAGCTTTTATTCCAGCATATTGAATATTAAATTTCCACGAGAGAAAATAGAGATCATTTTACCTTTTTTTTTTTTTTGTACTTTTAAATGAATAGCAGGCAAAGCAAGATAGTCTCTATACTAAGATGATATCACCATTAAAAATATTAAACCCACTGTAGAATCTACCTTTTCTGTTTTTCCTTGTGTATAAGAAAATATTTTACCTAATATGATCAGCCTGAATAAAACTAATTAGAGTCTTATTTCCTATCTTATGTCATTGTGAATATTTGCCTTTTTCTGCAATTATGAGGCATAAATAAGCACAAAGCTTGGATTAGTAATTGAGCTTCTGGAATTCAATGTGCTTTTTCTTATGTAACTGCAAATAAGTATGGATCTGTCACCCTTAATCAGCAGAAGCACTGAGAGTCCTGAATATCAAAATGGATTTCAGCCTGCTGTGTCTTTTAGACTACTATTGTGATTGTCTCATATATGTAATTTTTTATCATATTGCTTTTTCTAACCTCCTTAAAGACTTAGAGAATCTTTCTTTTCCCTGTAGTGAAATCCTGAAGGCAATGATTGGAGATATTTTCTCATCCTATCAGCTATTTGTTGTTTCAGTATTCAACTTCACAACTGAGTTCTCAAAGCAGCAAGAACATTCAGTTTTTCTTAAACCAAGGAAATTTTTTTCACATCACAGAAAACTGAGACAAGCAGTAATTAAACTATTGTTTCTTTAGGCCTTTCTGTTTGTGAGTTTGTCAGAATAAGCTCAGAATTTGGAGGTATTCCCTAAGTTTTGAAGGTTCCTAGATTTTAAGACAATGCAATTTCTCCCTCAAAATCTCATGCTCTGTAATAACGAGGGGAAAAAAAGGGGATCAGGCAACTGAATTTTGTGAATCCAATATAAGAGCATATCCCAAGTATGATATGCATTTAAAAACCTTGTTCTCTACTTGCTTGTGGCATAAACATTTGTAGGTGTGTTTATTTTGAAGTGGTAAGTTGTCCCTGTTATGCCTGAAGCAGGAACGTTTTCAACAGCACAGAAATTTTATGAGTCAATAATTAAGACCAGAGAGGTGTGTGAGATTTTCCAGACAGACCCAATAAATTTACTGATTACGATTTTCAAGATCACCAGGAACACTGTGATCAATTACCCTATTTTTCTGTGATGAAAGGTTCAGAAAATACCATTGTCTTGTTCAAGGAAAAGAACAGACTGGAGGAATACAATCTTCAAGTGCTCAATGAGTGTTTGTCATAAAGAGCGATAGAAATATCTGCTCACCATGTCGAAACAAGTACCAGAGAGCTTCAGCTTGTGCCTCAAGTATTAACAGAGTTTAAACACCGGGAAAGCCTGTGCAAAAATGTTACAGCATTCTTCACTGGAGTTTTAAAAAACATTTAGAAAAAACTTTTGTCAGTGGTAGTTTAGGTCCAATTGATGCTGTTTGGTGGAGGGAGCTGATTTCTAGTGAGGCCCTCATGTTTGTTAAGGGTTCTTTGCTGCAGACCATGTGTTTTTCTTTATTCACATTAACTCTATTAATTTATGGTTGAACTAAAATAGTGTTTTAGATGTACTAAAGATAAGTGTGGTGTAACAGCAGATGAACTTACAACTGTGGAGACAAAGATAAGAAACCTGAATATAGAAGAAAACATACACTGGGACCTAGTTAGAGGCACCTCAAGTCATTACAGATAAAGGTCCTTGAAGTCTTTTCAGATAATTCTCCATGTAGCTGCAATTAAACAAACAAAACATAAAGACATTTAAAGAGGGTTTAGAAACCAAACTTGAAATTATAATATTATCATCACATACTTTCCTGGCTTAGCTTTTTGTAACACTGTTCCTTCTCCATTATCTCACCTCAAAAATATATAGCAAAAATGGAAGGGATCCAAAGAAGCTTGATGAAGTTCTTGGAGGCATAGGAAGAATGTTCAGCTTGGAGGTGATTAATACAGGATGTTACAGAACTATACAGGACAATGAATGTCACAGAGAAGGTAAATTAAGAAGTCCTTGGTCACTTTTTCTTCCAATAAAGCACAAGGGTATGTGTAAACATATGAAAAGAAATCAGTAAGAAATCAAAAAAATGAATGGGAGTTCTTGCAGATGACATAATTACACTGCTGAGCTCATTGATATGGTACTTAATGGAAGATCAAGCCTTAGAATTGTGGATCTACCCAAAGAAAAGTTGCAAAAGACAGGCACTGTAACTACTGGAATTTGCCAAAATTCAGGCTTACAAAAATATTTGGGCATCAAGCACATTTTGATGATATGATAGCAGCTCTTCCCAGATATCACCATTAGCCAGTTTGTTCAGTCTTAGTCAGCTTTGAAATTAGTTCATTACACACCTGACCTTCTATAGTTGTTTCCAAAGTAACAGTAAAGATGTCTGCAGTCAGAAGTTCTGTAAGAAAAACTATTCTGCCAGTCAGCATTAAAATATATACTCTTCAGATGATGTGACCAGTAACTGGCAGCATTATTCAGCAAGCAGGGTCTTATAGAACATTAAAAAATAAAAACTTCAAAGCCAGCTGTTAAAGTGTCCACTTAGAAATGCAAAAAATGGAAGAAAAGCATTGGTCGTTTCCCAAAATGGGCTGTTCTGCTTGTAAAACTACATTTTTCAGCTTAAAGGCATTCTTTTGTAACTTTACTATTTCAGATGATTGAAAATGAAATATTCAGCAGACTTCCACTACAATCTTGTAATGCATATTTCAGAAATATTGCAACCCTACTTTTTGATGGATGAAAAAAGCACCTGAACATGTACTGAAGTCTGCAGTTTGTAAATTCTTGTGAAGTTTTGCTCTCTTTTCTATGTTGTTGGCAGTTCTATCACCACCATCTGCTGATCAAATGGCAAACTCAGAATTCCAGGATGATGCCACTGTTTGTTATTTTCTCTGGCATTTCACATTACAAGAGTGGGGTTTTTTTATTAGTTGTAACATCAAACAGTAATAAATTTGGCTGAAGAGGCCTTTGTGCTCGTTTTCCCACACCATGTGTCTGGCTCTTGTTTCACTGAATGGCTTTTCTTTGCTGAAACAGAGTTTTAAATATACATTTGATTCAGTTGGAAAAGGGGAAAATGCTTTACATTTTCACAGTGTTAAATGTAATTTATCATCTCAAGTGTAGGCACCCCTAAAAGGTAAGTCATCTAACAAATAATTTAAGAAGGGAGATGTCTGTGTCATTTCTGAACACAAAGACAACCTGTATCACTAAAGATTTATTATCTTTGCTCCCTGTATGTCTAGTGAAGAGACTTCAAACTTGACAATAAAGCACTTGAGAGTCACTGAGATATTTGTTACTGTTCCTGATAACATTGGCTCCAACTGGGGAATGAGTTTGCTCTTAAAGAATGAGAATTTTTTTATTTCCAGTGAAGTCAGGCAATCCCAGAAGGTCAACTCTGTGCCACAGAGATGATATTCTCTCTGTTTACAGAGATGCTTGCAGGTCTGTCCCCATGTGTGCATCAAAACAGTTGAGATTATGATTTATATGTCCTTCTTTCTTCTGTAGCACCACAGCTGCAGGCTGCTATTGCTCTGTATGATCAACAGCTGCAGTTGTAGGAGTAATGTGAACAGTTTGATTGAAAGAAATATGGTATTTATTTAATTCAGGCAAAGGAAGGAGTTCAAACTACTTCTTCTAATCACTATAGCAAGTCCCGTGGGCTGTAATCTTGCCTTTTGAAATGCAACCTTCTTCATAAGCCATCCACCCGTGGAAAAAAATTCTCTAGAAGAGTTTTTGTGACCAAAAGAAGACTAGGAGTTCAGTTCCAACCTATTTCTTTCACTCTTTCTTTTGATTGTCTCTAAGTGACCTCCTACTAAATATGAGGGATCTCTAAACTGATAAATTGAGTTAACTGATCTTGAAAAGCAATAAACTTCCCATTTCTATGCTATTTGTGATTTTGTCAGTGAACTGAAAAAAAAAAACCCCACACTGAAACTGATTCAATCCCATCTGCCCATGGAAAAGCTTCTTTAGTACAGCATTTCTCTAGAAAATAGTATTCTAATCATAGTCTGACATATAGCTCCAGAAATGAACAATTATGTTTGGAAAACAGGCTTTGAGCAGCACCAGCAAATAAAGCATTGATACTTCTGTTATCCAGTTAAAACCATATATATTATTTGGCTGTTTTAAGAATGCAGGAAGTCATCTTCATTCAACAGTCCAAGAACTGGGCCGGTGAGAAACTCATGAAGTTCAACAAGGCCAAGTGCAAGGTCCAGTGCCAGGGTGGGACAGTTCCCAGTGTCAGTGAAGGCTGGATGATGCAGGGGTTGAGAGCAGCCCTGTCAAGAAGGACTTGGGGATAGTGGTGGGTGAAAATTGAACATGAGCTGTCACTGCACACTTACAGTCAAGAAAGCCAGCGGTGTCCTGGACTGCACCAAAAGAGGTGCAACCAGCAGGGAAATGAAGTTGTGCCTCCCCCTCTACTCTGCTCTTATGGGTCCCCCAATAGAAGAAAAATGTGGTCCTGTGAGAGCAGGTCCACAAAGAAGCTCAGAGAGCTCCAGCACCTCTGCTATGAAGACAGGCTGAGAGAGATGGAGCTGCTCAGCCTGGAGAAGAGAAGGCTCCAGGGTCACCTTGGAGCAGCCTTTTTATACTTAAATGGGATTTAAAAGGTGGAGAGGGACTTTATACCAAGGTCTGTAAAAATAGGACAAGTGGCAATGGTTTTAAACTTTTAAAAGATAGATTTAGTTTTGACCTAAGGAAGAAATTCTTTAATATGAGGGTGGTAAGCCATTGGAACAGGTGAGTTGTTCCAGAAGTTGTTGATGCTCCATCTTTGGAAGTGTTCAAGGTCTCATTGAACAGAACTTGGGGCAACCTGGTCTAGTGAAAATGTCCTTGCCTGTGGCAGAGGACCCTGGAACTGGACAACTTTTAAGGGCCCCGTCTGTCTCAAACCACTCTACGATTCTATGACATTCAGTGTAAATTAATCAGAACTGTGGTAGAAAAAAGAAAAAAAATTAGCATTCAATTTTATAATTAAGGACCACCTTGTAATGGAAAAACATGAGGATGACAATCTCTGGCTGATGGATCAAAACTGTTTCTATATTTCATAGTATCTGGATGGAATATTTTGCAACCTAGACTCCTTTTGACCTGGTTTTCTGTGGGTATGTTAAGCATCTGTGTAAATAATATATCTATATTGGTTGGATTTTATATATCCAAATGTATTTTGTACTGCAGTGGAAAATGTTTCACTGAGGGGTTTAACACTTCATATTCTACAGAAAACATATTGGCCAAAAACATCTATGGGTTAAAGAAAAAAAAAAAAAAGAAAGAGGCAGACCAAGTTTTCATGCTACAAGACTGGTTAATAAAAACAATAAAGTTTAATAAAAGGACTTTTTGTCTTGAGTTTTTTTAAATGGAGTTATATAGAGTATTTTGTCACCCACAGGAGCTGTATCTACATCTTTGCAGCCATTAATTTCACCTCCTATTTAACACTTGCTGCTTAGTCTGATTTCTAAAGTTGTCAATACTGTGCTGTGCTAGTCATCTTTTTTGATCCACTTTTTGGGATTTCTAACCTTTGGCAGTTTTATCTCAGTGCTTTGCCAGTTGTCTCAGAATAGTGTGGCCATTGTCAGAAGATCTGGGTTCTCAAATTTTGTTTTATTCTTGTGTTTTTTGATCTCCTTGTATCCCAGTGACAAGTTGTCTTGCCCTTTCCTCTGACTCTTCTCTTGGCACTGAATTGTCATCCAGGTAACGTGTATAACTCTGAAATCTGTCACCCTGATGCATGATATTTTCCAGGATGTATGTAACTCATCCTGTACACAAGTAAGGATACACAACTCACTGTAGCTGTTTCTTGGATCAGTTTAATGCATCCAGCAGCTTGAATCATGTGCCCAGAGTGGATATCTCGAGATGAACAGCAGAAAATGCATAACCAAAATAGACTGGAAAGGTAAATCTTACAGCACTTATCTCATTCAACACAGTGTATCATGTCAGTGCACTCGCCAGGGGTGTTGGAGATTCAGGCTCAGAAATGCACTTTGTGGAGTTCCGAGTCAGAACAATTTATCATCTGCTATTTCAGCTCAGACTGTACTAGAACCTGAATTTCATTCACGCAGGTCTGAGATGAGTACTCTACGTATGTAGCTGTGAAACCAGTCTCTTAGCAACCTTTACAGAGCAAATTCATTTGCTGTGTGAGGCAGCTCCATGAACAAGTGTCTGGCTTCATGACTGGCATATTTTCTCTACTGCATTTGTAAGCAGCCTAAGGAGATTCACAGTTCAGAGCCAGATGTGTTCAGGGAAGGGGTCGGCATTTTGCCTCATAGTTGGTGTCTTAGTGCCATGAGCACATCACTAAGAGCTGCCAGCACTGTTGTGCAGTGTGATCATTATCCTAACAACCCTATAGGGTTTTTTCTGGGTCTAGAACAATCTGGCTGATTCAAGGAAATTTATATATCAACAAAACTTTTGATCTCTCAGCCATGTAATCGCTCTCTGGGAATCTTCTATTTCTCCTTCACTGAGTAAAGAAACCTGGCTTCTCACAGTGTTAAAAGGTTGTTGCTGCAGAGGCACCCTCTAGAGTTGTTAACTACAGATAACAATCTATTCTGTGTATCTATTTTACCAATAAATGGATGGGAGGAACTAAATTTTTAAGTTATCTTCTTTCTTTTATTTTTTTCATTTACTGTAAAGAGATATATAAAATACAAGCTCTGACTGGTCACTGAACTCTTAAATGGCTCATGAATCCCACCTCTGATCCTTTGTCATTTATGTAAATGTTGTCTCTAGATGTTTATGGCAAGGGAAATCTCACAAGGACAGAGAGAACAAGTTTAGCAGCATAATGTCTGGTTTGTGTGTTAATCACAGCCCATCAGCAGATCAACAACTTGCTCTCAAGCTTTCCATAGTGGTTTTGGGGCTTGGTGATGCTCACTGCTCAGTACTCTGTATGAAGCAGCTAGTTGGGATGCATTTCTTTCACTATATCTTTCCACTGAGATATTTAAATTTATGATAATTTACAGTGTGATCAGGTTTGCTAATATTTGAGTATATGAGTTTCTTGCTCTGCTATACTGTTGGAATAATATAAAGTTTACTACAGATTTAGAGAATCTGGATAATTAAAACATTTATGTTACCAAAGAAACAAAACAACAATAACAAAACAACATACCATAAAAAATATAATCGCACATCACCAACCAAACAAAAAATTTCTTCAAGATTTCCAAAACTTTGCCTTCAGACAGAAATGATTTTCAAATATTAGTCGTAAATAGGTACTCACAAATAGATATAGTTGTAAATAGACACATAAACAAATCAAAACCTCAAAAAATAAAATGGAAGTTACTCTCAAAGTCCAAGCTCATTCTTCATAAATAAAATAGGGTTTAGATTTTATTGAGAAATCACTTACAAAAGTATGCAATACTCTTCACATTCTTTGCATAATCAGAGCTGTTAAAAATTTAATCAAACCACTACCTGCCTCAAAAATTCATAATAAAAGTATTTAAATTTTAAAACACAATTATCTGTTGAAAAGCACTTGAGCACTTCCAAATCCACAATAAGAAATTGCTCGAAAAGTGCTGAAGATGGTCCCATTAACACAAGTATTCATCAAATGAACTAAAAACCAACACCCACCTAATTTCCCCCCCCTTTTAAGAAATTAAAACCAATATCAGTACACTGTTTCTGAAAATATATATATTTTGTTCTCAGCCATATTTTGAGGCTGTGTGTCACAGTGTATTTTAAGGTCCCTTATTGCAACCAAGCTGTACATATTAAAGGGTTTAAATTGTCTTCTCTAGCTCTAATGCCTGCAGCCATGCATCAATCCTGACTCTGCAGACTCAGGGCTTTTCAACTAAAGCCAAATTTTACACTGGGAGTTTGTTCTCAATAAAAATATGAGCAATGGTGAGTCCTACTTAAAAGGCTCAAATGCGTCAATCATCACTCTCTGAAGATAACAACCATTTAACTCCTGTTTCGACATTCAAGGCAACCACTAAGACACAAACGAGCCACACAGAGCTGTAATCCCACCTGATGCATAGCTTGTCAAATGAAAAATGAGTAATAATCGCTGCTGGTGAGAACATGCAGCTCTTTCAGCTTTTGGTATCTAACCAGGTTACACCATCAGTGGCCCAACAGTTCCAAGCAGCTGCATGTTACTGTGAAAACCTTGAGGGTCAGCTTCAGTGAGGCCAGAGGAGCACCTTTTTTTCCTCACTCTTTTCAAGATCTGATTCAATAAAAAGGGTTACTGAAGGACTATTTTCCTAGGGAACACATTTAATTGCCCATGCTAAATTTTCCCCTTTATTTCTTTTCTGTATCCATAAAAACCTGTCCCTGGTGCAGGGACCATTGCTTTGCCTGAAACTGTAGCTAAAATATTGATTTGAGAAGCTTTTTTGTTTTGCTTTTCAAATGGCAAGGATCTATGGCAAGAATATTGTATGTGATACTTCTTAGCATTTTCTTTTTTTGACAGACTTTAAGTGAACTTGAATGTGTTATATGTAAACTAGAACTCATTGATCAAAACTGTCAGATCCACATAAAAAGCAATAAGAAATAAACTTACTCACAGGGATATAATAAAAAAATTACATGCTATGACCTACATTATATATATTAGCTGCCAAGCAGATTATAACTAACATGAAGACAGTTCTTGGGAAACCAGAAATCTGCCATTCAGGATAAAACTGATGGTATAAACATTTAATGGGCAACTAAAAGCAAATATAAATTCCCCCCAAATATTCATTGTAAATATTTATTTAATCTTGTTTTCTGTTTCTGTGAAAATGAGAGGCAAATCTCCTCCCACACAAGTAAGTGAAGGAAATGAACTGTAGAGAACTGCCAAATAACCTGGAGGTACCTTATGGAAAAATCTGAATACTGAGCACAGGGATTTTGCCTCTGTCAACAGCAGGAAGCCACTTTAGTTTCTAACATACTGCAAAAATGTTCTCATTTCCACAGTACAGGGCTGCTGTGTTAACCTAGCAGTGTTATTAGAGCACCAGAGAAAGCACATTAGTGCGTCCTAAGGCATTTGAATGAGCTGAAATTTTATATATGTAAATAAAAGTGTGATTGTTTCAAAACCAAACCTAAAATACAAAAAGGTTATTTTTATAAGGGTATATTATTCTGGATTTTTGAGTTCCAAACCAATTCATAGGCATTTATCTGATGATTATGTTAATTTAATTATTACTTTATTAACAGTGTTAACTGTATTAATATGGAAGCACGTTTTAAAAAGTTGCAGAATATTAAAAACATGTGTTACCACCTTGTCATCAAGTTTGAGGGTAGATGGATGTAACGTTAGCCACTCTGCTCTGGACCTGGCTACAAGCTTTGCCCTGATTTAAACTCTCCTGAAGTGCTGCCTAGACTTGAGCCAGAATTTTGCACATAAAAAGCAATATAAATCTTATTAACACCGACAACATAGCAGTACTTTTATTATAATTTACACAAGTGGTGTCGTTCACCTGGGTCCCGTGAGGCTTGGGCACACAGAGCAGTCCATTAGAAATTAGCGTGTTTAGTCTGGTGCTGTGTCCTTGACAGTCCCGCTGTGGTGGCATATAAAGGATTTGCTTTTAATTATCCAACTGCTTGCTAAAGATTGGCTAATTCTGCAAAGAGAAGGGCTTAATGGCAGCGTTAAGAACAAGCTGACTGAGCTCTCCACTCCCTCTTGGAGTGAGCCCAGAGTTATATCTGGGCGTGGGCACATCAGCTCGAGTTGGTGCTGCAGCTTTGCTACAGCAGGGCCCTCTGAGATGGCTGGGTAAGAGCTGGTAATGGCACAGGGTTTCACATATGGTAGTCTCCAGCTGTTACCTCATCTGTGTTTTACACAAAATGATGTTTTCTGTGCTTCTGATACCTTAGCAGCCTATCTTGTCTAGGGAAATGGAGTTTCAGATCTTTTGGACTGTCACACTCACTCACTTCAAGTTTAGTGTTAGAAATCCTGGCTGTCGGCATCACCTCATTTTCCCTTTTTTAAATTATTAAAATTTTGCAGAATGTGTCTCTGAATCCATCAGATATATTCAGAACTAAAAGGTTCAACAAATTCTTAGCAAAAGTATCCTTCCATGCCCAAAACAGGTTTATTTTCAGTACATGTAAGTAAACCATGAGAATTTAAAATTTTAATTCCCTTCAGTCCACCTTGAATATGAAGTAAGCCTACAGATCTTTGAAGAAGAGGAAGAAAAGTCTGTGGATTTATCAGAATCTTCTAAAACAGGGAACTAATCCAATTATATATTATTTTCTTTCCACCCCATTTAGTTAAATTAATTTAATTATTTTTTGCCTAATTTATGAGCTCAAAACATAGATGAAAGTCAATAAGAATTAATCTCTTCCTAGAAATGATTCTGTGTGACTGTACAAGCAGTGATGTGAGTATTCTTACTTACCATGAATATTCATAAGAACTGAATGTAAAACAAATGCACAGTGACTACAGAAAACAGAAACTAAGATGAAGAATCTTAACATTTCATGTCTAAACTATCTCCTGATTTCTGACAGCTGATCCTTCTACAAAGACAAGGGAATGGAAGAGACAATTGTATTTTAACACACAGGGCAAACACAGGCCTAGGAGGAAGATCTGGGTCCAGTGAGTTACAAATGGAGTCACTCTTGTCATCTGAAGTTCCTTTCTAGAAAACAAACATTGTCAGCTCCAATTAGAGCTGGATTGTCACAGCTGTTCAGTTTGCTCACTGCTGAACATTACATTGGCCACCCAGATTTCTACTGAATTCCCAACCTTGAATGAAACCCTGAGGGTCCCCTTTGGAAGAAAAGTCAATCACCATAGGCAAGGAACACTTTTTAAAATAATAATAATAATAAATGTTAATATTACTAGTAGTAATAATAGTAATAACAATAGTAGAGTTAGTTAAGCAGTGAATTCTCTGAACTAGTCATGAGGAAAATGCTAAGAAAGAGGTGAGCTTGGCCACCTCAGCAGCAGAGACATTTCCTTTCTCCTTTTTATTATTCTCAGATTTTTTTTCTCGAGGTGGGTACTTGCAGCTTTTTGCTTTTTTTCTGTCTATGAAAGAATCCACAATGAAATAGTGTGAATGTTACATGCCCTTGATACAAGAAGGTCATCAGTCAAGTCACCCAGCTTTTGCAAAAAGAACTGCCTGAATACCAAAGCACAGTGTAACCAAGCAAGATATTCTAACAAGGCATAAATTTAAAAAAAAAATCCATTGGGAATAATGGATTACATTCATTTGGGAAAAAGATAAATCCTGCCAAGGTCTTTAAGAAGCCAGGTACCTCACCTGAGCATCAAATAAGGCAGCTGGCCTGACAAAATGTTTCCTATCTACAAGGACAGGTCCTCAACCACTACAGTCTCTGCAACTTACTGCTTTTTAAGCATAGCTTGATTAGTGGGAAAAAGGGCTGTTTCCCTGGCAACTGCTTTATTAGCATAAAGTCAATATAGTAGTTGTGGAACACATTCTAGTGTGCTGGAGATGGAGTGAACTGGATTTCTTTTGGCCAATGAGGATGGACATTTAGAGCCAAACTATCCTCCTGCGTTACCACTCTATTGGCCTTTGGGTGCCATTGTGGCTTTAATTTCTCCAAAGAGTTCTCAGCTACAGTGTCACACTCACACAGTCACTACTCTGCCAAATCAGAACTGTTAAAAGTATAAAAAAAGAAAAAAATAAATACCTTAGTGAACAGTTGTTCAGTGAGCAAGTTCGGAAATTACACACATCATTTACAAAAGGAGAAAATAATCAATTTAAAAATGGCTAAACTGGATGAATTTCAAATCAGTAGCTCTAGCCTTGAATCTGCTTTTAGTGCTGCACAAGGGGCACAGGGAAAGGAAACATTCGCACTAATGCCAATATTCAGCAACAAGTTTCTCCATGCATTTCACAAACAAATGGATATTTTTGTTAAAGCGAGTGAGGAAGGAAGAGTTCACAGTTCTGATTTCTACAGAAAGTAGAAACCTCTTTAGGACATGTAAAGGCTGTGCACACATATGGAAATTACTGGTGAATGTAGAAGGTTAAGGGACACATATGGAACAGAAGAATTAGGATGAATAAGGTAAATTGATCATGTGCATCCTCTTGGGTTTGTTTTCATGTAGAACTTGGATCTCTCTGCTGCAGAGCTGATTTCTACTGCTCTGTAATGTCCTGGACACTCTGCTGCAGCCTCCTTCCATTGTGCAAAGCATGGGAATGTTGTGGTCGGATTATGAGGTGTTTAGGATCCATGGGAGAAGGTGTGCATGGTCACAGACCTTCCTGGGAATAGCAATTTGTCTTCCCATGCACTGGGAACAAAGGACAGATCAGCTCATGGCTGATACAATTAGAAAACTAAAGGTTCTGTTTAAGGTACATTAAACAGAAATTGCTGATATGAAAAATAAAAAAAATCTGGAGGATGATTTTGAGACTTCAAAAGAAAGTTTTGGTTGGAGAGATAAAAGAGTATTGTCTCGTCCTGTAATGATACACACATTATAGCAACACTGTCTCACAGGTGAGACAGACACAGAATCCACCTAGGACTTCCAAATCCCTAACCAGTCATTGGATTATACAGCACTTGATCCAGCAAAGCTGCTTTCCAAAAGGGAGATAGTGATGAATACCAGAGGTGAAGCTGACAGTAATTAATCCTTTTCTTCCTGGGAGCTCACCTGGGCCAGGAGGAAAGAGGGGAAAATTTGTGGTGGTGGGAAAATGCTATACCTTTATTTTCTGCAGAGAGAGGGATCTCTTATGGTCTTGGATAACCTTGGATTTCAGCAATGCAGGGCTGTAGAGTCCAGTTTAATACATAGACTTCAGCAAAGCCCACTGCAATCCTCTTTGACTTTGGGCATTAGCTCTGGAGATAAATACAGGGAAAAATTTACGCTAATCAAAGCTGGCTGCAGACGTGGGCAACGTTGGCAGCTGCAGAGAACTGCTTGGGGTAGGGAAGAACAAAAGAGCCATGTTCCTGTTGCCCATTTTGTCCATGCCAGAGCTGAGGAGAGCCAAGCTGGAGCAGCTGCTGCTGTGGAGGAAAGGGGAGGAAGCAGAGAGGGGGCTGCAGTTTGGGGGGGCTGCATGGCTGGACCCCTGGAGGCAGCTGCCCTTTGTGCCAAAGCCTGACTGCTTGGACAGGGGT
>JAYRBT010000139.1:69278234-69304490 GCA_036023395.1 Myiotriccus ornatus | reverse complement strand
AGCAATAACTTCGTTGAGTGTTTGACAAACTGTTGTGATTTACGTCAACTTTAGCATTCCTCTAAAATCACTTGGCAAGAAAGTGAAAATTCCAGCAAAGCATACTCACACACTAGCTGGTTTGGAAAACAAAAGCTCAGAAAATGGTGATTGTGTTCAGCAAACTCTGACTTGCATTCACATAAATGATCATGAACCTGCAGTTGCTCTACATAACCCATCCAGAGCCAGTGCTACTGGCCTTTGCTGGCACAGCAGTATGACATATAAAACATTTAACAATATACATTCACTCTGCCTTCAGGCAGGTTGTCTATACTCTATTTGGAAACTTTTAATCTCCCTCTTTAAGGTAAAGATGCCCTTTCCCTTGTTTAAAATGAGCTGGCATGTAATTTGTTCTTTGCTAGTTAACCCAGGAGGCAGTCAATTCCTGTCATTTCAAATACATCTGAGACCACTGAAGCACAAATGGGATTTCTGTAGTTAGCTGGTGGCAGTTCTGCACTGCACATTTATACTGGAGTTTTCTTCTGAAATACTGATCCTGCCCAAATAGATTCAGAGTGACTGCTATAAATATACACCTTTTCAGGTACACCTTTTCATGTACACTAGTTGTATTCAATTTCTTGCAAAACTATGGGAGTTGTATTAATTACAAGTTAGTGGTTGGGGTTTTTTTATTCACGTACACTCAGTGTTTTGCCTTCTCTTCATCATATTACAAAATAAAATTTAGCATTATACACTGTATGCTTTTGTCAGAGCACAAAATGTTCAGCACAAAATAGTTATTTACACAGCATCCTTAAAGCTACAGATGTGCTATTTGCCTCCACAATGTAAATTTATACGTGACATTTGAAAATAGAGAGATGTAAAAGATGGAGAAGGGGAGGGTCATGGAATCCTTGGGCAGTGGAGAAAAGCATATCAATGTGGGGAGACCAAATAAGATGCTGTGGTAATCATATCTGCAGTGGGATTAAACAAAATGGTTCCTGATTAATTTCCTTTTGGGAACAATTAATGCTGGTTGGTTTGTCAACATTTGTGGGTTTTTTTTCTGTAATCCCACTTAGTTTCAACTTGAAAATTCATTCCTATGGGAAGATTTTGCAGTTCTTTACATACCAAACTAGAAATGTGGGGCATATTACATATCTTGTGAAATGAAGAGCTCCCAGGTTACTTTGTGACATAAACTGTGCTATTAAGTCAAACTAAAGTACTTGGGTCAATCTGCCAGTAAGCATTCAACCACCACAGCCACAATATAATACAGCCTCAACTCAATTAAATGTTCAGGGTTTTTTTGATAATACTTGTGATTAAAGTTTTCCCCAAACTTTTAGCTGTTGTCAACTCTTTAAATGGAAAATTTCCTTCTTTAGTGTACATTATTGTACTTTAGTGTACATTATTGTACATTATTCTAGGATAATTTCTGGCCAGTTCCAGAGGTAACCTTTTCTTCAAAGGAATTGTGATATATATAACTGCAGTCACAAAGAAATTACCTTCACAGTCATGCACACAACAGTTTCAACAAGGCTGAATATTTCAGGATGTCAGTAGTAAGTCCTGAAGTATCAGAAAATAACCATCTGTAATGTAGTTTGGGTCACCAGTGATGAAAAGTTATTGCCATGGGATAGTTGTTTGATTGCCTGTGTGAATTGAGTTGATGGGATTGATCTCACACCTAGTGGGCAGTGGTAAAATCCACTATCATTACTAAGGAGTATTTCTTAAAACAAGAGATAAAGACTCCCAGGGGACAGAGAAAGAGGATCAGGAGAAAGAGAGTGGGTAAGACCTCGTAAAAGCTTAGCAAATGTGGAAAAGCAACATGAACTCTGAATATCTATAGGGATAATGGTGATTACTTTGAGTCTTGGATCTATGACTGCAAGTCATGTATACCATACATAGTCACCATATGCTATGAAGTGCCACAAACAGAGGTATGTGGCTGGGAGAGGAGCTCAGCAAGAAACCAGAACAGTCCAGGTTGGTGCATGATTTAGGAAATATCCATCCCAGTTGACTTTTATATATTTAAAGGACAGATCCTGCTCTAATGTTTCTGTGTGAGGCCAGATTCACACAAACTCCAGTGACATCAAGATATAATGAATGAAATCACTGCAGCATCTATCACTAAATGTCTAACAGGAAGGGAAGGTCCCCTTCATCTAGCTAAAAAAGGGAAGCAAAATGTATGTCTGCATAATAAATAGTCTCACTGTAAGCGTGACACATCTTTTCAATTATGGGAGTGCAGCCTTAGAGGCTGTTATTGATGGCATTCTGCAGATTATTATATTACACACAGGCACTTTCCAGTGTGAACTGTTCTTTGCATATGTACAGTTCAGTAACAAACATCCTTGAATCGATAATAACTTCAGAACTCTGAAATATACTCAGTGATCTCATTCCAAAGCTTTCCTTGGAATACAGATTTATTGCATTATACCATGGACAATTAAACATGGGATGATGGGCTTGTCCCCTCATCTATTCATATTATCTGACTGGAAATGTTTTCTTAGCTGATTGCACAAGGAAGATAAGCGGCAATTGTTGGTCTTACAAGCTTTATGTGCTTTTTTGTTTTCACATGTGACTAGATGTGCTCTGAGCTTCATTGCTTAGGTGACTGATTTCCTTCTTTATATCTCTAATCTATAATCATCATTTTGTGAGCATCAAAAATAGGGACTTTTAATTTCTATTCACTTCAGCAAAAAGTAAATGCAAAATGCTTCCAGAGTAGAATATAACACTGCCTAAAAGCTAGTAACTACCCAGGGATAGCAGAGAACCAAGCTTTTGAATTGTTATCATTAAGTTCAGCTGAAGGAAAAACCCAAACCAACATATTACTACATACACATGGATCAGTGGAAGGTGAGCCCCTAGACCTGGAGGCTGAGTGCTTGTGGAGTTAAAAAAAGAACACAGAGACACATCCTTACTTGACTAACCTGGGAGTTAAGACCCAGGTATCACTCAGCGAGACCCCCATGGAAGACACTCTGAAAAACTTGAAAGGCTGCAGATATTTAGATGAAAGACAGCTTTTTCAGGAAATGAAAATTAATTATATCAAAGAGGTTGTGCTTTATATAACTGTCTAATGAATCCCACACATAATTCCAGTGCAATCCTACCTGGATTAGTGGTAGACTACTCTCTGTCTGTGATTTCAGGCCTCTAGACAGACCCATGAGGTGACTGAACTGGAAAAGTGACTCACACTGTTAAAAGTACATTAAAATAATAAAAGTAATAATAATAAAATCCTAATAAGTACTGTGAAATCTCATAATTTAACACTAACCAAAGACCTCATAGAAATTATGAAGGGAAAGGGTAGTGTAAACCATAACCTCTTTCCTTTGGAGAAGCGTTGCTTGCTCTCCACAGTTCCCTCATCAGCCCTACATGCTGCTCAAAAATGTTTGAAATTGGACTCATGATGATTCCAGCTGTTCCTTCTTTCCTGAGAAACAGGCTGAATGTTGAAGGCACTGAAGCAGGAACGTGATTGTCCTTCTCTTCTCCACGTAAAAGCCCCGCTCATTCTTCACTCTCCAGGCACCACCTCCACAGCCACATAATTGAATTTGTTTTTATGGATTTCATGGAGACTCACATTTTGCAACTGCAGAATGGAGGTAGATGGAAGAAGATGGAGATAGATTGGATGTAACTGTAACTCCAATCTGGATAACAAGCCTGTGCAGGCTCTTCTGTATTTCATGACATGCAGCACATGCTATTCCAGAGTCCAAATGGGAAGAGGTGGATATAAATATTAACTTGCCTGGCCACTACAGTTATGCCTGTAAGTGTCAGAACAGGGTTTTACATTCTACAAATGTGAGACTAATTTTGCTTAAAGAACTAATTTGGTACTGTCGCCCACACATTCTCTACCTGCCATTGATCAGTTTTACTGTTTACGACACAAATCACTCTGCAATGTGTCAACAGCACTTTTTGTAGTCTGTCAAAAACATTTTTTACTACAATTTTTGGGTACTTCTAGCTTTGCAATACTGTTTCCTTCACTCCTTCTATTATATAGGTTTTTTACAGGTTGCCTCTTTTTTTTTTTAGAAAAACTTTTGTGCTTGTAAATCTATGAAATGCCTGACTTGTCAGATTTGAGGAGATAAATAGTTCTGTATCTTGTCACTTTCCACAGCAAGAGTGATTCTAGATATATACAAAGTAGTGATTTTCAGCACACAGAAACTCAAAAAGAGAACCCTGTCCTCTTCTCTTGACAGCAGGAATTTAGAGAGCAGAATACAGCATAGAAATTCAACCTGAATATAACGAACATGTAGTTAGTGACCTTTGTCTTTTAAAATGAAAAGGTAGCATTGCACTGTCAGCAAGAGGCAGCCTATGATTTCTATGTGTGTGTAGAAAAATAGATACAAAGAATTTTCAAAGGAAAAAACAAGATCTGGCAAATTCCTTGGTTGCTGTCACTACTGAAATCAAGCAATGAATTATTAAAAGATGATGCAGTGTTGCTCAGAGATTAATACATATTTGCTCTGAGGAAAACAGAATATTCCCCTTAGTCTACCCTTGAAATAAAACTTCAGAAACTGATATCTAAGACTCTTCTCTGGTGATTGCAGCAATCAACTGTGGTTGTGCAGCACTTTCAGGGTGCAGAAAGGTATCTTTCAGTGCTATGTCCAGTCTATTATTTAATGCTACATCTGCTTCTTTTCCCAGCAGTTAATTTTTGGTAAATGGGAGATAAATCAGGGTAAAAAGTATATTTACCAGTTCTGGAGGGAAAAAAAAGAGAGTACTTTACAACATCAAGACTGTGTGTATCCATACAAATAAGGGTCCAGAAATGTACATCTGACAATGCTTAAAGAAATATAGTCATTGTTTCAGGCAGCCAGTGCTCAGTTACCTGCCAGAGACAGAAAGGGAAGAGCAAAAATAACTTCAGTATTTCTTGAATCTCTATGAACTCTTTTTTTCGTAATCTGAAGCAATATGAAGATTCCCTTCATCTTAACACTTAGAGATTTCTTGATGTCATTCGGATAGTCTGAGTGAGATGCAAATGTATTTAGGTCGATAGATGAGTAATTTGGGATATAACCTTAAACTGTAGTTAACTGTGATGAATTTGGGCCTTATTACTCAAAAAGGAGGAAAAAAAAAAGCAGCTCTAATGATTCTAACATTTGTTCATGTTGCAAGACACAGTAAAATGTTTCTGAACTGTATTTCAGGCCAGATAGAAGTTGAAACGCTTCATGTTTTAGAACTATAGAATTAATTACTTGGAACTGCTTTGCCACATCCAAGCTATTTTATATGAACTAAAAGCTTTGTCACGACAGTGGATTTTTACCAGCAACCAACTCATAAAAATCTCCTTTATTAATGTGTCATACTGCCCTCTGCCTACAGTTTTTGTAGTATCATGTTACATCTATTGCTGCAATCAATAGAAATAATACAAATTCAGAGGAGAGATGAATTCTTTCATTCTACTTTTATCTAAGAGGATGTTTGGTGGTGAAACATTATTCTGTGCAAATGACTCTGAACCATCCTTAAGCAAAGACTAAATTTCTCGGAGAGAAAATGTCCTTGTGGGGTTCAAATGTCATTTTATGTTTTTCTTTTGCCAGCACTGAATAATTTTAAATGGCTTATTAGCTCCTGAAAAGCTCAGCTGGAAGACAGCTCATACACATGTATATTTGTTGACAATTTATGAAAGGAATATGAGAGAAAATAACTTTGTTTCATTATCATATAACCTGCTTAAGAGAGAGCTCTCAGTGATTTTATAGCAGTAACTGTGATTAATTACAGCTATTGAGAAGATTAATTTGACAGCTAAAATAACATTTGTTTTCCATCCTTTAATATTTCCCTATGAAGTCATCCCAGGTATCAGAGCAATGCCATGCATGTGTATTCTATTCTCTTCTGATCAAATGAATGTGAAAGTCCACCCCACAACTCATGGATGACTTTTATTGCCTTAGTCTTTAAAAAAGAACAACCAGCAATATGAAAGATTTTCCTTGAAATTAATATATTTATCCTAGATAGATTTAGAATTAAGCCTGGCAAGTTGTGACTGCTTGTTTGTTGTTTTTTTTCCCAAGTATTCTTCTTTCCTTTGAACACAAATAAGAGCCAGTTAAAACCAAAGAAAAGCAAACAAGACCCTAAAAAGGATGATTAGATTAATTTCACTGCAGGATGAAAAGGCTGAGCCAAAGTCACCAAAGAGGAGGAGATGAGCCCAGTCTCCTCTTAGGACAAAGCAATTGCCTGCCCTTTTTTTTTATGCTGCCACTGACCTGCAGAACATGGCAAAATGGGCATGGGTGTCAATGCACTGGTGAAATGGGTACGAGGTTTGGTCATCTGCATTTCAGTGATTCTCCTCTGGTGTGAAAGTCTTAGACTTAAAGGTCTCCTTGTGCTCAGAGTTAATGGCAGATTACGGGTTAGACACACTGTGTTTGCACATCATTTGGCATCAATCTGAGCAGCTGGAGGAGTGTGACACGTTCAGGTGAGAGACAGCTGCCTCAGAATGGGTTTGGAAAGTGTTTCCACAGCTCCAAAGTGCAGAAGGTTTGTAATTTTGTCATCTGGCATTTGAAGGTTCAAAAGTCTGGCAGAGTTCATTTGGAATTCAGGAGAAAAGTTTTAAATTCCTGTAATAAGTATGATTACAAACAAATTTTTTTTTCCTTTTTTTTTTCTCTCCATTTTTTTCCAAGTGGAGCATAAATAATTTTTTTTTAACTTAATCCTTTAAAATCTTAATAAATAAATACACAGATGTACACTTTTGTGGTCTCAAAAGGAGATTTCTAAATGAGTGATGTTCTAAAGAGAATCTTTAGCTAAAGTGAGGTAGTTCCTTTTTTCCAAATGGAAAACAGAATACATCCCTGCTCCTACTAGATCCTCAGACTGAGGGACACGGTTCAGAAAAGCTCTGAGAGTTAGACTAAGCTTTAATGAGACTTCAAGCGAGTCTTAAATTATTTCTGAATGGAGTTCAGAAGATCATAGTCGAAGCATGGTTTTCTGTTACAGGATTTGTCTGTTCCTGCTATTTCTTGTTATTTGATCCCTTTATGCCCAAAGTGTTCTACATACTTTGGCTCTTCTGTGCTAAATCTTTTAATTCAGAGTGCAAGGATTCAATGGAAATTTAAGTGAAATATAGCCAGACTGCTCAGCAATTTGAAGGATTAAGTCTTTTTCATATAACCCTAGTTCTCTTTGTTAGAGCACTACCACTTATTTTCTTTTCACTCTTTGTTGTTGTTGTTTTGAATACGAAAGTTCTGGAAGGATGACGTGAAAAGTTGAATGCTTTTTAGCCAGATTCCTGTTCTAACCGATGCTTGCCTCTAAAAAAATTTCTCTAATAATTCACAAAAAGCAGAATGTGGCATCTTAATGCTTTTCATTCTTCTTAGTTTCCCAAACCTCTTCTCTGTGTTTTGACATCAAACAGTTCAAGCTTTTCTTCCTTCTGAGAGCTACAACTGCAAAAACGTTTAAAACCGTCAAACCAGAAAGTTGTTTTGCAGTGAATCAGTCTTCCAAATCACAGTCCTAGAACGCTGAGCCAACATTTATCCATTCCTTATTTGCCAAACAACTTATCATAAGCCTCAGGAAGATTTAGCAGGACATTAAGGATGGCTAAAGATTGTAAAAATATTGATAAGGGGATGGTAAATGTATGCTTTCATTTAGGCAAGTAAACAAAGAGAATTGTACTTACAAAAATCTGATAAACATAAGTGTGAGGGGGAGGAGATCCACGTGGCCAAGTAACTCAGTGTGCTTGTGAGGTACAAATCATTGTAAAACCCTTCTCCTCACATGTTTAGATAACATGTGCAGTGCAGGTGTCATATAGAACAGAACTGAGTTCAGAGTGTTTTTGCCAAGGAATTCAAAGTGGAGACCCTCCCCACCTTCAGCTTGCAATAAGGTCAAAGTCATTGCTGTGAGAGTAGATTGTCATCATCAGCGTGAAGCTTTTTGGGATTTCTGGTTATCATGGACTTGCCAGGATATTCATGATCTCAGCAATGTCAAAACGGAAGACGAAGGCATTCAAAGAGATGTGTGGGTACTCAGTATCTCTGCAGATCTAGATCCTTAGTGCACACTCTTAAATGAAACAAGTGACTGGTCTGAGAATTAACAGCTTCAAGAAAATTTGCTTGGAATTTTTAACATTGTCCCTCCTATGTAAAACCGTTGATTTTGCCCTTTTTGGAGCTTTCCTGGTGCTCAGCAGTGAGAACAGCAATACACAGCTTAAAAGAGGTGTTATGGGAGGAGCAGCTGCTTTAACACAAAAGTCCACATACAAAAATATTCTCACTTTGTAAAACCAGTCAAGGAAACCTGTTACCAATTGCATTAATAATTCAAATAATCTGTGGGTGGAAATTACGAGTTAAAAAAAAAATCAAAACAAGAGTAGTTGGAGTCATATGAAAGTTGATTTAAGGTACTTTCATTAAAGTTTCTAGGAGTAATTTGTAGTGATATGGTACTGATTTTTTTTTTCTGTTTTTTGCCATTAGACCAAAACAGCACTCTGATTCTTTTTAATGGGTTTTAGAAACATCTGTTATGATACCAAGCAAAAAGGTACTTAATCTTAAGTGACACTATTTTCCATTTAGAATGCAGTTTGCAACATGAATACTAATCTCTTAGCAAATGATATGCCACCTTTACCTTATTTATTGCAGACATATTGGCATTATTAGCTATGCTGAATCACTGTGACATCCTATGGGACGTAATAATTGCTTGCTGTGTGAAGTAATCACAGTATATTCCTTGGGATTATCACATGTTGAAGTAAACAATAGCTCAGAAAAGTGTTTTCTCCTGGGGAAACTGGCTGCTCGTGGCTTGGGAGGGTGCACTGTTCACTGGGTGAAAAACTTGCTGCATGGCCAGGCCCAGGGAGTTGTAGTGAATGGAGTCACATCCAGTTGGTGGCCACGCACAAGAGGTGTTTAAAAGACGTGTGGATGTGGCACTTGGGAACACGATTTAGAGTGGACTTGGCAGTGCTGGGTTATCAATTGAGCCCACTGATCTTAAAGGTCTTTTCCAAGACCTCAGCGGTTCTGTGACCTTTTTCTCTTGACAGACTGGTGAAAGAGACCCACTGTCTTTTATTCATTAGCCCAGTTGAGTGAAGGCACTTATACAGACTGATTTGTAATTGCTCTTTCAGTCAGTAGGTTATAGACAATTGACAATTTTCCTCAAATAGAATGCTAGCAGTTATTTACTGGGAGACTGTTCAGTTTCTGAAGGACCTCTGTAACAAAAGTAAATATGCTTAAAGTGGCTCCACATGGAGTTAGTGAAAGTCCAGCTAGACTTACTAACTTATGACCAGCATCAGTAAATTTGATTTTTTCTGCTTATATTAAAAGCAATTTACAGAGCAGAGTAGAGAAACACCTTACCTGAGTACTTGGGTATGTTAAGTTGAAAGTAAAAGTAATTTTATACTCCAATATATTTTATTTTTTTCAATATTCATGGAATCTTCATCTTCTACCATCTCACTTCAATATTCATGGAATCTTCATCTTCTACCATCTCACTTATTGAAAGGGTGATTGATCTTCTGGCCACCTCTCTGGCAGCCTTAGAAACCTCTGGTTTTCCAAATACCTTCTCTGTCATTCTGGATCAGAGCCTTTTGAGTCTTTACCAAATATTCACATGAAGCCTTGACATATTGGGTTACTGTTTTATCAGACTATCTGTTCTGTCTTGTGGGGTGAGAAGCATTAAGTTGCATCCAATGATTGCACCTAATTCCCAGTGATTTAGGAATGGGAAGTTTTAAAGCAAATGAGTGAGACACGTATCTAATTCCTCCTGTGTTCGGTTTTTGTATGTTGATTTCCACTGGATCTAATTCTTTTCTCTGAGCAGTGCAATTGCATGAACTTTAATATTATTCCTTCTGCTGCACAGCAAAACTGAAAACATCAAGTACACACAGAGAAAAGCCCTTTCTCTTCCCTCCCTTCTTCATTTCACTTTCATTGGCTCATGAAGGCTGATGACCCCCATGTCAGATGATAGCTGAGCATGACACATTTTCTTCCTAATGTTTATTACTTTTATTTCTAAAAGACATTTAGATCACAGGCCCAAATAAGAGCTTTTAGCTAAGTCTGGTCTGTTCCTGGAAAATATCCAGAAGATGTGGTATCCAGCTACCAGAAAAGATCAGGACACTTTAGTTGCAAGGTCTGGAAAGATTCAGTTCATTCAACCCAAGACATTTGCAGAAGCATTTACATGTTAGTGATCCCTTGCTGCTGTCTAGTGGCTCTTCCAGTGCTGTGCAACTCCTCACTGCCCTCTGCATTTTCCTTTCCCCAAGCAATAATGTTTAAAGTTGAAAACAAGCCCAAACCAGCAACATCTTTCCCAGCATCCAACCATCCCTTTTGATTTTCAAGACTAATATAATTACTTTCTTCCATTCAGTAGCACCAAGATCTGCATTATTCTAAGTTAAAATGTCATTCTGAGTAATGTAAGACTTTTATGGTGTGAATTTCTTCTAATCTTCCCTAACATGCAGATCTGTGCTCTGTAAAGTCCTTAAAAATTTATTTTGATCCCAGAATCCCTTTCTAGGGATTCGTGGACATGGCTTGCTAATGAAATAAATACATAAACTGGCTTTTGGTGTTTAGGGGATGACTGGTTTACATTCAGATTGTTGGTTTATTCTGTGACCCTGGATTCTGCAAGTTAAAGTCATGGTGTAGAAAAAGTTGTAAGGAGTTGCTAAGAGTTTTGGAGCACTGTCCTTACTCTCCTTTTGTTGTACTATCTGCTGAAATGTCTAATATATAAATACTCCTGAAAGCATCTCCCTCTCAGAAAGAAAAAAACATGGTAAAAAGTAGTTTTAAAGAACGGGGAGAAAAAAAAAAAGAGAAAAGGCAAGAGGACCTTTCATATATGTGTATATTTTTATATATATATATTTCTGTGAGTATACATATTTGCTATACCATTTTGCTTTGTGCAAAGTACTCTTATTGGTTTATAAATATATATATCAGTAGATATATATGAGTGTACTTAGCAAGACCAGAAGTCCTGCACTGTATTCTGTGTGTCTTTGCTATTACAAACTTACTGGTGCATTATATTTATTAAAAATCAATATGTCTTTTACAGATACATCCCCTAGACAATTGCTGTCTTAACGTTCTGCCTCTAAAGAATGAGACTCTCCCATTCAGCCAAAATACCATTTTCTAGCTTGAACTCTTGGACTCAATTTGTTTTTAAAGAGAAGTCATCCATAACAGTAACAGATATGGTAGCAGTTTCTTTATAAGGAAAGAAAAAAGTCTATTTGGGAGACTTAAGATGAAAAGATTAGAAAAGTGCAGGGGTAGTGCACAGTGCACACAAGCTTATTCTGCCTATTTAATTTCTAAGCAGATGAAAATATTGTCGTTTGATATGGCATAACTAAATGAAGCACCCAGAGCAAATATAATCCTGAACCTTGCACAGATTGGATCATCGGTTATAAGAAGTAGGGGGATGTGAGCGAAAACTGGGTCCTGAAAGAATCTGTAGAGTTGGTTTTCTCATTGTTTCTAAAGACTTGTATATGGTCTTTTGCCTTTGCTCTGCTTCAGTCATTTGAAAATCCCTTCTGGTCTGGAAGCTGTGAGGTCCTCATACCAGGGAGTTTGTGAGCTACACACATATCCAGGAGCACTGGGGAGCATCGTGCAGAGAGACCTCCCCTTTCCCTTGGGTGCAGAGTGCTGCTGGGACACTGCACTGGTGTCCAGCTGATCCCTTTGGCATCAGGGATTCAGAGCTTCTTTGATCAAACATTAATGCTGCATAAAGCTGCTTTCAGACATTTCGGGGGGTCCAGTTCAGAGCTTGTTTTTGGGTGAGACTATGACACCTTCTATATTCTTGTACCAGAGGAGGTTCAGGTCGGACATCAGGAAGAATTTCTTCATGGAAAGGGTTGTCAAGCATTGCAACAGACTGCCCAGGGAGGTGGTGGAGTCGCCATCCCTTGAGGTGTTGAAGAGATCACTGGACACGACAGTGTCACGGTCTATCTGACAAGGTGGTGTTCAGTCAAAGGTCGGACTTGATGATCTTGGGGGTCTTTTACAACCTAAATGATTCTGTGTGATTCTTTGATATTGCATCAGTCTATTTAACACAATCTCACGAAATGGCCAGCAGCAGACACCTGAAGGCAAGTGTAAGAATAAAGTAATTGTGCAGAGATACTTCCTCAAAACATTCTGTTTTCCACAAGTCTATGTTTTAAAGACATCCTCTGATGGATTTTTCTTCCATTAATTTTTCCTACTGGTGGGTTTTTTTTTTTAATTTACGTAAGCAATTACCAGCCACAATGCTTTGGGGCAAAGAGTGTCTCAGCCTATCTATATATTAAGTTTAGACACAGCATTAAGCTAAAGCTGCTGGTTTTGAATGGCATTTGGGTTATCAACTTGAAACACAGGCAGACAAGTTCTTAGGGTGCAGTTATAAAGATAATTCCTTACAGTATGAATTGCAGTCTCCTAAAATGTGCTAGCTTGATGAGTGGACTATCCCTTGTTGATTCTGGGGGCAGTTAGTAGGTTAGTAATTCACTTGTCCCAGTCTTTAGTTTGTTATTCATAAGAAAAAAGTCCAAGCACAGCAGGAGTCTGGCTGGCAAATGGGGCTTTTCCACACTGACACAAATTGAGCAATAAAAGGTTGCCTGAGTAATTGGTCCCCACTTTCTGTGCTGAAACTCCCAGTACCTACTTTGTCAGGCTGGAAACTGGATTGCTTGCCTTGGACTGAAAGGAGTAGTTGGAAGAAGATAAATTTTAAATATTATTGCCAATTCTCAAGGGTTTCTCTACTGCTATGGACCAACACAGCACTCCAGCTTCTAAATTTCTAGTGGATCTCTGCTTCTCATGTCATAGGGTCAACCAAAGTCTGGAAAGGCAGAAATGTTACAGTACCTGTGAAAAATTATTGGAGACTGACATAAATGAGCTCAGACAGGAGACACATTGAAGGACCACAGTCAAGGGAAGGTTGCAACTATCAGTCCACACAACCCTGTGCAAATGTATATACAACATCATTATGAGTATTTTTATTTGTATTGGTTATTGTAAAAACGGGAGAAATACTGTTTAGGGTGTTTTCAGTCCCAAAAAAAAAAAAAAAAAAGAGATAATTGTTTAGTTCTTTGTCCAGCTCTTTGTCTGGACTGGAAGTTTTCACAGTCACGAAATAGGAATAGCAAAAAGTCATTTACTGTGTTGACCCAAAAAAGAACCTTTGGGTCCATGAGTAGTTGGCAAAGAAAAACACCAACAAAAATTCTCCTCCAAACTACAGACTGCTAAGAAAATGTACAGCAAAAGAAACTTTTGTGCCAGAGGGTTCTTTCCAGTAGTCTAAGCATCTACAGTAAATTCCCTACGTGCTGTTCATTTAAGTTCAAATCATCTGAATTATTGAATATGACAGAGAAAGCCACCCCCATCTTAAAAAGAGCTGCACACTCCTAGGGGCTGTAGAATTCAGGGAACAGAAGTAGTGCCAGATCCTTCTGGTGCCATCCCACTGATGTCAACAGATTTCCATCTGCATATCTGACAGCAGAATTTAAGTCCTCATTTTTATGTAAAAGAAGTCTTTATGCTAGTATTAAGAAGCCAGACCCTTACATGCTGAATTTAAAAATGTCAGTCCCCTAAGAACTGACTGTAGACAAAAGAGTAATATATGTATATGAAAGAAAAGCCATGCTCAAGGCTTAAACTTGTTTCAGACATTAAAAAAAAATATTATGTCATCTAAAAAAAACACTTGTACTTCAGTAAAAATGTAGCAAAGATCTTAAGGCAAAAATAAAATAAAATAAATAATAAAATAAAATAAAATAAAATAAAATAAAATAAAATGAAATAAAATAAAATAATAAAATAAAATAAAATAAAATAAAATAAAATAAAATAAAATAAAATAAAATAAAATAAAATAAAATAAAATAAATTAAATAAAGTAAAGTAAAATAATAATATGTTTCTGGATGAAACTTTCACACAAATGGAAAATACACTGAATATGCACGGAGTTCAGTGTATTATGAAACCTTCACTGTACTGGGTGTTCCATATGTGGCTTTATGTGACTGACGACATATTTGGTCATAGACACTGAGACTCAGCTGAGATTAGAGACCAACAAATATAATCTCTAAATAAACATTTAGCAGAGGAAGTGTTTTCATCCATCCCACCTTGGAGAGTTTTCAGTCCAGAGACAGAAGGCAAACAGAACCTCACAGGAGATCTGTCACTGTCTGGTGGTTGTGATCCCCAATCCATTGCAGTAAACTCAAATACACCTTGTGACACTCTTCCCTGGCATTGTAAAGATCTTCCCTGGAATTAATTCAATCTCTTTAAAAAGACATTTTTCAGGAATAAGTCCCATCAGGAGTTTGTCAAGTAGGAAACGTCCAGGGTTCGCTCAGTCAGGTAGAGTGCACCTATCCTGTTTTGAAGGGGAAAACAGTTTGCTAAATAGTCTGTGAAAACTCTTAAACTAGTTCCTGATACCTAGGAATGTTTCTGATGAAGTCTAGTTGTTTAAATGTTTGCATAAGTGTTTATTTTCCATTTAATCCATTCCTACATTAAGAATCCACAAGACATCAATAAAATGCAGAATGAAGGACCATCACTTTTCCTTTTCTGAGATCTGACCTGAATATTGATCTTTGCTTGATTGATCAAGCACATGATCCATCTTCATGTTGCACACAAAGGACATAGTTTTGTGACACCAAGGACTATGCAATCAACAGATATAAAGGTGAATTACTTTTTATAAAAAATACATTGGAATGGGTCTCCTAAGCCTGAAAATGCCCAGAAATTTAGCATTCAGGTAAAATCAATCTGCCTGTGTGGAGAGCAGAGAACTGCTCAAGTCCTGCAGTTTTTCACACTGTTACCACCAGAGATTCATGAAAGTCAGAGTTTTGATTCCTGGACCCCAATGAAAAGTGGCAATACTGACATGCTTACCCCTGCTTTTCCCTAAAGATGTTACTTAGAACAACTCTGTTCCTGAAGTAGACATCCAGTGGAAATGTTTGCATTGAGCTTTCTTGTCCAAAGTCAACAAATAACAAAGGTGAAGAGCAACCTGGAACCGGGTGCTCTAATTTCCATGCTATAAACATAACTAATACTTTTGGTTTAGTTTCCAGCCTGGGTTTTTTAACTTTTTTTTTCTTCATTCCAGTACTGCACAGTATGTATGATACTGATGCATGCGTGAGCTTCATGGGGATGTAAAATCAAGATATTGGTTATTTGCAGCTATTAACAATCCTGTACCAGTCTCAAAGACTAATTTCTGCTCTTTTTTTCCATCAAAAAAATTAAGCATGATTAATTATAGCCTAACCACACTGTCAGCTATGTGCACTGTTCCTGCTTGATGCCTCTTCCTAACAGTTGTTTGGTCTTGCTCTGCATTTTTAGAGAGCAGCTGAATCCTCCTCCAGGGTGTCCTTCAGGAAAACAAATAAACAAAAAAGGGTGAACTTTAGGGGGTATTTTTTTGTGAAATTTACCTAATCAGTGACAATTTTTCCTAGATGAATGAATTATTTTCTGCAAAATACCATCAGATATCTGACTCTTTATCAGTTCACTATGAGCAGTCAAGAGAAATATTTATTCAGTAATGTTAAGCCATTTCAGAATGTCTATAAACAGAAAAATAAATGCCTTATCCAAGACTATCAAGAACACAAGCAACTGTATCACAGTGATCAGAAGCTTGAGTATAGAAACCTGCTAAATCTTCAACTGTAATTTTTGATTTTATGTCATAGATTCATTTCCTAAAAAATGAAAATGCGTGGATGTTGCACTGAAAAACTGCTATAGGATAAATCTTCCCCACATTGTGGATCTTCTAGGTGTTTCATGAGAAAAATCTAAGTGTAGTCAACCCCGTCTACATGATCAAGATAAAAGGGAAACAGATATCTTTTTTTCACTGCCCACCTGATTTTAATTTTTCCACGGGAAGACATTGTAAGAACTCCTGTTGTGGAATCCATTCCCTTTCCTTTTGTTGTTATTGGCAGAAATCCTCACGTAGTTTTTTTCAGAAGGTAATTATCTTTCCCATGAAGAATTGCTCCCAGTTAATTATTGTGAACTGTCAACTGTATTTGAGGTGGTTGTAGGAAGAATTCACCATTTTCCCCTTTCCGGGCAGGATTGTCTTTCATTCTTCACTTAGCACAGAATGCACAAGCTGCTAATCTGACTCTTAAAGCAGAAGGTGTTAGAATAGTTTTATGGTTAAAGTGACCTGTTTTCAGCAGTTGTGAATGAATGCAATCATTGATTTCAAGTCAAATAGACTGAGATATCCGCAAGAGCCTCAGATATCCAGAACCATTCCTGACTGGAATTAAAAAAATTAAAAATTAAAATGTCTTCAACAACAACAGAGTATAAGCAAGAAAATGTAAACTGAGACATGGAAATTTAATAATTTTTTCCAAAGATATACAATATCATTAAAATTTATTTAAAAAATAAATATTTAATCAGATGTTTGGAACCCAATGTTTTCTCAGAAAACAAGGGAATTATGATTCCATTAAACTGAAAATAGTTGAGTGACTTCTGAAAGAAATATAAGAACATTTCCTTGCCCAGTGTATTCAATTGTTCCAGAGATGTTTTGTAAATTACAGCAAGTATTATTCAATAGGGTATTAAAAAAAAAAAAAAGCTGGATATATACACAAAGTAAACTTTTCCTAAAAGACCTGAAAATATACTGGATTTAAGGATTCTTTGAAATAAAATAAATATTCTTCAATATTTAATTGGGAATTTTATTTTATTTTTAATCACACTATCAAAGAGAATGGAAGTCCTGTATCAATTTTTTTGTTGTTTGATGTATATATAGGGTGATGAATTCTTTTGGTAAAGAAGCAGTTAGTAATATGTAGCTGGCAACTCACAGAGTGATGCAACAATTTGAGTCAAACATGGTTTCTGAACACATCACTCAACTAAGAAAAATTTTTTTCTCCTATATGTACCTCTTAGATATGTTTGAAATGCTAAATCACCTACTTGCAGAAAATGTCAGCAAATGTTTTAGTTCAGTATAAGAACACATTTCCAAAATTTATTGCAAAAATGAAAAATATGTTACTTAGTAATATTACTTAATATTAATATTACTTAGAAATTATACAGTTTGGGTTTTAGAATCTCTCATTCTTTTTTTTCTTTTTTAGTCCTATATGATTTAAAAAATCTGTTATTATGGGACACTGCAAAAAAGATCAATAGTATTACATTCATATTAATTTTTAATCACTGAAAGAACACTATTATTCTGTTTGGTTGGGCACAAATGTTTTTGTCGTATCAAAATGTTTTCTCTTGACCCTGAGGATGTCCTTTGTCTGTCATGTTTCACACTCTGTGTGCTTTTTATTTTCACATTAGCTTCACCAGCCATTTTTCAAATTTGGGAGCATGTTCTGGAAAATTGGTAGGCAATCTGCCTGGAGGAAGAACAACACAAACAACATAAATTTTGTTTTTGACAAATAATCATGGACCATGAAGTAATGTATGATGGAGAGGACCTCAAAGGTGTCTAATTCAACATCCTGCTCCAAGTGGGGTCATCTCTGAGGTCAGAACAAGTTTCTTAGGTCCTCATTTAGTCAGGATGGAAAACCTTGAAGGGCGAAAATTGCAAAAGCTCCTTGGGCAACTTGCACCTTTACATGATTGTCCACACAGTGAAAAAACTTTACATCTGGTCTGAATCTCTCATGTTGTAGTTTATGCCTGTTTTCTCTTTTCCACCCACCCTACACTACCGTGATGGGTCTGATTGTGTCTTCAGACTGACTCAACTGCTGTCAGATCCCCTCACATCTTTTCTTCAGGCTTAACAAGCCCAGTTTCCTCAGTTTCTCTTCATGGTTCAAATACTTCATCCTCCCCCCCCATCAAATTATTAAAATATTTTTTAAATGAGCACTTCATAGAAATCTCTTCAGAGTACATTCCCCCTGAGATTTTTTTTTTTAATAGAAGGATGCCTGATCCTACCCACAGATGATGTTACTGTGAACAATTCAAAGATGATAACCACCTCCTCTTGTAGATGTTTGAATGCATCTCATCTGTGCACTCTAAGATCAAGTCTTACCCTACATCCCTTTGTAATTTTCCTGGAGATTCCTTCCTTGAGATTGTAAATTCAGCACTCACAGAGAGTAAATTTACAAATATTGCTTTTATGGAGAAAAGCATTCTCATGTTCACAGCAATGACAGTAATTACCTCACTTTAGCCTCTGTTACATCAAATAACCCTCACTTAAAGTTCATGACTCTGCTTTCCTCTAAATTCACCATTACCTCCCTTATCACACTAAGGATGTGTTTACCACCTGACAGGAACTATGCCCAAGTTAAAGGTTTCCTAAGAAGATCCCCTTTTCCTTTACTAAGCTGAACATTCTGCCACCTGTGGCAAGCAAATGTTAGGGACAGCTCTGACTGCTCATCTGCCCACTCTGGTTTGTTTGTAAAATATTAGCAGCAAATATTGCTCTCTATGTGCACCTTGAAACCACAAAAAGTACTTGGAAAAATTCACCCACTGATCCAGTGAATTGAATCTTCCATCCTTATAGCAAATATAATTGAATTGGCTGTTATGGTGGCTGTTTTCAATTATTGCCTCAGAATTTATTGGCTTGTCTTCCTGCTAGGGACCTTGAGAGTTAGGCAGGAAATTCTATCAGTGAATGTCTTTTAAGAAAACTGTTGTGTTAGGTAGTTAAATTTGAATAATTAATATAATTGTAGTTAAAAGTACACCTTGGCCTATTGCCATTGCTGAGGAGCAGCTGAAGCAGCAATTAGGTGGGAGGCCACACAGAACCTAAAATGGTGGTAGATACCCATTTCTAGGCTATTGATCAATATCTCATATCCCTGATCAATAAAGTCCATTAGGTCTAGAAAGTTGCTTGTCCCATCCTAAGGTAAGATACCTCAGGATGTGACCACCTTCTTCTTTCTAATGGTGATAAAGCAATACCCCCAGATGGTGGGTTAACAAGGCAAAAAACAAGAGAAAAGTCACGGTACTGTAACTTCAGGGACTTTGTGCAATGTAGAGCTGGACTTTGCACAAATAATGGGCCTCTGATTTCGGTGCAGCCAAGGGAATCCAGCTACAAACCTCTGCTAGACCTTTGGGACAAATTCTGGTAGTGATGGCCATGGAGCTAACAGGAGCTCAGCACAAGTCAGCGCCTGAACGCAAGTCAAGGGTGGCAAGATAATTTTATAACCTCAGCTGCAAAATCCACTGTCTGTAATATTTTGGAAATTTAAGCCAGGTAATTTAAAGCTAGATTGCAAAACCCAGTCACACACATGAACACAGGACAGACAGACTTTTCACAGAAACCATCTTGCTTTTGCTGCTGATGGCAAGACTGGGGGAAAAATCCCGTCTGTGCATCCAGAGCAGGCTGTGACCTTCACCGAGAAGAGACACTGTGAGGGAAGCAGGGTGTGAAATTGGAGTTACCTGCTGTAATTTTGCAAAATTAAAATGAGATGAGCAGCCAGTGTTTCTAGCCAGCTTCTTGCAGATCAAAGCTGGGCTGCTCTGATCCTGCAGCTCACGGGCGTGTTCGTAATGAAAAGGATTTGCAAGCTGACATCGAAATGCCATCCCCTTGCAAAACTGTTGCCCTTGACAAAAAGGGATCAGAGGGTCACACTGTTCTCCATGCTGAAAGTTTATTACACAGGCTGATGCTCAAGCAAAACTTTTTAGGGGGTTTGCTTCATCTATCATCCATGTCGTGCCAAATATCCAGCCACCTGAGTTGGCAGGTGTTGAAGACAGGACAGCTCTCTCCCTCCTATCTCCCCTGCAGAGACTGATCCAGGAGATAGCCTAGGAGGATGCCCAAACACATGGAACCTCAAGCACAACCAGGCTCTGCTCCAGCAACAACAGTTACACGAGGAAAACTTTACTAAGCATTCAAAAAAGTAATATCTAGTTTTCTCCTCACCTGTAGGGGCAAACTACACATCACAGATGGATGCTGCAACAAACCAGGTATGAAAAGTATACGGTGAGAGCAACTCTCATCACTTATCTTCTGAGCACTGATGCTTTTCAAGCAATTACAGCTCACATCCTTCCTCTGCCAGGCATGTGCCCTAACCACTAGACAGTCATGATTCTTTTTCCTCCTTTCCGGTAGCCTGATGAATCTTTAATTCCTTCATAAAAATTGGATCAGCTTCAGCAAGAAGACTTGTCACAGCCTCCCATTTTGGTGACTAAATTTATTTCCATTAATCTGTTGCTTGCAGCTTTTTACTGCTGCTGACTTGCTTGCTTGAAGGAATTTTTGCTGACACAATTGTGTTGGCTGTTCATTTGCCAGACTGTCCTTGGGTACAAACATCTGACCTGTTGACCAATTTCATCAAGCTTGAAAGATGGATAGAAGTTTTGTAGATAATTGAGTCCTGACAAACATTATAGAGATGGACAGGTGGATAGAGAGGAAAGGATTAATCAATTCGGGGAAAGGAAGAGGAGTCAGAACTCAAGTGTCAGCCTTTCTGCTTAGCCCTGGGATTGCTTCATGTTGCAGCCAGGATGCAGCTGTACCTTTGCTGCCTCTTGTGCAAGGATATGACATTTGGAAGAGTAACATGATGAATTTCAAATTCCAGCAGTTCAGGGATCAGTCCTTCTGATGACAGAAACTCTCTTTTCCTCCTTGCAAGCCCCTGGAAGTTAAACGAGATGATGTTGTGGGCTCTCATATGTCTACTTGTCTACTCCTTGGGAAAAAACCCAAAACATTAATAAAAATATTAAAGAATAACTGTTAAATAAATATTTAAAAGGGCATAGGCATCTTGAAACATCATGGATTTATTGCAGAAAGTACCTTAAGCAATATTTTAAAGAAATAAATAAAATATTTTAGGTTCACACTTGACACCAGTAGTAGAATTCTTATACAGACAGGAAGAAAGGAAGCATGAAGGTAAGGAAACAAACAATGCTTTGATAGGGAAATGAAATCTGTGTCAGGAGCCATATTAAACTTCCTTCAGTTAAACTATGTTGAGGTACTTAATTGAGATTTTTTCTCTCTTCACAGCAGTGTCATTTGAGATGAGTACCAAGCACCTTAGGAGATCTTTCAGGAATGAGAAAAAAATGCTTAAATACTTGATTTTGGCAAGAAATGTTAATAACCTCTCTCCAAATTTCAGTCATGTTTTCTGAAACATTTTAAAATAGACAATGATTTATTTTTCTCTTCTCTGTATCTCCCTTAAGGACCCATCTCATTTTCTCCCATACCAGTGATCAACCCCTTAGATTCTTCATTTCAATTAGTCTAATATTCACTTCCTCCTTCAGATATGCTACATGGTGGATGTTACCCATTTTCATGTATCAAGTGCCAGAGCTATCTTTCCTTTCTAATTCTAAATTATCTATCTTTAATACATCTGCACCTTGCCCCCAAAATAATTTAATT
Organism: Myiotriccus ornatus; assembly: GCA_036023395.1. Classification (NCBI taxonomy): domain Eukaryota; kingdom Metazoa; phylum Chordata; class Aves; order Passeriformes; family Tyrannidae; genus Myiotriccus; species Myiotriccus ornatus. Next base: position 69,282,695 of record JAYRBT010000139.1, on the reverse strand, counting down.
TACTCATCAACCAAATTTGGAGTGAGAGGACCAATCAGTCAATTCAAATGTGAGTTTATATGTAACTTGTTAGTTCAGTCTCTTGGGAAGGTGGATGAAGCCTGGTGTGGCTCTCAGTGGTGCTGTTTGTTAGTGCACTGACTCTAACAGGTGTGTACAATAACTGATCTAGTTTAAAATGTGATAACCTGACGTGATCATGAAAGCAGAATGCTACTGCTTCAAATCAAAACTCACTCTTAGTGAAAGCAAAAGGCTCTTTGAGATACCCAGTGGTTGAAACAAATAATAAGCATAGTTGAGGAGGACCAGACTCCTCCTTGAAGAGAAAGATCCTGCAGCTGTTCTTTGCATTCATTGATTTTTTTATAATATAAGATCCATGTTTACTGTAACCCTGTCATTTAGTAACATGGCAATTAACCTTGTCTTTAATTGGGAAGTAAAAATAAAACCCCTATGAATATTTCATCCCAGTGGGGGTCTTCATTTTGAAACTTAAAGGGAGTAACCCTTCTTGACATGTCTCATGAATTTTGTCTCTTACATTTCCATAGTAATAGTCTCCACAGCGAGCCATCACTCATACTATCTCCATATTAACTCAGAGAATTAAATAGAATCAAAATATTTAAGAGATCAGCAAATAATCTTGAAGTGAGCTTGTTTAATACAATATATCCTAGAATTTTCAGCTGCTGAAGGACAACTTAATTTCTAGATTAAGCAGTAGCTTTGCTGCCCTTTACAATTCCGGATATATTCTGATCCCTTCTCATGCTGATCTGATTATTCAGTACAATATGTGGGTTCACTTTCTTCCTTAGAGGAATAAAATATTACTCAGCATGAGGATATTTTCCTAACATTCCAAAATCTGGCAGATATCAAATAAAAGAAGGTAATACACTACAACAAATGAACGAACTGGTGACTACATTTTGAAAAGAGTAAAATTGAGTCTAGGCAATCCAATAGAATATATTGATATCAAAAAAGAAGTAGGTGTTTCATAGACCGCCTCTCTTGTGGGAGTAAGAAGAGAGATGAATAAGGTTATTCTGTTAACTCACTGATAGTGGGCTGGATTTTCTTTTTTTTTTTTTTTTTTCTCTTTTTGAAGCACTGGTTCAAACTTCATTATTCACTCAAGTAAATCTTACTTCTTCAATTAGGTTTTCAACAACATTTCTGGGACTTCCACCAGCTGGGAACAATGTCTAGCTAGCATGTAACATAGCCTCTTTTTTACCCATTCAAAGGAGACTGTTAAAGTGTATTTATGTTCATAAAAGAAGATGTGTGGAAGCGTGAATGCCTTGCTGAAAGGGAAGTCTGTCCATCTACACCAGGAGAAAACACAGAGAAATAAAAACATTAAGCAACCTGGTCAAGTGGGAGGTGTTCCCGCCTAAGGAAGGGAGGTTGGAAATAGATGATCTTTAAGGTCCTTCTGACCCAAACCATTCCGTGATTTTATGATTCATTGATTCTATGATTACTGGGAAAGAAACAAACTTGCCCTTTTCTGAACAATTTTTTTTTTTTAAAGATCCTTGGACCCCAGATCTGAAAATGGCAGCAAGTTTGGAAACGTACAGCTTGTGGAAGTACAAAGAGGAAAGCAAGCTGCAAAAATCGAAACCAACACACCACCCCTTTCCATTTCTTATGGTGTTGAAGGCAGCCCAGTTCACTGTGGATATAACATGACTAACTAAATGCATGATGAGTTCAATTTGCTCTGCTTTGCAAAAGGGGGAAAGCAGAAGGGGCAGAGCAGGAAGGCTCGAAGCTTTCTCTGGCAGTACCAGGGGCAACTGGCACAGAGCTAAAACCTCCTGTTTTGCCTTCTGGCTTCCCTTAGTTCCTTCGGAACTTCCCATCAGCTACTGCTCCTGTCACTCAGTGACAAGCCTGACATTATCAGCTTATCTCTTTGGGGCAGGAAGACACTCCAGCACATATTTCTTATTCAGAGCCAGTGGTTGCAGACGTAATGCCAGAGTGCGAACCAGAAAGAGGGAGATTACGACAGGTGGAGGAGGGGTGCTGAGCCAGGGAATGAGCAGGGAATTATAACTTCGCAGAGCAAGTGGGTTATGAGAGGGCAATTAAGGGAAGAAGCAAAATAAAGCATGTCATGGAATCCTGGGAAATAGGAAGAAAAATCCTTTTTATTTTGGTGAAACCAGTTAGACCCCTGTGATAGGGGTAAGCCCCCAGGAGGTCAAACCCGTAGGAGGTAAGGCCATGTCTTGCATTAAGTCTTTGAATATTAAGAAAAGGTTAAAAAGAGCACCCTCGACAGCTACATCAGAGATAAGTAACTCTGAAAAAATATTAACAAGGCTACGAATATGTAGGACTGACTTGCATATTAGACTAATAAGCTAAATTATTAATTAGGTAGATTGTTAAAATGCATTTAAAAGAACACAACTAATAATCATATGTTTTAACTATGACACAGTAGAAAAGAGTTTTAAAAGATCGTGGAGACAGAAGTTATTTCTCACAACCCCATCATTCAAAAAAAACCAAACAAAAACAACCAATCACCAGCTCTCCCCCCAAACAAACAAACAAAATTAACAACCTGTAGTGGCTTCTAAAGTAATTATTTTTAAATGCAAAGTAATGAACACAGGAGAAAAATTCTCACTGTAATAAAGGGAGGTAATTTTTAAATTAGCTTTTTCCAGCCTGGAAAAGATTGAAGAGTCACTGTTCCTGGTTTCTTCAGAAATTCTACTCAGTAATGATGAGCTTTTATAAAGGTAAATAGATCAACACTGTTAAAACAGTAGAGAATAAACCAAGAAAAACGTTTACGCAAATGTAAAAGGAATACTGTCCCTTTATAAAAATTCATGTCTCCACCTCAAAAACAAGATAGAATAGGGGAAAAAAAAAAAAAGACATTTAAGAGCAAGATCATGAAAACCCTTCCCTATAAAGAACCATCAAGTATTTTGAGACTTTTCAGATGAGAAAAGTGAGGGAAAGTATGATAGAGATGCACAAACTCATGACCTGCATGGAGATAGAGAATGAGGAATGAGGAATGGTCAGGAGAAAATTCTTGTGTTATTCACTTTTAGAAACAGAAAAACAAATAAGCTGGTCTGAAACTAGTAGAATTAAGCACTTTTTTTCACCCAGTATAGGATTACACAGTGGAATTCAAAGCCATAGGATTTTCAGAAGGTCAGATACAAAAATAGGTTCAAAAGCAGACACATTTGTGGGAGAAAGTTCCCGTGGCAGCTATTAAACACACTGCTATAAATCCATCCTGCAGCAAAGATTGCAAAGGAGGAGAGAAGGTGGGAAGGCTGGAGGGACACACCACTCTGAACACTGCTTTGACGTTGGAGCAGGTGTTTTATGTAACATCTTAGGACCACAAGCGTAATTACACAGTTTTAAGCTCTTTCACCACGTGTAAATTTGACTTAGACTCTGGCATCACAGAATTTCTGAAATGCTGCCCTGTGTCTTTAAAGCAAAAATTATTCACGATTTATCTGTTTACTTACTTATGGGGTGTGAAAACAGTCTTTTATTGTCAAAGGTACATAACAGATGCTTTTCAAATCCATTAAACTCAGTGCACCAAATTTTGATTTTCAATTCAGCCAATGGCCTGAAACTGAAAGTAAAACAGGGTAAGTTGTTTTCTTTTTTTTTTTTTCAATTGACTTAGACCTGTTAAACTCTAAAATGCTCCCCTGGCAATAGGTGTATTCTGGTTTCACTATCTGCTCCTATCTACTTTATCTATCCAAATATCTACTTATAGGTTTTATCTCATGAACATATGAAAAGCTTTAAAAACGATAGTGATGAGCCCTGCAGCTTTCCCTGGCCTGCCCTTCCTGACTGCCTGAGTAGACATTAATCCTGTATTTCATCACAGGCAGACTGAAGGTAAGTTGACAAATTAAATTCTCCATGTATTTTTTTAATATAAAAATGCAATGCCTTGTGCTTTGAATCCCTCATAAGTACTTGTAAACTGTGATTTAATACCCTCTTAACTGCCTTTCACTAGTCTAAATGTGTTCGGCTCTTGAAGCCCTTCCTTTTAAGAGTCTTCCTATTTGGAGGAAGCTGAGAAATTGTTTAGATAAGCAAACAAGTGCTCACAATGTTGTCTCAGCGAAATTTCTATTAGTCTTTGGAAAGATTCCAGATTCCAATTTAAAGTAAAGGGCACCAGAATGAGCTATGTGGGGTAGAGAAGGCAATTAAAAAGACTAATTCATCTGCAACAACAAATATCACTTTGACCCAGGATTTAACTTTGGCAAGGCTCTCCATGTAGTTTCCTTAAACAGTCTAAGGAGGAATGGTTTATTTTAACAAGTCCAAGTGATAGAGTATCTAAACACTGGGGTTAGTTATCATATTTACCGGGCACAGAGAAACACTGATTTAGTAGATGTGGCACATGTT
>JAYRBT010000139.1:69219897-69276288 GCA_036023395.1 Myiotriccus ornatus | reverse complement strand
GTTGACTTTGTACACTAATTCAAGTTCCACAGGGATCTAACCAGATTCCAAAAGGCCGTTCTGAGTAGAAATCCTAAATCGTGGCCTTCATAAACATCCTGTGAACTAAATGTAGTCTCCCCATCTGCTCAATAACAGGCTAAAAGAAATAGCAGCTTTGAAATCTCAAATAATGCCGTTCTGCATCTAAACTTTAAAACTGGGCAAAACAAATGTCACAGGTAGAATTTATGTCAGTTGCATTCCCTTTTCTTCGTGCTAAAAATTCACATCTGATTTGTATTTTAATAATCCACATTTTAGGTGTTGGAGTAATTTTTTGAGCACAGTTCTGAGCTAAAAGCTGTCCATCTCCTTCTGTCTTTTCTGCTGACAAGCTCCTTAGATCTGACTATTTTTTATTTAGCTTTTCCAGCCAGGGTCAGCCATGGTCAAAGCAAGCTGAAATTCCACTGTTACAGAAAGGGGTCATGATTCAGGAGACCTGTCAGTAATTACTGCAAAGTAAACCTATATATGTTGAAGAACCAGAAATTCAAGGTATCCAAAACAGTAAAGCAAGCAAGCGAGGGGGATCTAGGTGGTATTTCATGTCTTTCTGATCAGTGCAACATCTTACCTTATCAAAGTTATTTACAGAATATATCTTGCATCTGTGGCACTTCCTTCACCTCGTTCAACTCAGACTCCTTCCATATTCAACTGCTATTGCTTCATTTAAACTTCTTTTTTCTTTTCTTTTTTTTTCTTTTTTTTTCCTTCCTTTTTTACCCCCTTGAGATATCAACAGCAATAATAGTAAGTAGAGCAGATGGTTAAACTCATCTCCATGTTTGATATCTTGGTTCCATGGGATTTTTTTTTTTTAAGTACAAATATTTTGTATTATGCTTTTTCTTCTCATAGAGGAAGAAATGAGAGAGGAGTTCTTATGCTGTGGTGACTCTGATTTCTCGTGTAATTTCAATGGTCTTGTTTGGTCCTTCATGTCCTCAAGCACACTGTATGTCTTTATTTCACCTTGTGTACATTTATAACACTTTCTCAAACTTCACTAGTTGCTTAAATCCTATTCTGTCACTCTCTGAGTGCTGATAGACAGGAGTTTGAAATATAAAAAACAAAATAAGATGTGAAAAGCAGTGTACATGTCATTAACTTTCTACACAATTAACATGCAAAAGCTTCCAGACATTTGTAACACTACTTTTCAGCAACTCTAATTACACTACTTTTCAGCAACTCTAATTAAGTAATGCTCAATGTAGATTGATTTCTTTCATTACTTGAATAGTCTAGCACTGGAGTGTGATGCTTCAGTGAAATAACACTGAACTTCAGGTTTTGCTAGTGATTACAGCTGCTGTGGTTTTGGTTTTAATGAATTATTTTAGTGTTAAGTCTCCTTTTGCCTTTAAATCCCAGCCTGGCTTCCTGCCTTATATACCAGCTGTCTTATTTGCTTAGAGATGGACACATGGGAAGGAGTATATATGATATATATAGACATATATTTGTGTCCCTGAGCATGTTTTACTGTGCTGGTTTTTATCTCCTTGCACAGGAAAGTAAATTTATGCGGGGCAAAACTATAGCAGAGAAAGTTGCAGCCTGCAATAGAAGTAAAATAAATGGGAATAGATAATGAAAGAAATAGTTTAAGAGAGATACCAGCTTTTTTGGGTGATGTCTGAAAGCTGAATAATTTCTGTACTGAAAGATATTTATTTAAATATTTTCACAAATTTCATGTCTTCACATAAAGACCTATGTCTATCTGACTGTCTTTCAACGTCTCCTTACTTTGGAGAGTGATTTACTGTTTGGACACTAAGACAGTGATAATGGGATGAACTTCCTCTAAGGCTTGGTGAAATGAGTGCCCAGTTCTGCAGTGATTTCTACTCTCTGATTCCTATAACCAGCTGAGGAAACTAATAAATATGTTAAGGTGATTTGATTGAAAATGGCATTTAAAAGCAGGAAAATCTAGAATTATGTAATTTCATACCCGATGAAAAATTATTAAATTTTACCAGATTACCCTGTGTAAAATGAAAACAGAATCTTTTGACAAGTCAAGCAGTATACATAGGCTAAGAGGGCAATTTGTGCATTCTCTTGTGTAAATACATTCAGACAGCAAAATGATGTAGAGAGCTTCATATCAAGATTTAATTCAGGGTAAGATTCATCTCTGCTGTCGTTTAAAAATTAGATGTGCACTCTAGAAATAGGGTTCTCCCAGTTAGTGCTCCATCACACACTAAATGGATGGATCTTTTACATAGACAAGGTGAATTTCCCTCTGAGGGTTCTTTATATTTCTTTTTCCAGTGGTTACAAAGAAAACATCAGCTAACTAGCTCGGTAATTATAATTCTTTGGACTCTGATCAGAAAAGTGTTTATTGATGAAGAAAGATAAAAGCAGTGCCACACCGTTGCTTTACTTGCTTTCCTGATATGTGTTTCTGCTCCCCAGTTCATGGATGCTTCTGTGATATCACACTGCCACAAGTGCAATAAGGGCTTCAAAGGAATTGGCTGCTGTGCTAAGGGAAACATCCTCATTTGAATCCCTCTGTCCTAGGCTGCTCCACGAACTACCTCACCACTACTTCTGTGTAGCCCAGAACCCTGACTTTGTTTATCCTCTCAGCATCTCGGTGAGGAGAGAAAAATCTGCTGTTGCTGAAGATAACAGAAACTGATTTTAGGAACTGAAACGTGGGGCCCAAAAGGGCACAGTCTGTTCCAAAACACTAAATATTTCCCATATTACACATGTGGTCTGCACCACATGTGCATGGCCCAGGGTTGAAGTACCAGCTTAGACTTTCTCTAGGATGAATCTAACCTGGGTGTTTAGTAGAGAGGTATCTCAAATGGTCTTCAGCTCTGGGGCTGTAGATTGTAATCTGCACACAGCCACAGAGAGAATAAAACACGAACATGTAGCTGGGGGTTTTACCTACATGTATTTCAATCAGAGATGGAAAGAAAAAACCACTGTACTGTTTGATAATGACTAAAACCGAGGAGAAACATTTTCCCTTGACCATACATTAAGCAAGAATAAAGTAGAAGCCTTGCTTTCCTTTTTATGAGGTACAAAGTATATGTTCAAGGGTATTAAATATTAAAAAGGGCTTTTTAAGAAAGAAAAAAAGCAGAGAGTAAAAATCCACGTTCAAAAAGGAAGACTTGTTGAAGTATGAAAGGGCAATTTGCCAACAGAATTATGTTTCTGAAGGAAGCAGTGTATGCCAATTTTCAATCCAAAGCAAAATGTCTGTAGCTGAGGTCTTAACTTCTGGAACAAAGGAATTGTATGCTACATAACACTTGTAAAACAAGCTAGTAATAGCTCTGCACATGCCTGTGTTAGAAATGAATGGAACATTCTCAATTTATAAACGAGTAGTAGTGAGTCCTGAACATTTTTAATTAGTTTGTTCAGTTCTACTCCAAGGAGGCCAGAAAAGGAACAAGAATTGCATGGTAATGAGACCCTGTACTAAAAAGAAACCGCAAACCCCCAAAGAAACACTGTCTACATTCTGCAGCAGAGTAAACCTGAAATTCTGTCATTCCTAAAGCTCTGGTATAGGTACCAAACTTTCACGTATATGCTTGGATACAACACAATTGCTTCTTCAGAGCATGTGAGAACCAGACCCAGTCCCACCTGCTAACAAAGTGTCCTGCCTGGCACAGGAAGCTGAGAAAGACACTAGGCACAGAATTCCATTTTGCAACCTCTCTCAGACAGACTTCTGCCTGTGAAGGGAATAGACTGTTAATGGCTTGATGCAAAGGACTTTAATTCTATGGTCTAGATAACAAGCAACATAAATAAGCACATAATGTCACGTACAGAGCAGAAGATACGAGGGAGTGCAAGTTGGTTGGTTGTTGCAGTAGTTGGAGTAGTAACAAACATTAGCTCTGTGTCCTATGAAATACTACATAATAACAACCTAGTCTGGCCCAGCCTTTATTAACAGAAATAAATGTATGAATTGGCCTTATGGTGTTCTTGTGTTTAAGAAAGAAGGGGGACAGGCACCAGTCCATGTTGTGGGCTGTGTGTGAAGACAGGCTGAGAGAGCTGAGGGTGTTCAGCTTTGAAAAGAGAAGGCTCCAGGGAGACCTTTTACCATCTTCCACTACTTAAAAGGGCTACCATAGAGCTAGAGAAGGCCATGTAGAGATAGGATAAGGGATAATGATTTTAAACTGAAATAGCACAGATTTAAATTAGATCTTAAGTAAGTAAGAAATTCTTCACTGTGAGAGTGATGAGGCCCTGGCACACTTTGCCCAGAGATGTTGTGGCTGCCCCATCCCTGGATGTGTTTAAGGTCAGGTTGGATGGGTCTCGGAGAAACCTGATCTAGTGGAAGGTGTGCCAGCCCATGGCAGGAGGGTGAAACTGGATTATCTTTAAGGTCCTTTCCAACCCAAACCATTCTGTGATTTTGTAGAACCTCGACAATGGCAAGCTGGGCCGACTCTGTGTCTCCTATGAATAAAATGGTCGGATACTGATGTTGGCACGCTGCCATCTTTATGTGGGCTTCTAAGTGAGCACTGCTAAACATTCACCATTTGGCTGAAGCCCTCTGTTCCGTGGTGATTGTTAACAGTTGCCAGCCCAGTATGTCCCACTTGCTATAAATGGAAATCATCAGTGATGTGATGGTGCAGTCCTTGGATGGAATGCATTTATCTGTGAATTGCTGCTTCAGAGTTGCACGATGACATTCCTGATCCTGTGTGACAATTTAACCTTATCTCTGCAGCAGCAGCTTGGTGACTTTATGATTGTCATCTCCTGTCAAGTAATTTCCAGACTCTGGGAATCTGATCATCCCAGACTCCAACACATTGGTGATACACCAATTTTATAAAAATAAAGTTCCTGTAATTGAGATCACTGTGGGTGCTAGCTACACCATCAAAGAGAGAGTTCATGTATCTTCTTTAACATCTGGGGTTGCTGTGTACTTTCTTCACCCCAGACCCATCACTCTGCCTAAAAGGACATCAGTTAAGTCCTTCAGTTGTACAGGTGTGGTGGGTGTTTGAGTGGCAGATTTGGTATGGTGGGCTGTCAGCAGTGGAATATAGCCTGAGACTGTGAGAATTTAAAATGAGTCAGTCCCCTAGAGCATCCCTTGCAGAATTTCAGATTATCCAGAATTATCCAACTAGTTTTAAGAGTCTGTGCTAAGCTGGAAGTATATCAAAGAATCACAATGGTTTGTGTTGAAAGGGGCCTTAAAGATCATTCCATTCCAATCCCCTGTCACAGGCAGAGATGCCACCAACTAGATCAGGTTGCTCAGGGCCCCTTCCAACCTGGCCTATATATACTGGGTCATTTTGAATCCCAAGCCCAAGGCTTAGAGGAACCCAAAAGCCAACTTAGAACTGTTCCAAAATTTGCTGAGTAAACCCTGGGCACGAACCTTGTGAAAGAACAACCCAGCGACCTAAAACGTTTCTCTGCTGCCAGTTTTGAAGCAACGTTCTCTTTTCTAAGTGCAGCGATTTAACATTTTGCTCTGGTGGAAAACTTAACAGGCTATTTTTGTACTTCTAAAGAAAACAGCTTAGAGTTAACTGCTAATTCCAGCCCTTCGGGGCATCCGTTTTGCCGGCAGCAGTTTACTGAAGAGTCCTGGCTTATCTTCTCTTCAGCTCCACAGTGTGTGTTGTTATTGTCAGTCCGCAGATAAACTCAGCTTTGTCTCAGGAGGATTGAGCCTGCACATGAGATGTGGATAAAAGGAAAACCAAAAACACCTCTTTTTGAGAGCTGTATGTGATTAATCACTGGCTGATATTCCCTCCACTTCTTTACAGGTTCACTGCATAAGACTCCTGACTAATCCCCCTGAAGGGCTGTAATTTGTAACAAAGTTTAAGTGAACAGTATTATTTTAAAACAGAACAAGTACAATAAAGGCAAAGAAGCCAGTAAATACACACAGGGCAGATCCTGCGGAAGTAAATAGATAAAAATTCAATTTGATGAGGTTAATTATACTCAGAAGGGCTTTTCCTGCCTTAAAGAAAATCTGTTTTGGTTCTCTGTAGACATGGACAGCGCTTAATGCAGACCTATGCATAATGGAATATGGTCACTTTGTGGCTGTCTAAGCTTCCCAATGGCCCAGTCACAGGTGCGGAAAAGCCCTAAAATAAAACAAAATTCAAAATTCTCTACTTCTAAGGTATGAGTTCTTCCCAGTGCCTGCCTCTCACTTTTCAATAAAGTAAGAAAATTCCAATCTATTAAAGCTATGGCATTGCATCCATGACATGCACAGCTGGCTCACTACAAAGCAAACAGCATGACACATGACAGATCAGACAAAAGGTTTCCATCATTTAAAAATGTACTTTTAACCTAAAAAACTTCTTTTCAAGAAAAAAAAATTTTGATCACCTGCCCCAGGAAAATCCAGGAATCTATGAAGTTTTTGGATTGACAAACTTTTAGCTCTATAAAAATACACGTTCTCTGGGGATCACATCCCTGGGAGCTAACATGCCTTGTTCTAAATAAATCATATCTCAAACCCAGCTAAGAGCAGGTTTTAGTACTTATGGTTGCTTGTACCTGGCACAGACATGCAGAGGAATACAGTTTGTGAGCACAGTTCAGACCCCTTTTTGAGTTAGGAGAATGTAAAAAAGAATGGTTTTTTTGCTGCTCATTGTTGCACAGCTTTGTAGTCATTCCATGCTGAACAAAAATGAAACATCCCAGTTTTATTATTACTGTTTTTCAAAGAATTCTCAATAAACAGAAATCTTTTTCACTCCTCATTCTCAAGCTGTGCACCGTCTTCTTTCAAATGACACATGACAACACTGTACTGGCATTTCTGAAAGCTGATACTGGATTTTCTAGAATGGTTATTTCCTTTGCAAGCATTACAGCTATTGGCCACTTCCTTTCCAGAACTAATGGTTCCTAAAAATATAATTTACCCATCTTGCACAAGTCACACATGCACACCTGGACATGAGGTTGGTGCTCAAGTCCATTCACAGGTCCTGACTATACAAACAATTGAAACAATGATAACACAGCATAAAACTCAGTCTAAATAGGTTTTCCTTTTCCCGCTTGACATTGGTTTCTGAATTTTCTTATGAGATATTATGAAATATTTTGCCCTGCAACAAGCACATAGAAGTGGTTAAAGCTTCTTATTGATACAGATGAGAGGAATAGATGGACTTAAAACTTTGGGAGGGTTTGAGAGTTTGGGAGGGTTTTTTTTTTTTCCAGCACTCATTTTCTCTGAGGAAAGAGTATTTGAGATCCCCTCTGATCTCACCTAATGTCTCTTTTAAATCTCTTCACAGACAGTACTCAAGTTCATCACACTGTTCTACTTTACAAATTCTCCTTCCTTCAAAACTTCCAAACGACTTTGTTCTTTCTCAATCTTTATTTTAAAAGTATAAATACAAATGAAGTTTTTATGTTCTTTGATTACCCAGATTACTCGTTCCCTGTTCCTACATTTTTAAATGTAGGTAGTTGGAACTGTGTGTAATCCTAACAAGGTAGTACCAGTGCCTAATATGAACAGTATTTGTGCTTTCCTGTCACTGATGAAGGTATCTCACCTACCCTGTCTTCAAATTTTTGGACAGCAAAGACTTCAGACATTCTGTGCTCACTTTGTCTCTAGTTCCCCCTCCTTTTCTGTTACCTCTGAGTTTGCACCTCAACACTGAGGCTTTACCAAGTGCATGTTTAGTATGAAATATTAAATTTAATCTCATTTATTTTCTGTCTGAACCACTAACTTCCCATGAAGCACTATCCTCATTGCCTTACTGGAATGAGACACATATTTTTAACATCCTGATGTTTTTCATGAGCTGTGGTCTCTTCCCTAAGTCAGCAGGTATAATTGTCTCTTAGTGTAAGGATCTAGTGACCACTAATAAGATCATTGAATAGAAGATGCTTTATCTTCTTGTTAGTTGAACTGGATGCTAAATTGGGTCCTGCAGGATATGTTAGAGAAAATGTTCCAAAAGGCTCAGAACAAGAATAGGATGACTTTGTTTTGAATGTATATATTCTTCAAGGAGATAAGGGAACCGATAGAAGAGATCTGAAAGCCTTTCTGTCAGCTGTAACTCCCTCTAAAAGCACCTATTTGTAACATGGTACAGTAGTTTTGCTGTAATCCCTGTGTTTCCTATGCACTAAAATGACACTTCATGTTCATAGGTCATTATTTTAAAAATCCAGTGCCACGTTCCCTAAACCCCAACATTATTTGCATTTCCAAAGCACAGAGAGAGTGACACAGTGCTTGTGAAGGCCATTTAATACCTTTGACAGAGGCCTGCAGCAAAGCAGAAACAGGAGCTCTGTTTTCTATGGTGGCTGTCAGAGTTCATGGGGAAAACAAGAATTACAGACAAAGAAATAAGGGAGCAAAGATGAAACAATGGAAGGATCAGAAGACAAAAAATGTCTCAGAAAATGAATTTGCAGATCTTCCAATTAGATACAAGTTGAGGACCTGATAATATTTGTAAGGTCTATGATATCATAAGATATGACTTTGTGCTCTTAACTTGTTTTTGTAGCTTTAGAACAGGCCCCCATGACAACACATGTAATATTTGCTTTCACTTAATCCTTATAAAGTTTCTAAATTATTAAATATGCTAATATAAAAATATTCTTCATTATTGATTAATGCAGTTATAACACTGACAATCCTGCTTTTTCATGCAATGTCTATTTAATTTTTATTCACAGCTTCAAATTCTCTAATGTTTTTGCTTACTTTTTCACCTTCTCTATCGTAAACAGACACACTTCAAATTTCAAAAAATAATATTGCTGGGAGTGAACAAACAGTAGTTTAGGGGTAGATAATATGTGCACAGAATGCACCATTTTGTGGTTGCACATCAAAATGTGTTTCATGACTTGAAATTAATTCTGTTTGCTTAGCCACTAGATACTGGGACCTAAATCTGTAAGAGATTTGTTTTCTTTGATTAGATAGGCTCTTAGTTTGCTGAAAATGTGATTTAGAAACCCAGATAAGAAAACAATATTATCAGAAGATGAATAAAGGCCCTGGAGAGCTCAGCCATCATAGAGGCCAATATGTAATTCTCCCTGGAGTAAATATTTCTGAATTTGGTTAACACTAAAATATTTTTTAAAAAAAAAAGACAGGCATGAAATAAGCTGTCCCAAATGTTTATTGCTCTGAGAGTAAGTATTCCCTGATGCTGGCTATTTAACTTGTTACTTTCTTAACCCTAATTTTGCCTTTGAATTAATGTTCCAGGAACCACTGACCTTTCGTAAACGTCCTCTGTACAGATCCTGAGGTTGGTTTACAAGCTGAGCTAATCTCGGTTAGATTCCTTCCCGTGTCTTCCTATTTTGGTTATCTAGATTGATAACGTGGCCTTATAATTCTCTTTATTCTCACAAATCCAGACAGCGCTTTCCTTTTATCTCCTTTTGGAGAGAGTTACTGTTATGTGGCTATTTTGCAGAGCTGGATTAAAGTAGACCGAAGCACACAGTGTTTGTTTAATGTTGCTTACGAAGGGCCTTTTACAATTCTTATGCTTGACTGGTGGTGAAATTATAAACCTGCTTAAAACTGAGGACACCCTTACGCTTTTTGTTCTCAAAGTATTAGTTTGCTTTTCATGGTTTCCTAAGTTATTTTCTATTCTACTGTTTGGACTTTAGAGTTTCAGATTTTGGAGTTTATGTTGCATTGAAGTTGACAGAATAATAAATTACATTACCAAGACCCGTCTAGCTTTGTAGAAGTAGAAAAATACTCCTGAGGAAACAGGGTTGGATTTATTTACACATACAAAACTGGAAAAGGTAAAGGTATAATTTTCAAAAATCTTAACAAGTCGCTACATCTAGACAGGAAGAGACATTCAAGTGAGAGTTGTATTAATGAATTCCTCAAGGAAATATATTTCAGGATATGGTGGATAGACTATCCAGGTTTATAGTTTGACATTGACATAAAGTATGAAATAACTTAATTGCATTTTCATTTTTTAAATGTTTCACCCTGCAACACTGACTTTGCTACTGCAGTGTCAAAATTATCAAGTTTTTCTTCCTCCTTCTTCGTACTGCTGACCACAGTTTCCTGTTATTTTCAGACCACCTTCCAGTACCAACTGGAAAATTGTGTTGTCACCAGAGTATCCAAACCAACGTAAATTAAAAGCTTCCATGGATTAAAGCTGACATCTTCAGTACTAGTATATAAAAAACTGAACTGGTTTAAAATGGGACAACATATTCCCTTGGAGTGCTCTAACAAATATGAAAAGTATAGATTTAGTCCAGAAATGTACTAAATGGGGAAAGTTTCTTAGTGTAGAGTATTCTCATCTTTACAGTCCCTGGAAGTAGTCCAAGTGGCTACTGACAAGGACTTTGCATACGTCACTGTGCACATTTTCAAGCCAAAGGAAGTTGTGACAAGATATACAGTGAAAAGAAAAACCCTGATAAGTTTTAGGCATAGGGTCTGGATAGCACTTAAAACTGATTCTAACCCCCAAAACTGATTCTAAACAAACTCTAGTGTTGACTGAGCAGTGAAGTCAGTTGATGGTGTCAAACAGCTCTGAATACACTCTCTAAAACTGCTGAGTCAGAGTCTCCTTGCTTATTGTAATCAGGAAATTCCATGAGACCATGAAGAGCTATAATTTCCCATTTCAAGCCCAATTAGTAACTAAGAAATAAAAGAACATCAGAAT
The DNA here is from genome assembly GCA_036023395.1 of Myiotriccus ornatus. NCBI lineage: Eukaryota > Metazoa > Chordata > Aves > Passeriformes > Tyrannidae > Myiotriccus > Myiotriccus ornatus. The sequence goes on along the minus strand of JAYRBT010000139.1, from coordinate 69,265,471 downwards.
TATTCCATTATGCTGTTCCAGAATGATGGACTCCATGATGGTTCCCAACTGAGAGCCCTTAGAGTGGCAGACCTCTACTTTTCACTAACATCTCTATGACTGGAATGAGTCTTAGGATTCAGTCTGGAAAAGGAAACCTCAGGAAAGGCCTCAAAAGCCATTTAATATTTCAGTGATGTGTTGAACTGTAAAGGTGCTGAGACTGGTGTTGAAATTTTTGGAGGTGTCACGATGTCGAGGGTGATGGCTCATTTCTGCAATAAACTGATTCCCTCCTTACTGGACTGCAGGAAAAGAATCATTTCAGATCTTTGCAAAGTGTGCAAGATTATCAGTTCCCACTGCCAGCTCACATTTCATTGCCATCTTGTATTCCCCCGTAAAAATGAGTTCAGGCTGAATTAACATTTTTATACTTAGGCTGTAGGTCTTTGCAGCAGACCATATTTTTATCCCATCTTTCTCAGTACTCTTCAGATCCAAAAAGCAACTTTAGAAGTAAAAGTCAGAGTTCACCAGGATCCAGAAAGAGATGAGTCCCATATGAAGTATACAGAAGAACTGAATTAACAGATAAGACTACAGGCACTTTTGTGAGAAGGTGTAAATAAATTTAAACATGTCTGTTGGAGGCACTACTAAGAGCAGTAGTACTGAATACTGGCATTCTTTCTACATCATCTAGACTTGGCATATTTAGAAATAAAAAATAATTGTGTCAAACACAGCCAGAGGTTTTTTTTTTGTTGTTGTGGTTTTTTTTGTTGTTGTTTTTGGTTTTTTTTTTTGTTTTTGTTTTTGTTTTTGTTTTTTTTTTAATTTTTTTTATTTTTTTTTTTTTAATAAAAGGAATCAAAAATAAAAATTTATTTTAAATATTAAGTGCTTCATACTTATTATGACAAATACAGTGCAACCTTCAAAATAAATGAACTATTTTAAAGGTCAGATATGTCATGGAATATCCAAAGAACAAAACAAGCTGCAAGCACACCAGAAAAAAGAGCTCAGAGACATGAAGATCAGATGTGAGAGAGACAAGCTACAAATAAATCATTACAGACAATTCACGTTTAAAATGCACGTGCTCCAGGAACCTCCCTCATTCTACTGAGCTCTCATGATTCCTGAAAAGGCTGTGCTGCTTCTTTAATACATTTCTCCTATAAGTACATGTTGAAGTGTAAATATTTTTGTTTTGGTCTTTCATCATGTAGAAAATTGTTTACTTCTACAGTTTTAATTTGCTTGGTTTTCACCCTGTAAACTCATGATGACTCATCTACCTTCCTAGTTTAAACAGCAATAGTTTTCAAACAGGCATCAAACACCGTCTTGTCATTCTATTATTCTCATTTACTCATTTTTATTTTTCCTCCAATGTTTTATTCATTTTTCTGATCAATTTTTCTTAGTTTATCATTTAAATCAGTGCAATGAAGAGGAGAATTTGGTGCAAAAGTCAACCAGAACATAGGTTATGTGTATGGTAGTAACATTTAGGATTCACTGAGGTAGTAAAGATTTACAGGAAACAGGGTATAAGAAAAATATAGGGGGGAAAAAACCCAACATATTCTGATTTATTAGCGTACCTTTGGTTTTTTTAATGAAAAAAGTAGCTGTCTTGGTTCTATCCTGACCAGAAAGTCTAAATACATTGACATCAGGGTATTCCTCAGCTCTGCTTGAGCTGTGCCCATTTACACAAGCTGAAGGTCTGCCCCTCTGTTCCACAAAATGCAAGAACCATCAGAAATAAGTGGATTGTAATCAATTCGCCAAATGAAAATGGGTTGTTAATTGGATAAAGGAAAGAGATGGCCAAAACAAGCAGGCCTGGCATTTCAAAAGGTTGCTGATGGGTAGTGTAGGATCAATGAATTCATAAAGTACAATACAATTTAGCTGAATTTCAATCAATCTGAGATAAGATCAGTGATTATATAAAAATCAGCTGATGTACAGCTCATAAGAAATCCATTAACTGTGATCACTAAATTAAAAAGAGGTTCAAAGGATGTATTAACCACTACATTTTTTCCTACACATATTTCATGATTTTATTTTGCTGTTTGATTTTCACTCTTGAAGCAAAAGCCTGTGTACTAACCTAAAATGCAGAAAGAAAGTTGAGTAGAGAAAAGGTTCATCAGTGGATACTTATCCTGTGGGGGGATGTGTGTGTGCCTATTGGGAATTCATGCTCAGCTTCCCTACAGCTGGACCTGGGGACACAGAGCTGCTGCAGCCTCGGATCTCCTTGCCTACTAACATTTGGCAGCCTCTGTCAAAGTATTTCATTGGATTTCCCCAGCAAATGTTAAAATCTTTTCTGTGGGCACAGGTTCACTGAGGGGCTGCGTCACCTTGATCAGAATTCACGGCACAGTTTAATGTCATTGTAATAAGTCTCACCAAAATCAGAGTGTTTCAAGGCAGTCGGTCCATGAGATAACTCTGATGGGTGAAAAGAGCTAAACCATCCTGGTTTTACATTGTCAAAATATTTGCCAATGCTCTTGTAATTTCTATCCAGTTGATTCCTATATCTTACTAAAAAAATTAGCTTAATATTGCATTTTAATATGGGTTTCAATGTGTGCTACCTAACATATTACAAGGAGCACTGAAGCACAGTCTAATGTTTCAAATTTCTAATAGTTCTGAATTACACATTTCAAACTTATTCTTCGTGGGGGGAAATGTCTTTTTCTTCCATGTCAGGAGATTAAGAGAATGACCATACCCAGCTGAATTAAAGATTGTTCAAGTTTAACAGTCCCTTAGGGACAGCAGCCATAAGCAATCACCTACAACTAGATTGAGATGACTACACAAGAATATCTCATTTTTCCATTTTTTTAGTAACTTTGGGTTAGTTATTACTCTCTTGCCTAATCATCCCAAGACAAGAACACATGGGAAAAGCTGGGCTTACAAAATACAGTCAGGGATTGCTTTCATAAAGCTTTGAGGGATCATGGTATCTCTTCTGTCAGCTCTTCTGAGCAGCATGAATTGAGGGACAGATCTATGTCATCAGTTCCCCAGTTTTTTTCCTTCTTCTGAGCTTGTCATTACCCAGGTCCCAGAGACATTTCCATGGGTTGCATGTCACCACCCCTTTTCCTTTTTTTTTCTTTTAAATATATTTTACACATCCAAAGATACTATGAAATACACGTAGACTGGTATTTCTAGATGTTAATGTGAGATACAAGGAAATTAATGACCTCTCTAGGTCATAAGTAAAATCTATATTAAGTCAGGGGACTCAACTTTGACTTCTCCAATCCCATGTTACTGACTGACAAAATACACCAAAACTTCTTTACACCTGGCGGTCTCAGCTCTGTGTTATTGCAGGAAGATGGAACAGGAAAGGCACCAAGGTGGCTTTTAACTCAAATGACTCTTTATCTCTGCTAAAATTAATGAATTCTTTATTTAAGCATCATAGAGCAATCAAAATAAATCCAGAGAAAAACAAAAAGGGAAAGTCTTTTATTCACTGGGGAATATAATAGGATCTAGAGTGGATACCTACTATCTTATTCAGAAATGCTTTAAAATATTTAAAATCTATTTGGCTTTTTCTGCCAGAGAGTGAGGGAATTCATTAGGATATAAAGGTATTTGTGGTCTGCAGGGAATAGTGAAAAATGGATGGCCATGGGTACCTATGAATAACTTATTTGTCACATTTGAGTCATAACATTTCACAGCCTAATAAGGAAAGATGTGCAGTTTTATATGTTTAATTTACATATGTAAAACTGAATTGAGCATTTCTGTGCATACTCCAGCACCGCAAATAGCAGTAGATTTGTGATAACAGCAATAGCTACAGCAGGTTCATGAATTACTGTGTAATACATCCCTGTACGATTTCAATACAGCCCATTTCTCTTCTCCCTCTTTGCTGCTGCTCTAAATGCTAAATCTGGGAAGCTGGAGACTAAATATAGTGCTCACTGTGCCTTGAACCAGGAGAGATGGATAGAATGAAGATGGCTTTGAAGACTACAGATCTCTATGGCATGAATATTCATGTATGCCTCAAAAAAACCCCCTGTCTTTGGTTATTCCAACAGAGCTGTACCTTTGGTCAGCCCTGGGTCACTGTGTAGAAAGGCAAGAAGGGCTCACAGGGTCAAAAGAAGAATCAGGCTCAACCCTTGCTTCTCTTCTCCTCTCTTCTGTCTATCAGTGCTTTCCCTGGTTTGTACAATCTTTTCCTAAGCTCCCTCAGCCATTTGGAGGACACAGCTAGAAGGGATATTTACACTTTTATCACCTTCCTCCACACCCAGGTGGCCAGGAAGCTTAGGGTGGAGATGCATGTGGTGTTTCCTTCTCTGAAAGGTTCATTCCTTCTTTCTGTGCTGTGTAGTTTCCAAATAGGTCATGAAATGAAACCTGAAATCCTTTTTCCTAGATCAGATCTCTAACCATTAAGGTTAAAATTTTCCTATATCTTTTATCTACTACTACTGGAAGGGCATCAGTTAGGAACTTTTCCCTGGAAGGAAGAAGATAGAAGCTTTAATCTCTTTAGTCCCCTCTCAGTTCTTTTAAAATATATATGTTTAAATCCATAACAGAGAATGGATTCTAGACTCAGGAAGCTTATAGTGAATGAGTTTATATTCACACCTGTGTTCAGTATTTCCCAGTTGTTATATCCAAGACATTTTCCAAGTGTCTGGTCATGTCATGGGAGTTTTTTTCTATGTTTTTTTGGTCCCTCTGGTGAGCTACATTGGTCTCTCCCTGTGTTATATTGGTCACCTGTGCTTGTCACTTCAGTTTATTTGCTGGGGTTTCTTTTAGAATACTGGGAGATGGTAATTTTCTTCTGTAGTGAGTTGTCCCTGGCTGGACACCAGGTACCCACTAAAGCCACTCTCTCACTCCCCTCTGCAACTGGACAGAGGAGAGAAACAAAACAGCAAAGGTCACTTACTGATCACCATCACAGGCAAAGCAGACTCAAGGTGGGGATATTAGCTGAATTTGCAGATCTGAACTTCTTTAAAACTCTGTTTAATTCCTTTCGTTCTAGTGTCCCTGTTCCTCGTACAAAGTATAGAGCAAATCTGGACTTGAGACCTGCGTTTTTAATTTCAGGTATGAGTTTTGTTGGACTTTGTGCAAACACTTGATTTTTACCATTTTATGATGCACTCCGCCATCGGTTAGTACTCTTCACTAAAGAAACGAGAGAATTAGAGAAGCTCTAACTGTGTGTTTATATGGAGAAGGAATATTCAGACATATGCTAGTTAAAACTGCCAGAGATTTATGAAAGAAAATAAAATGAACCCTGTGCTTAATGGTTTAATCCAAATCCTTTGGGATTATAATGAGACCTTCACAGGGACAGATTACACATCTGTTGACTGGGGATGGGAGGATTTATGCATTCTTCTGCAACATCTGATGCTTGTAGATGCCAGGGAAGATGACAGTTCAGAGGTCTGATCCAGTATAGCAATTCCACTGCCACACAAATTGGTACACAATTATATTAATTCCTTCTTTTCCAAAGCACTATTTCTCAGTTTAGATTTTAAAACTTGGAAGAACCGTGATTGCAACATTTTTTAAATGTCAACTGATAGCAAGAACACCTATTGAACAGTTATATGAAGCACCATATCAAATTCCTCTGCCAATTATGATGAAAAAATAACATAAACAATTAGGTTTTAATTATGTCCATTAAAATATTTTTAAGTACGTTCTACTTGAAGAGATGATTAGGGTTTAATCGAGATATTTCAAAGCAGCTACAAGTTACTAATCAACTCACTTCCAAAGTGTCAATTAGCACAGTTTAGCTACTTTCTTATTGATACCTAAATGATTTTTGAAATGCCAACAAAACACTTTAACACATTTTGATTCCTGATAGGTTAATAAAATGGTAACAGATTGCTCTGCAAAGTCTAATTTTGAATTAATGACATTATATCTAAGTTTTCTCAGAGAGTAATCATCTCACTTTTAATTACATTACAAAAGAAAACTTGCAATATTAAGTTTATAATTAATATGCTAATTGAGGCACGAAGTTATAACAATAAAAAAGTTGTTGAAAAAAACATTTATTTGTATTATTCGTGATTACCTATGTTCCCTTCAAAGTAGAAATAACATACATACTATTAATGAAACTCTAAGCCCATTTTATTTAGAATTGATGGGACTTTCTACCTTGAATTAAAGTAGATTCAGGCTGTACCTGTGCTGTTTCTGTTTACTAAACAAGGAGGCAGCGCATCTTCCTCCTGGCCCCAAGAATTCTTAACTTAAGGAACACATACATTCTTAAGGACTGCAATAGTCTCCTCCTTAACTTAAGGAACATATTAACACAGAATAAAATTTTCTGGGTTTGCAAATCCTGATTTTTAGGTTGTGTGTTCACCTTAGTACAAATCAAGATCTGCCTGTGTGAGATAAGGTCTTCAAGCCACAGTGCTGGTGAACTCCACTGGGACATGGTGGAGTTATCGCACCCTCCTTGGACCATTATCTACCTTGTTTAAACCAAATGTAGCTTCAAGACAGACACCAGGATCAGTGCCCTGTCTCATCACCTCGTGGAATGTGAAGAATGTTTTGGTGCTGATGTTCACATTGGATTTGCCAAGTATGAACAAGTACCTTGAAGGCGTTTCCCGGGAACCATAATCTACTAAACTACTTGTAAATCACTGCTCTGTCACCAAAACACCTGTATTTTAAAGAGTGGAAAGTGGAGAATGAGAATAGAGATTTTTCCTAGCAGCTTAGCTTTTTGCTCTTTTTGTGCTTAAATGACTCAAAAGGTTCAATCTTAATGCCTTTATCTTTTCCTTCTCTTCCTCTCCTCCCTCTGATTCCAGTCCATGTAGCTGATCACAAAAGGAGAGATATTCACTCAATTGAGTGACCTACTTATTGGATAATTAAATTAAGCAATATCACATAGCAGCCTGTGTATACAGCTCTTTGTGATTACAGGTCACTGTGCAATGTGCACTTTTGCAAATCAGGCAACAGTGATTTCCATAATCATCCTGGAATGCACTTCCTGGTGTGTGTGAGGGTTTAGGACTCTGAAGTTAAGGAATGTAGAAATTAATTTCTGACCGCTTACATTTCTAATGAGCAATGTAATTTTCACCATTCCCCTGGGAAAGGCAAGGATAGGTAATTACTTCTAAACAGTTTCATAACTTTTGGGATTTTGTTTTTGTGATTTTGGGGGTATTGAAAGGCATAAAGCTACTGGCCCATGCTTTAAGTTCCCATTTCTCCCTTTGTGGTTTAATTGGATTATTCCTTCTTCACTAAAGACTCTAATTTCCACTGTAATTTCTCCATCTTTAGGAGGTGCTCTGTAATTATATCAAATACCACACCCCAAAACTCTGGGAATTAACATGATCTTCCCAAAAGTAAAAGAAGTTTTAAAATAACGTATCTAGTGTAATATGATTCTTCGTATAATTCAGAGTGAGGATAAATGAAGAGTTGAATTTATTATGGATTAAACCCAGGTTCCTCTCTCAGCTTCCATCATAACACATTTTACTGGATCTCCTGAGGTTCAGGATTTGAGCTCTGCATGGCCTTGGCCAATCTTTAGTTATAACCCAAACGTGGCTCATGATCCACAGAAACAAGTAGATGAGCTCTTGTAAAAGAAAATATACTTCTTTTAATTCTCCCTGCAGTTCTGACATCAGCAATTTGAAATAAATGGAAATCTCTTTGGTTTGCTTAGAATTTTTTGAAAAAATAAGTTTTTCTGACATAATCCGACTTGATTCCAGCAGGTTCCCCGTGGTCATGTGTTATGGCACTGGATGAAGAATAAAATGTTTTCATCATATCACTACTGAATCTTCTTTATTTATTACATTAGGGAAATGAATGAAGCACTAATTTTACCATGATAATAAAAATATAGTTCATTGCTTTCTAATCACAATCAAACACACAAATTTTACTACACTAGCAATAGAGGTTATCTCCTTTATCTGTACTTTAAAAAAATGTTTTAGACATTAATCAGCTTCATTCTCTTTCAAAAGTTCTGATTTCTCCCACATACACCATTTTTAAGAGGCTCTCTTTCTGAACAGAAGTTCATGAGCCACTCCAGTGATACATTAGGATACAGCCTGAGAGATGCTCTGCTTGCTAAATCATTTACTTCATTGTTTGCTGTTCTCATTCAGCAAAAAACACACCCTTTAAATCCTGTAATGCAATTATGTAGTTTTAGGCTATGCTGTTAAGACATGCTGTAGATGGATACTGTTTGAATATTTGGATTTTAGCCTCGGTGTAAATCAGCATGTAGTAACCAGATTTTATTTTAATCAGACAGTATGTCCCCTGATCCAATTCATATTTTAATAATTGAGAATTCAGCTATGGGGCAAATGAATATAAGATTAACTGGAGAACAAAAAGATAAATAAAGCAATAATAAAACACAGAGGTAAGACGTGTAAATTGCACTATTAAGTTCATGAATTTGCTTCTCCTTTCATCCATATTTTTCTCCTTTTGATTTCTTGCTGGTTGTGTCATTTGTGTAATTTTTCTCTCACTGGGATATAAATCATGACTCTTCTAGAAAAATAAGAGAAAACCAGTAGGATTCAACTCACAGATTATAGAATTGCAATTCATGAGACTGATAAAAAACTCTACATTTGTGGTGTGACAGTGAACTTATTGTTTATGTTCTCTGTGAAGAAAGTGAGAAGGATTGGAGTTTAAGCAGCATCAAAAAGTATTTTGGGTTACAGGGGAAAAATTATAATTTCATTTACTCCTATGATTAAAAACCAGTGATAAGTAAAATCCATGTTTCATTCCTATTGAAAATGTAATTTTCCTCTACTTTCGAAAAGTAGAAAACAGTTATTTGCTTTCTCTTTACTTTTTATACCTCAAAGCATCCTGTTATTCTTTTCTCTTTCCTTTAATTTTTTTAACCTTTATTAGAAATGGACATTTAATATCGATTTCAAAATTTTAATCGACTTTCAATTTATTCCCGGAAAAAACTTCCGATTAAAATGTTTCAGTCACAGCTATGTTACCGTATAAACAGGAATATTTGCTATGGCAACCTCAGAGTTTACTACAGGCCATCTTCCACCCAAAAATCCACATTGTCAGTACAACATATAATCTCCTGTCCTCAAACTCAGCTCAGCTGCAGCATGTTGTAGTATTCTTACTGACTTCCTAGATATCTCTGGAACAACATACAGTGACAATGATGACAACCCAAAATACACACTTGGAAGTAAATTGCCTTAATATGTAGTAAAGTGCTAATTATTTGATTCCTGAAGTTGGCAATAAAGTAGAACTTCAAGGATTTCTGTGTCAGCTCCAGGTAAACTTGCCTCGAAGACTCACCACAAAATCTCCTTGGTGGTACTGAAGACTTGCAGAATAGATGTGCCTCACTTAGTCAGTATGTAATATAAACAGGGTGTTTTTCTTTGAAAATAATGTATTCCAAAAGGAAACAGAGGAAATCCTTTGTGGTTGTAATCTAAAACTCAAAATATTCAAAGAAGAAAAGGGTTGAACTGAATGTTTCGGAACCTTTTAATCAATAAAATCTCTGCACTGTTCCTAACACACTGATTAGCATTTATGGTTTTCATGCAGTGACCTGAATAATGGTATTTTTGCCTGTCAAATAATCTTTCCAATAGTCCTTCAAGAAGAAAATAGCACATTCCACACCATTATGACAGTTTTAAAATATTGATTATTTCATGTCTTGTGTTCAGGAGGTTAAGGAAGTTAAGTAAGAAAAACTGAAGGAAGTACAGAGAATTTACTAGGCAACTACAATAAAAAATTGAATTAATTTTACTAACTACTAGATACTATTACCTATAAAAAAGAGATAAGGAAAAAACCTTGGGCTTTTTTCAGTGTAAGTAAATCCTACAGTAAATAATCCAGTTATGAAATTCTGCAAGAATACAACTGAAGCCATATTTTGAATACGGTGCTAGAATGATTTGATGTCAGAAGCATGTATTCATCTAGCTATTAAAATTTTGTTTTTCAGAAAATAAAAACAATTAGAAGTAAAATACACCTTGAGAATTTATCTAGCCCTTGGTCCTCCTGCAAGGATGACACCTCAGTGATTCCTCAAGGCTGGTTTATATTAAGTTTATATTATATTGTTGTACATGTCTATATGTTGCCACAGTATACCAAGGGTTATCAGCATTTCCCTCTCTTTCTTTCCTCCCCTCCACCTTTTTTGCAGCAGATATTGTAGGGCATTAGGGAATACAGACCGAGTGGGACAAATATAAGAGGAAGAGTGAGGTGAAGACATAAGGCTAAAGCCAAGGCTGTGTGTGTAATTCTGATCACAGCAGAGATTCTCAGCAGCTGGAGGTGGTGAGAGAGGATCTATACTCCAACACTTAGTGTGATATACAGTCTTGATTTCAGGTTATTGGATGAGAATGAGCATCTTTAATCATATTTAGAAACCAAAATTAAAGTGTAAATCTACCAACATGAAAGTTCCTTTTGAAATCCGAGCAGCCAGATATTTACTGTCTCATATGAAAGTTTAATTTCAAGTACTTTGATTAAAATGTAATATTTTCAAAAAGAGAAGAGAAAAAAAAAGAAAAATAACTGTATCCCCCAAAGCATTCTCAATAGTTAATTCCACAACAAAGCCATCCATCATGATCAATCAAATGATGAGTTAACTTATTCTAACCCACAAAAGAAGGAGACTATTGTAGTGCTTAATTAGAACAGTAATGACAAAGTCAAACCAACAAAATATTTAACTAATCCCACTTATTCTGTTCCTTGAAATTAGAACAAAAGTCTCACTTTCACTCTGGCAGTTTAAAATATGCAAAGGCATCCGAATAATACTCAGGGAAGCATCAGGAGACAGTGATCCCAAAAAACAATATGGTTGCTGTCACCATGTATTTGAAGGAAGAGCTAAATCACTCTGAATGAAAATTGGCCTTATGCCACAGGTTTCAGGAGCAGAGCAAGGACCTTGGACTGATTAATATTCTTGTGTTCGTTTTTTAAATGAGCTTATATTGAATTATCTGTATTGATCATGAGACTTCTCTTACCTGCTGACAAAAAAAACAGTAAATTTTCTTGTTTGCATGCTCTCCCTCCACTTTCCTCTGCATTTTTTTTGCTAGGAAAACCTCGTGGTGCGTTTCAAAACTGATCCTGAATCTCAAACCGGTCCCTGGAACGAATAGACCGTAAATTGTTGGTTAACCTTGAGGCTCTGATGGCAGACTCTATATGAGGGCAAATCCTCGCCATTGCATACTTTGCTTCTAATCTGATGTATTCTGCCAAGCTCTCTGATATTATAATGGATCAAGCTCCCTGCATCAGTGAAGCTGCACAAACTTACAGGCCTAGGGTAAAAAATTGTTCCTCTATGGAAAATTCTACTTTTAATACAGGAATGAGGTTCTTGCCAGTGCTACATTAAGTGAAACTGAATTGGATCAGGTAAAAAGGAGGTTGGAATAATAGAAAAACTCTTTCTTTTTTAGTAGTTGTTGGATGAAAAAAAAAAAGAACAATGTGAACAATATCTGACCTGGTGACTTGCGCTGAAACGGGAAGAATCATCTTTTTGGGAAAACAAAAAAGGAAAAAGAAAAAAAAAACAACAAAAAAAAGGACAGTACAGTTTTAGAAGAAAAAGTTAAGAAATGAGGAACTAGGACAGTCACTGGCTTTGCCTCAGCTACAGTGTGGTCTCTAATGACTCCAGTGACACATAATCAATTTATGAGCTTTGTTGTATTACATTTGCAGACAATGCAGATGTCAGCATTTCCATTTCCCCTGAGAATGGGCAAGTATTATATTACATTCAGTCAAGAGTGCAAATGCCAGCAAAACTTGGCCACCTTAATTCACACAAAATTAATTTTTGCATGGTTTCACTTAGATATTTTGTCTATCCAATAGTTGTCTCCCATAATGACTTGGTTTTTGCAATCTTTGAGAAGCTTGTTGAAATACTGATGTGATGACAGCTGCAAAATAAGATTCTGGAGTCTTTCAAATTAATTTTGTGCTGGGAAAACTGGTCCATGCCAGTTCTCAACCTAAATTTCTTAATGCTGCCAGAATTCAAGTTAAAGGTATTTGCAAACAGCGCTTTCTCACAGTCCAGATCTACTTCCATAACTGAGATGCAGCGATTTTATGCTGACCCTACCGATACCTCTGCTGATTGCAATGAAACTTTAACAGAATGCACAGTAAAAGGGGAGTAAACTTCTTTTTCTTTGAGTGGGCATAAATAAGTAATTAAAGAACGACTACAGACTGACTGCTGTATTTTCAGATTTAGTGAAAATCTGTGCTTTTTAAGATTTCCAGAAAGCTGTAGGTTTCAATTCCTCCATCAGCCAAGATGGTCAAGTACCAGTTTCACAGGTAATGTGTCTATATTGCTGTTCAATACACCCTTGTCACTCCTTTCTGTTCCTGATGGGTCATATGTTGTTAACCTTCTCTTCCCTTAACAGAATTTATCATAAAGGATAAGGATTTGTATGGTATTAAAGGACAAATAAACACTTGTTAGGAACTGTGGGTGGTAAATGATATACAACTATCTGTTGATTCCTGATGCAGCATAAGTTGCCTTCAGGTCTTTCAGATCTTCTATAAACATTAGGGTTGAACTACATTTGAGAGAGGCATAATGCTGATTTGTCAAGCTTAAAATTTTCTGCTTTAGAGTGTTGCTCTAGGATTTCATTGCCCAGTGTGGAATTTTTCACCTAGGAAGCAGGGCCTGGTTGTGGCAATTAACAAGTGTATTGATCAGCCAGTTCTTTGTGCAGAGCAGAGGAATGTGTCTGTCGTGGAAAAGTTTCTCTCCTATTCCACTGAAATACTAAACATATCCAAAATACTAGCACTCAGAAGTGGAAAATAAAGTAACTATGTTCTGCTCATCAACTATCTGTTCCATGTAGCAACATTTTTGTCACTTTTCCCTATTTTTTTAGTTTTCTTTTCAGACAAAGTTGCAATCAGTAAAAGAAAGTACTTGCAAGTCTACTGGAAATGAAAACAGAATATGAGATGGAGAAGGATTAGGAGAGTTTTAATCATTAGGAGTGTAGCATTTAACATTTTGGCAATTATTTCTATAACACATAAGATACATATAAAATACTTATATAACTATGCATCTGTAACGCATAACGGTTTGTATTGTATAATTTGTACAATAATATCACATTTAACTGATATAAAACAGGATGGGGAAAAAGATGACACATGCTTTAAAAGAAGAGGAACTTGGATGTCTTGGACATTAATATTTGTTCATATGTTACCTAGAAAGCAGGGGTTGTGATTACCCTCAAATTATGTGGGAATTCTGATGAGTGAGAACAGTCTAATTGTGACTGATTAATATTCATTTAGGTAACTGAGGTAACTCATGCTTCCCAGATAAATAATTGATGACTTCTCTGTGGCAAAGTGTGAGGACGGTGAGAGAGTAATTCTTATTTTAATAACATCTTGTTATCATCATCTGCATGTCCCTAGCTACCTGCAGAAGATAATAAACAAATACTGGAAAAGATGTTTTCATTCAAGCATTTTAAGAATTGCTCTTCCATTCAAGACAAAATTTTAATTAATCTACAGACTCTTCAGAAGTGGTGTAAAATTTGATAGATCTTCTTCCTGTTTACGAACTTGAGTACCAAATTCCTAATCTTAATGCACAAGTAAGAAGAGCAGTACCTTACTTTTTGAGCACACGGGAACTTAAGAATAACCCAGATTTGTATTTAAATTTTCAACTTCTTAAAGTAAAACTAATTTGCAGTATCACAAAATCAGCATTTGGTTAAAACCACAATTCAATGGAATAATGAGAACTGAATTTGGTTAATGGGTTTTTGTGCAATGGCAATCTGAGTTCTGGCTCAGGTGGCCAATTTTAAGCATGCAAAAGTTCCAAGGTTTGAGGAACCCCAGTACTAACCTCAGCAGGATGAATATGGGCTTAACCTCACTATAAGAGATGATGCAGAAGAGTTTATCCAGAAGATACATCCTCCTAGCAAGTGCTGGTGTAAAATCAGTGGCAATAATGACATTTATTTACACACAAATCCAAAGCTAGATAAGGGAAAGAGACTATTGCACGCATCAACCAATGCAAGACGTGGCTCCTTCATTGAAACCAAATGTTGTGGTACATTAAATGAGGTAGGTTTAACTTTCTGCAGTTGTGAAAGAACCAGAACAAAACACCTCTTGGGAGATGGGCTCTGAACACAGTCCTCTGGTCATGGCAATACACAGGATCCACAGGTGAGCACAGGATTCACTTGTCTTCAGAAGGATCTCGCTGAACTCTGACTTAGCAAAGTCAAGAGGTGGAAGTCAGACTCTTCATTTTGAAAAACTGGCCCCATGGGTTTTTATTCATATTTTAAGATCTACACAACTGTTTGAAGAAAGAAGAGGTGAGAAGGGCAGAAAACCTCCTTTTTTCCTAAAGGGTTCTTGTAGTTACATCCAAGACTACAACAATAGAAAAGATGAGAGATAGGATGCCCCTGACTGATAAAGTTCTTCCTTTCCTTTAGATGTCTTCCAAGTCATGTAAAAACGAGACCTACCAAGTCTTAATTCTTTGGGACACCTTTTGAACTTGTGACTTTCAGATCATGAACTCTTAAACAAGAGGTGGTACAACTAGGCTGAAAACTGTATTTTGGTGATGTTCTTCCTTAGCTATGACTGATAATGTGAATGTACTGTTTATTATCTTCCTTTCTTGAAACTATCTTTGCAGCTAGTTTCTTTTCTAGTTGCCATGGGGTATTTAAAATTCTTGTTTTCTTCATTTAGGTATCCTGTTTCATGGAGCTGCTTATAAATGTCAGATGATGAATAGCCAATACTTAAGAGCTTGCTTTCAATTTTCTCCCAAGACCCTCCAGTCAATGCTAAAACAACAAGGCAGTCACAGGAACTACTTCTGATGTCTCTGATTACTCTGTTTCCTGTTCCTATGGTGGAGAAATCCCATGACACCCACTATGAGCTGGAGACCATTCCCTCAGTCACCCTGAAAGAGTCGCTCTAAGCATGTCCACTGTGAGAGCACCTTTGTGGAAGGCATTCACTTCTCCATCCTTCGCTAGGATAGAAAAAATGTACATAAATCACCTGACATTCAGTTTCTAATCACGCTTTTTGTCCTGCCTGTTTGCTCATTTTTGTTAGTCTGGACCTATATGCTCTTGTGGGTCTCAAGGAATCTCACAGGGTTTGGTACAAGATATGGTACCCAAAGTATTTTTACTGAAATCCAGGGCAATGTTTACAGGTGTCTACAGGGAAAAAGGAATTATTACTTCAGACCTTTTGGATGTGGCCTTTACCCTCATGAATTTTTAGAGGGATTTATGTGTCTTAGATTTTAAATAGTTTTCTGCTGTAGTGAATAGACTGTTGTCTGTAATGAGACTTCCCTATTTTAGAAGATAGAAACTATAAATTCTATTTTACATATGTACAGGACATCATTCCTTCCTCTTCCTCTGGAGACAAAATATAAGTGTTTATTTAATAAGAGAAGAAAGGAGAGAAGGGTCAGGAAAAGAGAATAAAGTCACTTGATCCATGAAAGCAGAGAATGAAACGAGATTCTATTGAAACTTAACAAGTTAAAATACCAAGCTGCACTTGACTTTCCAAAATGCTAAATTAGAACCTTACAATCAAGTTTCTCAAGTTCCCAGTTAACTTCACAAGCATGGATTGATATCCCTGGATACATCCTGTCTGTGCTAGTGTGTTGTGAAAATACCAATTACAAGCTGTTGGATTTCTCTGTTGGCAACATGAAATTGTCAGTTGAAAATGATTATTTTATAGCAGCTGAATGAACCATCAGATTTCCTCTACATAAGCATATTCTGTCCAGCCTGATGTTAAATGGACTCCCTGAAAGGAACCTCATCCTGCAGACTCCCAAGAACAACATTTCATATGCCAGCCTGAATTTAGGCAAGAGCCATTGTTCAGGCCACAGCCAAGAGAAGACCTTGTCTATTTTATACTTCCATGATATTATCTTCATTATGTATCCAATTTTTGTTGTTGTTTTTGTTTTTGTGGTTAGGAGTGACTTGGAATTTTATTTCATGGAACTCTGGATCATACAGGACCTGTAGCAGTACTGGAAAACAGCCTTACAGACTTTGGGGTATGACCTGTGCAGCAGCTTTTTTACTTTTTTCCACATGTGAAGGAATCAATATACATTCCTACCCACCCTCCAGGCACCTGGACAATTCCAGGTTGCAGTCAAAAGGGTAGAAAAAGAGATTGCTTCGCATATCCAAAAATTACTACATTTTGCAGTAAATGCAATACATGGTTCTACACAACAATTTTTAAAAACCTCTGGATATAGAGAAGTTTAAAGGGGTAAAATCCTGAAGCACACTGCAGACATCTTGTGCAATCACCTGGTTTAATGTAATCAGGGTTTCACCTGTTCTGAATAAAACTAGTTTTAACTAAACTACAAAAAAAAGAGTTCCAGTCAATCTGACATAACAAAGTGCCAATGAGATTTAAGTTCTTATTCCATTTTCCTTGTTAGAGATGTTCAATTTTCTGCATACTCTACTAATTAATGCTTCTCAAACTATTTAACAGTTTAACAGCTATTCATGCCATCTTTATAAATGAACACTCTGCTGGTTTCTTTTAAAAAATGTTGAAACTAAGAACGATGCTCAGATAATTTTTCTGGTCTTACAATCGTAATATTTAATAGTATACTTGTAGCATTCTCATGGTGAAATTGGTGCACAGATATCAACTAAATCAGAAGAAGAAACCCAAACTCCACAAACCTTCATTTAAAATGTGTTTTAACATTCTTTCCTGTCATTCCTACAGGACTTTGGTCAAGCATCTACTTGTTTTGGTTTTAATTTTATGTGAAGAATCTTACAATTTTGGATAAGAAAAATGTGGCTCCGTGTTTTCTAAGTGAAATATTGTATTAGAAGTAGTGGTTCATTATGCAGCAAACGAGTCCTAAGGCTGGGAACAACTTTTAGTGGTGTTCTTGAATTTGCATTTTCACTTAAAGCTTGAGTAAGATATTTTCCCTGCTTTTGTAAAATAGGCACAGTAAAGGTAATGATTTGCACTTGAATGAAGAGTATATACAATAGCTAAAAAAATAGTTTAATATTAAACTTTCAGTGCAATTAATTACTTAGGCCTGTATCCAGTAAATACTGTGGCTCCTGAAATCTGTTCATTGGAGCATCAATCTTCTAAATGCCTGGCCCTCACAATGAAACCCAGGATGCTTTAATAGGAATACAGGTTTTTCACACATGACATTATGTAGAGAATTTAAAAAGCACCAGAAGCTTCATCATTGAATCCTAAGCTAACAAAGTCATGTCCCTTTGTGGAAAAATCAACTCAAACAGCTCTATGACATGAAAGTAGTAGTATGGCTTTTCTGGACCCAGAACTGGATGCCATCAATTACCATCCATATAGATGATTCCAGTGGGATCCAGAAGAGTCAAGTGGCTGAACTAGGAGTTGTGGAAGCGCAACCTGACCAACAAAATCCTCATGGGGAGCTGAGCAACAGGAAATCCAAAGGACAGGGTGAGTGTGTAACTTCCCTCTTTAGCAGCTGAGTCCTGTCTGCCCTTCACAGAGAATGAGAAGATTTCTTGCACAAGCAGATGGTTATCTTCTGTCTTTCAGCAAACTCTCCTCACTTTCCCAGTTTACAGCAGTGGCACACTTCAGCCTGACTTATGCAAGTACTGCCTGTTTTGGGATGGACAGGTCATAGCTCAAGAACTGCAGGTGTCTTGAAAGCTTTCATTCTACCTGCACATTTCATGACCTGAAAGGTTGGTAAGGTTTCCTGCCACAGGGCTTCGGAAACAAGAATTTCTGGCTTAGGTACCTATTAATTACTGCAGACCCCAAGTCATTTTTGGTCCTGAATTTTTCAGCTCTTTCAGCTGTAGTTATATTTTATTTTTTCATAGCACTTAATGAAGGGTTTCTGATTCAAACATAGAATTAAAGAGTTGTAAAACTTGCACAACTTCTTAAATAAGAGGAGAGATCTTATACTAACTTTGGACTATGAACCGTAAAGTATTAGTTTGGGCTTTTGGTAGTGCCCATATTAGAACAGAACTGAATCATCTTGAATCAGTCTAGAGATTCACAGTTTAGTTGTTTTGGGAGGGAGAGAGTTTACGTTACTAGCAGAAGTAAATCAGTAAGAATCTGCTAAATATAGACAAAAATCTCTGTGAATAATTTTTAAATGGCACATTACAAGCAGAAGGGGTTCCTTAGCCAACAGTGGATAGAAGGTGAGGATTTGGTCATTTTTTTCACCTGGAATTTTGAAGATTTCAGGTTCCTGTCCCTACCTCCAAGATGCACATGAAACCACTGTCCTTTCTACATGCCATTTCCTCATGTTCCTTATAAACTCTTTGTCCACTGCTTTGGCCTTTTTTCTGTCTCTCATAAACCATTTTTCTAGCAAACGACGCTTTCCTACTGCAATTAGTTAACTGGTTCTGCTACAGATAGGTAAATACTCCTTGGACACTGGTTTTACTTTCAAACACTACCCTTTCGAAAACACTGCTACTGTGTACCAGAAAGAAATCCATGCTGGACAGTAATTGCAGTGATGACTGTCATCAAACTTCTTTTTGAAAGGAACATTTTTTTTTCCTGCTTTATAACATGTTGGTTGATCCAGCTGTACGTGACCACTTCAGGGTCCTACAAGGTCCACAGAGTCAGATGTAACACCAGACACTATTGTCTGTAAAAGACATAGTTCATCACTGTATTACAAACAGCTTTTTGTTTTTTTCCCTGTTTTTTCCCTGTTTGTCATGACTGAGGTATAAAAGATTAATAATTACAACTGCTGAAAAAGAAAGAATAATTATGCAAATTTTAACCTTGTGTTTCTGGAGGGAAAAACCTTTCCTAAGTAAGCTCTTCAACAGAAGATAAACAAGGCATTTTCAAAAAGGGTCAGCTAACAACCTCATCAAATAAATCTGTGATACCTTCATTATTGCTATTCAGTCCATCCAATAAAATAATCTCTTCTGTTTTACACAGTGCTGAGTGTTTACGGTAGAACCTTGTTTCCAATAGGATTATTAATAACAAGAGGTTAGTAGCATACATTTTAGCTAAATCAATAGACTATATTTTAACTAAACAGCTTCATGGACTCTGGCCTCCACTGCTGGATTTTTATTCTGATGGCTGTGGATAAAACCAGAATCCCTGAGTCCAGAGCCATCACTAATGTGTTATCACAGAGGGTCAGGTTTAGCAATGCAAATCAATAGAACTCCTTCTGAAAACAGGAGCTCATTTTGTATTAACTTTCCCAATTTATGGACAAAATCATGTCTCAAAACATGCAGCAGACATTCAGTGTTCCCGCACATACTTATTCCTTATACACTTTTATTTCTCTGTGTGTGCTGCCTCGAAGTGCTTTACTTAAACGGAGATTTTACAACTGAGAGGAAAGAGTAAAATGACTTAATTGTATTTCCAAGAGGGTAGACTTCTGTTCTACAGCAGCTCTAGCACCTTTGCACAGATTTTAAAAAAATTAACCATATTCCAAATCAAATTCAGTACTGCATCCCAATTTATTCTCCTCTTACTGTTCTTCTATAAAATGAGATTTTCTTTAGTATTTTTAGCATATTCAATCCTTTGCTGGCATGTCACTAAAGTTAACCTAAACCCATAGACACTATTTCATGTCAAAACCTCACAATAATACCTTCACCTTCCCACAATTAAAGTCTGCAGTACTTACCTAAATACTACTTTTAAAAAGGAAGAATCACCTGTGGTCTTGTGATTTCACTTCAGAATTTCCTTTGGGATGTTTTATTTAAATCTGCAGGAGAACAGCTCAGCATGCACAGGGTCATGGTAATGTTGACCTCCTGATTGAGGGCAGGAATAGTAGAGAAAATTCTCTGTAAGTCTGGAAAAAAAGTAGTTCTTCAGCAGAGAGATTAGTCTTTTTTCCTCACTCCTTTAGCTCTTTGGCTAGAAAGATTATGTTCTCTCTCCAGCGGGCTAAAAAACCCCAAAAACCTGTGACAGTTAGGACTTGATGTACTGTGACAATAATGGCCTTGGAAAGTAATTTCTGTACTGGTAGGCTGAGGGGGACTGAACTTAAGCAGGATGAGCACAAGCCACCTTTGAACTGGGAAGGAGAAATTCACACCAATGTGATACTGGCAGATAAGATGTTGGCTGTCTTTGCCTACTGTTGACTGTCTGTGCTTCACAGCAGGGTGGTGAATTCCAGGGAATCAGCTGAACTCTCAGTTTGGAGATGGATTGCAGCCTGATGACAAACCAGATGCTGGAGATCCCTGAAGTCTGAGATTTGGGCCATATAAGCACAATTGGATGCTGTGGAATAGGATCTGATGTTCCCAGAATGGTAGATAAATACTAGACTACCTAATGGCAGCTCCAAAAATAGGAAATGAATGTCTGAAAGCACTGGGATTTAGATGTAACACTCTGTACTGTAGAAGTGTATGTACCTCTTCTTTTTTCATATTTGCTGTAAGAGTCCTATAAAGACAAATACAAGGTATATTTTAAATGTGAAAAGTACCCTTTCTTTCAAAAACTGCTGGGCAGGACTTGCTTTACCCTTGTAAATGCATCTTATTTTCCTCTGATAAACCTATTAATTGAGGAATGGGGAATGAACAAGACAACAGTGAATATTCCAATTCCCAAGTGTGATTTCATTATATCTGGACCATGGACAACGAACTTACCCGCTTGTTGGATCCTCCACCGGGTGGGAGGGTGTTAAAAGTATCCAGTCCCTTCTATCAGGGCAGTTGTGTTTTGTGACAGAATCACAAAATGGTTTGAGTTGGAAGGGACCTTAGAGATCATTTAGTTCCAAACCCTCCACCCTGGGCAGGGATGCCGCCCCCCTGATCAGGTTGCTCAGGACCCCGTCCAGGGCCTTGTCAAGATATGTGCTTCAGAGCAAAACTGCAGCAAAAATAATATTTCAGGATTGAAAAGGCTGTCAGCTCCCTACTTTACATTTATTTTTTGTGTCACTTTATGCCTTTTAAATCTATACTCACATGTCTCAAACCAAGAAGCTTGTTTGCCAAAGTGAAATGCATGTCATCTACTGACAAATCAACAGTGACTTAAGAAACTTAGCTTTTTAAGTCAAGGCTTATGAAAAATAGATATTTCAACGGTAAAAGTTTGGCTATTAAGATCCCATTTTGAATATGTTCTCCAGAAAGCATTTAAACTTACCTATTCAGAATGTATAACAGGATGGTGTGTACGTATTTGCTTCTCAGTGGCAGAGAACTGCACTACTCTGCTGTTTAATTACAAACTTGCACTGACCAAATGCAGCCCACCTCATGTATTGTGCATGCAGGACCTTAGAAGCAAAAACAGCTTTCAGTGGATCTGACAGGTCATTAGACGTAAAGAAAGAGTTTGACTCAATAAGGGGAAGCTGTTCAGGCAGGTGATGTCAAGGTAAATTTCCAGTTGAGGACTTAAAACTGCTGCAATGAACCTCAGCTGTGAGAATGTGATGAAACAAAAGCTGTAATTGTTAGGGCACAGTGCTGCTAAATCAAGCAGAAGGGTGAGAAGGTGAGGGTGTAGGAAAGAGGGACAGACATCCCAAGAGGGCTTAGTCTGTCTTCAGTTTGCTCTAGAGAATAATTAAAGGAGCAGAGTAGAAGCTACAGTGCCCTTGACATCTTTAAAGTCATTCCTCTGTGGTTTTTTTTGGTGATCTGCTAAGATCAGGCACTGACACAAACATCTCAGTCTGGAATCAAGTCCTACATCTTTCCCAAAAGCCTGAAAATCTTGTTGATTTATTTAAAAATATTTTCCCTGAATGGAGAGCAGAAGTCTCAGACAATCAGGTGCACTCTGCATCTTGAAGAACCTCATCATCACAAGTTTTGGTCTCTGAACCACCTCTTTTGATTTTAAGGTTTTGTTTTGCCATTGTTTTCCTAACCACCTTACTATTTTTGAATCTGTTTAAGAAAAGACACAGAAAGGCTAGAAGCTTTTGATATTTGAAATTAATTTAAAATAGGATAAGTTTAGTTATCCCTCTCTGCCCCACAGTACTTTCAGTTCTCCACTGTATTAATTTTTTAAATACACAATACGTTGAGCTATGAAAGGCATTAGGAAGAATCCTTGCTGCTATTGCTTTATAACAAAAAAATTTATAAAATTGCAGACAAGAAGAACTAGAATTACAAGAAACTTAAACAATGAGTTTTACAACACAGAGTATAGGCACATACACCCTGAGGTGCTGGTTTCATTAATATCTCATTTTTCTATGTGTGCATTTGTTTTGACAGTGTAAATTAATGTTCTAGCTGTGGTGGGTTCTGATGTATGGCAGAAAAAAACACAAGCTATCAATATAGCTTATAAATATTGAAGTGTTACCATATGAAACAACAGGAAGCCCTGGAATAATAAAACCAGGAAGAGAAAGAAACTTATCAATGCACAAACCCTAATAGCTAGCCCATCAGTGGTTCCTTCTATCATGCAGCAAACTCAGTTCTGAGTGGTTGAATGGTTGAAGCATTTTGAGATGCAGAGCTCAACACCAGCCCCTGATTCAGAGGGCAGCTGCCTTAACACAGACACCACACATGCCACTTGCTAGGAAATGTTGGCATCACTGACACAATGATGCCAGGATGCTTCTTCTCTCTGTCTGGATACTCTAACAGCCAGGATTCTACCCTGGTTCTCCTGATCAGAAGAGCATTTTGTGTTTACTCCTGCATCACCTAATTGATACTCTTTCATATCTTATTATCCCTTTTTCATGTTTCTCAAGCTCTCTTTTCTCTACCTTTATCTCCTTTCTCCACCCCAGTCAATTCCCAAGTAAACTGCACAAAGTTCTTTGCTGTGAGGGTGGTGAGGCACTGGAACATGTTGCCCTGAGAAGGTGTGGATGCCCCATCCCTGGATTTGTTCAAGGTCAGGCTGGATGGAGCTCTGAGCAACCTGGTCTAGTGTCCCTGCCCATAGAATCAGAGAATGTTAAGGGATTGGAAGGGACCTTAAAGATCCCCTGCCATGGGGAGGGATACCTTCCACTAGACCACATGGATCAAGATCTCATCCAACCTGGCCGTGAACACTGCCAGGGTTGGGGTATCCATGGCCGGGGGGTTGGATCTTTAAGGTCCCTTCCAACCCAAACCATTCTATGATTCTATGAAAGACCCTGTGCTAACTGCTTTTTGTCCCCATTGCTACAAGTTTTGCTACTTCCATATACAAATCTGGTATTTCTGGTATAGTTACCTAGGCAAACTGACCTTGCATGGTATTACTGATATGACTACCTAGATTTTGTTATAAGGTTTTATTCCTTAAAAGTTCCCAAATACTCTGCTCCAGTTATCTATGAAGTTTGCCCATTTTTTGACACAACTTCCCCCTAACCACCTATGAAATCCAGTCATCCCTCATGGCCCCTTCTGCAACTTCTGTCAGCATCTTCTATGATCCCAAGATAATTCTGTATGACACATCCAGCAATTTCTTGTGTCATGTCCAGTAGTTTTCCGTGTCCACCTTAGTTTCTTTAACCTCAAGCCAATACTGAACTTTTTACTCACAGCCATGACAATGTGAATAAATTAAGAGAAGCAAAACAGGTTATTCCTGATGAGAGAAGAGCTCTGGAGCAGCCTGGTAATTGGTCCAAGGGCTGGCACTGGTACTTTTCTCCAGACACATACACGTGTTATATTCTGTGCCTTACAAATCTTGGTGCCACGTATCTTTCCACTCGTTCATCTTTCCCTTTCTGTGAAAAGCATCTCAGCAGATATGACATTCCAAAAGTCCAGCCCAGGCAGCCACTTCCAAGCTTCTCAGAAGGCATTTCCTACTATGTGATTAGGACAATCTCTTCCCTGGGATTAGAAGCAAAAGCAAAACATCATAATTCAAAGAGAAATGCCTGATAAGAAAGTCAGTGAATAAACAGAATGAAAGACGCATTTATATACCTTTCAGCATTTTTCCTGCAGTGCATCCAGAATGAAGTATCTGCTTCCTGGCAGATGCTGATAGCCTAGGATTTAGTCACAGGCTTCTATTGAAGAACTAACTTTAACATTACCACCTTCTTCATTTATTTTTTTCTGAGTACACAGATGTGAACTCGAGGGCAACATATAAAACTCTTCAATACTGCAAACTTGGCAACCGATTTTTCTTTCCAATGTGTTTCATCTGAAACACGAAATACAAAAAAGTCTTCAGGCATTTTTAAAAGCAGAAGGAAAATTTACTGACTGATCCTTGACTCTGCAAGATGATTTCTGTACCACTGACGAGAACTGCTCTTCACTCACTTGAAAAACTTGCACCAAATCAGGTTTGCAGAGCAGATATTTCTAGATGTTGAGGCTTCCTTCTTCAAGATGTAGGTCTTCATTCAGCAGCAAAGAGTTGAGTTGGTGCAGAGAATTTTTCCCTGGGATGGTATACCAAAGAGTCTTCCAGAGCTCCCTGTCACTCTCTCATACACAGTGTTCAGCCACTGCTGGAGTGGATGAACAAATGCAGCAGATGAGAATATTGCAGCCATAAACTAGAAACTACCGTTTTGTTCTTTATGTACTGTCATTTTTCAGGAATGATTTGTTTACATTTATATGACCTTGAAAAATATCAAATAATATATTTCCTAAAGTTATTCTATTCTTCTCTCTTAGAAATAAGCAGTAATTGCACTACCAGCCAACTTCCAAGGGATTGATGCCAATAATTTAGGCAGCTGCATTTTTACGCTTTGTTTAATAAAATTGCTTTTATGTAAAGGTCTGCTATTAAATATTTGATAGCTTCACACGAAAAAACAAACCTCTGGTATGCAAAGGCAATTATAATTTGAAGAATTATTGCTATAAACTTTAATGTTTTTCAATTTCAGTCTATTGTAAGGCAAGAATCTCTCTAGACCAGTTGCATTCAATGTTTGACCATAAAAAAAGACTAATAGAATAAAAGATATTGTTCAGTGTATGGAATTTTATTACAAAAAGGCAAAAAACACTCAAATCTCTCTCTTTGCAGTCATCTCTACCTTTAGTCTTATTGTTGCCATGAAAAATATCTCAAAAACTGCCTCTAAGCCCAAATAATTATATACCTGGTTGCATAACTTGTTGATAGAAGCTAAATATCTAAACATCCTTTATGCCCTGGCCTCACAGCTAAATCATTTTGCCACTGCTGCCTCTGGATTTATGTGTTTCAGTTATACTCTTTTGCCAGACACTGGAGAGATGTAACTCCAGGAGGTGATTAATCCTGTTCCTCTATTTTGGCATCAGATAATCAGGTAAAGGCAGTTCTGTTTCATTCCTTGGTGACTGAGATTAAGGGAAGTCCTCTTCTGGATAACCAACTTCATAGAAAATGATCTTGACATTGTTAGAATGCCTCGAGTTTTATACAGCACTAAGATAAGGGAGTGGTTCAATTAAATCAGTGCGAAAACAGGTTTAGATGGGATATTCGGAAGAAATTCTTCCCTGTGAGGGTGGTGAGGCCCTGGAACAGGTTGCCCAGAGAAGCTGTAGCTGCTGCATCCCTGAAAGTGTTCAAGACCAGGTTGGATGGAGATCTGAGGAACTTGGTCTAGTAGAAGGTGTCCCTGCCCATGGGAGCCGGAGTGGAATGAGGGTGTCTTTAAGATCCCTTCCAACCCAAGCCCTTCTGTGGTTCTGTGAAAGAGGGTCTGGACATCATCAAGTTGTGCTGTAGCTGATGCTCACACGACTTCATGGTGCTGTGGGAAGGCAGACAGTCTCTTTGCCCTGCTTAAAAGCTTGGAACCACTCATCCTGGGAACACTGAGGGACAGAGGGCAGTACAACGTGCATGAAAAACTTAACATACTGTGTAAAGTGTTAAGGCACTACTACAAAATAAGTAATATCCCAGTGATGCAGAATGATTCTGCACTCATCACCTGCACAGAGCCCAGCTCAACAGGTTTGAGGTTTGGTGAGTTCAAGGTGGTACACATCACCTATTTCTCACCTGCTGCAAAAAGGAGCAACTGGTGACTCCATGAAAGCAACTGCTGGCCTAGAAATAACTGTCTCAGGCAGCCATGGGAAGGATTGTTTGCAAAAATCTATTACTGTTATTTAAAAGTTAAAACTAAGTGACTGTCTCAAACGATCACATGTCCCACATCCTTACAGTGATGGATTGTCACTGGCTTTGAATCACAGTTCAAAACCTTCCAATTATAAAGCTTCACTTTAACAATGTGCTAAAAAAGAGGAAAGAAATGACAAATTTGAGGACCTCTCCTGACTCCAGTGATAATAAAACTGCTGATCTGTTGTAATTCATCAGAGCAGTTAAGCATATTCTTATGTTTAAGGTTTCAGGCTGGCATAGTGATTTCAATGGAAGATGTATTTTATTAAGTGCACCCACTTAAGTGCTTTGCTGGCTCCCAGCTTGACACAAATGCCTCTAGAAATTACTGTCAGGGTATTTCTGTAAAAGAAATCAGTGACATAAAATTCATATAAACTTTGAAGTCTTCAGGATGCCAGAATAAGATGTAGTGTGACTATGAACATTCTTTTCATGGGAATTCATCTTCAAGTCCAAAAAAGGGAGAAAAAGTATCTTCATTATAATTACAAGATTTTATTTTTTGATCAAAATCACTATCTGTTAATATAAAGGCAAATAAAAAAATTAAATATACACTTATTTACATAATTTAGGAGTTTTGTAGAGGGGGTTATGTGGGGTTTTGGTTGCTTTTTGTTTGGTTTTGGGTGCTTTTTTTCCCCTGCATTTGGAGTATCAGAATAACTTGTCTTCAAATCAAAGCATCATTCTAATCAGATATTTGTTATATATTTCCCATCTAAGCAGCATGCTGTCATTTCAGAAAGAAAAATAGGTAATAATCAGAAAATTAAATCTTCTTTATAAAGACATCTCCTAAGCTAGGATCACATAACTGGCAGCTCAGATCACTGCCAGACAAAATCATAGGCTGTTCTCAACTACTTGCATCCTTCAACTTGTCCCCTCCTATCATGACTGTGTCTATTATCCATTTGCTGCTTCTCTAAACACTTCTTGTGTCAAACTTAGTCTTTCCTGGTGAGAGATGGAAAATATACCCTGGATTTCCCAGCATGATTTGGTATCTAAACCATTCTTGGGAATGAGCAGATATCTTCTAATTTGCGCTAATCAGCAGAAATTCAAAGCTAAGCCACATCTCAGCAAAGGCAGAATGTTTTTCTAAGGAGCTCTCACACAGCCGTTCGTGGACCATGTAGCTAAAGAATTTTTGGCTTCTTTATCACCTATTCAAGTAAAATGTTGAATTATATTTGGGTTTGTTTGCCTATTATTGGGTTGCTATGTACATAACGCAAATAACACTTCAGATATTTTGGTGCAAAAGAGAAGATATACTATTTTTCTCCTACTCAACTGTGTTGACTTTGAGTAAACTACCTATTTTAGTTACATACACATGAGTAAATATTTTCAAAAGCTTACTTCTCTGAAGAGAATAAATTATTCCAAATATTTGTGAAGAAGTAGGGAGGAAATTTTGGGAATGGTATATTAAAAATTCCATGGTGCTTTACGTTGGTCTTGTAAAAAATTGTTTTGAAAATTCAGTTTTGTTTAAAAATATGAAGCAAATGGAAAGGTTAATGCAATACAGAATTTGAAAATAAATATTTCATTTTGGGGTGAAAAGCAATTTCAGGTTTGTTATTAATTAACCTAGGGATGCTTCTTTTAAGAAAAACCATTTCACTCTTCTCTGTCTCCACCCCAAAAAAACCCAACAAACAAACACAAAAAAACCCCCACCAAAAATAAAATAAAATAAAATTCCCTTCCCTGTGTTGTGTATTTTATTTTTGCTTCAGGAAAGCCATGCTCTGAGTTCTGTAACAGAACCCAATGCATGAGAGCAGGTGCAAATGAGACAAGGAAATAGGCTGGTGAATTGTCTAATAACCTTTAAAGAGGGTCTGTTTTAGAGGTTAATACAGGCAAAATAGCCTCTAGAAAATCTCAGAGCAGTGATTATGCTACCTAAGGGCCCAGTGCTGAATGCATCTTAGTGAGTACTGTCTTTAGCTGCAAAGATTAAGTGTTTTTTTCTGGCTCCACTGGGGAGATGTGGAGTTTTGTTTAACCATTGTCTTTCCAATCTGAAACATAAAGGATTTTCATCGGGATTGGTCACAGTGGTTGTGAGGTTTAAACGGAATGGAAAACAAAACATCAAGGTAGTGATTACCCAGTGTTTTCAGTTGATGGCTGGCAGTACCTTGCTTCTCTAAATAAATAATCAAATTGATCTTCTTTGGACGAGAGGTGCAATGAAAGCTCCTTGCATTTTAATTTCAGAGCAGCATGTTTTTCTCTGATCTAAATCCTAAAGTTGGCACCACAGGTAACTCAACTGGGAGTTCCCTTGAATTCAATTAGGGTCAATGAATTTAACTGACATTTAAATATGACACACAGGTAGGTTACCCAGTTGGGAGGAACTTCATAACTGACACCTCCATACTTTTAGGATCATGATATAGGTGATGAGTGTGGGAGGGTTCACATGGAGGGATCTTGGCCATTTCAGCTCAGGCAATGACATAAAAGCACAAATGAAAGCAGTGTGATCCCTGGCTTTTGCTAACTACAACCCCATCACTGCAGTTCACCTGGGCCTTTGGATGCCAACACTCTGTAAAACTCAGCATGATTTCAGAAAGTAATGTCTGACTGCAATCCAAGCAATAACTGGAAAGGATGTAGCTCATGCTCACTTAAAAATGGAGTTTCGTTTCCATGATATTTGTTTCTAAGCACAGTAATAAATTCTGTGTTTGAACAAACACAACCTTCTTGTTTTCCCTGCAGAAATTACAGCTCTAACAAGGAAATAACCTAAACATGTTTCTATTTTTATTGGCTTGAGTTTCACAAAATTTCTCACAAACACCTCTGCTGTTTTTAAATACTGAACTTTTCCCATTGTGTAGGCTCTATCATTCTGACCTAGGAACTATGTAAGATCTAGAGAGGTACAGAATTTCAACAGCTCAGATTAGCTCACTTTTCATAAAAGTGGTTACTTTTAAGCAGTTGTTTGTCCATCCCTGGACTGGTGATCACTTGCAGGCTTTGAACTGGGGGTACTTTGTAGGTTAATCCCTTTGCATCTATTGTGCTGAACAGCCCCAAGTTCTAGTTTTATTTTTTATTCTTCTTTGCAGCTGACCTACACACTTGCAGTTTAGCTGCTATCAGGACACAGGACTATGTTACAAGATGCTGGACTGAGTTTAGATAATTAGATAATGATTTTTCTATTTTGTCCAGGCCCAGTTTGGTGATACGGCACATAACACAGAGCACCAGCTAAGAACAAGAGCCTGTTCTGCATTGACCATTCAGCCTCATCACAGTAGTACTTAAATCCTTTTTATTTATTAAAATTGTTGTTTGTATGCAGCTTTTGGCAGCTTCAGTCTCAAGTGCTAGACTCAGGCACAGCGTTTTGTAGCATTCAGTGGAATTGCATAAAATTCAAATCAATAAAAACTGCCATGGTGTGATACATGTGGTGTTTAGTAAACAAAGCAGATGAGGTTGACCTGACTGAAAGCTGCAATCAGCACAAACACACTGAATACTAAATGTGATGCTGATTGGTGGCAGAGCAAGGCAGCATGAATGTGCATTTATCCAGCTATTTTGGGAAGATCTAATCTTTCTTTAATAATTGCATGATGCGGTCTCAGGTATAAAGCCCAGTATCACATGTTTGTACAGCCTTCACATTTGTTCCCATGTTTAAAAAGTGAAAATAAAATGGGAGTCATTTATACTTTGAGATCTTCTCGGACACCACTGCTTTGCTCAAAAATTATTGAATTCACTGTCTGCTCTTGTTATTTATAAGTTCCCTGAAGAGGAAAAACAGGGTAACAGAAAGAATTTTTTAAAAGCTAATAAATTGAAGATGAGCTTTTAGCTGGTGTTGGGTGGAAGAGCATTACAGCAAAAATCCTGTTAAGTAACCTTGTCAGGCATGGATATTACAGAGAAAAATCCATCAGGTTTATTTCAATCCCTTTCTTTCACTCTCTGTTTTTCTTATAAGCAACCAAAAATATGGAACATAGATACAGGTGGCAGCAAATCTTTGGCACTACAAATACATAATTTCGCTAATTAAGTGTCTGTTTTCCTTAGTATTAAATTCTAATTTTTGTGATTTAGGACAAATGAACTATGGAAAAGGAAATGAGAATACAACTCCAGCTTATGGAGATCGGCAGAGCCTGACATCTCCCCTGCCTTCAAGAGTCCATGGAATTTCCTATCCAGAGCTGGGACTGAGGGACTTAAAACTAATGAAGTGCCTGACAGAGTAAAAACATTAATTATGTTCTGAGGGAAGATATGTGTCATTATATCAGTTTTATAGGTTGGGACCTGTAAAAGATCAGCCAGGTGCTGTGAACAAGTTCCTATATCAGGTCAGTGGAAAACAACTTTCATCACTCCCATCTATTAATCTCTTTAAATTATCCAAATTCTGCTAATAAATGTGTTATTAAGTAAAACACAACACCTGCTGATTCTCCAGGACATTTACTATGAAATGGTGTTTTAGCCTGGGTACATTTGTTAAGTCTGTGAGATTGTCATTTATTATAAAAACAAGATGAAATGTTTCTATGATGTCTGAGGAATATATGCCAAACTATCCTTAAGCTAAGGTAGGTAAATATTAGCCCAGTTTGAATTGTTTTCTGTTGGCTTTTGTTATGGATTTTTTTTTTTATTTCCTGAAAATTAGATTATACTTTCTTGATATTGCCCTCTACAGCTCATATCTAGGTAAATTTTTAACCTACTTTCTGGTAATAAAGGTAGGAAATGGCATAAGAATAGAACTTGCTTTCCAGGAAAGTGACAGAGAGACAAACCTGAGTTCTTAGGCTGATCCAAAAGAGGACTCAGATGACTTTGGGGAGATCCAGGCAATGAACTTTAAAACAACTTCGGCCTACAACCCCTAGAGATTTTTAAACAAATAATTTAAAATTTAATTTTTAAACATTTTAAACTTTTTTTTTCTGAGTGATTTTTTTATTTTACCTGAAAGTAGAAATGTCTTTCTTAATCTTATAAAGACTAAATATCCCATGAATGATTTTCATTTAAAAAGATTGCAAATAATATATAAAGTGAGATGTTCTGATTTGATTAAACAGTATATCTAACTATTCTAAGTGGGGACAATGTGGGGTTTTTTTTTAGTATTAGGATACCTGCACTATAAAAAATGTGCTATCCTTTCTCTGAGCAATGAAAATTATCTTTCAGCACACAACCCTCCAGGCTCCAATGTACACAGTAAGTGAAATTTGAATGATTATACTGTGATCACAGTATGATATTAAAGGATGGATGGTAAAATTTGAAAATTTTTCACATCCTAGAAGGAAACTTCTGTCAGTGTCTACATAAATTGCATAAATTCAGGTGAAAGATGTCAGACATAAAAACAGAGCAGGAGGGGAGATGGGTAACAGGAGGTCTGACCCATCGCTCCTGTCAGTGAAAAACTTGTTGACCATGCACAATTCTCTTTATTTTCTCTCTTTTATCCATTTTTGCCTGATCTGACAATTGGTTCCTTTCAGCTCACTGACAGAAGCCAACATTTAGTCATGCTCATCCAGTTCTACATCACCCACGATTTTCTGGGATTATCCAGAATGGCAGTGGAGGAACATCATGTTCAGTTGGAAAGATTTTGAAAGAAGAGAGGCCCGTTGACAGGATGTTATCCAGAAACCTGGATGTCATCTGCAGGTTGTTTCTGCTCGATTTCCTGAAACTTGAAACTGGATTTGTCTCTAATCAGGTCAGCAAAATGGAGGAGATTCATTCAAAGATATTGTGGCAGGATGGAGCTAACAGAAAACAAGGACAGAATAAATGTTGTAAGATAATATCTTATGAGACACGGGAGGTTTTAACAAAACATTCTATGTTAAGATGTTCTTCCAGCACCTATTTTTATCTCTGTGCTTTTGAAATGAAGCTCCATTAAGTTTTCATGAATCTTAGGGCAAGTGTTGTGTTCTGCCAGGAACTGTTACCTAGGAAATGGTGTGTAAAAAAATAAAAAGCTGGACAGGGATAACTACTTACTATAGCACTTTGTTAATTTATGAGGGGGTTTTGGTCCTTTATCCAGAGTTAGTTTACACCATCTTTTCAACTGCAATAAGCTCAATGACAAAGGTTTTTTTTTTCTCTCTTTATGAAGAGATGAGGCTGGATCTTCACTGGTTATTTAGAAATACGTATGAAAATTGTATTTGAAAGGCAAAGATGCTTAGAACAGAACTGTTTTGAAATATATAAAAGGAAATTCAGTTTTGCTAACCTGGTCATGAAGTTCTGCAAGGCTAAAGCTTTGATCAAGTTATCTCTGTGATAAAGATTTTGCATAGGGTTCTGAAAGTGGTAACTAGCTGGAATAGGAAATGCCCCCAAAATGTTATGGAAAATACAGAAGGACTTCTCTTTTTAGTGCTGTAAGACATCTCAAGCATGACTTCAGATGGGTCCCTATTGTGTCACCTCAAAGAAGTTAAGTTACTTAAAATGGTATTGAAAATTATTTTGACATCATGAAGCACACTGCCCACAGAATAAATGCAGGGAATGTGGGCTTAATTCTCACACTTAATTTTGACTATTTTGTCATTGTTTCCAGTCTATGAAACTTTTCTGAAAGGTTCCCAGCAGAAATGTTGCTTTCTAAAATCTGGATATACTTTGAGAAAAAATAGCTTTTGTAGTTACTTCAGTTTTAACTTGAGCACTATACTATTGAAGCCCCAGCTCTGATATTTCTGCAATTAAATTCTTGTTTTCTTCTGCTTTGTAAAATTTATTTTCTGTGTATAACATTCTGAACAATTTTGAAGTTTGCCAAATGTTTTAACTCACTGACACTTTAAAAAAGTACTCTGAAATCTTAAATGAAGGAGTCATGGATCTAAACCATTTACTTCCCAGTCATGAGTAGACTACTTCCTTCCCAGTCCTACTGACTCCAACCTCACTGCTGTCCTTAGGGGTCATCATCTCTGTGACTGGTTTGGACAGGACCAGATCCCTCAGTTGTAGTTGCTAAACCAGCAAGCCAATCAGGTAAAACAAAAACAAAACAAAACAAAAAAAAACCACCAAACAAAACTCCAAACAAACAAACAAACCCAAAACAAAAAGAAAAAAGGAAAAAATACATGCAATCATTAATAATTAGATACTGTGCCCTCCCTTGTGTAGTTTGCAAACTGATATTATTGTCTCCTGTCAGGAGCAAGTTGAGCATCAAAAAGCAACTCCAAGCCCTGTTGCCAACACAAGAAACTCATTATCCTCTGCCTGAAAGCAGTTCAGCTCATGCAGTCGAGAAAGTTTTGCAGTCAAATGTAGTGATATGAGTGCAAGGCAAAAGCCTGAGGCATTGCTTGGAAAACTTCAAACAAAATAAGAAGAAAACAAAAAAGAAAACAGATGATGGAGGTGCCATGTTAAAAAAATAATCCTATGTGAGTGTGTAGTCTGGCCCAGGCTGGAAATATTCAGCAAACTGTTTAAGTTATGCCCAGTTCTCTCAAAGACACTGGGATTTAGACACAGCCTTGAGTGTTTTAGCAGTCTAGGAAAGCAGTAAATATAGGCTCTTTTTTTGGTCTTTATGGAGGTTTAGGTTGGATATCAGGGAAAGGTTTTTCACCCAGAGTGTGGTTGGGAAGAGGCTCTCCAGGGCAGTGGTCACTGCATCGAGATGACAGAGCTCTAGGAGAGTTTGGACAACACTTTCAGGCACATGGTGGGATTCTTGGGATTGCTCTGCGCAGAACCAGGAATTGGTCTTAATGATCCTTGTGGGTCCCTTCCCACTTCTTTGATTCCGTGATTCTGTGATACTGTCATCCAGCTCATGATCAGATTGGAACATTCACTGAGTTTAAATCAGAGAATTAAAACTCGCAAAGAATAATAATCATACATTTCAATTACCTACATCATCTGACAAGGTTAAAAGATACATTTCATTGTTCTTGAGACAAGTAAGAAACACAGCTTGACACCTTCTCATTTGCACTGTACTTTTCCTATTATTTCTCAGAGGAAAATTACCATCCATCAGGCTTAACATATAAAATGTCTGGGCTGGTGATTTTAATGCAGGTTACTGGGAAAACAAGCACTGCAAACTTTTTTTTTCTTCTGCAAATATTTAGGCTGATAATTCAGTTTTAATCTGAACCCAGAACTTAAAAAAAAAAATATATTTTCTGACAAATTCTGTAGATATTGTAAGCAGCTGTGAGTGGATGGGAGAAAAAGTAAGAAGGAGATATCACAGCTGTGGAGCTGCACAATATTTATTATATGCCTTGCATAGGAGTCAGAAAAGAATTTTTCCAAAGCTCAAATTATATGAAACTCAGAGCTGGTGTGAGGGAGATCTACATGGATTGTGACATCTACTGGGAGACAGGAAAGGCCACAAGACCAAAGATTTATGCTGTTCTGCTCACAAAAAGAAGCATGTAGTCTTCTGACATCACATCATGAAGTCAATGATAATAATTTCTATCCAATCTCCACGTAAATAAGAATATAATTAAGCATTCCTCATTAGCTTTCAAAGGAAACTTTGAAAAAACACGTGTTCTATTTGGTTAAAGTTCAAATCCAAATACCTTCATCCAATCTTACAAAATTAAATCACTGATAAGAGATTCTTTTACTTTGGTGTCTTTGAGTCCCTGTGTTCCCTTCCTCATTTTGGGGATGACCCATTTCTCGTTGTGTTTCCAGAATTGTAGGCACTGCTCCATGGTTAAGAGTTGGAGTCCTCCTGTTCTTTCTTCGGTGTCAGTCAAATCAAACATGAACTTTTCTTTGTCCATCTTTAGCTGCATTATCCAAAGTTTGTCTTCATCATGTTGTAGTGTAAAAAAAAATAAATAATGGGTGAATCTTTCTTGGGCATTTGCTGAGTGTTTGGGGCTGATGTATTTGTTGTCCACATACCACGGACATGTAAAGGATGTTTCAATTTAATTGCTGTTTTCTTGGGTTTTCCTTAAATTTCTTACCTTGTTTTTGAAGGTTTAAGTTTCTGTCACTGGATCATCTTTCATATCATCCGGTAAAGGAAATTAGAGAAATTTCTTCTTTATGTTTATTATGTTTCAATGTGTTAATGGAAGTATAGGAATGTGGTTTGCATGTGAAAACATATTTTTTACTTTAACTATAATTAAAATAAGATAGTCAGCTTTCAGTCTAGAAACAAGAAGCTTTTGGAACTCCCATCTGTGATTTCTCCAGCTATCTTGAGTGTCTAAGGTGATAATCCTTGATGGGTTTAACATGATTTTATTAATGTTTGGGAAAGGACTCAGGACAGATAAACTATTTAAGTAACTAGATAAGTACAATAAGAGAGTAACTAGAGATCAAAACCAAGAGTGTATGATTCATTCAGCTTCCCTGAATATTAAAAATGAAGGGAAAATACTCTGCTCGTTTAAATTACCACTGACTTTGTCTGAGCAACATCAGTCTACATCAGTTTGAATCAATATGTAGTCTGGCCCTGAACGAGGACAGAATAAATGACTTGCACTCCAAACAACAAAAAAATGCCATTTTCTTAAAGGGAAAGATGAATCCTCTGTGTGACCCAGTGCACTGCAAAGTGAACACCTCCATGAATTCACAGGACCTGAAAAGAGAACAGGGCATTCAATACACTGGTTTGATTTATTCTGATGGATGTTAATTGTATTTCAGTCTTTCAAACCACAGAGAGACAAAGACTGGCAATTCACTGGCTTGGCTGTGACTCTTGTTTTTCTCTCTAATCTGTGATGATTTTGTTGCTATATGGCACTTTGTATGTTTCCCTCATACCACTGGTTCTCTTTCAACAGTTTCTTCAAACACTCTTCTTTACAAGCTGCCACACTGACATCCTTCTTTTCATGAACATCCCACAGCCCTGCATCTGCCAGTATCAGAAATGGGAAAAAAGAATTAAAAAAAAAAAAACCAAGATAGGAAGTTCCCTTCCTCTCCCTCCTGCTGTGAATAATGTGATTCTCTTCCACTCTTCTGATGTTCACACAGGGCATCACTCACAAGATTTGCAAAAGGTTGTTTGTGTAGAAGGAAACAATGCTTTAATAATGAGGCACTTCCTCTGGCAAAAATAGGCACAAGTGATACAGCAACTGTTTGTTCAAACAACACAGGGCAGTTTTCTTCGGAGTAAAAGTAATTAATCACTGGAACAACTATCTTGAATCCTCCAACAATGGTCTTTGTTAAACTTGGAGCTGGAAAACTGTAGTGACAAACGTAGAGGCGTATGTCTATGAAATCCAAATCTGAGTATTCATTGGGAAGGTAAGATAAATTGTTCAGTGAAGAATTGCACTTGGAAAGTCTTGACCTTTTGTTATTTTTTTTCTCCCAAATTGTTGTATTCAGCCTATACTCCTTGGGCCTGTGGGGCATTAACTGGGAATCTGCCACAGGTAAATCAGAAAAACTTGTTATTCATAGTCTTAAATTTGCTACAAGGGGAACTTTATCTGTGCTGAAAAACATTCAGGTGCTATGTAAATCTTAGTGACTGGAAAAATGCTGGGTATACATGCTGGAAATGGCTCCTTCTGCCATCTAGTGCAATTTTCCTGTGAATCCCTGGATTAGTTATCCTTAAAAGTTCCATCTGTTGAAAAAACCCAACATGAAACCAACAAGCAAACTAAAGAAGAATCGCAGCTTTCATTCAAGGCAGAGACTAATTTTCTGTCCCTCAGGTGCAGCAGAAAGCTTGAAAATGTCAACAGAGTAGAATACAGAAAGCAAAGGTGAAATGGATAGATGGTACTTTTGCTTTCCACCTTAAGTCCTTCGAGTCTTCTAACCCCAGTTAGTTTCCATGAATTCCTTTTCCAGCACTAGACAAGCAGGCTTTCCAACCCATCAGTAACATGTACATATTTTATCATTATTTTACTGTATTATAGTCAGATTTTGCAGACCAGCCCCTGCATAACTTGATATATAACACCTTGTTGTGTTGTCTACTTCTGCAGAAAGAATCTTTCACCTTCTTACAGAAGTTCAGTGAGACAGTTTGTTCACAGCTTTAATTGCCTAGATTTTTTTTTCATATCTTACAGTCTTTCAAAGAGATAAGAAAGGAACTCACTGCACATTGCACACACAAACACTCTGCCAAATATTTTGGTTCTGCTCCCAGAACAGAATCACCAGAACTGCTGTGAAGCAGCTGCGAGCTGGAAGTGCAGCCTTGGTACTGGTGTACCAGGGAGCATACAAAGTAGCCCAGTTTGGGGTTCAAAATTCCTGGAGCTGAATCTGGAGCTGCTCTGAGTAACTGAAAATCCAGGGCAGGTTTTTGCCCACTGAGGGGCTCATTATTGCAGTCATCTTTTCTTCCCTACAAATCAGCAGCTCTGCTGCTGCTTGTGTACTCTCTGCTTGTCCTCTGCCTCCCTCCTGTCTTAATCTCTCTCTTTTTCTACCCACCTTTTTTATTACATTATTTCTGCTTTGTTTCCTTTTTGTCCTTAAAGCCTTCTGCAGACAAGATAACAATTAATGTCAAAAATAGGTGTTCCTAATGCAAGTGTATAACTTGGCACAGACACGGGGCCTGAAGATTGAGGATTGCAATAGAATATCTTCTACTTGACTCCAGTTTAAGCTCTGACTGTATTTGTATTCACAACTGGTATAACTGGGGAAGGAAACCCTCCTGTCTCCAGTCTCAAATATAATGACAGAGGACAGAAATAAAAAATTGAAAGTATTAAAATACACTTATGTCCCTTTGTATACTTTGAACATAAACATCGACTGGTGCATATACTGTTTGACAGTCTTTATAATATACCAAATGTCCTGCATTAAATATTAAAGAAACATTATCTTCCCTCTCACCTCCACATTGCCTGTAAACCACAACCAAGGATGTCCATATCAATTGTAAACTTTTCCTGACTTTCAAATGCAGGTACTATTTAATTTCTTCTTCTTTTTTTTTCCTGACTTCTGAAAGTGCTGCAAAAATGTGTAAAGCTAACTCAGTATGAACATATTTGGGAATATATCTCAGTGTTACAGTTCTAAATACACAGCTATGCCCACTTGTACATCCTCAGCCTACAGATGTTGACAGTGTCAGGAACTCCTCTGTGCTCTTCCCTTGTGAGGAGCATGGTTGGAGAAAGTGAAATGGGAAGGGATAAATGGGATAGGAAGGACCCCTGTGACATTTATGCCTCATAATGCTCAATTTTTTAAGATTCAATTGTAGAGAAAAAAAAACAGTGAGTTCAAGGATGTGAGCATCCAGAATCTTTGGATTCATTTCTGTAGTGCAGCTGGACTCAGGGTACAGATTTTCTGTTTTATGTGCCCAACACTTCCATCCAAATAGACAGTGCCTCCCTGCCCTTCATTAAGGGAAAAAAATATATATATGGCAAGTAAAAAGTTCAAATCCAAGTCTTGGCAGTAAAAAACACTAGCTTTTCATCTAAAAGTAAAAAGTCTTTCAAAGCCAGGATGGGATCTTGGATGGGATGTTTTACAGTCTACATAGAACTAACAGGTAGAAAAAAACTCTTCTCCAACCTCCCAAGCTGTTGCATCTCCATTGTCTGTTTTCTCTGACCTTGACTACTTGAGTTTCATTTTGTTCAGGTCTCACTTTTTTGTTTTTATCTTTGCACACTGTTTTGTGTACCTCTATTATACACTATTTTATGCCTTTTTTCTCGTGCATTTGATACGTCCTTTATCTCAAATTCTTTCACTCTCCCCGTTATACTGCTCTCTGTTATTAAATATTCAAGAATATTCCCACTTTCATTCTGTTTGCAGAGAGGTGTGTTCATTCTTTTTTCCGTGGGGAGATACTACTTCCCACATGCCAGGAAAAAACTGCCTTTTCTTTCCATTATCCCAGGTCAAAACCATGCTTGAGACTTACCTTTGCCTTGATACTTCTGAGAAATCTTAGTAGAGGTTCAGGTGTATAAGAAGTGCTGCCCCCCTTGCAGAACAATAAAACACTGATATTTCCCTGTACTTTCCCTGTGTCATGGCCATTTCTTGCTTTCTGTCTCCTGTTGAGATTAATCTGCTTTAGATCCACATTTTAAAAGTTCTTAAAGTCAGCTCCTGACTTATGTGAAAGGTCATAAGTGTCACCACAGAAGTGACGAGAATGGATAAAAATGTTTTGTTATCTCCCTCTTATGGAGAGGTGAATCTGGGAGACAGCAAGTAACACATCAGGGGCAGAGCTGGCAACTTAGTCCCTATCTTCTGAATCCCAAAATGGATTTTCTATATGAAAACATCCTTTCTTGCTTACTAAATATGCACTGGAACTGTGCATTGCATCTCCCTGTGTTATGCTGTGTGTGTGATTAGCCTGAAGTCACATTATTAGACTTTCATTGCCATTCCTTTCTGTCAGCAGAGAGGTCTTTCCATTTAACCCTTTAGCCATGCTACACTGAAGTTAATGACGTTGTTCTGCCACTTTTCAGAGTCCTACATTTATCATTACAGGAGTCAGAGGCAAAAATAAACAACTTACTCCTTTAATCAATATAGCAGAAAATTTTCTTGATCTCACATTCCCCTTCACTCTCCCTGCAGTTCTCTTCATGTTCTCAGAAATGCCAAACTTCTAGGGATTTCTTACCCATTTAGGTCTTCTCTTTCCAGTGACCTCACTTTGCTTCTAACAAAGACAGATGTGCGTTGACTACAGTGAAGCTACTCAATTTCAGGTGTAATGTCTTATTTATCTATTTATTTTATTTTACTTGCAGCTACTGAAGCGCCAATATGGGCAGTGCCAGAATTGAACATTGGCTGTCTTGGTCTTACAGCACTTTACCAAACTACACATAGTGCTAAACTTTACTAAATTCAATTTTCCAGTAATCCAGGTTTATTTGAAGAGGTTTGGATTGGAATTTAATCATATTATCATTGTTGATATGCATACAGCAAACCTTAAATCATAGAAAGCATTTTTATCTGAAAAACTTTCTGATAAACTGCATTTACTCTGTGTTATAACACAGCTGCTTGAGATTTCTAACATCTGTGAATGGATGAATTTTATTATGTCTTTTTAATAACAGGATAGAAGGCAGCCAGCCAGCGGTTTTTGATGGACATGCTTAGTTCCATGTGCCCTGAGACCTCACCACTTGATTTTACCTTTGGAGCTGTTGCAGTACCTCTGCCCCGTGGAGATTGATGCACATAGAGAAAATGACACCACTGATTTGAGGGCCCGAAAACTCATTTAGATATCTACCTTCAGGGGCTGAATTTTATCGAGAACAACATGTTCTTTGCGAGCTGTGTTTCGATGCCCAGGATGTCACATCACACTGGCACTCAGCTGGTGTGAACTGGAAGGGTCCATTAACTTCCCAATGGGGAGCTGAGCATTACAGAAGTGTGAGCTCTTAGAAATGATGCAGCTCAGGAGGACTGTCCATGCGAGTGTGAAAAGTACACTTTTTTGGTAGTAGAAGGAGTGCTGGCAATTCAACATTGTCAGTTTTAAACTCGGTTTCCCGCTTAGTCTGTCTGCCCAAGTTATGACTGATTATAATCATCCTTGGTACCAACCTAACGTGTAAAGAGCTGCACCATTTTAGAGTCACTCACTGTCTTTTCCATCTGTGGGGGGGTTGTTACTACCTGTGGTGATGCAGTGTACTGGAGATTGAAATCGTGTGGAACCACTGGAGCTGAGTGCTATATGAAGACATACAAGCCTCACAAATTAACTGTACTGCATTTGGATATACTTTATTAATAATGGCTGGGTTGGCTCCCAGATCATACACTTACCAGGGTATAAGACAGTTATAAAGAGAGTCTTAGGTGATCATCTCACATACAAATGTCTACATCCATCTAGCATCAAGTTAGAAGATTCCCACAGCAGATATCTAGAAGCTGGGCACTTAGGTTGCATTAAATGCAGAATTCCCATGTGGATCTTAATGCTGCCTAGAATGAGGAAAAAAAATGGGTTCAACTGGTACTTTGAATAACTTTTTTTTTTTAAATCTGAAATCAATCCCATACCAGCTGAAGCTGTTAATATGTATTGGTCCACCAGATGTTCTATGCATTCTTTTCTTGGTTTAGGTTTCTAGGACCAATAACACGTGTGACAGGTAATTTGTTCCACAGTTCTCTTTAAAGTTCCACTGTAGCCAATAATAGCTATTCCTTAAGGTACGTTTTTTTTTCATACTTAAAAACTGGGCGATGCAATAGAAAAATCTTCCCTGTGGAGAGTCAGCAGCAATAATTTTACCTATATTATATATGTAGGTAATCATACAGATAAATCAAAGAATTTACATTGAGGAAATTGAGTGAAAAAATTGAGTGGCAGGAACTATTCTTCTTTTGCATGAGGCAATGCTTTGCTTGTCTTCATTATAGGTTGATGAGATCTGCCTTAAACACACAGGGATGTAGATAAGTGCAATGAGTTATAAATTGAATATGAGTCAGCAACAGAGGGAATAGTAAGAGAGCACAAGTGGGAGAGCAGCTGTTGGTGTGTGTGAATTTGAACGGCTTACATATCAATTTGGCTGATGCTGAACTAGTTATGAGCTGTCCATGCTGACATTACCGAGCAGAACTGAAGAGCAGAGCTGTTTCATCACACAAATCAGCTTTGCTTGGTGCCTAATACACAGTTCTGCATCTAAATAACAAATGTTCAGTCATTACTTCATTTTCTGGATATTGTTGGGGACCAGAAAAACTTCAGTGGAATCATAACTTGGACATGATTTGAGAGCCCTTCTGTTGATTTCTGAGCAGGGCTAATTTCAGGCTATGAACTACACACAGATGTGGAGATTTAGTGCTGGAAAAAAAAAAAAAAAGATGGGTAAAGCTAACAAGGACCGTAAACTAATATAACATAAAGACCTAAGAGGTAAGAGTATAATGAGGGATGTCAGATCTTATGATTTAACTAATCCATGAGACTGTTTAGGTGGCATTAAGGAAAATGGGATTAATTTAGCAGTGGCAGTAGTCATGAATAAAATAGATATCCACATTGTTCATTTCAGTCACAATCTAGATGATGGGGCAGAGAGAACCTTCAGCAAATTTGCAGATTATACTAAGTTATGGGAAGAGGTTGAGATACCAAAAGGTAAAGTTTCAGACCACTCAAGTTTGATAGTCTGGAGGACTGAGTCAGGCGGCAACTTGCAAAGTTCACCAAGGGGAAATGAAGTTCTGCACATGGGCTGGAAAATGCTCTAAAATCCTGCACAGGGCTCTGGAAAACCTGGGAACTCACTGCTGGAAAGGGCCTGAGAATTACTGTGAATGGAGTATGAGCCAAAGGAGCACTCTCATCTTGAGCAGCAGCATTTGCAAGGTTCATGTACTAGGAGGAATTCTTTCCAACAGAAAGATCATGCAGCATTGAAAGAGGTTACTCAAAGAGATTGAAATCTCCACCCACAAATTTTTTACACTTGGCTAGGTAAAATTACCAGTTATATGGTTCATGGCTGCCCAAAGTCCTACTCTGATCTAAAGGCTGAAGGCCTCTAGAGGTTCCTTCCAGCCAACATATATATGATTCTCTGTCTACATTGGGCTCTGCAGCTCTGAGTTAAAGATAGAGGCTTTCTGAGCTAATGCAAGTCTCCAAACCCTCACATTTCAGCTCTATGCATTGATCTCAACTCATGTTCCGGGAGCAGAACAAGTCTATTCTCATTGAAGCAGGATTACTAGTTCAGGAGCAACATTATGCTGACACAACTGCTGCATTTCTACATCAAAAGCTATTTTGTTTGCAGTTAAACTGAGTGTCTCTGTAGAGCACTGATGGAAAAAGGATTTAAAACAAATAGCAGACGCTTTTGTCTGCACTGAAAACAGCAATTTCAGTACACAAAGTCTGTGAAGTACTACTACATTTGGTGTTGTAAAAGAAACTAGAATTTTGAGGTAGGAGCAAATTTATGTAACTGCATTATATATAATTATTGTTGATGAAGTTGGTTTTGTTGATGACTTAAGCTTTTAGCTTCTACCAGAACAAAACCAACTTTAGACTTATTTCGAGCAAATAGGTCAAGAAATATTATGCTTTTATGTTAATTTGTGAAGGCAAATCTGTTCCTCCCAGTCATTCAGCTATTGTCATATTGCCTATTTGATGAGACAGAGTCATGAGCTTTTGGTTGGCTGCACATTAAACACTGTGAAGCAGTTTCCAAGTTCTGAACTTGCCATAAGCAAGAGATGCAACTTCTGTTGCTGCCCCCAAAGGCTATTACAACATCCAGCAAGATTACATGGACAAATAATATTTTGTACCACAGCATATGTTAAATTCTACATTATCCTCAGAGGAACTTACAGAATATAAAGTTTAGTGCAAGCCTTTAGGGGTATAGCCTATCTAAATCTTTATTTAACACACAAGATCCCCCTGACTGAATGAGCATGGAAACCACTTACAGGAAACTCAGCTGTTTGTCCATGATCCTGTGGATGAGTTCTCAGTTTTCAGTGTAACAAAGGTTTTAAGCATGTGAATGCTTCCTTAACTTCAAAGTAATTACTCTTACTTTTCAAGTTATGCACAAGAGCTTAAAGGCTTAAAATCTTATGTCATTCACAGGTCGTCTCAGAAAGAGTAACCACTGTACTAAGCTTTACCCTGGAGACAATTCTCACAGGAAGTAGAATAAGATATAATTTCTTTATGCATTGCTGCTTGAGCAGACTGTGGAGAAGTTAACTGCATGCTTAACTGCTCTAGTATAATATAAAGACTTCAGAATACAGAACTCAAACACATTTGTTGTGTTTCTGCAGCTGGTTCCTATTTACCCTTCAGTGT
Source organism: Myiotriccus ornatus (assembly GCA_036023395.1). NCBI lineage: Eukaryota > Metazoa > Chordata > Aves > Passeriformes > Tyrannidae > Myiotriccus > Myiotriccus ornatus. The sequence goes on along the minus strand of JAYRBT010000139.1, from coordinate 69,221,103 downwards.
GTGTTTTCACACCTCTCCAGGACTTACACTGAGAGTCAGTGGCCATGCCTGACACCATTCTGCTGCAATAAGCCCCGAGCACGTCCCAGAGGCCAGATACTCCGAGCTCCTTGCAGAGATCCCTAAGGCACCGCATAAAAACCTGGAGTTCAGTTCCAGGAGCGCAGTGAGATCATTACACACTTCCCAGAAAGCACCTCTAAGCAGTGCTTGTCGAGCCCTTACCACACACTCCAGCTTCCTCGTGAAGAATGCATCTCTAAAAGCATCTCACACAAGACTCCTACCCTTTTCATTTTTTAGGTTGCTTTACACACACACACAATATTGTACCTTCCAGGACCAGCTGCCCTGCAGAAGAGAAGAATCTCACGACAAGCTTTTACAAGGGTGAGACTGATTATGGATGCGTTTACAGCTGGAATAAAGCTTTGCAGCAGCCCCCCACAAAGAGATGCCTGGCAAATTCAGTGCAGCAACAAACTCCAGAGGCTCTTCTCTCTCATTGACAGCTGTTTATTGACTTTTATGATAAAATGCTCCCTACTGAGGGGCCCCATGTGGCAACACTCTTGGCTGCCTACAGATTTTGTTTGCCAAAGGGCTCAGATTTGGTGGGCAAGTAGAAAAGTCAAAGCCAAAATAGCAGCTGGTCAATGCTGACTGATAGTCAGGATCACAAGTCTTCCAAAGTTAGTGTAAGAAGGAAGAAATATGGTGAAACTAAAATTTGTCGTGTAGCTAAAATGTGGTGTAGCAGGATATCAGTATGGTGCCTTCAGGCCCACTCTGAGATCCTAAATCATCAGCTCCTGGATGGTCCTGGATCTCCTCATGTAGATGTCTGCACAGAAGAGACAATGGAGTCACTTGGGTTAAGAGGCTTGAGAGAACTCACAGATATTTTTGCACGAACATATTTGCCTAATGCACACAGGAGCACTCCAGATGAAAATCTAAAGTGTTCCAAAGATTGTCCCCAGCAGTTCCTGCTGTACCTACACCAACTGATGGGCATGGTTTGTATGTTTATATTTGTTAATTAATGTTCTGAATGAGAAATCTGACCGTCCCAGAGATCTCTGAAGGGAGTCCTGCTGCAGAATTGACCATTATACATAGATAAGAAGCTTGTAAATAATCCATGAAACATTCCTGCAGAAACATGCATGGTTAGGAGAATTTTTTTGCAGGTAATTTAAGATA
>JAYRBT010000139.1:69207183-69219797 GCA_036023395.1 Myiotriccus ornatus | reverse complement strand
GCTTGTAAATAATCCATGAAACATTCCTGCAGAAACATGCATGGTTAGGAGAATTTTTTTGCAGGTAATTTAAGATAAGCAGTAATAATACATCATGCATATGCTAAAGAGACATATGGCTGAGTGTATAAGTGTTCAGCAGAACAGTAGTTCAGGAAGTTTTTGTCAGTGTAGCTGAAGGATTTCTGCAAGGACTCCTGCAACAGAAGCCATCCATAACTTTTTGAAGGTTTGTTGTGTTTTTTTCAGTGTTATACTTGTTCTCATGCATTCTGAAAAAAAAAAAATTAAAGCTTCTTTAAATATGATTTCTCACTAGAGTAATGTGGGAAAAGATTCACGATGGATGACTGGGAAAAGTTGAAAATTAATTAAAGAATAGAAAAAAAGAATATGAAAAAAAAGAGAATATACAAAAAGAATATAAAAAAGTGTGGGCAGATGCTTTAATGAAGACCAACAGAAAATCTGAGTCCATGAGGGATGCAAAGACGAGCTCTGGTATAATTCTGTGGCTGGACATGCATTCAGTCTTGACACAGGCAGCAAAGCCTGGGCAGAGCAGGAAAGAGTTGTCTAAATGAGAAGAGGTGAACATTGGCGTTCTCTTCAATTGTCAGACCTGAATTTGGTGAATCAGGGCCTTGCCCATGAACACAAGTTTTGCAGAGAGACATTATACAGACATTACATAGACAATGCAGTTAAAAGAGGAACAGAAACATGGACAAGTGAAAGAAAACTCTAAAAAAGTTCTTTTGTCTGCCATGTCTGTGGGTCATCCCATGTTCATTCTGCTCTGAGAATCAAGTAGTTCAGAACAAAAAGTGCAACTGTCAACTTACCTCGATGCAGAAACTTTGTGATACTGTTTTATGCTACACTTCACCTGATTTAAATATTTTAAAACAATTCTTTGCTGGAAAGTTTTTAATAATTCTGTCAGTAAACGAAATGTCAATCAGAAAGTAAAATGTCATTACAGCCATATTCATACAGGAGGCCTTTTAATTATCACAGACCACTTCCATATGTGCTATATACTGGAAGATAACACGATGTTCCAGTTTTTAAAAGGGGATAAAAAGACTTTTCCATGTGAAAATCTCACCTTTAGTTTTCAGAAAACATTAAACTTACACAAACATTTGCTTAGGCACAGAGGAGCCCATGATTCTAAATTTGACCAAGCTTGTAGAATTTTTTAAATTCATTTTAATAGATTTCTAATCTTATGTAGCTCAGTCTGGCAGGACTTACAACTGTTACTTCTGATGTTTGGCCTTTAAAATCAGCTTTTATACTGTGGGCTGAATAGAGCCAGCAAAGTTTGTGGTTCATAAAGTGACAACAAAGAGGACATTCCATCTCACTGAAGCCCCTTGGGCCTATTCTAATAATGGTTAATGAATAAGAAGTGTAGATTCCATACAAGGATGAACAGGGGGGTTGTGTACAACTGTAAATTGGAAAGGACGTGGAGTGAGTAGGATTCATGGTATCTACTAGAGTGCTTGTAACACACATTCACAGACCAGAACACATTTGTAAGAAATGTTGGAGAAAGATGCCACTAACAGGTTAGTGGAAGAACAGACCTTGCTTATTAAATTGAGAATGAATGACAAAATGTCTGATGTTAAATGTTTAAGGAATGTAATCTGCCTTGACTATGACCTGCAGTCATTGCTGGAAACACAAGTAGAAAACTGGACTAATGTTGAAAGTAATTATATATTTCCTGGGGAGGAAGAAAGGATGCTGAAGGAGTGTTTTTGGGGTGAAAAACCAGCTGATGGAGATCAAAGCTGTTAAGGAACATGAGATCTAAAAAAATCTTGTATGGTGGGCAGATGAAGCAAAAATGTTTTACAGCATAACACATGAATGGTCTCTATCTGAAATGATGAAAGTTTACATCTTTTTTGGAAGAAACATAGGCAAATTAATAAGGAAAAGCAAGCACATACTACACCAGAAAAATAATGGCAAAATCTGAAACAAGATAAAAACACAGTGTCAGATTTACCAAAGTGACTTCTTGTCACTTCTGTAATTTGCTATATTCCTGTTTCAGCTGCACTTCATGAAAGAAAAAACTGTTTAATGATTCAGGAAGGGGAGAGGGGCAATTGCACAACTGTTTTCTGTATATGACCTGAAGTGATAGGGATGGAATGAGCTAGAGGTTGATTCTTTGAACTACTGTCTGAATATTTTTGAAGCTTAAATCAAGAACCTGACAGGAGGATGAGAAGGAAGTTAACAGCCTATAAGATCAGCCTATAAGATAATAAACAGTATGATTTCCTGTGTTTGGTGGAAGGCTGGAGGCAAAGGACTGAGTGCAATCAATGAAGCTGAGAAACATAAGTGCATGATTAGAATTACTATAAATATAAATACAGGGGGAAAAAATAAAAACAAGATAAAACTTAATTGACTCGATTTTGGATCCAGTTCCAAAACAAAATGAACAGTACATCTCTGCTGAGAGTCACTTGGAGATATCTACACTAAGTATATCCTCATTTAATCTAGTTGTAGTCACTCCATTTACAGCCAGTGGAAAGAAATGGACTTTTCTAGGACACAATTGCTTTCATCCTAATGAAGACGTCTAATTTAGGCCAGATGAATTGCACTCCAGTAGTGACTATGTCATCCCAATGAATACAAAGGAAATTTAAATGCCTGCCTCATATGCAGATATCTATATTTATAGACATTTGAAGTCAGGTGATATGAATCTCATTCTAAGACTTTATTTAGAGTGGCACAGGAGGGCAGTAGTCACAAGATACAGTAACAAAAAGACATTGGCTAAGAAAGGATTCTTAAAATAAGACAGCCAGACACAGAGACTCAGATTCAAGCATTAGTATGAAGCTGCCACATAACAAAACTGAGCATCACTAAGTCAGAAGAGTTTCTAAGGTAGGGGCTTCAAGGAGAAAATAAATATTAAGTGTTAAAACATGTTCATGTAAAAAAAAAAATCAATTTCTTATAAAGTGTGTGCTAGGTTATGTATGCAGTAAATATAAAAGAAAGGGAGAAAATACACTTCATCATAGGCTTTACACGTTGGTGAAAATGCTCATTTCATCATTTACATTGGGACTAGTAAAAATATATCAGTATCTTCAAAAAGAGCAGAGAAACAGCTGGGTAGTTTAAAACAAGAGCAAAAGACCAATTATTTTTGGTATTTTGGGACATAATGAGAGTCTCCAAGGCAAAACTCAGAACTGTATGAGCTGGGATTGGATCTATGTTGCAATTTTTTTCTCAGTACCTTTCCCATAGAAAAGTGTGGTACAAAAAGATGAAAGCAGCCTTGGTAATTATAGTGGTATAGTTATTCAGACCAAATAAGAGTGAACCATATGGAGTGTATTGTGCATATGTACTTTTTAAAGTCTGTTGATTTCAAGAATCACAAAATAGACACTGAATAAAGAAAAGCAACTCTGCTGGGAGAACAAATATTTAATTCTTTAAAAGAATGAGAAGACTCTAAGTAAAAAAATCTGGAAGATTGTAAGGAGTTGTGGGTTTTTAAACACATTCAGGAGCTGAAGCCTCATTATAATTAAAGGAAGTGTGTCTGGAGATGTATGCCTGCTTTTGACTTGTAAAGCGTTTGCCTCTATTAGCTCTTCTTAAAGCTCATGTTCATCAGGCCTTCCATAATCTCATATTCACCCACCATCTGGTATAACACAACTTGAAACGGATGAACTTAATTTAAATAATTATTTTCCTTCTTGGTCCAGCCTTTCCCACCCCCTGCCAGGATCTTCTTTAGAGGATACATGTCAAGCACAGGAAATCCATCAGTAGGGAAGAAACAGCTTCCTAATTCAATCTTTTGGTCTGTACAACTTCTTTTTCTCCACCTCCCTCCCCCTCTCCCTTGCCCAAGATGTAAAGGTAAGCCTTTTCAAGAGACAAGCAGCCAACATATAGCAAAGAAATCTGAGAAAAGAGTGTGTAGCTGTCAGACTCATTCCACCACAGTCCTGCTTTATTTGTTATCATCATGTTAGGGAAAAAAAAAGAAATGTACTTAAAATTTCTTTAATGGGAAAGGTTTGCAACAGAAAACTAACACAACAGGACTTAAGACCTTGAAAACTGAAGTGTAGAAAACACATTAATATATGCCTGTGGAGTGGTCTTCCTCTGGCAATGAGAACAATTTGGTACTGCACTAAGTAAAACCAGATTATTTCTGTGGATAGTCTTTATTGCAAATGTCTTCTCTTGTTTTGCTAGCAAATAGCTTACAATTGGTTGTGATACTCTACAACTCTGTTATGTTTATTATTCATAAGCCTTTGCAGAACAAATGCACTTTTAAGTAATTTCCAAGCTCTGAGTCATTTGCTAACTGCTTCTCAGAGGCTGTACTACAAAACCAGTCTGTCACATGCTGATATTAAAGGAACTTATTCTACACTGGACTTGGGATCAAGCCATAGTCACCCATCTTTGTACATTTTATTATGCTGGTTGCTTACACATTTTTTGGGACTTGATTAGGTGACAAATGTTAAAAACAAGGGGAAAAAAAAGAGGAATGAATAACAAATAATACACTTTGGGATTTTTTAAAAAAATATTGATTTAATAGCATCTTAGAATTCAAGAACCCTTTTGCAACTTGAAAACATGTGTTCCGATCCAGACTAATGACTTATGAATTAGACAAATTACTTCTCTTTCCTGCAATGAATTCAGAAACCATGGTAAACTAGAGCCCTATTTGGCTTTGATCTGGGAAAGTATAAGATAGACAAACTTAAAAACCTGCAGCTCCAAAAATAAAACCAGCACAAAGAAAAAGAGATGCAAGGTGAAAGTAGAGTGAAAGGAGTGAGGACTTGTTCTATAATTCTATTTTGACTTACCAGCTTTATTTTGAGGACAAGGCAGATTTCTTTATGGAGCAATAAATTACCTGGAATGACAAAACAGGAGAAAGAGGCACTGTGGTGAAGTGAGTGGAACAAAGAGAAGGAAAGCATTATGAGAGAAACAAACAAAATGTAGTGTGAGGTGAAATTAGTGAACACGACCCCAAGCAGAGTTTTAAAAATTACACAGTTTTCTGTCTTTCATTGGTTCCATTTTGTTATTGTATGTGAAACACCAGACTGAAACAACTGTTTTTTCTCATGATTCTTAAATCCTTTTATTAACTACTTAATAAATTCTGGTTAATACCAAAGGTTTTGTACTATTTTACTACCACGCCCCAAAGAGCTGTACTTAGATGGATTCGTTCATGCCATGATCTCTCCAAGAGCAATAAAAATTTCTAGTGGCTCAGTAGGTCACAACAAAGGTTTTTGTGATGTGGAATGGTTGAACAGTAAAAACTTGTGTTTATGAAACTGTCGTTATTTTCTTACTCAAAGAAATGATTCAATGAGTCAAAATGCATGGACAGATGGGCCATCTGACCATATTGTTTTCATCAGATCCACCCTGAAGCAAGAAAAGAAAAGCTAATGGGTCATATAAAATGAAACAGTAAAGTCACATAAATGCAAGCAACATTTCTCTCTCTAAGCCATTAATGTTGAATACGATAATGTATCAGTTCATAGTTTTGCTTCAATACATTCAGAATCAAATCTTCCCCTCACTCACTTTGAATGAAGCGAAGTTGCTTTGTTTTTTGGGATGCTCATGGATTATCAAATGATCTATAGAAGAATAAAATAGGTTAGAATAAAAAATATGTATCGAATAATGAATCAAATATTTTGAACTAAATAATGTGAATCTTTTTAGAAGCAAAAGTTTTAAAAGCTGTAAATTCTTATAGCAGGGATTTCAGAGTATGACAGTAGTTAAATGATTTTATATTTTCTTGATGCAGAAGAATAAATGTAGCATATGTCTGTGGATGGAAACTACAAATGTTGGTGGTAATATGCCTTCAAAAAGTGATTGCAGGGAAAGTGGAGAAAAATAAAGTAGTACACTGTGATTTTCATATCACAGGTTGTATTTTGAGCATTATGTACGTTTGTGCCTGTGCATGCATAAAATAATGAAAGAGTTTTGGTTAGCATTCTGTCTTCCATGATGATGTCTCTGTTCTCAAATCCATTGAATATCAATTTGTAAATTTTGTTTACAAGTTTTAGTTCAGATCGCAAATAAATACCTCTTATTTCAGATTTTCCAGGAGATAACGTGTTATTGCTGTAACTGTAAGACAAGGCTGATCACCAGATATTAATTCTTCTGAGATTTTTTCTTTTCTGTCTCTCTCACCTTTTGTAAGTACAAAACCCATCCATTGAAACTGATTATTTTTTAAGATGGAAGCCATTCATGGGACAACAGAAGTTTAATTTATTGGACAAAATATAGACAAAAAAACATTTCCAGCTTTCACCAAGAAGGTATCCGCTTGGATACCTTATATTCTTTTCAGCAAATTGTGTGATTTAGATAGTTTAAGTATCTAAATAATAAGATATAAGATTTCTCAATAAGGGACACCTTCCGCTATCCCAGGTTGCTCCAAGCCCCGTCCAACCTGGCTTCGAACACTTCCAAGGATGGGGCAGCCACAGGTTCTCTGGGCAACCTGTGCCAGGGCCTCGCTACTCTCACAGGGAAAAATTTCTTCCTAAAATCTGATCTAAACCTACCCTTCTTAAAGCCCTTCCCTCTTGTCCTTTCAGTCCAGGTTCTTAGGAAAAGTTCCTCTCCAGCTCTCCTGGAGCCCATTTAGGTACTAGAAGGTGCCAAAAGGTCTCCCTGGAGCCTTCTCTTCTCCAGGCTGAACAACCCCAGCTCTCCCAGCCTGTCAGCCTCTAAGTAACACGCAAATGTGTATTTGAGTCCTGGTAGCAAACAAGGAATTTGGTGATGCACCAGGATAAAAACACACTCAGGTAAACTGGTAGGACAGAGGATCACCATCGGTCGTGTTTCTCTGATTTGCATGGCTCATGTGAAAGGATGTGACACACAATGAACATTGCTAAAGACTTCTTGTCACGTTAGGAAAGTTATTAACTCATTTTGTGTCTCAGTTCATGTATAGAACCAACTATCAGCTTTTTTCTATTGCCTGTGTTTCTACTGAATGTCTTTAATGAAGGACTGGTCTTTGTTATGTGTTGTCAGTGTTATTTCCTAAAGAATTCTCTGCATACTACAAACCCATGAAGAAGTACAAAGCCCCAAAATAATGAAAATAAATAAATTATGTTTTAATCATGACCACCAGTGGTAGATACATCTTAAACACATTTTTAAATTTGTTCAGAGATGCCAGTTTCAGTGCTCAGAGGTTTTATCAGCATTCCCAGACATTGCTTCCCTGTACTGCAAAAATAAAAGTCACATCCAGCTGAACAACTCGGAGAATATTCTATGACACAATAGCAAAGGAGAATGTTAAACTTTGCATTTTCAGACTCAAGCAAACTGATGCTTTAGTAAAATGGTATCAGTAGTACAGGAAACTCCAAGAGCCCCTTCAGCAGCCACAAAAGGGCCTTTGAAAGAACTGCAGTAATTGCCTGCAAAGAACTGTGTGATCATTAACTGTTAACCTGAAACTTCAGTAATGTTTTATTTTACCCATGAGTGCTTTTTTCACTTTCAGAGTGAGCTCTGTTATATCGTCAATCTTCCCAGAAAAATCCCCTCGACTTTGCTGGTGCTGCAGCATAAAGCAACCTGCTCTCTGACCAAACATTGCCTGGCAGTTTGCTGGCACAAGCAGAAAATAGTAGCATAAAATAATCACATATACAATGTAATTGGAAGGATTGCCAAGAATAATATAGGGGGGTTGTTACTAAATCACATGGAGAAAAAAAAAAAAACAAAAAAAAAACAACACAAAAAACCCAAACCCTGAAGATGATTTTTAAACCAAGTCTAAAATATAATGATTGTTTGTTAAGTTGTACTGTAGAGTTATCCCTCAGATTGAGCACAGATTTATCACACTGTATAAAAAAGGTGGAACTCTAAGCCGTGTCCTGGAAACATTACAGAGAGGTTAACCGGTATATAGCCAACATAAATACAGGCAAATACACATAAGGTAACTGGAGTTGTTATGGGAGTTTTATTTCGCCCATTAACACTGCTAGGTGTGGCAATTCCCTCCACCTTTACTACAGCACTAATTAGCTTAAATGAGTAACATATATAGGCAATAGCATTGCTATTAGCTCAGGAGCTGCCACATCTACAGGAAATGTGATTATCTGTTTGTATATGTGCTCTCTGTATCACAGACGCCTTTGTCACATGCTATATAATCATGTGTTTTTTAACCTAAGGATGACAAACATGTGCTTTGATGTCTCATGCAAAAGTTAGGAAATGCAGATTCCCACATAAAAATGTCCATCAGCACTGTCACATTATTCAAAATGGATAAATACAGTCATTATCAGTTGTCTTATTCACCAAAAGGAAGGAAGGTGCTAGATAAAACAGTTTGGGAGAAAATTTAGATGGGTTATTTGAACTCAGATTTCATAAAAATATGAAATGTTAACCCAAATTTGGGATTAGGTGGATACTCAGGACGGATATCTTCCTTGTTTGTTTTGTTTTTGTTAGTTGTTTTGGTTTTTTTTCCAGAAAGCTTGAAACCTCAAGAGTCATTTCAACCATGTTTTTCCTATGGAACAGACTATCTTTCTCCTCAGCAATTCCTACACCAAATCATCAAGATCCAGTGACCAAAGCACTTACGGATGCTCTCTGTTAACACGAGGCAATTTGGACACAGACACGATTCGTGAAGTGGTAATGTGTTTACTACAGCTGATTTCATCCAACAGGCATCTTAGGAAAGTCTGAGGTGTCCACATGGTGCACACCCAGAATAAAGACCACAAAGACATTGACCAGAGCTTAACCATAAAGCTGAAACTGGGGATGAAGATAGTCTTAGATTAAAAATTTCATAAATAAAAGTCAGTGAAAAAAAGTGATTTCTATCAGAGGAGGAACACAACTGTCCCAAATTCCTGTAATCTATTTCCTATTTAATGGCTGAATTTCCCCAATATACTTTCATGCTGAACACTATGTTAATCAAATTTGCAATAGCATAGACACCAGAGAGAAATTATGTTAATAAATGTGGCCAGAATCTTACTAACTCTGAGAAGCTTGTTTGTTAGCATCACCAGAAAATTCATCCACAACAAATTTTTAATGTTTTCTTCCCGTATTTTCACCAGCTCTTTCTCTCATTAGCACATTCTCTGATTTTAAAGCCCTGATTGTGTCTTGACAAATACGTTGACATTTTCACTGGCATAACCAAATCAGGTCTATGAGTTCCAGCTCTATGCTGGTCTCCCTCTAGTCATTTCTGTGGATGAAAACTGCTAAACCATGCTTATCAAAAGAACAGTCTCTGAACAACAGGCCACAACTAAAACTTCTATATCTCTGTTCTTCCACATTATGTTATTTGCTTTCTGCCTTTGATGTCATGGGCTTTTCTTTCCCATCTATTCTTGCCTTGTATCCACTCTTTTACATACTGTTATCCTGACTCCTTCTTGTTCTGCTTTAACATTTCAAGGTTTTCTGTCGTTCTCTACCAAAGTGCATTCAGTTTTAGTATTAAACTTAACTAGAGATATCTAATTTGAGAATATAATTAAAAGCATCACTGTTAGTTTCTGTCTTTCTAGTGAAAAAGAGTGTTACAGTATTTTGATTTTCAAGATATGAATACTAGCAATATATTACTAGAAAAAGCTAATAAAAAATTCAGGTAATGTGTGCCAGAAAGCAACTTGTCAATGGCATCTCTATGATGAATTAAAGCAAAGGGAGTGATTTTTGATGTCTGATAAGTATCTATGGCATAATCACACAGTTGAGATATGTTTATCTAAAGGTGACTTCCTTTGTCAAAGGAAGTTGAGCTGAGGTTCAAAGAGTCTTTTCCCATTGCTTTGGGCTATGAGTTCATGAGTTCTCACAGATAGAGTGAGGAAAGAGAAAGAAAAAAAAAGGAAACAGAAATAGATTAATAATAGCAATGGGTTTAAACACAAAGTAATGAAAATGGACTGGAGACTTTTATTATTGCTATAATTAGCAGAATTATGAAGATGTATCTGCTTTGTGTATATATACATATATATATGTAAATAGAATTTTAATTAAATTTTCTAGTATCAACAGGAAAACAAAACCCCATATCCTAATCTATAGCTTTCTGGTCCCTAATTACAACAATATAGTTGAAAAGTCATTTAAATAAATACACGTAAAAGAAAGAAGCTACAGGTCCTCCTAGGTGATAAGTTATAGGAAAATAAAAGAAATAGAAATAAAATGAAATAAACCTTTTTACTTCTTTTTAAACTATTCAGCTAGTTAGGGATGAGGCATGGGAAGAAACAGGAAAATAATTCTGTGCTTGAGTTACCTAAAATTAGACTGAATAAAGCTTCTTTAACTATGCTATAGAGAACAATTCCACACTAATGGCACATGAACTTAAATGATCTCAGCTGATCTTTTCCAAAGCTGATTCTTACGGGGCTACTTTTTTTTTGCTGACATTCCCATTAATGTCTTGTAAAGGAGAGATAAAGGGAGTGAATACAAAAAGCTGTTATCACAAAAGTTGCCCCTAATTTGTCAAGGGATCTTTTTAAATTAAAGCATCCTTTAGAGTCTCTAGTACCTCAATCACAACGTTGTAACATATGTAACATATTTTCCTTAATGTAAATAATTTATCTTTGCGTGTGTGTTGTGTGGTTGTGCACTGGACAGAAAGTATGAAAAAACTATGCAGAAGATGTTTAATTTGTCATATGCTTTAATGAAAGAGGTTTTTCTTTCAAATTGTCAGCGGCTTTTTGCTCCAATAAGTTCTATTGTGTGATCAGCAGAGTGGCTTTGGAGTTACACCCAGAGCACAGCCCTGGAAGTAAATAAGGCACATATGTGCAATTGGAATTGCACTCAGAACTTCAATAGTGTCCATAATATTAATGGCCAAGTGATCTGGGTTGTACTCCCACTGTTGCAGTGAAACAGGAGACATCTAAGGTGTGGAAGGTAACTGCAGCTGTAAAGTCCTAAATGGCTGCAGATGTGCTACAACACTTCCATGGTATGTTGGAAATTAAAAAGTTAGAATAAATCACAATGTGACCCCAAAAAAAGAACACCTAAAAAACAAAAAGAGCTTTTCCTACTCAGTCTGATCTCAGAAGCCATTGCTCATGATATTGCCCTAAAGAAAGCTAAAGACTATAAGACTATTGTCACTGGAGCATCCCTCTTGCATTGCGGTTTGTGCCCTGTTAAACACTAGTGCTGCTGTGGCTCCTGCAAACTTTTCTGCCATGTCCTTGGAAAACACTGCCATGTACTCATCAATAAATCAAAGCATAATGAGAGTTATGAAAGCAGAGTCTTTGTTCAGTAAAACACAAATGCCACTTTTTGTATCTACTCAGAAAAGGTATGGTTGGTTAAACTTCACAGATGATGGTTCAGGCAGAGACTGCCAGGAGGACAAGCCACCATCATCTCTCCCCAGTGGGATGTTCCCCAGCTCATGTTCAGGCTGATAAATACTTCCCAAATTACTTGACTGCCTGTGAAGTAAGTGAGCTGCAAAATCAGAACTAAGACAAGGGATAAATGTGATCTTAAGTATATCAAATGGTTATAAAATTTGCAGACCAAGCTTTCCCACTGTGCTTAGAGAGTGCTTCATTTAAGTTAAGACTGCCTGGATTTCAGGTCTCATCTGTTCACTAAAGGATATGCACGGTTCATTCCTACTGCCACCGTTTTTATTCACACCGTTCTACCAACAACTCCGGGGTCAGTTCTAATAACTGGGAATTTGAGACACCCAGCTGAGCACTCACAATTTGAACTAAAGACTGAAAGTCAGAAAACCAGCATTTTCTCACTGCATTACAGCTGGCTCATAGCAAAGAGCCATGTTCATCATGGAATCGTAGAATCATCACAGAATGGCTTGGGTGGAAGGGACCTTAAAGACCATCCAGTCCCACCTCCAGACACGGGCAGGGACACCTCCCACTAGCCCAGGTTGCTCCAGCATGGTCTTTGACACTTCCAGAGATGGGGCAGGCACAGCTTCTCCGGACAACCCGTGCCAGGGCCTCACCACCCCCACAGTTAGGATGTGCTTCCATCCTTACTCATATTCAGGTGTAGATGACATAACAAGTTGGTTCTTACTGGGTACAAACCTGAGAAAATGGTTCTGCTCTCATTCTCTGCCTTGTTTCTATCCAATGTCTGTGTCTCCATCATGATGTCAAATCTATCATTCTGCAGAGGAGGCAACTCCCATCTCTGTGAACCCACAGCAAACCTCTGCTGAAGAGCACACAGATCACTCAGTCTTGTGCAAAGCATTTGTCTGCAAACTCTTTCTCATTTTTTCTTTCACTGTAAAATAAAAGACATCTTGCAAGGATATAATCAAATAAAAGAAGTGCCCATCAGAAAAAGAGAATACTCAGATTCCACTGTTTGTGACTTTTACAAATTCATACAAAGTTGTCAGCAGAGTGGTATATTTCCTTTCTCTG
>JAYRBT010000139.1:69175501-69192712 GCA_036023395.1 Myiotriccus ornatus | reverse complement strand
ATCTTGGTTCCAGGCATTCCAGCTTCCCCCATAGGAAGAAATTCAAACATCAGAGGAGGAAAGTTGCTTGCTGCGACCCCAATAAAATGCTGTATATGAGCTTGAGAGATGGAAGACAATGAATATCTGTTTCATTCAGGTTCAGAGTCTCCCTTTAATGATGGCAGGTTCCTTTTCCTTCTGTTTCATTAAAAACTTAAGCTTGTTCATTATTCTTCTTGCAAACTTTTCAGGATAATTATGTTGATGATGAAGAGGAAAGTCTATGGAACAGATTAATGGCATTCTCACTGGTTCTTCAAGAGGTAGAGGCTGGGCTTTTGCAAGGAGACAATATAATTCTGTGAGCAATTTCATTTTCTAATTTCTCAGCCTTGATTATGGAATCCACCTTTAGTGTAATTCTGGTATTTTACGTATGCGGTACATTAAGTCAACTTTTCAACAATAACTTCTACTGATAATAAAATACTACATTCTATAGTTAAAATAAAATACTGTCCTCATTAAAATACACAAGAGATCATTTTGAATAAAAAGAAAAACATTTTTAGCCTGGTTGAAGACTATTAAAGCTGATTTTGTTGAATTTTAAATTATTCCTTTTCTGCTCTCTCCATTCAAGAAATGTTTCTGTAATTACCACTTCGTAACAATTGTTAAATGAGGGAGAAAGAAAATGGCTTAAGTATATCTCTCATTTTTCATAATATTAAAGCCGTTTAAGAAGAAAATTTTTAAGTCCTCTTCCTTGGGAGAAAAAAAAAATTAAATACACCTTATATACGTATTGCAGCAATAACAATAGGACACCATTATGAAAAAGTTACGTGAAAGCTCTATGAGAACAAAATCAGATGAGATTAATAGGACAAGTTTTAATTTTTTTCCACGTGGGATTAAGATTTTATGAGTAGGTTTTAACATATGACACATTGAACTGCTCACAGCCCCGTTGAACACCTTGATGACACATTACCCTCTGTAGGACTGAATGCAGCCTCAATCCAAAGGGAAATGTAATGGGGGGGGGTCTAGTATTCCATAGGAATAGCTGCTAAATCCATTCCTAAATTTCTGTTGATTCACAGGGTCAGAGATAACTCTTTTTGAAGGACTTTCTGGAAGTTTGTATTGATCTGAATCCTGTAAAGTTTTGAACTGTGTTATAAGAAAGTGAGTCGCATCTTTGACCACTGTGGGAAGATATTATCTAATTTTTGCTCTTATGGTTTTCTTTTCTCAAAATCATACCCTTATTTTTGCACTTATAAGAAGCCTCATCAAAGTTGGTATTTTTCATAGGTACAAACAAGGCAAAATTGGTCATTATGTATTGAGTTATGGAGAGGAAGTGATGTGAATTCATAGCAAGAAGATATTTTACCTTTCATATTTACCACTTAAGTTGCCTTTCAGTGTTGATTTGCTCCGTTACTTTTCCCAGCTCATTCACAGCAAAGACCATTAGCTCAGATTCACAAATTATAAACACTGTTTCCAAACTATTTTGAGCTCTTTCAGGTGTGAATATGATGGTGCAGTCATTAGTGTAAATACAGATACAGATGTTTTCCTCACTCTGAAAGTCAACACTCATGTCCTCATGTCACTGGATAATCATTACAGTTAGTATTCTGAGTCATTAAAAACATGTCAACACATGGCTAAAGCACCAAGCTCAGACTCTCTCAGAGGCAAAATATACCACATTCAGAACTCAATACAACCTTTAAAAAACCACAGCCTTTGGTCTGAGGTGAGCACCAGTCCCACCAACCTGGAGTACCAACAAAGTCAAATCGTATCCTTTTACCATTGTCCACATGGAAAGAAACACTCTTTGTGCAGGTACATCCTTCTGACACCGGGATGAAGCCTCAAAGTCGGAGTAGAAATATGCTTTGCCATTGCTTTATACAACTTTTTTATTCACAGAACTGTTTCAGAAAATTTAACATTGATGTGAAGTCAGATTTTTCTTTTCCCCAGATCTGCACAATATATCATCAAGCCATGTTTGTCTATCACCTCTTCTCAACTTCTCTTCCACTGCAGTACTCTATACTTGGCAAGAAGATGCACTTTTCACATCTATTTTTATTGCCTTAGAAAACCAACGAAGACATTTTCACTGTCAGCTGCTTATTTGCAGTGTTTTCCTCTCTGTAGTACAGACAGAACACATCAAGTGGAGAGATACAATGTGAAAACCTAAGCAACAAAGAGACAAGACAGACCTTCAGAGGCACTACTTGATGTTTATGACATACAGAAGGATATAAAAAGTGTCTAGAAGGATAAAGGGCCAGTTTTTCATAAGTGCAGTGTATTGTCCTGAAATTGTTTCAGCGTTTGTTTTAGATAATTAAATAATACTGTTCTGTTAATAAATTCTGAAATACAGTCCATTAAAAATTAATTTGCTAGCCTATAGCAACGAAATCCAGTTATGGTGTTGATCTGAATAATAGAGACTCTGGCAATAACTGATTAATAACAGTAAAACAACTTCCTCCAGTTGCTGCTAAAAATTGATTAGCATCAAAGATAGTCACACAGAAGTTACTAATCCAAGATTTCCTCATTCAAGAAGTAACAGATATGAATTCAGACAGACTTTTAATCCAGTAAGTGCAGTATGTTATTCTCTAGGTAATAAAACTGACCTCCTTATCTTTCGTCAGGTCAGAACATCAAGCCAAGTGATTCAACTGATCCACAGATTTAGAAGCACCATTCAAGATAGATATTCTTTACTTTATATTTGTAGTTATAAATACCATTTCAAGTGTCAGAAGAACATCATGTGGATCTATTTGTGAACTTAGGGCAAAATTCACAGGAATAGTTTCAGCTCCACATGATGACCACAAGTTAAAAGTTGATGTTTCAATACTTGTTCTACAGCCATCTGCTCTGATTTATTAATTTGATTAATTTATTAATTGGATAAATATGAGTAATTAATTTGTATTTAATCACCGTTATGCATTAGGAAATCATTAGAGGATTAAAACCCTCTTATTTATCCCTAAAAAATGACAAATAAGTAGTTACCAACCTATACAGGACTATAGGGAAAGTGGAATAGACATCTTTCCACAAGAAGAAGTAGAGATTTCAAAATTACATATTTACAAATACTTTCTTTATTTTAAATATTTATTTATTTATTTATTTATTTTTATCTAATTTAGTTTTCAAATAATAATTCCTAAGCAAATACTCCTAATGTCTTTCTGGGAAGTCATGAAGTTAATGGGAGACTGTGGTACAGTGGTAAAAAATAATCCTTCTCTCTAGAAGAAAGCTATCACTGGACTCTATACTCAAACATGTAGGCAAATCTTACTGCAAAAATAAAATACAGGTGAAAGTGTTTTGAGTGAAAAACTGGACAGAAGCAGCAGTGAAGAGCTGCATCATTCATGAATAAGAAATGGAAATCTGGTAGGTCAAGGTCTGAAATGTGGGTCTTGCCTTTAATCCATGGAAATATATGACCTTTTGAATTGGAATTAAATCTTGGATTCCAAGCTTGTAATAATAATACACACATTAGAACAAGTAAAATGTAATAGGGTATTGGATTTAAAAAATATTTATTTAATCCTACCCGAAAGTATATTACTATGTAACCCTTACCTCTATAAATTCAATTTACTGGTAACCACAGAACTGCATTAACTTTTAAATTACTTTAAAAATTGTACTGCAGTTGTCTTATCATTGAGGGTCTTCCTGCTTGGGAGGAAAATTAGGTTTCTCTAAGTCTACAGACAGACATATCTGCAGAGGAACACAGCATGATCTGTAGCAGCTGTGGAGCTGATAAAGGTTTGAGAAATCATGACGTTGATAGAAAGTCAGCATCATTAGACCACATGACCGACAGCCTTAAATCTCTCTGATTAGTCTGTAATTCCTATTTCACTGGCCTTTTAACTTTTATAATACAGAATAAAAAGCAAATTTTCGAATCTTAGTTTTTATATTTGTACTGTAAAACCATGACACTTTTTCCAGATTTCAGCGTGATTTCTTGAAGCCAGACTGATGTAATGCTCTATTCTCTTAATAATAACAATTCTAGAAAAACTATGCCTTCATTCTTTTTTCTGATAAGTAACTTTCATGTAAGGGGATGTAAGGGTTCTGCTTAGGCCTATCAGAATTGTATTTTTATACTGTGAAATTGAGAATATACACTCTGTGTCCTGGGAAGGAAATAAGACATGCTGGATGTTTGCTCAAGTGGGTAAATCCTGGAACGGTGTGGGATTCTGACCAACTCATAAGCAGCCAAACTTGGTGCACTCTGATCTTTCATGAAAGGGATCCTTCGGGTGAATAATCTTCAAAACTACCAGCACGATTTGTTTTATCCTTTGCCAAAAGACAAACCAGAAGGGAATTCATGTATCCACAGTGTTAATGGCAGCAACACCAGTATCCAGCTCTGAGAAATTCTTCACCTGGACATGTAACCCTATTTGTTTATGCAGACCAGACCATGCTTTGTTTGCAGCAGAAATTCTCACCCTAAAGAAAATAACTTCAAAAGTCTAGATTTTAAGGTTATATGGGCAAAGCTTCCTCAGTGAAGTCAAAAAGGGATCACGACAGAGCCCTCACTCCTGCATTTAATGTCAAGTGTCTTTCTCGAACCCTGTTACTGGCTGGGGACAGACTCCAGGACAGGCCTACTCCACAATTATTTTCAGAGCTGCTTTTTTTTATAACATTGTTTTGGCTTAGAAAATAACAGCCAGTTTCAATCTCATTGTGTCTGCAGTTATTACTGGACAATCACAAAGCAAATATTAATCATATTAATGACAGCGTACATCACTGAAATGTTACCCTTCAAACCAATAACTCAGATTCAACGGATTGTTTTAGTCCAGGCTTCTGAATTTGAAATGACCTTTCCCTGCCTGAGAAAAATTGACACTGTCCCATTTAAGTCACAGTTTGTCAGCCTAGACGGTCACAGACAATCAGTCAATGCAATTTAGACTGGCATCTATGAAGGCAAAAAGAAAAATAAGTCCCACGGGAGTTCAAACAAAAGCACACAATAAAACCAGGGTAGTGTGGGCTAAGACATAACATCTTAGAGGAGTTTACAGCCAAAATGGAGCTGACCCACACAGACAGCCAAAAATTTGCTGGGGAAATATTTAAGGTTTTTAAAGGGACAAAGATAAAAAAAATTACTCTCATTTTCATTGGGATTCAGTTCACTAAGCGAGAGATGGTGAGTCTGGACATACACTAAGCCATCAAATAACTTTTTAACTCTCTTTAGGAAGAGAAAAAAACTCAAACAAACAAAAAAACCCACAACCCCCCCTAAAAAAAAAACTAAAAAAAAATCACAAAAAATCAAACAAACCAAACCAAACCAAACCAAACAAAAAAAAAATAAAAAAAAAGTAAAAAAAAAAAACCAAAAACAAAAACACCCAGATGGAATTTTTGTTATGGCTTCTAATAACTTTGGAGTTTCACACGCAGCATGTTTGGCAAAGTGTAGGACCTCAGACAAAAAACATTTTGTGTTTGCAGATGTGGACCTTTAGAGTGGTGTATGCCTTGGGATAATAATTATCAAAATATTGTTCCTCTTTCACACAATTAGGCCTTGATCTTACCCCATAATTGAGACAGTTAATAATGAAAGATATGTAAATGTTTCAAATGTTCAGCCTCTCATAATTTTCAGGGAGCGAAATGGTAGAGAATGTGGATGTGAAGATGACTTGGGATAGCAGTGAGGAAAGAGAAAAAATAAAGCAAAGAATCTTTTCCCCATCCCATTTGGAATTTTAGTTAGTGCTTTTACATCACTGTGAGACAAATTTACAACGAAAAATGGGAAACTCAGATAAATTTCCATTTCCGATTGCAAAATTTTAAGCTCATATGTGTTTGTAATCATGAATTGAATCCTCTAAGTCGGTTTCCACATTCAGTGGAACCGCTCTGGTCTGAATTTTGCAGGAGCTTAGTTCTCTGAGGCAGATCCTGAAAACATCGTCTCAAGCCTTGAGACAGCGTTGCTGCACGTTCATGTATGAGCTCCAGAGAACAGTGCACACGTGATGATCACGTGGGAGAAGAGACCACAGTGATGAGGATGTTTCCCTGTCCTACAGACAAGCAACATATGAAACTGGGAGGTGGTGAATTGAGGCTACAGATGCCTGAGCTCCTTTTCTTCCCTGGGAAATTATAAAGGTGGTGGCAAGACCTAAAATGGTTTCCTGTATCAGTTGCAGCTATAATGCACTTTCAAGTAAGTGTTTCACTCTGATCTGGCTGAAAGTATAAGGTGGAGATAAAAGTTCATCTGTAACTCTATTGTTTGCTTTTATACATTACACTTTAACAAGTAACTATTTAATTATATCATTATTTTAACGAGTACTGTAAAACCTTTTTTCATCCAGATAGCTGTCTCTGTCCAAGTTTGAGCTCCATCTTAAGGCTATGGTGAGTATGTGCTATTTTTATTTACCATTGCACTGCTTTTAGACTGAAAAAAAACATTGTTGGGCTCATGGCACGAGTTTTCACATCAAAAACCTGTTCACTACTGATCCCAACTTATTCATAGATAAAAGAGGAAACCATTTCACCTAACCTGTGAACAAAAATAAAAGTACCAGGGCATGAAACCTATTGTTCTGACTTTTGAAAGAGAAAAACTAAGAATGTGGCCATTTGAAATCTGACTATAACATATTTCTTTCAGACCTGACTTTTTTTAAGCACAGCAGCTTTCCATCAATGCCACGTCAGTGCTCTCACAGGGTTGCTGATGCTCCTCACTTCCCTACTTCTGCCATACTTGCTGGTGACCCCAGGAGATCAGGCTGAGCAGCTCAACCAGACTCTTCCAGGCCCTTATTTCTGTGAAAGAAAACCTGTCAGTCCTAGATCCATTTATTTCAATCCTAACATCTATCCAGGTGTTCACCTTGGAGTCTTCTGTACTATATAAGCCAAGAAATTTCACTGCATCTCTTACCTGAACTGACATCTTTTTGTTTCGTGCCTGTTCCCAGAGGCTGAGCCATAAGCAAGAGATTAGTTTTTGTTGAGTTGTTTTTATTTTGTCTTGAGACTTTTTTTTTTTTTTTTGTGAAAAAGAGAGATAAGGTAAAAATAATGATCTTGTAGTTTAGCATTTTCATGAGATTAAAACAAACAAACAAACAGAAAAAAAAACCAAAACAGAACAAAAAACCTAGTCTGTACTGTCATTGCACTGGAACCTTTAATTGTGGTGTACTGTTTCTTAAACTCTTAATGGCTGTTTTAATTCTACACTAAAGAAAGGAACCTGAAATTGAATTGGAGAACTTAGTACTTTCTTCTGCTGATCATTTTGTGCAACAAATAATTATTTGAAAGGAAAAAAGGCTTAACTAGTGCCTTAACTTCTGTATCTCTGCAGACTCCGCTTTTCTTAATGTTTCCAACTGTGATCTATCTTATGTGAATTCCAACCTCATCTCACACTTGGACTTGTACAAAAGACATCTATAGTGTCCTGTTTGGTAGCAAACAGCCATCAGAGCTGTAGCAAGGTGAAGGGGAAACTGCATATATTAGAATAGCTTGGAAAGGGAACAGTTTCTTCTTCAAGTTAAGCACAAACATCCTTCCACTTGGCAGAGGGGGATGTAGAGCCCTGAGTCTGCTGTGCTGCAAAGTCCACATAAAGAAGGAGACGTTGTTCTCATCAGCTCTCTGTACTCCTAAAGCACGTTTAGGCTAAATGATGAACTGGTTTCAGGGAGGAAAACTGATGACAGATAATACAATGTTCTATTAAACGCTACAGAACACCACTCTCCTTCAGATAATAAACTCCTAAAGAAAAGGGAGGATTAAATTACAGTTTACATTAAATTAGATCAAATGAGTTATTCTTCATTTATGCTCTAGTAAGACAGAAAAGTCTCAGGTCCTATTTTTTAAAAAACTTTCACTAAATCAAAAAACTGCAATTCATCATCACAGATGATATAATTACAGAAATATAATTTGCTGCCCAAGTTCTGATCTTTGAATTCCAACACACTGTTTCCCTAAATTTTCCTGTGAAGTTCAGTTGCTCTGCATCAGCAGGATCATTGTGCAAAAAGCATGGAACTAATCAGAATGTCTGTATTTGGTTGTTTGTAACTTTTGGGGGATGATCATCATGGAAAATTTTAGATTAAATGCCGGATACTGATTATTCAAATAATCAATGTGTTTTGTTGGAATTTGGGCTCATCTAGAAGTACAAGTGCTGGTTGTGAAATTTGGATCCAAAATATGAAGATGTTGGAATCCAAATTCAAACCCCAGACTTGAGTTTTGTATAATAGTAGTCTGTTTAATAATAATTTACAGATAAACAGTTCCTCTGAAAATTCTGATCTGAGTTCTGAGGTTTAGGGATGATCTTCTCTTCTTTAGAAGACTCTCACCTTATTGTGCGAGACAGCCTGGGGAGTGCTTTGTCTTCAGTACTGCAAAATCAAAGAGAATAAAGGGACAAACAATCAAGACTAAAATATAAAATAGTAAAATAAAAGGTGTGTTATGCTATTCAAAGGGAAAAGACAGGTGCCTGTAAAAATTAAAAAAAAAAAAGGAGAGGTAATCCACTGGATGAGTGTTGCGGTGGGAAGAAATTCACTGCAATCAACACATAAGAGTGTGTGTGCTCAGCCTTCCCCTGGGAACAGTGATGTGACAGACTGCACACAGCGCCCAGGAAGAGTTTTTCTTCTCCTGGGAGCCTGTCCAAGTGAAAGCCTGTGGGAGTTGTCCTCTTCTGCGCCTACCCTGTGATTGTGCCTTCATCTATCCTGAAAATCATTCCAAGAGACATCTTGTCAGCGTGGTTCGTGAGGAGCAATCCTCAGACCGCAGCAAATGGCAGGGAATAAAAACAAATGAGGCGTTTAAGATACAATAAACCTGACCTTGAGGTCCCAGTGTCTGAAAAGTTTCCAGTGCTAATCTGCTCAGGTTTGTTGCCATTGTGACAGTCATCTTTTTTGCCTGCACTCATCAGCACTGAGCCATGACCATAAACCTCAAAGCAAGAGGACAACCTTTCAACAGAATTCTTTAGATTTTGCAAGCTACAGCACAAAGATGCCTAAAATCTCTCTATAAAACTGTTTAATGGAGTTTGCAGGCCTGCAGATTCTCTGAAGTCACTCACTGAATATGATGTGGGGTCTCAGAGCCTGAAATTGCCTAAAGTATTTAAATAATTCAGGTGAATAGATTTTAACTAATCATTCTCACAACCAGAGAAGCCCCCTCTAATGACCATACTATGAACTATTCCCAGTTTTTTATTCCCTCTTCTGCTGAAGCACAAGAAATAAAAAAATATGAAAAACCTTGGGAAAAGAAGATTAAAAAGAGTCTGACATTGACTGCTAACACAAGAGCAAAAAGTAACTTTTTATGAAACATGAATCCTAGATCTTGCTTTCTCAGCTTTTACAACAATTTATATTAAATATCTATCAGCTAAAAAAACCAGAATTTAAAAATCAGAATCACAGTCCCTTTATCTGCAACTAAATGCCAACACTGACCCAGTAGAAATTGGGTCATTTTTGTCTGCTTTTCTTCTGGATTCCTGAAATCTGAACACTGGCCTAAGCAGTGATTACTCCTGCCTTCTCTCAGCATTAGCGGAAGGAATATGGATCCTGTGAAAGTTAACCCCTCAATTCCAGAGGAAGGTATCTTGGATTCACACCAGACAGCAAAGGCAGGATCAAGGCATCCCAGCCTTAGGGCCAAGGTTATTGTCACTAACTTTTCATAAAAAGAACTTCCAGCCACAGTTTTTTATCTCAACATTGTTTATTGCAAGTGAATAAGGCATGGTGTGAACATTCTTAGCAGATTAGACTACCTTCCGATGCACAGGCAAACAGTAACTTGGGTTTTCTCATCATTAACAGAAATTAGGAAGAAAAAGGTAATTTAGACACCCAGTTTAACAAGAGTGGCAATTTAGGAAGTCTGAGAAACATCAATTGAAACTGCAGGTTTTAATGTCTTCTTAGATGTTAGGCAGGATTTTCCTGAATCATTCTTTTAGCTCAGACTTCTGTGCTTTGCCAGAAAGGGCATCTCAGGTACTCCAGTGCTCTGCTCCACGTGTGCCAGACTGCTCTTCCTTCAGATGAGGAGCCAGCATTCCCTACCAGATGGCTCTCCTGTCTCACAGGCTTCTCAGGCAGAACAGTGAGGACAGATCATTACCTTTTGCATCTGCTTCTCACAAATCAAGATGAACGTGAAGACGCTGCCAAACTTTTCCAGAGGTAGGAGGCAGAAAACCACATCCAGCACCTGGAGAAGTTCCACAGAAGGCTTGTGTTACAAGATGACCAACATACTAACACTGAAATTGTGCAGGATGCTGTCTACACACCCAAGAAGGTAGTTATAATGGGAGTTTAGTCAAGATAAGGCAATTTCTTTAGTCAAGTAGATACAGCAGGAATGACCAATGACC
Source organism: Myiotriccus ornatus (assembly GCA_036023395.1). Lineage (NCBI taxonomy): Eukaryota > Metazoa > Chordata > Aves > Passeriformes > Tyrannidae > Myiotriccus > Myiotriccus ornatus. The sequence goes on along the minus strand of JAYRBT010000139.1, from coordinate 69,182,154 downwards.
AGTGACCAACAACTTCCAGATTAGGTTGTAAAAAAAAAGGAAACATGGAAGCAGAGCCTTTAAGTGTGTGAATATTAATGCAAGGAGTTTAAAATAGTCATTACTAGCCAAAAGAAGAAAGAAAATGCTGGACAGAAACAACAGTCAGGGCTGCTTTAGAAGTCCAGGACACCTTTCAGTCTCACTGAGCATCACATGTAAAGTCTCTCTGCTCACTTAAGCATGACCACGATGCAGATACATAAAACAATGCTTAGTTAACATGCAACAAACTCAACATATTACAGCTCCTAGAGTAATGGGACTTCAGAACCTTTTCAGATTAGAAGGCGGAATTGGAGACCCCTTTCAGTCCAGAATTTAAGCCACTAAGAGAATTCCCCAGGGATCTAGCTCATGGAGAGATATTCTTAACTGGACCTCAAAGGAAACTACAGTGAATTACAGTGGATGCAGAATTTCCTCACCCCATGTGCCATGTGGTCAGGTACAGAGAACTCATGGCAGAAAGATTAAATTACATTTCATTATAAAGCAACCAGTTGAAGTCTGAGAGATTTTTGGAAGTGAGATTGAAATGTTCACATCACCTGAATCACCAGACCTTTCTATCTACCAAGCTGCTTTAGTTCCATTGAAAGACAATTCAATAGAGCAAGGTGATTTTGAGGATCTTGATTTCATGTATGAGAAAATTCTTTGTTATAAAATTGGTCAAACACAAGAGGGGATGAGCAATGGGGATGAATCTCCATACTTGCAGCTTTTCAGAACTTGTCTAGTCATAATCCTGAGCAACTTTGTGTTCACATATGTATATCACACCTGTATCTTAGTGCATAAACATACTATAAATATAAATATATATAAAATTACTAGTACATTTTGAAACTTTCTTACTTTGTAGATATAAAGGGTATAAGACAGCAGCCTTAGAAAGGAATGACACTATAAATTTTTATTAGGTGGATCAGAAATATTTTCATGCTGTGGGCAGTGTCGGTTTATAAGAAGTACAGATTACTATCTGCTATAACAAGAAGCATTAACTATGATTAATGAGCTGACTTTGAAAGTCAGACCATCTCCACAATATAATCTTTTCTCCTCTAAGGCAATTTTTAAAGAAACTTTTAAATATTTAAATAGTTCAGCAGCCCTCTGAAGCCGGTGCTGTCTGAATGTCTTCAGCAATTGCTTTCTAGACTTCAACTGAAAAAATAAGATCTAGTCATCCACTTACATTATGTGAACAGAAATGTCATATCTATGTTAATGCAATTACATATTAGGAAAACTCAGGTTTGGTAAAAACAGCCATGATTTTATTAGCTATATCTGAGCTGATCTATATCTGAAGAAATTTTGTCCTGTTATTGACTTTTTTTTTTTTTCCTGGTAAAAAAAGGGGAGAGTGTCATTGACTCTTTTAAAACAGGATTACTGACCTGGTGATTAGGGCACAGTTCAAAGATCAAACAAACGTGGGAGGAACTGCACTGCTCATGAATGCAGAGAAAGTTGCTGCCTTACCAGGGCAGGTTAAAATGTCGGGATTCTTACGCAGCAGCCGGGACCGCAAGGTTAGCTGAGCTCGTGCAGCCAAATTCCAGAATGGACCGATGAAAGGGGTCAGTCATGTTATCGGTGCAGGGCTTGTAATGCCATTTTCAGATATGACTTTTGACACTGATGGAGCTCCTCAAAACTGTTCAAGCATCCAACACTCCCTCAGAAATCTGGGTTGAATGGCCATTGTGTCAAACACTCTCTGGTTTATAGTATTTTGCATTAAACTGTCACTGGATAAAATACAGGAGCTGTTTCCGTAACAGTGATTAGAACAAATTGTCCTCACCTATGGATGTAAACATCCAGGCAAATACACTTGAGAGTCCTCTCACATGTAATGTTCTTAGTGCCAGATAAGAATTAAATGCACATATAATGTACTGCCAGTGAATACTCTAATACTTCAATGATTATATAAAAAATGTGGACAGATACACATTATACACATATGAAAGCTATTTTTAGCTACATTATAGAAAAATGAGGTATGCATTACCTTTGTAGATATGTATTACTTATATTGTAATAAATTGGATTAATATTTTTCAGGGGATACAATGAAAACTGATCTATGTTCTGTCCTGGCAGCAAACTGACTGTTTTATGAGTTCCTCTACTGTATATTTCCTTGTCTGTTGATTGTCTGGAAATCCCAGATGGGTGGAATGGATTCACCGACATGCACTGGGAGTTATGTACTTCAGCATCCTGATGAACTCTACTCAGTTCTGCAATTAAGGTCTTCTCAGATAACCACAAATGTCTGAGCTACCATATTCTTAGCAACTTAAACATATCTTGTGTATGCAGAGCTATAACATACCAGAGCCAAAACATATCAGAACCATAACAACAATATCCCACTTCTGAGCAGTATCTTGTTAAATTATGGTCCCTAAGTAGTCTAAATTATGTGTCTGATCACACAGAAAAATCATCACCCTGAATATTATCAGGGAAGTTAACTAATAAGTTGGATATTTAGGGCATGACCCCCCTAAATCATCCATAATTACAAAATTTTGGGTTTATGTCTTACATCTGAATATGTAGTGAATTTTTACGGAGTACTATTAAACAACTGTTGCTGGTCAGTCTTAGAGAGGCAGACATTTCAGGGTAAAGCCAAGCAACACAGCGGTGTTGAGAATTAATGGTTCAGAATTTGGGCTATACCATAATTCTAACATGAAAAATGTTTCCTTATATTGCTTCCTGACATGCATTTTTGTGAGTTTTCTGAAATACTCCGGGATCTTTGCAAATGAAATGTACCAAAGAAATGGGAGTGATAAAATAGTCACCATTTCATGATTTCTTGCATCTATTTAGTCAGCTTTTCCAGCCCCTACTGAAAAATATCCAGATAGTGAACTCTTGCTCAGCTATTTGATTTTGCAAAAGCGCCCTACACATAAGAAAAGACTATCGAGCCTTACTGTTATTTCACATTTGTTACAGGAGCAGGAAAACAAGGGTGGCCACAATTGAAAATGCTCAAATCCCTGTGTTTTATTTCCTCAAACTTTTATTTAGTTCTTAAATGAAACCCAACACTGATAGCAAAATGCAATACCCTCTATGACTTGTGTCGTCCATAATGCCTGTGGGATTTACACTGCCATGAGAAGGAGGCTATTTACATGTTAAAAAGCCATTTATGATACTAATAAAAGTCTACAGGATTTACTTTACAATGTGTGAGAAGCCATTTATGATGTTAAGAGTCAATTTACAATGTTAACAATTGTGTTAGCAGTAAAAGTGCGAAGTGGATATATAACAAGGATTTTTTTTTTCCTCGTATTGTTGATATTTCCCTGGCAGTGATCCATGTCTCAAACACACAGATTTTCTGGTTTATGTTTTAAATGAGACAGATATGGCATAAATTTTTGTTTTCCCTGAGTTAATCTTAGAGAAAAACTATTTATACAGATGTATTCTGAATGCCTCACACAGGCAGAGATTTCTGACTCTGTGAGGCAGCCTCTTCTGGCTGTACCAATTTGTAACAGCACCAAAGATGTTCCCAGTATTTCCACTTTCATCCTCCTCTTGGACATTCAGTAGTCTTGATCCAACAGAAATCTCTGAGTACTTTTTCCAATTTTAATTCTCCTTTTTTATTATTTATTTCTCGGTGAAGAAAAAATACCAAACACTTCTAAGGTAAACTTTCCTGCTACTTTTATTAGTATTCTGGGTAAAGAAAAATTACATTTCTTAAATTTATCTAAAAGGCTCTGAAGATATTGTTTAACCGAAAGATATGCTTACCTATCACCAGCTAATCCTGTTAATTTCCCAAATCCACTGTGTGATCACAGTAATAATTTCACATATCTGAGATGTCACCTATTGGTTCTTACTGTGGTACCAATCACAACTCACTTCCAATTAGATTAATCAGACCAACTGTGGGAGAAGGATTCTCCTCTCCAGCATGAGCAGCCCCAGCTCTCTCAGCCTGTCTGCACAGGAGAGGTGTTACACACCTCTGATGTTTTTTGTGGCCCTGTTTCTTATTGTTAAAAGTTGTGGGGTTTTTTTTTAAATTTTTATTGGTAGTGTAACGAAAACCTTAACAGTTCAAGAGTTATCATTAATCTAGACCTAACTATAAAAGAAAAAGAAAATATAGAAATGCAGATACAGTACTTATTAAGAGAAATAGTCACAGTAATAACAATAATGTGGTTAAAATCAGAACACATATGTACTTTCTACTCCTACTTTTGGGATGATTCCCACCTTGCTGCTCCTCTGGGTCCTAACACTGGTGGTTTCATTCTGATGTTGATGACAGAGATGTGTTATATTGAGACAGCACTTCTGGAGACCTTCAGCAGGAGGAATGATGCTCCGTGTTGACAGTTCCTTCTCCTCCTTCCAGGACCCACATCTTTATCATCTTGCTAACATGCATTCACACCCCTTTCCTTCCTCATTGTTCTGCAGCTCCATGTTGCATCCAGGTTTATAATATATGTGGCATCCATGACGTGTGTCAGAAACCATTTCTTGGTGTCACTTGGTTGCCCCTAAAACCACTTCTGTCCATCTCCAGATCTTCACTTTAACTGACCACAGAAGAGCTGGTTTTAGCCACTGAATCACCATGCCAGCCTGTGCCTCACCTCTTAGCATCCCATGGCTCCCCTTCTCAAGTCCCTGCTATCATCCCAGCACTTTCAAGCATTATGTCATTGTGTGAGAACTGTGAAAATCTCTTTCTACCTCAGGTCATTCTTTCCTACTTCTGTGCATGTAAAACTGTGGCTGTACCACAGAGAGAAACAAAAGCAGAACTAATTAGACCCAGACACCTGCTCAATTACAGAGATTTGTTATTACACCTAAACCAAGTAAAATAAAAGTTGTTGGTGAGTTAGGAAATGTTCAGACAGAGAAAGTCTGACAAGCATCAGTTCACAGTACTGAGCTTAAGGCAATGGCAATACAATTGTAAATATGATTATTGTTAATCAATTACACTCAAAAAAGTAGTGTTACTGAAATGTGGCAATTGCTAGAACTGTTAAAATCAATCTTTTTTAGTTCAAGCATTGCTGACTTTTTTGAGGTTTTTATAAATTTTCAGAGAATATTGCAGTACTGTTTATTGTCTAGAGAAAGAGAATAGCACTTACTTATGATTTGGATGTTTATTTTGCTAAATGAGTTATTTCAATTAAAGCACGTCAGTAATTTTCTGATTCCTGACGTAAAGGATAAGTCTAAAATTTTAAGTACACTGAGCTGTGAGCAGAAATATTTGCACCTACTCTGAAACACAGCTCCTCAGATTTTGCTCTTGGTTAAATATTCTTCACTCTCCTCTTTACATCCAACTTTCCAAAGTTGGTGAAGGAGAAAGAACAGCAGTTTCTTTAATGGTCGTGTTTAAAGACTCTTAGAATTAATTAAGATTTTAAAAGTCCACCATGAGGCCTGAAAAGCCATAAAAAGTAAGGATTTCTGGATTTAATTGAAACAGAATCCCAGATGTATTGCAACTCAATAGGCAATATATTATATTCAATTAAACACTTTAAATTTTTAAAAACATTGAGAGTTTTTCTGCCATGAGGACATCAGCAATTAAAGTCCATTGGATGTGCTTGAAGCAGACTACATATTCATGAAGTTCAGATCTTATCAGGACCAACTGACAAATGCAGCAAACCAGGAAAACAGGACCTAAACGTTATGAACTACACACATGAATCATTTGTATCCCTCATTAAGTTAGGAAAAACAAAGGTAATGAAATACTTTGAATTACACTGACAAAAAGTAATGTCTAAATACCTGACCTTATCTGTTGGGTTTTCAGGGACAGGCAGGGAGAAGTCCACTCTGAGGTGAATAATTGATACTCTTTCCATGTTCTCCCATTTTCAGTTTTCTAATGTATGTCATATCCCACCCTCTTCACTTCCTCAGGAAAGCAGCAAGACAACAGTTAAATTAAAAATAACATAGTGACAGCAGAGAACCTAAAAGAAAATATCCCTCTGGCTGAGATGACAGCATGACTGAGATTCGGAAATGTGTTGGCAAAATAAAGTTAGAAGTCATGGCAACTGATTGGATTTGTAGTTTTTATTATTGCTTTTAATAATGGTACTGAAATTCAACTCCTAATTTCTTCAATTAAACATCAAAATCACTGACATCTTGAACTTACGATGAAAAGTGACAAATGATTTTTGAAAAGTACATTTTTGGTTGTGCCATGAAAGTCACCTGTAGAGAGCTGCATTTCTACATGTCTGTACTAGAAAATAGTCAGAAACTCAGCAAACACAGCACCAAGCCCCAGTTAATAAGTTCTGCCTCTAAATAAGAGTTAGGAGTGCAATAGATCCATGTTGATATGCCAAAAAATAGCTTAGAAGATAACAAATCTATCCAAGGGAGAAAGGATGGAGAGGATTCTTAAAAGTCTGTGCCTGATAGGATGCCTGATTATGTTCAGGAAACTGATAAGGACACATTTGTTGGGGCCTTAGCAGTTTTACACGAATATGCTGAGTTCTGAAGAGGCCGGGAGGTGAGAAGAAGGTAAACAAGAG
>JAYRBT010000139.1:69155009-69165857 GCA_036023395.1 Myiotriccus ornatus | reverse complement strand
GAAGCAAGACATGGCCTCTGTCACCAGCCACGTGTATTTCTTAAGTCTATCCAGGTCATCCCCTGGGTGTTACAAAGAATCTTGGAATGGAGCAATGCATTGTGTTTAAATATAACCACAGCTTAATCCCAGAGACCTTTCTCACTGCCTTGACTCAGGCCTGTAAGGGCCAGCAGTATGTCCTGTTGATGTAAGATTTCGTGAGTGTTTGTGCACAGCAGGTATTTCTTCGGTTTGCTTTTTCATACTTTTTACCCTCCAGCAAATGTGAAGGATAAGCAGAGTGTTAGAAAAGACATCAAGAATTTTGGCTCAGAGCTGGTCCAGATGTCTGCGTCTTTGCTCACTATGCTACCAACTGCATATTTAAAACAGAAGAAATAATGCCCCATCTACTTTGGGGACACTCTAGATGAGAATAAAAAAATAGAAAAATAAAGCATTTGCTGGCACAAAGTGATTCTATCATCAGACCAAGTGGTTTTTAAAAGCCTCTGGGACATAAGTTTAATTTTGCTGTACGGCTCCAAATCCAGTAAAGCTATCACTGGAATCACATTTGTGATGGCAATTGTCTCAGGATGACTGGATAGACATTTTGCCTTTCAAGCATATGTCTCTGAAATGGTGGTTGCCACCTGGCAGACTGCTAAATTTCAGCAAGGGATGGAAAATTTATGATTGTTTTTCTTAGACCGAAGAGGAGAGTTTATGATTCACTCCAAACATAACTTCACTGCTAACATGCAGATCATTTGTGCAGCCCTGGTTCAAACTCCACAAGAATGAGATAAAGATCAGGCAAAAAGAGACTTTTGCATCATAATCTAGCTGGTGGATAGCACTGAAGAGAGATATACAACAAATCCCCTAGAGAGACATCTGCATTAATTGTCAAATCAGCTTTCATCACACTTAGCTCCTGTAAGACGATGAGCTGCTACCAGATGGTGCAGTTGAAGATGATCTTGGTATAATACAGGTTCTTTCAATCAAATGCATAGGAATCAGCTTTTTGAAAATTAAACTGGCAAGTTCTGTTAACTTCTGGATGCTCAGCATAATGTCAGTAGAAATCACTCTGTTTGACTTTTCTCCCCTCTGGCCCCTCAGGGACGAGGACTCTCTCAATACCCACACTGTGCACATGGAGAGTGTGGGTTTGAATACAGGGTGATCACAAGGAAGTCCTCATACTGGAAACTGCACCACTTTCATCATCCTTTATAAAAGTGTCTCTAGGGTAAGGTGCTGAAACTGATTTTAACAAATTCCAGATTACTTCTTCACTGTTTCCAGAGGCATCTTTTCCCAGCTCTTTTCAGCAATTCAGTAACAACAAGTTGTCACAGATATTACTTACTTCTGTTTGAGTGCTGTTAACTTTGAGCTTAGCCACTGCAGTGGAGGTTTTGTTGTTTTTTGTCAGGTTTAGTTTGTTTTGGGGCTGTAAAAGAAGCCTCAGTGTCACTAGAAGATTTTTGAGATTTCATAATTCAAATAGTTGAAGGATTTGTGTGTGTTTATATATACAGGTATGGATATATATATATTTCATGGAAACAACAGAAAACATGAAAAAGAATCCCATTACCATGTCACTATACATGATGACAGAAGTTTCTCCTGGTTTTCGTTCCTTCAAACCCTGAGGAATCAATTTTATAAGATGATTTAATGTAATAATTTTATTTTTAATTTTTTTTTAAATCACTTATGCCAGTTGTTCTTGTATGAGTGCCAGATACTTCAATAAAATTGGTTATTATTTTTATCTTTTAGAAGCTCTAGGCCAGTCTAATCAAACGAGCAACTGATTTGACTATATCTGAAACACAAGGGTGGTGAAAAATCTCACCCACACTGAGGTCTCCACGGCTGAGCTGACCAGTCAAAGTTCAAGAAGTCAGTGGAAGGAAACAGAGATTAAGTAGACATTCCTCTAGAACATTTTAGGTTGTGATAGATCATACTATTTTAGTACCAAGGTAGACATCCACTTTTATCAGGTGCATCTCCTCTCTCTCTCCATCATATATAAATAAAGAAGGTACGTGGAAAGGTGACTCAGCTGACCAATGTTAAACATCTTTTGGGGATGACATGACTTTTTCTCTGAAGGTGCCTCCTCCCACAAACTGCAGCAGGATAATAGATGACTCCAGTGGTTTATATTTGACCTGATTATTTCCAATTTCTTTTTCTGGTAGTCATGGTTATCACCAGGTCAGTCTACCTTTCTAGAAAAATCAATAGAAAGAATGGTTGGTTAACAACTTGATATTTGCACCATAATGTTGTTTTGCATTTCTATTGTAAATCGTGCTTTTCCTTCACCTGAAGAAGCAGCAACCTTATTGTTCCCTCCCCAAAAATTCTCTCCTTTCAAAAGATGACTATCGAAAGTACTGGGACATTTTAACACCTTGCTGACAACATACTTAAAAGTGATCAAACACCTTCAAGATGATGAAATAATTTTAACTATACTCTGTGTACTAGTTTCCAAAGGCCAGTTTATTTCCCTCCTTTTATTCAAGGACATTTTATGGAGTCAATCAATTTTAGTTAAGCATCAGATTTTCCTCTTCTGTTTCCACCTCCAAGATTAACTGGTATAATTAAAGTGTGGTTGCTAAGCAAAATGCTGATTACCTTTCTGATGGTTAGAAAGCTCCATCTGGATGTTTCATAACTTTTATTCATTTTACACAACTGATTTATTTACCTTTAAGTAGTACAGAATTATTTTACAAACAACAACAGCAAATTTGTGCAAATCCCCAGAGCTTTTTAGTGTCCAGAGCCAGAAGGAAGGGAAGGGGGAATGAACTGGAATAAAACCATCAAATATAGATGTGTAAAATACCATTAACAATAAGAATTTAAAAATTTGCTTAGAGAATAAAGTAAAATCAAATTCTATGGTGGACTTTTTTGGAAAGTATCAAACACTGGTTTATAACTTAAAACAATATCGTAAATTTAAGTTTGGAAAAAGCAAGACACAAGTGCCACAGAGCTATGAAAGAAAACAACATCAAAAAATCCAGAAGGAGATTTGCATAAGAAAATCTACCTAAAGTTTGGATTTTTACTGTTGAATTAGATTAAGTAATTTGCTATTGAATTAAATTCAGTGGATATAAATCATCATATACATGGAGCCTAGGATTGGTTACTTCAGTATATTTCTACCAACATACATATAGTGAGAAATTCTGCTGAGTAACATCAAGAAACATTGTAAAAATGAAAATTTTTCATAGCACTGGAGTAAGTGGAAGTGTTGACATCATATTCCAAATAGCACAAGAACCAAAAATACATTGAAAATTACATTTGAATTTTTACTTTTACTTTGTGGAAGAATAAGAGGGTAGGAAAAGGAATAGCCAAGATGGTGGGAGTTCCTTTTTTGGATTCCTTTTTCATTACTAAGATGTATTGTTTTTAAGTACTTGTGGGACATTTCATACCAGACACAAAGGAAATTACTCCTTGTTTTGGTAACTCACCATTTTGATCTGAGTTATGACAAAACAAATAGCTTTCAGCAGATGGAATAAGTGCCAGCAGATTTTTCCTTCTCTTTATGATACTCCACCAATATCATCAGCAATAAGAATAACAATATATTTATTTGCATTGCTATAGTACTCTTGGAGTCACACTGCTCCAGCAGCTTGACAAACAGAACTTTTCTGTGCCAGAAAGTCTTGCAAACCTGGAACTCTGTTACAGAAATATTGCCTACAATTGCAGTGCCAGCCTATTAAAGATGAAAATTCAAGTCTGAGTTCTAATCCATTGACATCCATACACCAATAACAATTCAGCAAGTGCACTGTTGGTCTCCTGAACTATTCCATTACTCTGTCATGGAGTCCTGTTGGACAATCTGTCTGGAATTTAGCATGTTATATATACTAAAAGAATTATGGAATAAATAACTTATCCCTTCTCATTTTAAATAAATAAGTACATTTATAATTGTATAAATAAGACAAATGTGAAATCCCACACCTAAAATAGCGAAACCTTATGAGTCAGTACACACTGGGGAACAACCAGAACCATAGCTCTGAAGAAAATACCTTAAGGTCAGGGTGGACAACAGGTCATATCTGTGCCACTACTGCTCTTGTGTTAACAAAGGCAGGCTCTTCTTGGGTTTTGAAAGAAGGTAATTAGGTGTAAGTTGCAAAAAGGAACATTCTGGCAAGATTAAATTAAGATTTATTTACTGTGTCACTGCAAAAATACAGGAACATGTGCCTGCAGAGGGGAAGCCATTTCCATCCTTGATGGTTTTAAGAACTTGACAGAACAAGGTCCTCATAAACCTTCCCTAGCTTTGATGTTAGTCCTGACTGAGAGGAAAGCTGAATTAGAGACCTGGAGCTCTTCCTCCTGGCATTGCCCCTCACCACAACTTCTATTTTACTGAGTCATGTCTGTTGTCTCACAGGTAATTTCCAGAGACACAATCAACTTGGTTTTCTTCATATTCTCTGTGCCTGCTCCTCCCTGTCAGCAAAGACTATCAAAATTTTCTAAGCTAAGATTTTGCTGTTTCCTTTCCGACAGTCTTACTTGACTCCCTTGGATTTGGTCCCAATCCTTAGTCACTTAAAGATGACAGGTTATATTTCCATTGAAAGGATTACAATCCAAATAAAAGGCAATCCAAGTGCCTGGTGGAAATGTATTCTTCTGAGCACTGGGCAAATCTTTGAGAGGGACTTCTTCCTCCAGCTCTGTGTTCATCTCTGTGCCTTAAAGCTCAGATTACTCATGTATTGTCAGGGCTCAAATATAGGGTTACTTATTGGCTATTAATAGAAAACAATTGAGCATACAAATAAATGGAAAAAAAAAAAAAAGCTATTTTCCCAGCCATGTTTTTCTAATTCATACTATCATTTTTTTTTTTAATAATGTAAAACAGCTTTGTTTTCTTAGCCACTGTTTTCATAGTACCTTGTTGCCTATGTAGAAAACTAATTAACAGGCACAATGTATTACACCACAGGATTCCCGTGTTGCATCAAATTAAGATGATGATGAACTTCTCACTCCCATCCATATTCTTACAGTTCTGTTACTAAACCTGCTGCCACTCTCCAAACTAAACACGAATCTTCTTCCTTTATGTTTCATAGGTTAAACTAAAAAAGGCAGTGGTTTACTACTCATGTAATTAGAAATTAACTTTCCCAATAAAAATCTGGTGTTTGTTTAACTGGACAAGCATTCCAGGAAAGATATCCATCCTTAGGAATATTAATAATGTGGTAATGTAAAGTAGCAGCTTTACAAATAGATTTCTCAGAGCTATTAATGAGGGATTGGATATTAAATTGCTACTGAGCATAAATGGGAATTGGTGGTTGATTGTCCTCTTATTCTTCAAAATTCCTCCATCAGTGACATGAGCAGACTTGAACAGACATCTTGTCTCCTGCCTTAGGAGCAACATGAAGCTGGATCCCCAGCTGACATAAATCAACACAGCTCTGGCAGGTCTCTGTTGATTTATACCAGCTGAGAAGTTGTGTCTCTGCACAGATATCTATCCTTGAGCTGTTGAATGATTAATGCTCCCACCCTTATTTAGCTTTCTACCTTTGTCTTGGGTTTGTTTTTCTTCACATCCATCAGATGATTCCTGAAAAGGTATTCTGTACTAATTTATTTCCACCACATGCAGTTCTAAGATTGTCTAAAAATGCAGTGAATGTTTCCTGAGACTGTTAGGACTAAAAGGTTTAGAGAGCAAAACAAAAGATTTTCTTTTCTGTTTGTTTTTTATTTATTTATTTTCTTTTTTCCAATTTGTGCACACTATACATATTCATTTGAGAGCAGTGGAAAGTGTTGCCTGCCAACAACAGAGCAGTAAAACAGTTATTACAAATAGAACCTTTAGGTGTCCATATTACTATATTTCTCTAATTTATATTAAAGGAACCATATTTCTACTCATTATAGAGAAAACTGACTATTTCACATGAAAAGAGATGGTGTATTATTAGCATATTGGTATAGAACTTCAAAAAATGGGGACAGGATAGGAGTGGAAGAAGTAATAGTATGTTTTAAATATTGCACTTCATCCCAGACCTAACTTAATTTTTTCGTGGAGTGTCTTTGAACCACGAGATGCAGATGTTGTCCCCTTGATGTGGATTTGACTGCAAAGTATTTTTTCTTAATCCCGTGTCTGTATTATTATTAAAAGACTCCAAAAATGTTTCTATCAGAAGTTATGAACTGTCCTTCAAAATAAAAACAAAACAAAACCAGAAAATAAAAATAGAGACAGTGACATTCAGAGCTGTTGTTCCTAAGCATAAGGGGGGCAAAGCAGTGGTGCCAAAACCAGAGGTCCACCCTGGCAGATGGGGGAGCTGATATTTTACAATTAGGACTCTAAATCAGCTACAGCTCAATTAAGTTTTCTTCAATACTACATCTGTCATTTTGATCCTGCAGGGAGTTTGCATAAGCATCCTGCTTCAAAGAAATATGTTTACTTGAAATTAGATCAATATAAGTATTTTATGTATTTATTCCAAGATCACATGCAAGGTATTGATGACTTTCTTGCTTAATTTTCTTCAGCCTCTCTCCTGTGAGTAATTTATAAAGGAAAGTCTCAGAGAAGCAATAGTAATTCCTTTGGGCATAAATACCACATCTGTAGACCAACCTGACTGATGGCCTGGTGGTAGAAATTTAATGTTTATTTATGCACATGGGAGATTCAATTTAATATTGGCTTGACTTTTTTATCACTATTTATATTTGCTTGCATGCTGAAATGTGGGTAATTTCAGAACATGCATAAATTCTTCCAAATGAGCTAAAGGAGAAGTCTGATTGCTTTCATTGCCTACACTTTTCCTGGAATTATAAAACGATTTTTTAAATCCTACCATTCCAATTTTTCTAAAATTTCATTGAATTGAAGAAGCAAAAGTTTGCATAAGGTGAAGCTCAGCCCTGTTCCCATGCTTAGTCACTCCTAGAAGGCCTTTTTAACTATTTTAACTATTTAAGCCTCACTTCAGGAAACTTTGAAGCTGATTGTAGCCACCCTATTTTTATTTCTGCGCAGCAAGTGAGGGACCTGAATCAGGCAGAGACAGCAGCTGATACAGAAGAGACATGGGTCTGGCTTCCCATTCCTTGATGTCTTAAGGCCAGGTTGGATGTAACTCTGAACAACCTGTTCTAATGGAAGGTGTCCTTGCCTTGCCAGGGAGAGATGGAAGTAGATGATCTTTAAGGTGCCTACCCACCTAAACCATTCTTTGCCTTTCTTATTTAATATTCTGGCTCTTCTGTAAAAAAAAATAGCTGGTATGATATTATATAATTTGCTGTTTGGTTTGCTGACAGATATCTCCAGAGCACTCCTAAGAGAGATCACCACCAAAAGAAGGATGGTTGATGGAAACCTCTAACAAGGAAACTTCCCCAGCACCTCTCCCAGAGTTGGTATTGAAAGCAAAGCTGTGAAGAGCGGAATGTGCTGCTGAGACTGAGCAGAGAAAAAGCAGCAGGATGACTGAGCACTGGGGCACCCCCTCAGCGTTCAGGTCAGGAGGATCTGAAAGGATGGATACTGCACTGGGGAACCTCAGAGCTGAAACAACCCAAGGACCACCCAGCAATGAGGGAACATCGAGTAAAATCAGGTCAGCTGACTGCAGGCTCGGGCTGTGCAAACAGAGGCTAAATTTGGCTGAACGCTGTGCAATTCCTACCAGAGAAGAACAGCATTTAGAGCTGCTGTTCCTGAAAAAATCGCTGAAGAAGAAAATAGGGGAAGAGAAAAGAAAAAGGGAGCGGGGGTGACACCCCATATTATTTGAATCCTCCTAATGATTCTGAAGTACAAGAAATTATTTTGAAGATTTTCAGCCTTATGACACGTTCCAGTGGTGACTGAATATGTACCGTGTCAGGTTATGTCTGTGGTTCTGCCCTGTTCTCCTTTTTCTATGACAGATAAACCTGAAAAGTGTTCTTCTAGTCTTCACTGGTTTTTAAGCTTACCTGGGAGATTGAAGTAGTTCAAACAAACACAAAAAAGTCTGATTTTTACATTCTTTTTTTTTTTTCATTAGGAGCTTCTCATTTATTTCAAATGACATTTTTGCTGTCTTTAGTATTCTGCTAAATTTTCAAAGTGCTTTTTTTTCTGTTAGAAGGTTGCAAAGCTTGCTGTTCTCTGCAAGTTGTTAGTAAAGACTACATTAAACCAATCCATCAGCCCTGGCACTCAATCATAGCAAGCAGATGTCCTACCTGCAATGTCTCTCTAGAAACAGCTACAAAGAAAAGTATTTTCTTTGACTTTCAGCACTTCTTGATTGCCCACAATATATTTGGAAATAAAACCTTTTAATGTAACTGTTAGTAACAGAGTAAATGTCCATCTACAGTGCAGACTTACTCCAAAAGGAGTTTTGATGTCTCCCTTTAGTTCTCACCTCTAGTATATAAAGGCAGGCAGTTCTTTAAAAATAAAACAAAACAAAACAAAAACAAAAAAAAAAAAAAAAAAAAAAAAGGGAAAAAGCAGTTGGTGTTCCTTATTCAGAAATCCAACTATTTAAAAAATGAGTGTATAAATCCTAATCAAGTATTTACAGATATATTTTAAAGACTACTGATTAAGTGCTTAAATACTGGCATTGTAAATTAGCACCCTCTTTTGGTTTTGGGCACGCCTAACCTTGCCTGGTATCACCTTGTTCCATGAGCCCAGCTTTAGAAAACATACTCGTGGTGCAGTCTTGAAAGAAGTTTTTATCCATGCAAAGACAAGGGGAAATGATATAGAAAAAAATCATTTAGGAAACATTCCCAAGTGCTGGCCATATTGTTGGTAAATTTTAAAAAAATCGTGAAATAAACTGCTTCACCTGTTTTTGCCTTTAAGATAATTACTGGTAAATCAGTCATGATGATTTCTGAGGTCGTTGCAGGTTTTTGCTTCCTTTCAGTCAAAAAATAGTTGTATTTACATTAAAAGACGTATTTTCCTGGGGTGTCAGCTGTTGTGAGATTGATTTACACAGAATCAAGGACAAGTTAAGGCTATAAGGGCCCGCTGGAGACCATCCAGTCCAGCTGAAAATCAGTCCCGACACAGGCAGGCTCTTTGGGAGCAGGTTGCTGAGGACCTTGTCCTGTCTCTTCCTTGGAACTGGGAAAGCCACATCAAGGGGACTGTCAATATATACACCACTAAGCACATGATTTTTTTTTTTTTAAAGTAGAGGAAAGCATTTTTAAGGATAGTATTTCTCATAAGCTTTTGGAAATGTCAGTGAGTGCAATCTACCCATCCAACTGATTGACAGTGCTAGATCCAGCTAATGTATCAACCACAAGCTTTCATCAGCTAATTTGGCTTCTTTGTCACTTCTGTACAGCATTGTAATGTTGATATTGACCTGAAAACTTGGTATTATTTGGTCACATATTTTTGAACCTGGTCCCAGACAAGAGAGATCACTGAAAAACTGTCAAAATAGAGTTTTCGGGGGGGGGGGGGGAGAAAGAAAAAAGCATTTTCACCGAGGTAGAAAAGTTTCATGGGAAAGTGTGGTACTTGTACTAGAACACATTAAAATTCAGAGCTAGGGGTTCAGCTCTAAATTTGAGGTTTCAGTATGAATTTCAAAGCACTTTATAAAATTAGTAAGTATGACTCTTGTATGTTGAAACTATGGAAAGACCAAGTCAAACCCCAAGTTATTATAGTTGGGCTCTCAGGTCCAAATTTCATCTGCTGATCAAAAATAGCTGGATTTGCAGAAAGACTGAGAAGCCTGAAGAAGGTTCCTAGTAGACAGCACAACCCCAACTCCAGCCCAGTTAAAATCAATCACAGAATCAAAGGGTTGTTTCAGTTGGAAAAGACCTCCAAGACCTTCGAGTCCAGCCTTTGATCACCACCTTGTCATCTAAACCAGAGCACTAAATGTCACGCAGACCTTCTCAGCCTAAATTTTGCTGTAGCAGAGACAACAGCCTGGATCTACCCAGGGTTTGCACTGAGGGATGAGTGAGGGATGTGGCAGATATGTTACAGATGAGGGAGAAAAGGTAACTGGTTCTTTCAGAGAGGGCCACAACTGCCAACATGTCACTTGGTCACAGTGTCACAAGACTGTCTTTTTTTCTTAGAGGCAAAACACACAGGAAATCCTTATTCTTTTCTTCCATCTGCCTCCTGCAGCACACAGCTGTCTCTCTTGCCTGCCCCAGGAGCTCACTCTCTCAGCAAGTCAATGAAAGAGAAACAAATCACCTGCCAGTCAGTCCTGTCTGTCACTGAGTGGTCCACTCTGCTACCCACAGACAAATATACTGCACCCACGCTTTTCACTGTCCTGGAGGTCAAAACTGATGTAACCAAAGGGATCTGGTTTCTGCTTTCTGAAAATATGGTCCATTTCATCTGTCTATTTAAAAACTGAAAAACATAAACAATTACAAACACTTCAAAGACTTAAGTGTCCTACCTTGTAACAAGCTCCAAAGCTTGTCTATGTGGATAACAGACTCTCTCTCATGGCTTCTTTGACCTACTTTTTCAACACTTTCCCTAAAGGTAACACAAAACATTTTCAAGTTGCTCGTGCAACTTTTGATCATATCTAATAACCAGGACCTCTTTTTGAAGGCTCTGTATAACTATTCACACTGGGAGAAATCCCAATGGCTTTTCACCGTCCAAGGGATTATTTGCATATTAGGTCAGGCAACAGAACTCCATTTCCTGCAATTAAATATACAGAGCTTGAACAAAAAGATGGGATTGGG
>JAYRBT010000139.1:69144476-69154909 GCA_036023395.1 Myiotriccus ornatus | reverse complement strand
TGGTTCAAACTTAAACACACAATTATGGAATCACAGAATGGTTTGTGTTGGAAGGGACCTTTAAAGGTCACTTAGTCCAACCCCTGCAATGAGCAGGGACATCTTCAGTTAGATCAGGTTGCTCAGAGTCCTGCCCAGCCTCACCTTGACTGTTTCCAATCTTTTTTTTAACTATCAGTGTCATCCCCCACCAGGAGTGTCCAAAACAGTCTGTTAATGTCTCCTTAGAGGAGACTCTTCACCTACCAGACTCACTGAAATGGGTAGGACATTTGGTACCACCTATATAGGGACAATACTTAGTTATAGGGAAACCCCCTCAACCAGTTTCTCCTGTGAGTTATTTGCCACCAACAAAACTGTCAGAACCTAAAAACACTTCACAAAATAACATGTTTATCAATACAAATTTGTGACAATTTAAAGGGTTCTTGTCATCAGTGATAAGATTTAACTGCAAAAATTATACTGAGACCACGTAGCAACAACAACAAGGCTGGGTATAAGCACACACTCTGAGACAAAGCAACTTAGAAAGAATGTTAATACCCACAAAACCTAAGCAAAAACTCTAAAGAAAAGCCACCTGCAAAGCACATGCTCTAAAGCAAAAACAACTTACAAACAAGTAAAAGCTTGAAAGTATTATGAAGCAAAATTAAAATTAGTATATGTATAAAAAAAGGGATTGCTCACATCAAGATGTCCCAAGAGAGTGGAGGGAGAAAAGGAAGCCTGTCGGATACCTCCAGACAGCTGATGGAACTGTATGGAGGAAGTTCTCCCCAATTTCCCTTTGGTCCAATCTCTTTTTATACCGTTTTTTTTTAGGCAGTTTTAGTGGCTCTAGACAATAAATTAATTTTGGGGTGATAGACAGATGACAGAGGCCTAAAGGTTCACTTCCTGAGTTCCTGGCAGGCAGGAAGGTTTTGAGAAAAGGCAGTGTTCTCCCCATATCTTTCCTTTCCTAGTTTAATCCTTTTATCAGTTTCTGGGAATGTCTCCCTGGGTGCAGGGGTGAGGGGTGTTTTCCAGAAAACCACCAGGAGCCTTTTTCTCCTTTTGTGTGGCCTTACCCATCACCTTACAAACACTTGAGGTAAGATTCTTGGTTCCAAGGTTAGCTTCTTGAATTGAGTGACAGAATTTCATCTGTGGCAAAGATTCTTGTTCTTTTAAGGAATAAGCCCTTGTGTTTCTGCAGTCGGGAGATACTAGAAATCCTCTTGAAGAAGTGTCGGGAGCTCAAGCAGCTGTGAAGTGGTAATAGAGACAGGGCTGTAATAGATGATCTACTCAACAGGTCTGATATTCTCACCTGAGAGCATCAGGATGACTTTGAAAATAGGATCCAGGGGCCTGCAGAGATATGCAGAGCAGAAAATCTCACAACACTTCTAAGGCCAGTGCAGAAGAGAAACATCTCCAGAAAATGGTTCATCCTGTGTTAAATAAGTGCTAAAATGAGTTTCCTATACCTCCCCATATTGTACACAAGGAACAGGCCTATTTTTTTTTTTTTCTTGAAGTAAGGAGAGATGGATCTCAACCACAGGCTTATCAGTCAGGAGACCAGGGATGAACCAGGGCTTTAATGTTTAAACCTCAAGTGGAACATCCTAATTAATCATTATGGGACCCAGAGAAGTAACATATTTTTTCATTAAATACATTGTCAATGACTCTCCAAGAACCTGAGATGTCTTACTTATTGAAACTGTTTATCTCACTCCAGCTTACTTTCTTTGTCTGCTCCTCGTTCCTATTCTGAAAAGTATGAAAACAAAATAACATAACATGAAACCTGATGACATTAAGATCTGAATGTACATAAAAGTGAAAAAAAAAGAAAAAAAATCCAAAGTGCCATGGAAAAAATACCAGAAAAATACCAGAATACCAGAAATATATTACAACAGAATATTCCAAACTACCTTTATCAGATCAGGAAATGTAACTGAAAAGTAACCAATAAAAGTTGAGGAAAGTCCATGTTTAGAACAGATTCTGATAGTGCAGTGTTGCCATCCATGCAAGTAAAAATGAAATTTAACTATGCTAGTTTAATTTCCTTCCAACTAGTGAAATTATGACCTGAAGAACAGTGCCATTTCTTGGAGGGAACCTCAAGAATGAGTTTTGTCTGAAACAGCAACAACAGGTTTTTCTTCCAGAAAGTAAAGCATAGTAAAGAATATTGGAAGTCAGAGCACTTATCAAGCTTTGATTGCATGTGATAAGTGGAATGTAGCAGTTGTATTTTAAAATTTATCATCTCTTCCACTATCCCACTGACTTCCAGGTTTAACAGCAGAGGACAAGTCATAGTATAAAAGCATTACCTTCATTTGCATTGTGAGTTAATAAGAGATGAAATTCTTTCCAGCCAGCTTCTTGCACTGAATGAAACACAGAATTGATTTTGTGTACCCAGTGAAATTAAGTGGACATCTTGCAATGCCCAAATTAATTGCAGGATGTATTTTTGTTTATTACTTCCTAGAGAAACTTCAGTTGCTCTCATTAAATGCATGGATGGATGGATGGGTGGATGAATGACTGATGACACAACAATCAAATACAGCCAATTATTTTTCCATTTTTCCTAGGCATATTGCTCTATTAAGAACCAGAACATAGTAATAACAGTCAAACTTAGCAGACCCATCATTATTTGCTCTTTAGGCTGAAACTCAGCCCTGTGAATATACATAGCAAACACCCTTTCACACTCCTCCTTTTTCCCCACAAACGCTTGTATTCATTAACAAGATTTTGACATTTACAATCAGGACAGATTTTCAGAAGTGTTTACTTTTAGAACTGCAAAATAAGTAATCACATTTTCCAAAGAGCTTGTTCATACTGGTCATTCATTGCCACCCTCTTCTGAAGAAACCAGACCAGCTGCCCACTCATGCTTAAGAGGAGCTTCCTGGAATCGACAATAGGAGGAAATGGAAGAATAATTTCATTATCCTGTTTCAAACGCCTCTTTAAAATTAGTGATGTAAAAATGAATAGATAAAAATAGTGGATACATATATATCTGTTCAATAACCAGAAAAAGTCTAAGTCTGCACACTTCTTGTCCCAGTGAGGTTCAGAAGTGACGAGTGGAAGCAATTCATAGATTACATTTCAGCATTAAGTCAGGGCTGTTTACCTGTTTTCAACACTGGGTACAGCACTGTTTGAAAAGTTGTTTTACCATCCATTCAATCAGAAAAATAACTCTAGAAAGAGGAAGAAACTGCTGTCTTGGGACTATACCCTCATCCTGGTTAGTACCTATTGTGCTTCATCTCTTGTTTCCCACCCTATCTATACCCAACCCTTACAAAATGCCTGATAGGCTATTTTCACACACAAAATACCCCTTTTAGCCCTGTCTTTGCTCTGCAGTGAGTCAGAGGAGTCACTGTCCATTAATTCATTCTCTTCAGAGCAGTTACAGCTTTCAAAAATCTCTTACTCATCACATTTTGCTCTTCTGGGTCTTCTTCACGTACCCAGACCAGAATGTGGTCCAAAATTTGGTAACTGGCAACTGCTGCAACCATCACCTGAAATTTCAGCTTGCTTTTGTGTATTTGAGGCATTCTTTTTTAATTCAACCTTACACTTATTTCTAGTTTTTAAAGTTCACTTTAGCTTTGTGTTCACCCTCTCAGCAAAGATAAACCTCCTCCTGAGCTCAGACAATCTTTTTCTTGAAAAAAAGAATCTTTCCTTTCTCCCAGCAGTACCCCTCTTCCACTTTATAATCACCTACTCTCGTGCTTCTCTAAGGATATAGCAGTGTATACATTCCCAGAAAGTGTCTTAATTCTGCCTAAATTTAGCACATTTATGGTCTTTAAAAAACCCACAGATACTCTATATTATTATCTCAGAGATTAAAATCTTGATTTACATAATTTTAACTATCTTTTTTAACATATTCTCCAGGTCAAATCTTTAAATGGGTCATGTGATTTGCCTTCATTCCCCTTAAATAGAGCTGTACGAGAGCTGATTTCCAGAGCACAGCACGTATGTGAAGCATCAGCTCAAGCTATGGCCCTGTTTTAATACATAATTGTAAACAAGAAATAACTCTGCTTCATCATTCCAGGGTAAAACAAGGTAAGAGAAGGTTTTAGTACCATGGGAAACATTTTCTCAGAAGCTAGACCTGGTGAGCTGCAACCTCTGCACACTGAGGTGTTTAATCAATTCTTCATTGACTTCACCAGTCAAAACATTTATTTTGAATGTCATTTATGTTTAAATTGATTCATTTTATTTGGACCCTCTCGGAACTGATCCCGAGTCTTTAAATATACGGGTTGTTTATAAACTGCGATGGTAGACTTGTAGAGTGTTTTCATCTGATACATTAGGAGATTTTACATATTTTCTTTTTCTGTTCATGGATGCCTTCTACGTCTATTGTCATTGCTTTTTGCTGTCCAAAAGCAAATGGAAATTTTTTGGTTGGGAGTCTAGACATTCTCATGGCAATCCTTTTGAAGAATAGTCATCCTGAAGAAATGTTTAATCAAATTATGCTTGTGCTTAAAAATCTGTGAAGCATTTAGGAGTGATGAATACAACTCACAACTTTCTGAAGAGTTTCATAACCACCATGTCCAGACTAACTGCCATGAAACAAGCTCAGCATCAAATTAGTGCCAATTGCCAAGCAGCATGTGTATTCCAGTTGGAATATCAGTGTTTGGATAGAAACACTGTGCTAATAATGTATTATAGTTCCTTCCCTGACACGTAACAGGTGAGGAGGAGGAGTACAACCCCATGATCTTTTCTGGTAAATCCATAACTACCGGTGCTGAGACACGACAAAAGCCAAGTTTTAACTGCACCTGCCTGGGACAGATAAGTTTGAGCTCTGGTTTGAGCCAGGAATTAATTGGAGCATAACCAGACGGGCATCCAGCTTGTGTCTTGATATAAGTGCAGCCGCACAAAAGTATGTTTGTGTGCCAGATACTCCCACGTGCAATTTGAGCAGGTGATGAAACTGAAATCTGTGCTATGTCAACACAAAAATAGAATGTATTTGACACGTGGTGCTGGTAATTTGGCCGTAACAGAAGTCCCGTAAGATGTCATGGCGTTTTGTATTATTATGGACCCAGATAAAATACACCCAACTTCCTTTTTAAATACAACCATAACCTTACTTTAATTGTAAAGTAATAAAGTTTATTTTGTATAAGAGAAATATGAAAACTGTGAGGGACAACAGTGTAGCCTGTATGTAAAAGAGTTGCACTTGGGGTGTTGAGGCTCAAATGAAATCAGGTTTAAAATAATATTCCTGAGACTTACCTACACGCTCCATCTCAGGTGTTGTCTTTTGAACTAAGTCTGCTCTGTAGAACTTTCAAACCAAACCATTCTGTGACAATTCTGTGTGGATCCCAGATGTGGGCTTCACTTTCCAGTTAAAAGATATTTTCTTGACAGCAGAAAGGAGTGATCTGATCCTTACTTTTGAGTTGCCAGTCTTTACAACTAACAGACCTCTTGCTTCACTGAGGAGCTGCAGAACTCATGCTCTTTGTACTGCCAGTTAAGGGAGGTCGTCGTAGAGAATGACTCTGATTTGAGCTGGGATGAGTCATACTCTGTTTCTGCCTGGATTTCTCTGCTGATGAGCCTAAAGCAGAGAGTTTAGGTATGTGACTGTCCAAAATTAGGTGAATATAAATAGAGCAAAGCTGGTTTCTGTAAAAGTGAATAAAGAAAAGCAACAACTGCAATGCCACTATGCTACTTTTGGGCTTGTTTTGGGAAGACATAAAAACCCCACCCAACAATAACCAGATAGAAAGGAGCCTCTTTTCAACTTGGTTCTAATTCTGACAAAAATGACATTAGTGTGTGAAAAGGCTGAAGTAGATACTGACTTGATCTACTAAGGTTTGTTTGCAAAAAAATTCCTCCAGTAATCAATGTCTGTGCCCTCTGGAAGGGCAAGTGTCGATTCTGACCTTGAATCGTGGATCAAACAGTCTTGATTTTTATCAGGAAATAAAGAAACAAATGAATTTGTGATTTATCTGGTAGAAAATTTCTCTTTGACATAAGAATACAATGCATTGCTAACACAGGGCTTAGTACCTGCAACTTTTCATCATTTTTTATTGGGAAATAATAGAAGAGAAAGTAAAGTAGGTTCAGAGTGTAGGAAGGCCACCTAAGGAACACCTAAGCACCTTGTATACACAGTCTCTCCATTTATTTACAGCCTCTGCCATGTACAAGGAGAAAGACTCACTATCCCCCTCATGCCCCTTTTCTCAACCATTGATTTTCTGATCCTGTTGTGCACGCTGGGATATGACATGGGAATGGACCATGATCTGTGTGCTGCATAACACCAGGATAAACACAGTCCACGCTCTAGAATGGTCTAGGTTGTGTAGGTACAGCAAACAGCTCCAAAACCCTGCCTGACACACCCCTGTCCCTCCTTCAGATCATTTTTACCACTAAAGTGGAAGCTACAGTGTGGTCACTTCAGCCAGGCTTTTGAGGCCTCATCCAAGCTGCATTATTACATGGCAATAATTATTGCACAGCTGTCATTTACATGTGACAGACTGCACCCTATGCCAGCTTTTTTTTTCTTTGTCAAGCAAGACTTTGCTGGTGTCTGCAGCCTATTTAATATATCAGTGATGAAGCAAACATTCCTGCTGAAGTAATCACCCAGCCATAGGAACATCTGCGTGAAAAATTCATGTGACTGCACAACTGCATGACAACCTCTAATATGAATCCATAACCCTCTAACTCTGGAAACCAGGTGCATTGCTAACAAGCTGCAGGTGGAAACATGAAGAAATTAATTGCAAAGCCCTTGATAATTGTTCAGACTTCATCTTAAATACGCCGGTGAATCTGTCATATTTTGCTAATTTACTTTTCGTGGGATTCAGTGCTCACAATAAAGAGCCTCATCTCTTATCTCACCCCAAGGCATGTGATGAACACAAAAGCTGTCCATGAAGAGAAGGAAGATGAAACTTTAAAAAGGAAAATGCAGAATGAGGTTAGGAGATAAATGCTGTGGGAAGGAAAAAAAAACAAACAGGGAGTTGTGATAGGGAGAGAAGAAGGAGAAATCTGATTTTGGTGGGATGAAAATCTGCCTGGAGTGATATGGTTTCAATCAGTGGGACACTTGTGTCACACTAGGTATGTTACCCTGTGGAAAGACTCAGTGCCACTAAGCTTAAGAAGAGGAGCAAGTAAACAAGGATTCAAGCTCCACCACACTGTAAAGCTGAGTAGCTTTGCTGATAACCTAAAAAATATTCCAGATCTGAAATATGCCTTTTTTATTTATTTATTTATTCTCATACCACAGCAAAACATTGCTATTTTACCTCCCGTGGGAGAGATAAGAGGTGTATTGCCAGATTCAACCAGTGAAATATCTGCAGATCTTCTGTACTCTCCTTCTTGGTCCCACCTTGACTGTCGTATGCTTGATTGCTTCTCTGCAGGGAAGTCTGATGATCCTGTTTCCTTGAAGAATATTAAAGCATGGAGTGGCACAGAGCACACCTACCCTGTGGAGTGCACTGCTGTGTAAAGGCACCCCTGCTGGTTTTAAACTAGGCAGCATCTCTGCCACTGCTTAGTGCTCAGCCTGGCACAGCATGGGCTGTGAGACAGCAAATCCCCCTCCTCTGAGCTGCATGTTCAAGCACAGGAATCAGTGGCAGCCAGTGGAGTATCCTCTCCCTAAATGCCCTAGTGCTTGATGACTGCCATAGTCTACACACACACACAGAGTTTAGACAGCAAAATTTAGTTGGGCTTTTTCATACTTGGGTGACAAAACATTCCTGATGTTCAGCTCCATGAAACCCCATGCTCAAGTCAATGGGGCTTAGAATTTCAAAGGAGAACAGTAGCCCATGTTTAATGAGCTATCACTCTGCTAAGGGAGGGATTCCTCTTCTGTCACCTCCTCCTGCCAACAAGCTTTGATTGTATTGCACACTTCTAAAAAAACCACCAGCCCTTCAACACAATTTAACTGGGCAAAGGTAGACAATGGCAGATGCAACCCTGAGTGTAATTAGCTTTTTGCCCTGCTTGATGTGCAGAAAGAAGTTCTCTTGTCCAGTCCAAATGGTGTTTGTAAATCGCTGCACTGAACTAATTCATAATGACACAATCCCCAGGACCTGTGTGGAAATTTCCTTGTTGTCTGAGGAACCTTTATATCCAGTATATTTCTGTAAATTTTCCTCAAATATAGCCTTAGGTTTTGTAGCTCAGTTGGTACAAAACCCTGAAGAGATACAAAGATACTGAGCTACAGCACCTTGCATTAGGCAGCAGGTTCACCTGGAAAGTTTTGATCTGAAACAAATTGGAAATGCCCATGGAAATCTTCCTAACTTTACTTTCTACAACTGCCTTGAAAGATTTTATCTTTTTTAGTTACAGAAAACAGACTTAAAATCCAGAATCTGATTTTGGTTTTTTTTTTGTGGTTGTTTGGTTTTTTCTCCATGGTAATTTCTGTTGCTTGAAGGACAGTAAAAATGTATCTAATCTCAAAAAGTATGATTGCAAAAATTGTTCTTCTAAGAGATTATTCCATAAAGCTCTTTGTAAAATGGATTATGAACACTGGCAGAGAAGAAAGTGGGCAACAGTTTACTTTTTATACGTTAAATCTTACTATCTGATGACCATGTGAAGTCTTTTGGGATTGTTGCAATAAAAGTGTTTTATTGATGCATATATTTTGCTCTAGTTAGTATTGGATTCAGTTTAAGAACTGATGTTACCTACTTAAGATACCATTTTGAAAGAATTGCACATAGAGCATAAATACACTTTTGCAAAGAAGATATTAGATAAATATTGTAACTTTGTCTTTGTAGTCTGGTTTCCACAGCAACTTGGAGTTCCACTATCATTTGATCAGCTCTTGACTGGAAAGCAAAACCTTATTTTTGCCCAGAAAAAAAAAATAGAGTTTTTCACCATCTTCTGTAAAACATACCATAGTATACTTGGTAACGCCACCATCAAAACCAGATAGCAGGTACATATGCTGAAAAATCAGATATGTTCCTGAAGTTTTGAAATATGTAAAAGGGAAGAGAAGGTGGGAAAAGAACTGGGAAAAATGTCTCTCATAAAAAGCAAGTGTTGGATCAAGGTGCAAGGGCTAACAGGCAAAGGATGCACTTGCATCCTAAGGTGCTGTAAGAGACAACATGAGATAAGAGTGGGAGGGTTACTGCAGGAGATTAGATGTGCACTTTACAAGAGACAGTTTACACTTCTAGTTTACAGCTGAAATAATTGTTCTTTTTTTGAAGTGAAAGCTTCTGGGTCAGGTCTATTGAAAATGAAGCTGCATATTTGCATGTCTTGGTTTCCTACGTACAAAGAGAATGGAGTTCTTTTATATGTAAATTTGATTTCAAGAAAGGTGTTAAATCCAATGAATACAGAGTTAAAATGCATTAGAAAATTGTCTTTTCTCTGCTTAGTACTCATTCATTTTTGATTAGGTCTTGAGAATCAGATTAATTTGATGCAAAGGACTCTGTCAGAAAAACCTTTACTTGGGGAGGTCTCCTCTGAGAAAGGTCCTGAAATATTCCCTCGAAGTGGGACTATTTGATAATGTGTAAACTTCGCACTTAAAAAGACACTTTGAATTCAGGAAACAGATTCCAGGGCAATTAGGTAATCGTGTAGAACATTTTTTTAGCAAGTTTCTAGTTTTCCAACCTACCTCACTAGAAGCACGCCAGTCCCACAAGTTGTTGTATTTAAACCAGGACAAACTGGACAGAAAGTGCCAAATCTTTATCTTCAAAACACGACAGGCAATAAAGATGATTTTGCAGCATCTCAAATTGTCACTACACATGCTCATAACTCCATTTATATTTTTCAATCCTCTGTCAGTGTAGGAAAATTCCTGCCAAATCACCGTTGCACTTGATCACTCTCTCTTTTTGTCTATCTCATTTTCTCCTAAATGCTGACAAGGCCCAGTTCATGAAACAGATAATTGCTGAAGTTTTCTAAACACGTGACAGTTGTAATGGTTATTTGCAACATTATACTTTTGAATTCAGATGAGTAGTTCTAGAGCTAATCTCTGATGTTTTGCATTCATCATGAACTGATGTTTCCTAAGTATTCACTTGCGATGTGATTTACATACACACTGATTTTCTATAAATGTAGAACTTCAGTGAGTGTCACTGGAATCCTTTCTCTGAACCTGAAAAAGGAAAAGTTGCGCTTTAAGAGAGTGACTGGAAATTTAAAGTCAACAGCAACCATTAAAATGATCCATTCCCCCATTCTCAGAGAAGAATATCTGCAAATATGTTAAATATGGCTTGACTGTGCCATTACAAAGAGCA
>JAYRBT010000139.1:69117753-69137517 GCA_036023395.1 Myiotriccus ornatus | reverse complement strand
TTTTCAAATGCTCATTTTTCCAACTCTATTTTAGCTGAAAGGTAAAAAGAAAATAATGGACTGACCAGCACAAAACTATATTACCCCAAAATCTGTACTTATGGACAGAACAAGTTTCCATGAGGGAATTTTACAAAGAATAAAGTCTGGATGAACTTCCAAATTTGCAGCAATTGGACCAGTGCCTTAGTCACTACACTAACAGTTTATTCACAAGATGTAGTGGCTTCCTGCAGACTTCACACAGCCTTTAGATTGCCTCGAAATTAAGTTGCTTAGTCCAACAAGTGGATGTTGAGTCACCTAATCCAGAGAGGCAGAGGTGGTGGATCTTAATTTATTTTGGAGGTGTATAGATGTCTACTGCTGAGCTAGTGGGTAGCAATTTCAGGGTGCTGCTAAAAAGTTTTCTAGTCTCTTTCCTGCTTGTCTCAGTTGCTCCCTTTGCAATGAGCCTCAGGGTCACACAGCCTCGGGATGAATCAATGCAACAGTCTGGGGCAGTGGAAAACTAAAGCATTCCCCCCAAAGTAGTTATTTTCCCCCTATGAGGTGCAGAGCAGTCTGGAGTCCTGACAGCTTGCTGCGTTCTGCAGCGATGTGACAGCTCAGTTTGGTGCAGATGTGTCAAGCACAAGATCCCATACAAGAAAAAAGAGACCAGAGATCTGCGAGAAAAATCCATCCGCAGCTAAAAGAAAACAAAGCTACTGCTTTCAGTAGCAGCCAGTAGCCCAAAGAAACACTGCACTTGGATAAGTTGACATTGCACATTTTTAGGTGCAATGAGTTTTATTCCAGGTGCCTAAACTTTGGCCAGCCCCCAGATCTGGCTGGTGATGGGCTCAGAAGTGAGAGACCTGATTCTACAGCCTTTTCTTTCCTCTCATGGGGACCAAGATAGAGGCATATCAGCAGCTTTTCCACCTGAAGAAACTCAGACAAAGGAGCTGCAAGATGCTCCTGCTTCCCATAAATTGCATGTATTTATGGGCTACAAACATTTTTGGAGCAAAGATTTTTGCCTTTTTCTGAACCACCTGATGAATGTATCTGGGACCGTGGTGTAATGGAGTTAAAGGAGCACTTCTGGAAAGAACCAAACAAAGCAGCTGCTGCTGATTTTCAGAAGCAGTTTAACAAGACAGTCTTCACTGTTTGAGGTTCTTCTGTTCCCTGATGAACGTCAACAAAATGACCTACCTCCACCATCACCCAATCTGAATTGCTAAATTTCTTTTTGCTCCAAACGTTTTGATCTTTCTGCATAGCGGTGGCATTGTTTGCTGAGGAGATGCAAAATGTTTTCCCTGGAGGTACAAATGCATTGTATTAAAGCAAATGGATGATGTAGGATAAGAATTGTATTATATTGTCTACTTGCTAAAAAGAGGGGTATGTAATAAAGACACTGAAATAAAGCATTGCTGAATGGCATGGATAATTTCCACAATTAAAAAAAATCAGCTAAATATGTCATTGTGCTATAAATATATACTTAGAATTTAAGTATGCAGAAGATGGCAGTCAGGAACAATTATTTAATGAGAGACAGGACTGAATTTTATTTTGTACTGATAGTCTCCTTACTGCAGTCAGCGTAAAAGACAGATTCCTTCAGTTCTATGTTTCTTACTCACAAAGCAAAAGAAAATTCCTTCTACTGCCTTCAAAATAGTTTTCTATCGAAGTTTTTTGAGTGGTCTTATTCTGCCCCACCATTCATTAGGTTCTGCTCTCTGATTTAAATAGAGGAGTTAGACATAGTAAAGAACAATAGGTCTTATAAAAACTAACAGCAGTCTCTGCCTCACTTCCAGAGGTGATCATGACAGAGTCCCTCAGTATGGACTCAAGTTTCTTGTGGAACAAAACCTCTATCATTTGTTCTTGTTGCCTTTTTTTTTTTTTTCCTGCAAGTAATTTTTCAAGGTCCTTGTAAAAAAAAATGACTGGGAAATGATCTCCAGAAGTCACAAACCTCAGTGCAACTTTCAGTTTCTAACCAGTCTTTTTTTTCACCTACCCGTGGTCCCCTTGGTGTCACTGAGCATGCAGGGAGATGCTCAGCTTTAGGTTGCACCTGGGAAATGCTGGTTGCCAGAGGATAACCTCAGAGCCCAGCTACACTACAGAGAGGGATGTTACTGGAACTGCAGAGAGATGGTGCTGGAATTTTTCACGCCAGCTGAAGTGTCATGAGAGTGTCAAGTGTTGTACTGCTGCTGAACTTTTCCTGCAAGGGGTCAGTGATGTTTCAGAGAGGGTTGGGGCTGTGGGAAGGTGTTCTCTGCTCTCATTATCCAACTCTCCAACTGATTTGGTCTTTACAAGTGGACTTCCACTGCTATGATAAAAACTGCACCAGAAGGTAGCACTGAGGTTACTGGTCACCTTTTTTCCTCTTACTGTCCCCTTCAGCAGCACATTTCCTGCACTGATTTAGTCTCACAGGACACATTTAATCACACCTGCAGCAGATTTTATATGCCTCTATGTGTAGCTGTGGATGGTGAGCAGTGTTTGTGGCTCCAGGAAAGAGGAAGGTGCATTACCCAATTCCTCTCAGCTGGAGCTGAGGTGGTGAAATTTCCACTGGTCTGGGACTAGTGAAGATGCAGCAAAGAAACCATGGTGAAAAACAAGGCACACTGTGCTGCAGATGCAGTGTCAGACTCTAAGTGCCTCTCTGCATCTCCTATTTATTACCTTGACCTCTGTGTCACCTCAAATATTGAGTGTCCCAGAGCTGGCTTACGGGTGAGGGGTTTGGATGGCAGGCTGAGTAAACTGGAAAATTACGAAAATACTTGATTTCCCCTTGTTAAAGTGGGCCTACCCTTGGTTAGTGGTAATGTTATGGACTACTGGGAATGGGACTATCCCAAACAAGCCTTTTATTCCCTGGGAGGTGCCTGCCATCTCCCCAGATGAGTCACAGAAATAACAGTAGTGTAAAGCAATACATGGCATCCACACACGCTTCTGTACTCCACTGAAGCAGATTTGGCTTGGCATGTCTGCAAATTTTGATATGACTAAGTCAAAGAAAGTTTGTAAACACTAGAGACAAGTTCAAGTAATTCAGACCTGACCACACCATTAATCTCATGTTTTGCTCCTCCAGATCATCCTGACTATTCATTTCATCAGTCACTCAGCTGAGGGAATGGAAGGGTATGTGCTACACTGATGTGTTCTCATGTTTTGTGTTTCAGCCATCTGAATATCCCTTTCCCATACCTAATAATGTAAAATGTGAAGGTTTAGAATTATCCAGTCCTGTCACTCTTCTGATGTCTTCCTTGCCAGAATGAAGACAGTCCCTTTTGAAAGAGATGGGCTCATTTATTGTGGTATGCATTGAATGGAGTGGCTCTTCCCTCCACTCTGCCCAAACACAAGAGAACCTCACTTTTCTTTACCAGAAACCAATCATCAAGAGCTTCAGGCAGGAGGGAGGTGGACAAGTAGGAAAATGTGACCCTGAACAAACAATTTTCAAGGGTACAAATTCTTTCCTTCTGCCTCATTAAACCTTACTCACAATTTCCCTCCTTTAAACATAGGAATGCAGAACTGCCATTTGAGAACAGATCAATGGTCCATCCAGTGTGTCCTCATAATCCCAACACTGTCCAGCACAGGATGCTTCAAAAAGGCACATAAAACCCCATAATATATCTAATTGGACAGTAGTACACCACGGGGGAAAATTTCTAACTGACTTCAGCTGGTGATCAAGTCATTATCTGAAATATGAGAACTGACAACCCTGGTAATTTTTCACTGCTGCTACTGTGCTGCTGCAGCTGCTGTTCGTCGTCATGAAAATATCTGTGCTTATTGCTTTCAGATGGACAAAACATGTTTCCTCCTATGCATTCATGCCCTAAAAACAACCACCTAGGGTCACATTAGGTTTTTCTCTAGGTTCCTCTTATGGGGTTTTGTTGACGTGTTTTGTGAGCATCTGGAATGCAGGGTTAAAAATTTGTGCCAATGATGCTCTAAGTTGTTTGTTGTCATCTGAATTCTTAAAAAAAAATTCCAAAAACAAACAAACAAAACTAACAAAAAAAGAAATTTAAAACTTGTCACATATACTGCTGAAGGAAAAGATAAAATAAACCACTCATATAATAATAGTCAAACATTTGCAGGCTTTTGGTGTGACTTAATATTACATTCTTGTAACAAACTACCTCTGCAGATATGAGACATCACTAATGCTTCAGCAACGAGACAGGGGAATTTAACACATGCCACATACACATAAAGAGTCCTTCTGGGACATCTGCTCATCCTCACCTTGAATCCAACAGGCCTGAAAATAAACATTAGTTCCCATATAATGTTTTGCACTTTCAGTGGTTTCCTTCACAGATATTGTTTCAACCTTCCACTGCCATAAAAAATGTGGTGACAGAAAACAAAATGCAAACAGCTAAAGCAGATCTTTATGAGGTTGAGCAAATTGCACAGATGCACATAACCACACAATAAAAGACTGTCCCTGCAGCTCAGGGACCCTGATTTATCTTGCCCTTCAGCTTCTAAAGATCTGCCAAACTATCACTCCCCTGAAAACATGGCAACATCCATAGCTTGGCAACATCTGTGTCTACTTCTACAAGTGTATTTGTATAGAGAGACAGGGGGAGAGGGCTCCAGTTTGCAGTGTCAGTTCTGTGGACACATTTAGGGTCTAAAATGAATTCTGTCAGGTGGTTGAAACATTATTTCTATTTGAAATCCACTTTACTCATGACCCCCACTAGAAAAAGATCAAAGGGTAAGCTAAATCAAAGACTTAAACGTTCTTTAACAGACTTCACCAGAATACCTAAATATCAGACGGCAACCCTTTAGGCTTAATTTCAAAAATCCAATATGTAAACACCAAAATGAACTAGAATGTTGGGCAGTTATCTAATTTCATTCAGGAAAAGTATGAAGTCTTATATTTATTTCTAGCAATTTCTCCTGCATCATCCTCTTTGCAGTCTAGGGTTCAAGAATAAAAACTCTTTCTGGAACGTGACCACTCAAAGGTCATATCCAGGTTTTGAGG
The DNA here is from genome assembly GCA_036023395.1 of Myiotriccus ornatus. Taxonomy (NCBI): domain Eukaryota; kingdom Metazoa; phylum Chordata; class Aves; order Passeriformes; family Tyrannidae; genus Myiotriccus; species Myiotriccus ornatus. The sequence goes on along the minus strand of JAYRBT010000139.1, from coordinate 69,132,443 downwards.
CTCAATTAAATGCCGTCATCATTTTGGAGCCTTCTTTCAGAAGAGTGGGAACAATGTCTTTAATATCAATTTTGCCCTGGAGCAAATGATTTTTTAAACTGCTTTTAATCCCTTACTGTTTTACTGACAACTGCTAAAGAGCAATCTCTTGCCTTATCTTAGTGTACAATTTCAAGGGAAATCCACAGGCAAATATAACTTGAGATAGCGCACAAGATCATCTTTTTTTCATAAAACCTCACACATTTTTTCAGCTTTGAATTACTCCAGATGGAGAGCTGTCCCTTTGCAATACCTTCTGGCAGCTTGACCTGGCTGGAGCAGACAACTCCTTTCCAGCTCCTTGCTGAGACACTTGGAAGTGATCCAGGCAGCACATGGGAGGGATAAAGATGCCAACAGACACACCTCAGGGAATGGGACTTTTCCCAATTTAAAGAGAATATGAGGCAAAACACTGTGTCCATACCACCAGAACATGTGGCACCCAACAGTGTTTACTGCAAGGCCAGCAAGGTCAGACTATTTTGCTGCAGGGCGTGTTAGCAGAGAGTGCATGCAGAGCAGAGGTTGATCAGCCCGGGAAGCCTGTGCTCTTACAAATATACACTTAATTGTCTACTCATTGTTAGGATGCTCAGTCCTTTAGAGCATGTCTGTGCTCCCAAGCTAAACCAACTTCTGAGTTTTCCGTGGCCTTGGGGACAAGTGATGGTGCAGCAGTGGCCTCCAAGTACCTAAACAGTATTTCTCCCAGAATAGAGCCCACACTATCTATTGTAGACAGTGCTAAACTGTCTTGTTCTCCAAATTAGGCAAGGGTTTAGCTCTTTTTAGGTTAGAATGAAAACTGACATGAGTAAATGTCAAGCTGCAAGTTCGCTAGCAATTAAATAGGAATGCTCAAGCCCCTTCCTTGACCCCCCTACCTTCAAATCATTCATTTAAGTCAATTTACCAGGATTAAAATCTAATTGCACACATGGCATTTATGATTTCTTCTATGCCCCACCAATTATCCATCAAAACTAAGGACCCCAATCACCTTTTGTCATTTTCCCTACCCTAAAGCTGTGCCAGAACCAAAAAGACGTGAAAGAAGGCACGTTGGGATGCTGCTACCTTCTGTGAACACCAAAGCCTCGTGAATGAGCACCACTTACTCTTTGCCAGCTTCCCTGCTTATACAACCACTCAGCTGGAGCTGCATCAGTAACTTGATGCCTCCCAGTGACCAACAAGAAACCAGGGCACACGTCTCAGTGTCTGGTCATGCAAGTGTGTCATTTCTGAGGTGTGAGAGCTGGAAGGGACAACAGTAATAATCTGGTCTGACATCCTTTATTACAGGAAAAGATCAGGCAGACATCGCCCTTTACTTACACATTGTTGCCCTGAGCAACTTCTGCTCGAGCTGGAACGGACTGCAAGAAATTGCTTCTTTTTTTAAAGACGTGGCCAAAACCTTTAAAACACAGCAGGAGACTATTGGTGGCAATTGTTTAGTGGTTGCTAAGATTAACTAGAAACATGTTAAGATTTGCATTTACATATGCTAGCGTGCATTTGCATATTTTTCTCCCAAGTTCTAATCTTTCTTAAGGAGGATAGGAAACAATACAAGTGTGCAAGTCTCCATTCCCTTCCTGGAGCTCAGGGAGGCTCCCGAGGACTGATGAGTCCAGCTCCCCACAGATTCCTTTATTCTGAGTAATTTTTAAATAAAAGAGGTCTTTTGTGATTACTGATCAAATTTCCTATCAAAACAGCACAAGAAAACATTCAAAAAGCTGCTGTTCCTCAGAGGTTACTGTTGTGTGAGGGATGACTATCTCAGTGGTAGTAGTTGGACAAATAAAGATATTGATTAGGCTTTCTTTTTTTTTCTCTCAAATACTATTTTATACAACTTTCCCACTATTTTTACTTATTAAAATAAATAAAAACAGCAACAACAATCACATTTTCACTTTGCAAGGCTGGCCACAGCGTAACTGTACAAATCAGTCTCAATATGGTAATGGTGGGATTATACTCAATGTCACTACAAAACAGTAACAATAAAAAATTCAGCTTGTATGTAGAATTACACAGACAACAAAAGTTCCTCAAAGATGTGGAGGCACTATATCCCTTCTGATTTCAACAAAATTAATTGTCAAACTAATTTTTGGGCACTGAACCTGAGTAACCCAGCAGATTACACTACCTCTGGTAAGATTTTTTTCCTCTCAATTGGGCATTTTTAAAAGTAATTCCGTCTCTCATCATCCAGAAATGGATGTGGCCTATTTCAATGCTGATGAGTAAAAGAATGTTTCAAGCACCAAACTGGTGGCACCAGACCTGCAGCAGGACTGTGGTGTTGCCTCACAGATAACACAAGACTCACCCTAATGCCACTCAGCTTACCTGAAAGACCATTTCTGATCCAGAGCCATTTAACATTGGGCAGTGGAGAGACAATTTTGGTCTACAAGACCCTGATTAGCTCCTGGCTGCTTTTGCTCCCACCCTCAGCTGCTGCTAATGGGAGAACAAAACTTCGAACTGTCAGAATGTAGACTGACTCCATTTTTAGTGTTTCTCTATGAACTTTAATATATTCCAGAAGTTATTACTCTTCTACTTTGTTGGGTTTCAGTTTGGTTGTGTTTTTTTAATTAGAAAAGGTATTTTGATAATTTAAAACTTATTACGCTTTAACAACATTGTTATTCTGGGTCAAGAACGTAAAATTTTTGAAGACATTAAAGCAGGTTCTCATGCACTTCCCGGCTCCCTGTTGTGCTGTACCTCTGCAAAAATGCCCCAGTTCACTGTGGCTCTCACTGATATGTTGGTGCAGCTGAATTCTCTTTCATTTGCCCTTAGGCTCCTACCCTCCACTTAAATAGCAAAATTCCCATTTTACAGCAGAGGAGCTGAGTCACAGAAAAATCTAAAGATATTCTGAAAGTCCCTGTCATTCAGATCCCTTCTGCTGAGATCTAACCAGTGGGGCTGAATTCATTTCAAAGGATGAGGAGCAGATTAGGGCACTGAGAGACTCACCAGCATATTTCTGATTGATGGGGAGATACGTGAGGATTTGTTTGGCTTGGCATCAGAGATTGTCAGGAAGCCATTAATCTCCTGGAGATCCCATTAAAGGACATCCCACCCCACGTTAGCAACAGCAGATGGTTTTGAAAATGCATTTCTGAGCACATCAGAGGAAGAAAGGATGCAGAGGCTACTGTACACCTAGAATAATTTTCATTAGCTTTACAGTGGTTGAAGGTAGAACAAAGAGTGCTGATTTGTTTGGCTGGCACAAAATGCTAATGGTAAAACAAAATGAACACAAAATATTCCTGTTGTCTTGAAACATTTGATCATGATCACTCTGTCGGTTGAAATCAGTTCAAACATTTAGACAATTGCACCAATATTTATTTCTTTTATACATAAAAGAATTAAACGACAAGGACATATATATCTTTATGTATAAGACTGAGACTTGATGCTGTCATTCAAGTTTCAAGGTGATAGCTCGAAGAGTTGCCACTATGAATGTCTGAGTATCATCATTTTTTCACAGAACCAAAATTAACCTGAAATACTGTTATTGTTGTTGTTATAGCAAAGTCTTACCGTTATTTGCATTGCAGTCAGCACTGTAACTCGGTAATTACCTGCTAGATAATAGCAGAGATCCACTCTGAGGTTTGTGTGTTTAGTGCTGCCTTGCTGCTTGAGCAGACCCGTTACAGCTGTGCTTTGTTTATTTTATTAGCAGGACTCCATAGCCATGGGCATTGCACACACCACTGGTGGTGAAGGGGAAGTTGTGGAGGCAAAAGACTGGAAACAACATCTTCATTTCATCCTGTCTTATTTTCTGTGAAACTCGTCTTGGATTTGACAAAAGCTGCTGAATAGAGATGTTTCAATGAGCAATTTTTTAATGTTTCATCTGATACCTTCAAGAAAATGTCAGGAAATGCCTGATCAGGTTTTCTTGACACATTCTGTTGGGTGGGTGAGACAGACTAACTAACAGCTTTCCTTAGTAGAGAAGTTGGATCCTTAATTTAGTTTCTGGATTTTTGGATCCTTGGATCCATAATTAAAGGTTCTGGATTTGGCCAGGTCCTGTAATTTCTCCAAAAGAGGCTCATCCCCACACCACAGTATCTCAGCCTACAGAGAAGACTGTGCAGCTCACTGGAGGCAGAATGCAACTGATTGTTAAGAAAGCTGTAAGAAATAAATATTTTATTTAATAATTTAAATATATTATTATGAATGTATTGAAATAACACCAATTCTTAACAGCTGCATGAAATGTATACACCTTCTTGGAACTTACCTTTTCTTGAGGGACATCTTGGTCAACTTGTGTACAGTGTTATGCTGGTGGGCATAATACTGTACACAGACTTTTCAGATTTATAGCAGAGCAGGAGGAAGTAGATCAACTTTCTCTTGAGTTCCTTACAAGTCAGCCTGTGCTTCCTTTTCCAAATGGCTTTTTTTAATGTGTGAACAAGACAGGCACATCAGATCTGTGAAGAGTAGAGGGAAACCGACATGTGGCATTATGTGAGAACCTTATTTACATATACCTGGATCCATTTCACGATATGTTGAGGTGAAGAGACTAGAAGTGACATCTGAAAGAACCGTGTCTACGGGCAGACACCCAGCCACCTGTGAAAGCTGTGCTGTTGCCAGGGAGGGGAGCAGCCAGTTTTATGACAATAAAAAACCTGCATAAGTCAGAGGCCAGAAAATGCTGACTGAGAAATCCAATTCTGACTTGGGACTGGTTTGCAGACACTGATTTTTGCCAAATTAATAATTATAAATGGCAGCCTCGTGTCAGAGAGAAGCAATTTCCCAGGTACCAACGCTGAGTGATCCTCCTGGTGTTCTTGCCTTTCTTCCTGTCTCACACACCAGTTCTGCTGGTGTGACTATTTATATCATATAATCATAGAATGATTTGGATTGCCTAATTGGTGTCCCTTTGCATCTCCATGTACTCACAGAGATGCTTTCTCTTACAAGTCACAGTTTCACCTGGGAAGAAAGACTTTTATCAGGGAACTAAAACTAGGTGCATAAAAAAGCCACCAGTGAGTCCCTAATTCTGCATGTGATCTTTGGAGATGACCCAACACAGTATTTGATAGTCAGAACATTTTTAAAGGCTGGGCTCTTGGCTTCGTCTCGGGTGGTTTGTGTGGCACTGATGGTGCTGTGTAAATGACACAGTGCACATATCCAACCCCAGGAATAGTGTAACACCTTCTGAGTTTCAGTCGTGACAAAATTGTCTTCATTTTCATAGATTTTTAACAAGTGGTTACAAATACTCTTCCACGAATAAGATCCAGGAAGCTTAAAATAATCAAAATTTTATATCTGTACAAATATACTTGCACATAAATGTACACACGCATGAAAATACAGACGTGAATGTGTGTGTCTATTTGCCTAAAAAGGATTTTTAGGCCAGAACTGTCTTACTTTGTGTCTCTGAAGAACAGCATCAGATTTTTAAGGTTATAATGACTTGTTCATCGATCGTTTTTAAAACTGAAAATGCATTCTCTGAGACTGGTTTTTGCTCATTTGTTTGGTTTTTTTCTCATTCACACTGTTGGGCTTCATGGTTTTCTTTTCTGATAGTAATGATATATCACAAAATTTGTGTGTTACCAAATACCTTTGGCTGCTGGGATTTGCAGATTATTTGGGTTTCTTTTAATAGAAAACATTTTTGAACTAGAGTTTGAACATATATTGCAGCTATTTAACTTTAGACAAACAATTAGAATAAATCTTGGAGATACAGTGTTTGTGCAAAAGATATCTCCTTGGTATATGCATAATGACCTTTTTACCTCTAAAAAACAAGACAAGGTATTCCAGAAAGAGTCCCAACTTGCCAGAGTATAGGAAAGGTTATGTAGCAGGAAAAGAAGACAATCATAAGAGTCTCACTTTAAATATGGATGGGGTTTTTAATTTAAGTAAACTCATGTTTTGATATAAAAACAGTTTAACAGAACAGAAAAGGAAGGGGAAATAATAATAATGATAACAACAACAATAAAAAATATATAAAACAAGTGATGTACAATGCAGTTGGTCACCACCCTGCCAGCAGACCACAATTTGGTTGTTTAGCATGATGCCATATGGTCTGGAAAATCCCTTTGGTCAGTTGGGGTCAGCCTGTCCTGGCTGTGTTCCCTCCCAACTTCTTGTTTCCCCCAACCAGGGCAGTGTGAGAAGATGAAAAGTCCTTGACTTGGTGTTAGTGCTGTCCAGGAGCAGCTAAAAATCAGTGTGTTATCAAAATTTTTCACATCATAAATCCAAAACACGGCACTGTGACAGATACTGGGAAGAACAGGGAAGGGAATTAACTTTATCCCAGCCAAAATCAAGACAGGTCTGTTCTTAAGCACTTGAGATGGCAAGTTCTTCTGGAAAGGTTTGTGCCTATACATACACGTACACGTGTGTATATGCATTAAATACACATGTATATGACATAATCATTATTACATAAACTGTGCAACACTTCTTGCATGTAGATGACATCTAAAAATGTTGGCACCTGATCAGTAGTGTAAGAAATCACTTGAACATGAAATCGTTCATAAATTTATCCAGAAAAATCCTCGTTGCAGTCAAACCTGTGAACTACTTGTGCAAATGCTGACAAAAAAAGAAGTGGGGATAGAAAATGACTTCTTGAATGTCTGCTTATATTTAAAGACAATAAATTTAAAATGTTGAAATATTTCATTGATAAAGAGACTATCTGCACTTAGCTGAACTTGAACGCCAGTTTCTATTAAGCTCTGAAGAAAAATAACCATCTAGAACAAAAATAATTTGGCTTAATGGAGAAGTTAGATGGCCAGCTCTAAAGAGACTTCAAGACCACTTATCACAAGGACTACAAAAGGCAGGGTGAGCCCAGGAAGGGGGAAAAACTCAGTAATGCAAGGGCAAAGCATGTTCTGATTTGAATAGAAAGGTCTAATATTGAGGAAAATTCTGTTTGTTTCTTCTGCTCATTTGATGAGGGATGTATGACACAATAAACAAAGAAAAACAAAATTAAAAACAAAAACAAAAAAAGGGTTTGTTTTATTTTTCACAGCAGGAGAGTCTTGAGAGCCAGGGCCCTTCTCAGCATGAATCTGCTTCTGCTCAGGAGCCTCATGTCTGGGAAGGTGTTTAGATGAGGTAAAAACAGAGACCTTACTGACCTCAAATCCACCTGAACACGCAAGATTTGTGTTGTTCTCTTCTGCTGGGGACAGGGCTCACAGCAGCTCCTGCCCTCCACAGTTCTTCAGCTTCATCTCTCTCAATCAGTTCATCCTCTTCAGCAAGGAAGTGGCAGGAAGCAAAGGAGCAAAGGCCAAAAGCCAAAAGAGAAACAGCATTAAGAAGAAATGACTCTTCTGTTCAGTGCTCATTCAGCACAAAATGTGACAAGACCACTCAGACCAACTCAGTTCAGTCTCAGCAGAGATGATATTACAAAGCGCAGAAAAGGATTAAATTGTTGGTTTTATTGCTTTCAATAGGCTTCTCAAATCCTTTTGTAGTTTGAGGTACTAACAGCTTCTCCTGCTAAATACAGTGTTAATGAGACCAAAAATTCCTCAGTAGAATACCAAAGTAAGTGGTGTAATATCCTGGGATTTAAATTACATTTCTAATTCCTCCTATTCACTAATTTGACTGCTTCAAGACAAATCCATTTAAGTGAATGCTGCCTTGGCTTTCATAGTTTTTACAGCTCAATTTCCTAACCAAGCAACGGTGCCTTGTCGGGTTATTGCACAGAATCAAAGCTGCAGGAGCTGCCTGTCCCCTGCCTGTTTTCAGCCCTTCCCACAGAAGCCAGTGGAGCTGGCTGAAGGATGGGGTTCACCAAAGTCCAGTTGTCTTACAAAGTCAGAAGCTAAAAATATGGAATGGGAGGTTCTCTCTAATGCAACCAGAACACCAAGCCTTTATTTAACAATTCCTCCCATTTTCTCACTTATAAAATTACTAGCCAAGTGCTATTCACAAACCCTTTAGTGCAGTTATCATGCTTATTTATAAGCTGAAGGTTATTTTCCTACAGCACTACAAAACTGGATTTAATAACTTTTGGCAGCAGGGCGCAGCAGAGCGAGTGGTTCCCTGGGGGATACAGGAGCTGGAAGTGGTGGGAGGGTTCCCCAGGCAGGCCAGGGCAGAGGGGATCTGAGGGCATTCCCTGCCCCAGGGAAACAACTTCCAGAAAGAGACAAGTTCCATCTGACTGAGTGGGGCAAAACCATCTTTGCCAACAGAATAGCCAGCCTGGTAAGGAGACTTTTGAGCTAAGAATGACCAAGGAGAAGGGGGATGACCTGCAGCCTGGATTTAGATCAGATATTTGGAAGAAATTCTTTATTATGAGAGGGTTGAGGCCCTGGCACAGGCTGCCCAGAGAAGCTGTGGTGGAGCCATCCCTGAAAGTGTTCAAGGCCGGGTTAGATGAGACTTGGAGCAACCTGGGATAGTGGAAGATGTCCCTGACCATGGCAGAGGGGGTGGAACAAGATGATCTTTAAGATCCCTCCCAGGCCAAACCGTTCTGCGATTCTATGAGTCACATGTTTAAGGAAAGATGCAATAATGTCTGGTGTGTTTTTCCTATAAAACTGAAATGGAAATAGAAAGCTTTAAAGATTTTCACAGTTTGACAACTCTGCAAAAACAGACAACCTTTTGCAAGGTGTCACCAAGGGCTTTGTTATGACCATTCTCCACAGATGGCTTGCTTTGTGATATGTCTAATTACAGGCAGCACACTTTTGGGTGCAGATCAAAGTCTGGCTTGAGGCACAGTCACAGCAGGGAGTTTCCATGGGCAGTGAAACAGCCAAGGTTCTGCATCTCACTTTTCTTATTCCAGTGCCCTGGAGTATCTTCCTGGCAGCTGCTGATGCTGCCCCTGAGACAGGAGTTATATCAAATTGAAAAGTTCTTTTCTGAAGAGATGCTCCATCATGAAATCTCTGCCTTCATCCCTCTGCTTTGCTGACAGCAGCAGGAGCATACGCCTGATTCCCCAAAGTTTTTCCCTCTTCTACTTCTCCCCTTTTCTGCTGTTTTCTCCCACTTTTCCCTTCTTGCATCAAGCCCAGACCACCAGGGAGCCTTCTCTTCTGCTGTACATCAATGCTACTTTGGCTGAAATATCCAGATGCTGCCTTAAGTCCAGTTCTGTTGTTGCTAGTTTAAGAACAGAGGCAAATATTTTATTTTTTTTTTTTCATCCAGGCTTTATTTCTAGTCCTTAGTACATTTTGACTATTGGAAGAAGCTGTAACTCTCAGGTTCTGGAACAAGGAAGATTTTGAGGGTTTCCATAAAACCTGTATACTATTCTCTGGCATTTCCAGCAGTAATTACACATTTCATGGCACATCTTTTCACCATGTGACTGGGAATGTGTATATTTTCTATAATTTACATTTTAAAAGGCACCCAAATCCTTTCTTTCCTGTTTCCTAGGAGACAGCCACCCAATCCCTTTCAGTTAAACAGTGAACAGTTTAGTTTCCAATATGCTGTTCATTACTTCAGAAAGCTAAAATGATCACCATAATTCCAATAGCCCTCCATGAAAGAATTACATCACTTTCAGAAAACAATACACTGAAAAGTATAACGATAATTACCTTTTTCAGAAAGAAAATGGCTTTTTTTTTTCTCTTTCACCCACTCAGAAGGAGAACTGTCCAGAACTTTTTCAGCAAAACTTGCTAGTCTGTCAAAACTAACACATTTCACTGTGTTCTGTCAGCTTTGATGAAATTTTTAGGTAAAGAGATACAAAGGAGACTTCCAAGGCTCCATGATCTTTTCATGACCACATTTATTGTGCTGGATACAAAGTCATCAAGGATGAACTTGATTCATGTGGGTTTTCACTGGAAGATCCAACCTCGTCCTCAAATTATAGTCTGCACTTCCACAGACAAAAGAAGATTCAGAAGAAAAAAAATCCCTAACCAAATCCATAGATTTCAGCCAAAAGACAGACTTTCCAAAACCATTACAGGCAGGGTGAAAATAAATGAAAATCCTTTTTTCCTTGCTAAATGGAAGGGTTGTATTCCAATAAGCTTTGCCCAGGAGCATTGTGATGATTAGGGCAGCACATTATAGTAATTAATAGAAACTTAATCATTTTCTACTGGCTTATCATGAAAGGCAGACAATGCTAAATCTAAGATAATCATAATTCTCCAGAATCAAAGAGTAATAGAAACTATTAATGAAAAAACTAAATCCTTTTTTTCCCCCTGAAGCTCACCTTTACCTGGCCATGTCTCCCTGGCCTTGTAGCAACCCCAGCAACTCACAACCCTACTCATGGCACCAAGACCAGGCCTCTCTAATAAAAAATACAGGTTTTTGTCATGTTCACAAAGCACCTGCTTGCCACTCTATCTATAAAGCACAGAGGTTGCATCAACCCAGTGTCAGAGTAGCCCACAGAGTAGCTCTTCTTCATCCCAGACACAGTCCCCTTAGTCTTCCCAGTCTCACAGTACAGTTTTCCATCTCTGCAATCCAGCCAAGAGAAGGACTAACAGGATTGCAAGTCAGGGTATTGAAAATGGTCTTCTGAACTTATCAAAGTGAACTGTTTTCAACTCTGTTTTTCTCTCCTGCTTTTCTTTCCCCCAATTTATCCTCCAGCTCAGCACTTTGTCTTTTGCCTCTGGCAAAAAGTGCTCATCATACGTGAGCGTGGCTTGCCAGTCACAAGTACCATGATTCATATCTAACCTCATGCTTTTCAAGCTTCCAGGTGGGCTTGGAACCTCTTCCTTTCTGATGAGTCATCATCTCTTTAAATAGGAGAGTCTAAGTCAGGATTGCCAACACTCCCAAATACAGCAGACAGAAAATTGTCAACACTCCTTGCTTTCATTTAAAGTGAAGTTAACACCCTGGATCTTACAGTGCCCAGGCCTCCTCCCATTCCCAGCTGGGGTTTACCAAATATCCAGGAAAAGCTTGTTTGCACCAAGTCAATACAAATTATACATTTATCATGAAAGCATGAGAAAAAAAAGAGGTATAATTAGCTTTTCATCTACTTTCCCATATCAGTTCTGAAAGAACTGAAAGTTGCATACTCCTTTTCTCCATTCTTTTCACGTACAGCTTCTACTGTGTTTTTTGTTTTTTTTTATTTCTGTGTTTCTAGTTCAGAAAATTGGCTTTATTTACCCACACTTCACTTTTTGTCATGCTGTCTCCTACACACAGAAAGCTTCTGTGTGTATCTACCCCGCGTATCTACCTTCTCCTCCTTCAGGCTCCTTATCAAGACTGACTTTTATCACAAAAATAATTAGGCTGAAGATAGTTGATTCTTTCAGAACGAGACATGTCATCCCACTCCCTTTATAGTTGCTAATTTCATTTGCACAGTGATCAGGGAGCTGCCAGGGCTGTCAGAGCACATGTTGATATCAAAACACTCTGGCAAGCAGCACTCTGGATAAATTGCTAGTGATAGCTTAGGTGTTCTGGGTGTGGTTTTGTGAATGAATAAGAGGGACATCCCTGGCTGCTTCTGGTGAGCTCCCCCCGTGGCTGCAAATGGCTAGAAAAATTCAGAGTGAAAATTATGGCTAAGGGCTGGCAGAGTTATATGGTCAGGACTGATGCAGCTTGGAGGGCTAGGATTTAAGATTTTAGAAACTGAGGTAGCTTAACAGTGACAATTCTTTATAAGTGAGTAATTTCACCTACATTTGGAAACATTCAACAGCTGATTCAACAAACCCCATTAAAAGAAATAAAGGGAAAAGTAGCATTATGTCTTTGCTCATCAGTGTCTGTTTTATTCACTAGACCATGTCTCTTTTTCGTATTAAATCATTCCCTTTTCTTTTGAGACAATGAAAAATTATTAGACATCACTCTAGAAAGGTTAGAAACTCATTCCCACTGGGAATGAAAATGAAATTTCTCTGAGAAAATGCCACTTACCCCATGGGAATGTCATAAAATTAACCCAAGGATAAGGGGAATTCAGTGCCCATTAGATTAGAAAAGCAATTGTGGAAGCAAAGCCTCTGTGAAGCCAAACAAGTGGTGGTTGTTTTGACGATGCAGAAATGAAGGAGCGTTTTTAGAGAATTCTGGTTCAGTAAATTTTGTGTCCATGAACCTACTGGGGAAAATAAGTACTGGGTTAGCAAAAGACTGAGTACAAGTATTTCAATGGAGAAATGAAATTAAAAGGAAGAGAAGAGAGGAGGGAAGGGGAGTGGAGGGTAGGGGAGAGGAGAGGAAACAGGGTTTGTTGTGTTCCAGCTCAGAGTGGGATTCTCTTTAGTGCAAAGGAATAAAGTCCACCCTGAGGCCTCATGCAAGGAGCAAACCACCATGGGATGCTGAATCATATTTCAATATAACAATCAAGAAGAAGGATTGAAAGGGAAAAAAAAAATACAGTTATCCAGCCAGCTTTTTATAATTCTCTCATTGTGCAGAGGCCTCTCAGAACATAGTGCCCCAAAAAACAAAGGTGAGAAATGATCCACGGGCTGAGTGGTCTCAGAGTTGGCCCAAACAGACAGGCTGTCTCTGCCAGCAATGCTTTTAGGGATGGTTTTACAAATCCTCAGGGAAAAAGGTGACACTCTCACTGACTTTCTTTCTCACACATATAAACCACCATAACTGCAGAATTTATGTCAATCCGAGATCTTCCTCGTTGAACAGAGCCACAGGAAGCAACAGGGGCACTACAGAGTAAGATGAAAGCATTTGGTGGGAGGAAATTAAGGAATGGTTTATCCTTAAAAGTGTTTTTTTCTGGAAACTAGCCAGGTGGAAATGTGGGTGATATGAAAGGGTGTTTTAGGCTCTGACCCACTTCTCAAGGCCCTGAGGGATTGGTTGGAAGACATCTTTAAGGACACTGAGCTAATTTGCTGGTATCACAGAAAACTGTGTCATATAAACTTGTTCATCATTTTCTCAAGTTCTATTCCTCCATCTGAGGATTATTCTTTCAGACCATTATTCCCACTAGCAGGCTTTGTAACATTCTCATTTGATCTGACATTTGGAAACTTTCTTCTATTCACCAGCTTAAAGCTACTCCCTGGTGAGTTTGTATCCATTTTGCAAAATCTCAGTGTTATCCATTAATTTAAATAAGCTGCACTCTGATTTTCTTTATGGCCTGATGTTTATTCACATCAAGTGCAAAAATATCTGAGCCACTGGACTGCTGTTGTGCCTACATCTCTCTCTGGCCAAAATTCAGTGCAGTAAGGTAAGGATATACCTAAAGCTGAGCTCATGTTTATATGCTTTCATGAAATAAAGGCCTTTCTAATAGCAAATGAAAGTCACCAGAATTGCTACTGAATTCTGTGCCTACCCTGTTCTGTTGGATTAAGGTCACTTCTGGGTATTATTCCAGTGGCACAAAGGAAATGGCTTTGTAAGAAACCTGGCCCTTACAAAGACAAACAAAACCATCTCAAAGCAATTAAAATAGATTTCATGAGTTTCCTGCTGCGATTATTTCAGGTGCTTCGTTTCCATATGCCAACTCAGCTACTAATCAGCCACTCATTAATCTTAACTATCTCTGTATGTCATCACCATGCATCTGAAACAGATGAATAAACAAGCCAAATTGAAACGTAGTGGATTTGGGTTATCTGTTTCTTGTAAAATTAAATAAAATTAAATCTAGTGCACCAGCTGACACAAGTGGATATAAATGAGTTCAGAGGGCAAGAAGCTCACATGAAACTGCTGCAGCTAAACCCACTCAGTATCAGTCCAAATTTTCAGTATGCCTAAGTTTACAGTTTTCTTGGTTTTGCTAATCAGCTCCAACATCTCTATAACTGTTGTGTAGCCACAGAAGATGAAATCTTCCTCTGAGCAGAAGAATATGGGGCAAATGTATGAGGACTTCCAGCATCTCCTACAGCTTCACAACTGCTGCTCTATCTGCTTCCTGACTTCTGCATCAGCCGAGTCCATCCGTAGTTCTGAAGCTTCCTGAGGTCTTTTTGTAAGCCCTAAGGTCAGAGCTTCAGAGCTCTCCAACAAACTTCGGGATAATCACAAAGGAAGGCGGAAAACTATCCCTGTCCCTGCTCCCTCTTGTGGCGTCATCACTGAAGTTCACTTGGGGGAAAAGCAAAGTACAGCAGAGGAGCTACAGTGGCAATTTTACACGGTTTCTTTGCCTGAAAGGCCATGATGTGAATTTCCCTGATCCTTTGCCTCCCTGATGTCTCAAGGTGGAACTGATGGGTTTGGTTTTTTCTTCTCTATTCTCTCCTCTGTTCACATTCATGTGTCACAGGGCTAAAAGATGTTCAGCACTGATTTCTGTAAAATGAGCTCTGAGTCATGGGGTCTTGGCAATGGAAGGAGTGTGTTCAGGACAAAAAGCAAATACAGCTGAAAAGTACAGCCAGTGGGAGAAAATCAAGAAGGAGAAATTATGTTTGTTTAAAATGGGGGGGGGAGGGAGGGAATTACATTTAAAATTAGAAATGTGAATTAGAAAATCCATCTGGACTTAAATCTCTTCAAGTTTAAGCACAGGTGTTCCTTTTTACAGCAAAACTTCA
>JAYRBT010000139.1:69093400-69117653 GCA_036023395.1 Myiotriccus ornatus | reverse complement strand
TGTGAATTAGAAAATCCATCTGGACTTAAATCTCTTCAAGTTTAAGCACAGGTGTTCCTTTTTACAGCAAAACTTCATAGAGCTGTTGTACAGTCTCCAAGGAGACTGCGCCCGTGGAGGGTTTGTTTCTCCTCCCTGGTGATGTAAAATCCCAGCCTGTCATCCCTAGAATCACAGGATCATTGAGGTTAGAAAAGATCTCTAAGGTCATCGAGTCCAACCATTCACCCAGCACTGCCAGGTCCACCACTAAACCATGTTCCTAAGTGGCACATTTACATGTTTTTTGAAAACTTCGAGGGAATGGTGATTCCAACACTTCCTTAGACAGCCCCTTCCACCCTTTCAGAGAATTTGCTTCCTAATATCCAACCCAAGCCTCTCCTGGCACAACTTGAGGTCCTATTTATAAGTACAGAGGAAAGATTTCCCCTCCATCACCACCAGTTAGTGTTCTTACACATTCCCTCTCCACAGCCATTGCAGTACAAAGTGGATCTGCACTTAATTCATATTAAACCAGCAAAGTAACACTAGTACCAGCTGGGGACAGAGAGAAGCCAGCCAATCCATGCCCAAAGCTAGCAGAGGTTGAAATGAGCACCTCATCCAGCCTCTCAGTTGTAGCTGTGGATCTTCCACATGCCACACATTATCAACAAACCACCTGGAAACTCCCTTTGAAAGCAAACCCAGACATTAAAATTCAGATGCAATACACTTGAGTGAGGATATCAAAAGGATTTAGACTACATCCAGTTTAGATTATAACTTTTGATACAGTGCCTTTGGGAAATATATGCAAACCTGTTAATATTTTAGAAGTTAAATAAGATACATTGCATCGCTTGAAAGTATAAAAAGATTCATTCCAAAGCACTTGTGGCAACAGTCTGTATATTTTATCAGTTACTTATTGCTGGCATAAGGTACAAAAGGAATTGTCGAAAGTAGCTGACGTGAGCATCCTCGTGCTAATTAAAAAAGCTTTTAGAAAAGAAATTGCAGGATGGTGGCTTGGTGAGTAAACTGGTTTGCAGTTTAAAAAAAAAAAAAAAAAAAAAGGCAGAAAAAACCAGAAGAATCAAGTAAAGGGAGACAAAAAAAAAGTCACCATTAATCATCTGATTAGCTTGAACAGTCTGGCATGGAGCTGTTCTGACCTCTCCTCTGCAGAAGTGCTGTATCACCGAGGTTAGTGAGATTAAGGCAGTGGTTTGATGATTGAATTAAAGAAAATTGCATCACTCTTATAGTGGCAAACCACTTAAGGCAAATGATTTTGCAACGTTATAATGCATTTTATTTTCTCTGGCAGACAGGATCAGATTGCTTATTTCGTTATATACGGCACATGAAGATGTTCTTACCTGCAGTATTTACATGTTTTGGGCAGCTTTTCTCCCTGTCATTTGATGACTGACAGATGTTGTCACAGCCTCTGATTGTCCCACGCCATGTTCTGAAGGAAATGGTTTACAGCACAGAAGGGGTTTCCAATGCTTTTTTTCAATAGAAAATTATTTTGAACTAGAGATTGAAAATACATTGCCGCTACTTAACTTTAGAAAAACAATTAGAATAAATCTTTGGAGAGACAGTATTTCTGCAAAAGAAATCTCCTTGGTATACACATAATGACCTTGTCATCTAAAAACCAAATCGAGGTATTCCAGAAAGAATCCCACTTTGCAAGACTGTAGGAAAGGTTATGCAGCAGGAAAAGGAGACAATCACAAAATTCTCACTTCAAATATGGCTAGGATTTTTAATGAAAGGAAAACTCGTGTGTGGATATAAAGACAGCTTAATAGAACAGAAAGTCTTGGATGTCAAGGGGAAGAGTTTCTAAGTGAAGTAATTTAATTTTTATAGCCTCAGATTAATGTTACTGTCCTGGAGGCAGCCAGGCTCGCAGTGTTCACTTCAGTAACCCAACAAACATCATATGGATCTGTATCTGGAGAGCAGGTTGTTCTTCATCTGTGAGTACGGTGGTGTTTCCTGGCAATTTCTTCTAAGAAAAAGATAGTACTTATGTGTTCACTTATTGCCACTGGTGAAAGTAATTGTTTTATGGATTTTTTTTTAATGAATTAAATTTGACATGAAAAAAAAAAAATCCATTTCCTCTTTTTATTCCCTTTCATTTTCTTCTTCTGTGTTCTATAAATACTGGTGAAAACCCTAAATAAATACTTTGTCACCTGGGGGAGAGATTCATCATTATTATAATGTATTATTTATATTATAGTGTATTTCTAATGGTTGCCTATTATTGTATTAATAGCAATAATAATGCATTCTACTAGAAAATTTTCAGTCAAGCTTAAAACACCTTTGATTACTCAAGATTAACACTTGCACTTCATTACTGGTTTTATGTGTTTAATATGATTCTGTGCTCTTTCTTTCCAGTTAAAGGAGGAGATTCTCAGTGATTATACCGTGATTGTTCATGTATCAAGAAAAAACAAAACCGAACCAAGAGCTGACAGCCAAAATGTTGAATGAGCTGAATTCCCAACAAAGGTTTTTATTTTTTTTAAGTGAAAAAATATTAAGGACCTGGGCATCATAATATCCATTTGGATTTGAGCTTCCATATTTTGCTGTGCTCAGTTCCAGAGGTCCAGTCCGTACAAAGCATCTGAGCCTGAAATTTCTGAAGAAGTAAAGACACAAAAAGGCAGTTCAAACTTACCTGTATAATAAGAGAATTTAGAAGAGTATATAATTCCTTCCACGTGATTTTATACTACTTCCAGGTCCAGAGCCCTCTTTAAAACCATTTAGGAATCCTTGAGCAACCTGTTCCCCACATCAAAGTCTGTGGGGAGTAAAGAGGACAATTCAGGGTCAGTCCCAAATCAAGTCAGAGCCACTTGCTAAGTTAAATGGAAATGACATAAGGAAATGATATCTACTAGACAAGAGTCACAGTAAGAGTGAAAAAAAAAAATAAATTAAATTGTGAAGAATGGTTCCAGACCAATTTAAAAGGGCCCCAGTTCAACCTCGTGCATCCTTAAATGCCTGGAGAATACTATACAGTTTCACATTGAATTGGTGATGTTACTGAGAGTGCAAATCACGAGCTGGAAGCAAAGTTTTCCTCCGAGTTTTCTGTTAACTTGAATATTAAAGACAAAAAAGTCAAGCAAACCGAAAGAAAATGTCAGAAATTGTCACAGCCTTCACCCTTGGTGAAGGATGAGTACAGTCTCGTACAAATTCTCCTCCCTACACTTGATAAGCAATTAGAGACATTCTGGAGGTATCCAAGCAGTGACATTTGCACAGACCGCTGGGATCATGCACCCTCTCTGTTAAGCACTGAGAAGCTTTATCTCTCGAAGCTCCATTATTTCAGAGCACTCAGAACTATAGGGCATGACTTAATAGATAACAGATTGCTTACCTGGCGTGTAGTCTGTAAACCAAAATCTCAAAATCTGTGTCAGTATTTGGTTTAGCAGTAAATACATGGAATGCAAACAGAAAAACTGCTGAATACAGTCAAGGGAAGCAAATTATAGATTAGTTTTTGCTTTACCTCTGGGGTAAATTATTACTTCTTGCTAGCACTGGAAATGTCCTGCAAAGTCCTACAGTTTTGGAGAATTAGAACTGACTTTTAAGGCAGTGTTCTTAGTTAAAGAAACAGAGTTGTGCAGAGGTTTTATCTACAGTAACATCAAAATAAAATTCTGAAATTAAATAATTCTAAAATAATAAAAAAGAAGGAATAAATGTGGTTTTTTTTTTTTTTTTTTAAGGCATAAAAATGAAGTAGGACAGGAAAAGTTTTAATAATTCAAGCTCTTCCTTTTTCTTTGGAATCTTTCAAAGTGAGTAAAATACGTCTCAGAATCTTCTCCAATCGTGAGATTGTAGAGATAATGGAAGGAAAATCTGTGATGTGTGGTTGTCCTCTGATTCTCTGCTCTTACCAGAGATGTCTATTTACTGTCCACAGTTAAACTTACACTGACTCAAGAAAAAATACTCATGATTGAAATCACAAATATTTTCAGTACTGAAAAGGACTCAGATCTTTACAAAGACATTTAACCAAGCTGTTTTAATGTTGACAAATGTAAATATCCACAAGCTGGCCTGGCAAACAGTAACAACAAATTTGATATTAAAAGTTAATTGCTATACAAATTGATTGTCTGTTGTGCAGTCACACCATGTATGAAAGCAATTTTAGACCCTATGATGGGTTGAAAATTTGAAGTATTCTGGAAATGGAAATAATGTAAAAGATTTTAATTTCAAAACAAATTGCTTTGGCCCACTTCACAGTCTATGTCTGCACACCAGCAACCATGAAAGACAGCACAGTACACCCCCTTGTTTTATCGGACTGGCTACTCAGATTCCCTTTAGCCAAGTCAAACCTTCACAAGGTACCATGTTTTCCAGCTCTTCTTAGACCATCTCCCTGCTGAGAAGTGCATCCATTGTCATAATTTGGAAGAAAGGCAGAGTCTACTGTTTTTTATCCTGTTTGGAAGTGCTGCACCTTCTCAATCTGTTTGCTGTACCACTCCAGAAATCCTGCCCTGTTGTCTCCTGGGACCAAGCAGCAAGCAACACAAGTTCTGGCCTAGGAAACTGTTGGTTCCATAGCCCCTCTAGAAAGCCAAAAGGAGAACTTGCACCTCTGGTTCATCTTTCTGTTTAGCTGTTCTGTCTATTCCCTTCCTAATTATGTGATCAGCCAGGATTCGTTTCTACAAGTTTCCACAAGGATAAGATATCGAGAGGTACCTTTGGGAGCTCTTTTATGAGCTTTTACCACTGTTAACTGTAGGATGCATAATGTTCCTGACTTAATACAATTCACATAAATTAGGGTGAAAAAGAAACTGCTCCATCATCCAGGTCTCTCTACCAGCCACAAGAAAATCTATTTCATGAAGAAATTTATTTGAAAGTAAATGGTAAGGGAAAGACGATAAAGAGTCAAAGGGACTTCTGTTCAAACTGGATCAGTTCTAAAATAAATAACAGTAAGGAACAGCCACGATCCATTGATCTTCTTCTCCAGACCAGCATTCTCTCAGCAGGCAACATGTTTTTTCATGCACTATGAACAGTGAGAAAAGTTTACTGTTAATACAGTCCTGGTTCATGCTGTAATTGAGTAAGCTCAAATATTGTATGCACTTGTGTTTCTCTCAGCCTATACCATATCTTCTGAAAACAGAGGCTATCTTTCAGGTATTTCAAGAGTTAAAATAAAGGTATGGCTCATTAGTGAAAAAGCAACATGTGCTTTGCTTGTAATACTGATTTTTTTTTTTTTGTTCCTTGCCTCCCAAAGAGATATTAAAATCTACAATGCACATAAATGACATCACAACCTGAAAATTTCTTGAACCTACAAAAAGGTTCCTAGAGAATGTTGGCATAAACATTTCAGTGCATGGCGTGTATTCTTTTACATACATATTTAATCTCAAAAAAATTGATGATACATTTATGAACATTTATGTTCATATGCAGGGAGTAACAGCAACATATTTTCCATTTAAAAAACAATTTATCATCCTACTTTGTAAAGGGACAGCAAAAGGATCATTTGTTTATGAGGTGATTTTTGGTATGCAAAGCACAAGATTTAGTTGTGTTAACTGTCACTTAGACCATCCAGACAATTTTTATTGGTAGCTATAGAGTCTTTTCCATAAATAGCAGAATTATTATCAACCGGCATGGATGGCAGTTCAGAATCAGGCAGAGAAAGTGAGAGATTGGGTAGATCTGGACTAGATATAAAGAAGAATTCTTTTATGATAAGGATGATGAAACACTGGCACAGGTTGCACAGAGAGGTGGTAGATGTCCCATCCCTGGAAATATTTAAGGCCAGGTTGGATGAGGCCTTGAACAACCCATGGCAAGAGGGATTTGACTAGATGACATTTAAAGCTCCCTTTTAACCCAAACCACGCTATGGTTCTATGAAAGATGAAGCATTAGACAAGCAGTACAAGTCTAGATCTCTTTCTGCAAGCCCATGATATGTTAAGACTATTCCCAACAGCCACAGACTTACAAGGGACGAATTAAAAACCACTTTAATTTGTTTCTCCTTTTCTCCTCCTCCACCCATCAGCACTGCTGATGGCACATTCTTGGTTCCAAGGGCAGCTCCTTTCCAAAACACCCTCAGCTGAACACAACCCCTCTGGCAGACTGTCAGACCCAGCAGAGAGAGGTGCTGGCAAGGCTTTTATTTCAAAGGTGTTCCCTCCCAAAAAAAAACCCTCCACTCTAGTCTCTCAAAAAACTTGGAGCTCAGTTGGGTATTTACTCAGTTTTTCAGTCAGTTTTGCTACATTGGCTGAGTCTGTTCTAGCAGCAAAGTAGCCACCGAAGTGTTTTCTCAAAAGACAGACACAGAACAGCCAGGATAGACAGGCATTTGTCCAGATGATGTGGTGCAACACTATATAAACATACAGAAGCTC
The DNA here is from genome assembly GCA_036023395.1 of Myiotriccus ornatus. Lineage (NCBI taxonomy): Eukaryota > Metazoa > Chordata > Aves > Passeriformes > Tyrannidae > Myiotriccus > Myiotriccus ornatus. Next base: position 69,111,168 of record JAYRBT010000139.1, on the reverse strand, counting down.
TAGAGAAGATAATTTAGATATCAGAGGTGACACTACCTGTGTTAGAGTGGTCCTGGTTAATATAACTTGATCCCCTATTCCAGCTTTGCCAGAGTTCAGGCTGTTATTGAGCTGTCTTTCTATTAGGAATGGTTCTGTGCAAATTCATGGTAGCACTTCATCTTCTCATTCAGATCAGATTTCCTAAACCATGCTCCCCTCACCCAGCATTTTTCCTCCTATCTGTTTTTGAGCATTCTTAGAACTGTGCCCAAAATACCTGGTCACCACAAGCTGGTCTCACACGACCTCAGAATTTTCATTTATTAAAACTCTCTTTACATCACCAATTTCTGTCACTAACAATTCAAGCAAAGTTTCAAATACAGGTTTTTTTTTTTTAACAGAAAATTTTATATTTACTTTTAAGACTGGTTTTTGAGAAAATTTTTTGAAACCTAAGACAAATAATGATGTTTTGTGACCCAGCGAATGACTGCATTTTCTTGTGTGGTACTACTTTAAGCACGCTCACTGAACAGAATTAATAGTGCTTGACTGTTAGCTGATTTCAAGTGAATGAGAATACTTTATTCAATCAATAGCAAATAGTTCCCAAGTGATAACATCATCTTCTGTTGAATCCAGGAATATTTCCCTGAAATGCAAAGTCCTTTTAATATTTAATTACATTTTAACAAACTTCAAATTTTTTAATTATAATATTCTAAAAACTCACTTTTAGAAACACAATTATTAGGAATTATTAATAGACTTATTCTTTATCCTCTAGAACATGAAGTTATCATTAGGAGAGTGATGTGAGTTATCATGTTTCTTTAATGTATATTTTTGAGAGTGGTTATTACAGGAGTTAAGGTTTTTATATATTATTTCCCCATTTCAAATTGGGATTTCTTTGGTTTATCCTGTGTGGCTTTCTCTGGTATGCAAGAAAAAAATATGCTGCAAAAATGCAAAAAAACCTTTTTGTAACCAATAATTTCATCTTTAATTTTGATTTTGTGAGGTGCTTGTATTTTTTAATTACAGTTATTAGACCATTTCATTTCCTTCCCCACATTTTCAGTCTTGGGGCTCTTCATGAAAGGCATCTTTCACCTGGCAGTATAACTCTGAAGATGCAGCTTTATATACTATGTACCTGGACTCTGTCACCACCTCCTGAATAAAAGGCAGTCCCTGCTTCCAGTTCCTGGTAGTCTCCACAAAGGCTGGAGGATTCATCCACTGACAAGGTGGGTGATATCGACCTGTTGTTATTAAGTCCTATTTGATGTGATGCTTCAGAGTGTCATTTTATGAAAGGGCAGAGCTTGTCAGTCCATCAGCTCCTTTTATGCACCTGCTTGTTCGTATTGTACATAGCAGAGGTGACCTTCCAGGGGTGCCAGAAATGCTTCCAATTTCAGTGCCAGCTGTCTGGCGACAGAATAAAGATCAGCCCGTGGAATGGGGAAGAATGACAAGGCACAAGAGTCCAGCATTCAGTCTCTTTTAGACAGCGGTAAAAAGCAGTAAATTGAGAGGGAATGGAGGATTCCCGGGGGCAAAACAAAACCTCGAGAGGTGTGTTTTCCCAGAGCTTGCAGTTCAAGGCTCAGGAGTCAACAGCTTTGAGGGGAACATTTCATCAGGTCAAAATATGCAAAAGATCACTGTGAGAACCTGTGTTACAATGAGGGTTCAACCTTGTTTGCCTTCCCCTAAAGCCAAGGTATCCTCTCCTAAAGACAAAGGTATCACTGAAATCAATAGAAACACAATTCGAATTTTTCAGGCCTATTTTTTAAATTACCCAATTCCTTCCTCTCGCATCCTCCCACCAAAGGCCTTTTCTCAAAGTCTTTGCAGAGGTGATGCCCCTTAATAAACCCTTTTTTACGTCTGGATGAATCTGGCCGGGTGGGGACTCTTTCACTTAGTTAAAAGTTCCATCACTAGTGACATCTGTGGGCAAACTGCTGTGTTGGTTTGTGCCTGGGGCAGGTGATTTTCTTTGCTTCTGGCTCATACAGGGGAATGTTGTACAAATTCTGCAGACTGACCTTTGATGCATGTTTTGCTGCATTTTACACAACTAAAGCCACGTAAGCACAGAAATCTGCAGCTCCAGCTCTCACCAGAGGCCCATTTAGCAGCACGGCTACTGCTTTCAGGCTTCTTTTTTAACACTAGAAGCTGATGGCTTCCATACTTCTGAAACACCTGTAAAACTGAGAATAAATGCACCTGAGAGTGAGGGGTGGGAAAAAGTACAAAGTTAAAGGAAAATAAAAGAAGGCAGTGAATCTGACAAAGCTCTGAGTATGCAATGGTAATTACCCAGTTTTGATATTAACCTCAAGCCTATAAATCCATGGAAAACTCTTTCCTTGGAAAAAAACTTTATATCCTTAGTAAATAATTCTTATGTGGTTTGCCCATTTATCTGCTCAGCACTGGTGAGACACACATGGAGTACTGGGTCTTGTTCTGGGCTCTCAAGCACTTACTGGACCAAATCCAGGGAACAGCCAAAAGGATGATTAAGGAGCTGGTGTATCTGTCATGTGAGGAGAGGCCAGGCAAGCTGGAGTTGTTCAACCTGGGAAAGACCAGGCTCAGGGGGGATTTTATCAATGTGTATAAGGTCCTGATGGTGGGGTAAAGCTGCAGCCAGGCCCTTCCTTGTGGAGTTCAGTAAAAGGACACAAAGAAATGGGCAAAAATTGAAATAAAACCAATTTCGTTCAAATATATTAAAAAAACCCTATAGAATTCTAACCCTGAGGGTGATCAAACACTGCATCAGCTTTGCCCAGAGAGTTTGTGGAGTTTCCAGTCTCAGACGTGCTCAAAACCCACATGGACACACTCCTATTCAATCTGTCCCAGCTGGCCCTGCTTAAATCAAGGGGATTGCACATGATCTGCAAATGCCCCTTTTGAACTGAAAGGTTCTGTGATTCTGTGGGTTTTGCTTACAGGTGAGATGCCAAAGGATGAGTTAGGGAATTATTAAATTTATTGCAAGCAGCTGGTCTTAAGAATTGGGCATAGATCCCCAGGAAATAAGACTTTACCATTTTCATAGGTTAAAGCACACTGTGATTAGAAATGCAAACACAGTTTGGATGGAAGTCACCATCTCACCTTGCCTGAAACTTTTAGTTCAGCAACAAAGGTTCCAAAAAGCTATGGAAAAACTTTAGTCAAGGAACTACTCAGCTGGGAAAAGAATGGTTCCTCAGCACTTCTCCGCTCATTACTGCCTGCTAGGATGTTGGTGCTGAGGGTGTCCAGGATCAGCTGAAGTGCCCTTAGACTTTAGATATTAGTAGTTTCCTGAACTGTTTCTAGGATCTGCTAGAATTTAAAGTATTCCAAAAACCATTCTTTATTGCCCTGGTGTTCCTGCTAAAAGAGTAGCTATGTCTCTTAAAGTACCAGTCATCTTTGATCCTGAACATTTCCAAAGTATCGTGGCTGCAAACCAGCTGTTTCCTGAGTATTTGCCTTTCTAAAAAAAAATAACAGTAATAATGTATCCCTTTCAAAAATAATTAGCCATTTGGGGAATTGATGGTTTCTATATTTAAGTTGTTGAATCAAATCCATTGTGATTTGCAGAGAGCAGAACATTACACGTTCTGGTGACTGGATAATGGGATTTGTACACTGGGGACTTTTCTGTCTGTCCCCATGCACAGATGTTCTCGTGGCAGGAATCACAGGGGGGATAAAAATCATCTGTTTCACAGGAACACCAAGAAATGAATAGGCACAAAGACCTCAAAAACAATGCTCCTAGATCAAGACAATGACTCACTGACAGAACCACATTTTGGGAGAATTAAAAAAAAAGAAAAAGTGGTAACTTGTGGTATTTCTGCCCAGGGATTAGAATGTCCTTGGTTCTGTTCCCAGAGCTGACACTGGCCTTCTGAATGACTGTCAGCCACTTTGCAACTATATGTCCCACTTTCCAATTTTACAAATTACTCTAGTTCTTTGTAACACACTCATTGAGATCTGCTGATAACGTCCTTTTATTCTCAGTGATAATTGCAGAGCTCATGTTATCATCTTGTGCATGCGCGAGTTTGCACGTACCTCGTGAATGACAAGTTTTATCCGGCACTGTGTGTAGTAACTTTCCCTGAGTGTATTACCATGTCTTCCTGTTGATCTACCTCTGTCATTATCCCACTGTTTAATTCATAAAGACCTTATTATGAAAACTGTTATTTCAGTTTATGAGAAACAGGGTTGTTATTTCGGATAATGGCCACCCTTAATTTTTTTTGCACTTTTAATTTCAGTATTTGGGATTGGAGCATCTGTCACTGAGGAGAGGCTGAGAGAGCAGGGACTGCTTAACCTGGAGAGATTAAGGCTCAGAGGTATCTTTTCAACGCATGTAATTACCTGGTGGTAGGACTGAAGACAGAACAGATTCTCATCAGTGGTGCTCAATGAGGGCAAAAGAGGCACAGGTCACACTGGTCAGTGGGGAAGAAACTGCCCTAGAAACAGTGGCAGCAAGAAATGTGAAGCAAAGAGTGCGATCTTGTGAAATGTAGCCCTTGACACCAGCTGAATAATAAGAGTTCTGACTGCCTGGCTCCCCCTGAAGTTTATTAAGAGGCTGAGAAACGATAAATTGCTTTAGAGATGTACGGAGTGGATCAGCATGGATCCAGCCCTTCTCACTGCACAGAAAGTAATTACAAAACCCCAGACCTCTCCTTTTCTTAAATCCGATGGCGGCGGGGGAAGTTGAGTTGAATCAATATGTACACTGAGAGTAAAATTCACTGCACCTCACAAAGTTGAGAATAAAGAAACTAAAAGAAAGACTATTGGTGTGCTCCCAATATACAAATTTAGTGGTTTTTCACATTTGTATAATTAACTTTTATCTTCCACACTCTCATTTTAACTTAAAAGAAGTAGTTGAAACAATATAGGCCTTCTGCCTTTTTTTTTTTTACTAACTTCTCCTTTAAATTAATGATTCTTTTTTTGCTGGAAAATGAGCAGCATGTACAGAAAGTTAAGCTAAATGTTCACTGTATATAATGTGATTAATGGACACACAATTCTACTCTTTACATAAATATAAAGTCACCTTAAATAGGAAGGGAAGCCTCTGGATTCTGTAGTAATCTTCAACAAGCAACCAAACCAATTAGTGCTGTGTTCTCAGTGACCTGTTCTCAAAAGTTTTCTTTTCTGTAATCTGTTTAATGCATTATAGTCGGAAATAAGGGACAGACAATTTAAGAGACCTGAGCATCCACAACACCCACAGTCAAGTCCTCCAAGAACATCTTTTGCTTTCTCTCATTTTGCTTAAGCTTTGCCTTTGTTTTTCCTGCTTCTCTGCAGGTCTGACATTTTTAGCCTATCCTGTCAGGAAAAATTGCACAGCTTTAAAGGGTTTGCAGAACACTTGCTCAAGATTTGACACTGCTCTATTAGATCTGATGATAAACATCACACCCAGACCTGACTTCCATACAGTCAGATAAACAAGATCATAAAGACCATTTCCATTCTTCCCACCTGGCTAACTTTCCCGTGTTTGAATTATTGCTTTCTCTGTATTTGCTTTACTTCAGGCAGTCAGGTAAGGATTATATGCCTCAGTGAAAGACATTTGAATTTCTTTATATCTACCTAGGGTGGGTGTCAATACTACAAATCAGAGTTGTTCCCTCTGGAGCAAAATGACCTCCAAACTTCTAATAATGGAACAGAGAGCCTGTGGAATGCTGCTTACCAGTGTATTCTCTGAAGCTGATATAGCCTTTTTCCTCTCTCTACTGGACAGTTTTCACATAGATAATATAGTTAAATAAACTTTTGTCCTTCAAGGAAAGGGGATTCATTTACCCATCTCAGAAGATGAGTTTTCTGGCCTCTCTCCATAGCTGGTGGATACACAGAAAGAACAAGAGAGACCATCACAGCCTGAATCATCCAGATTTTTTCTTAATGGGTTGGATTAATATGTGAATGTGTCCCGCTCTGGGGAGAGGGGACTTAGGGAGGGTCTAATGACTATGTCTAGGTCTTTGATTGCCCAAGACAGCACATTTAAGTTGATCTTCTGCCCTTTTCTGTCTGAGTTGTGGAAGCGCTCAGTAAGCACAGCTGTAGCTGGAGGGAGTGGGCATGGAAAATGGGAGGTTAATCCCCAATCAGCCAGTCATGATTCATAAGGGAAGGTAATAAGCACCTCTTATTATATATGCCCATGTCTGGGATAAACAGTTCAAGCAAACAAGGCAAACCCTTCTGGGGATCTGTGTGGGGAAGCTGATTTTGTTTTGCACTAATTCATGACTGTGCTACAGCCTGCAAATCCATTTTTATTTAGACCATCAGACTGCAAGGCTTCACTATTACTGGAAAGTTCGTATCCTTTTTAGCCAAGTTGTTCTATCAGGTAAGATATGATAAGGTCTCCCAGCCTTAAAAAGATGGAGGCAGGGGAAAGTGATTAACCAAGTATTCAGTGAAGGGGTGTGACCAACTCAGTAATTTAAATTATGGAATAATTTAATTTCTCTGTTTATCTTTGTGGCATTAGGACACTATGTTCCTATATTATTTAAAGAAAATACTAATAATTTAGAAGGAAAGCCTTTTCTTACAAGTCCTAAACTGCAAAATGTGTAACAAGGGGAAGAATCTTAGCCTGTTTTGGAAGCTGGTTTAAAATTAATCCATTAAATTTACCTTTTATTTCTACTACCATAACTATCAAACACGCACTGTGCTTCTGACAGAAATGCTCTAAACTTCCTCTAAAAATTTTCCAGAGTGCCTATTATTTTATTTTTACATGAATAGTTACAGCAGAATGAATCCTAAGTTACAGGAGATGCTCAGTTTCAGAGCTGCCATCTACCAAACTTAACAACCCATGCTAATGGTTACTTTGAAGCCATGTTCCTCACTTTCTGAAAAATGGTACATAAAATGGGCAAGAAAGGACTTCCATTGTCTTTCACAGAGCTGTAAAACATGCATGTGGGATGCAGAGCAGCACTTAGATTAAGTTCTTGAGAGGACGACAGCGTCAGTCTTTTCTGCTCATGTGAAAATCTTTCAAACGTAACTCAACACTGATGCACCACAACCTAAGAAAATTGCACTTTTCTGGGAGGGATTTGGATGCCTGGATGTTGCTTTAGTGAGAAGTGGGAGGGGTGGCACAACTGTCCTCAGGATACAGAATTTGAGGAGCTGCAGTTCCAGCGTGGGCATCACGTCACAGCAGCCACTCATCCCCGTGGTCTCTGGTTCTCCCTTCCACACCCAAGGATTAGCATCAGCAATTCACCATCAATACTTCTGGAAAAAAAAGGATAAAATGGATTGATATTTTGTGTGTTGAGATGCTGACTGGTTACTGTTGTCATTTCCTGCCTGGTTTTACCTGCTGTATGCCTAAGTATAAATCCCTCATCCCCACCTCACTTACATTTAAAAAGCGAGAGACACAGTCTCCAGAGATTTTAATTTCTTTTTGTTTGTTTCGAGGTTTGTTCGGAGAGTTTTGGGTTGTTTTTTACTTTTTGGAGGTTTTTTTGTTTGTTTGTGTTTTGAGAGGTTTTAAGGTGTTTGGTTTGTTTGGGTTTTCTTTGCTGTTTTTTTATTGACATCTGTGTTTGGAAAACCTGAGTGGGTATATGTTTGTGGGAAATGGGCTTCTTGCTCTGCATTAAGCTGCAAACACGTATCTTCATTATAATTTTTAAAATTTTAATTTTTATTTCAAGTATTTCTAAGTAAAACAAACCTAATCAACATTTGAGTTCAAAACAGGAAATGAATATGTTCAGCTTTAGAACCAAAAGGCTGTCATGGAGGTACCATTCCAGTTTGACAAACACTCACACAGAATGAAACACGTGACTCAAAGTGTTTCTGCTTTCACAACAGTACAGTATTTCATTGCAGACATCTTTCAGTAGTGGGCCTTAATCCACACCTTAAAGTTTCCAGATGAGGTCACTTACAATGGAGGAATTCAAAACCTTTTTCATGCCTCTCTCAAAAATAAAGACTTCAGGGTCCAGGCCGAAGAAAATTCGAAGTGGAAATAAGACTTATTCATTTCTTCCATCAGGAAAAAAAAGATATATAAGGCAACTCAGCTGCACCTCTTTCCTGTCTCAGACACTTCTTACAGTGTTTGCTCCTGTTTTCTGTATTTATCCTATTCTCCTGCCCCATGGTCAAAGCATGTGCCATGTGTTTTGTCAAGACAACATACCAAGGATCTAAGCAGGCAAGCAGCTCAACAGCAGGGTGTATTTCTTTTATTAACAGTTCCAGGAAGGACTTCAGTTTTCTCCTTCTGTGCATGATTGTTACTCCGTGATTCACAAAAACCTGTGTGCACAAGGTGTTTTTTCCAATAAATTTTAGGATTAGGATTAGTAAAATACTTATTTTTTTCAAAATGTTAAAAGGGTTTTTTGATACGAGGCTTGAAAAACAATTAAATGGGTTTCCTAATACTATTTTATGATTGTTACAACTGTTGGAAAATAATGAAAAATGTGTAGATATCCTGCTGCCTAAACAGATACCCTTTATTTTGTGTTTGTATAGGCTGGAAACCACCAGGAGAGATCAGGGTTTTCTCAAGATTCTGCACATTACAATACTGGCATAGAATGTGCAATACTTTGTCTTAAAAGATTAGTGCACAGCTGTAACACGAGAAAGCATCTGGTTAAGAGCTCTTGAATCAGTATTTAATCAGCCAAGAAGGGTAATGAGGGAGAGAAAAGAAATATCTTTACCTCCATCATAGATGGGGGCCTAGGAAAAAGAAATCAAGTTCCTACGTTTTTCCTGCAGAGTCTCAAGTGGTATTTAGATGTCCTGTGGATCAGAGCAACACTTCAGCAATCCCTTCTTTGACTGCAATGACAAGGTATAGAAAAAGCCATTTATTTCATCAGGATTTTCTGCAACTGAATATGAAAAATAATAGAAGAAAATACTGGAGTATAGTTGATCTTCTGTTTTTTTTTTTTTTTAAATTTCCTAAAATTACTTTTAACCAATGTCAGATCTTTCTAAAAAACAAACACTTCTTTAAAAAAAAAGCTTTACCTTTCGAGAAAATGACCATTCATTGTTAAAAAATGACCTCCCCAAAAGCTAGCTTTATTACAGTCATCTTAAGAGTGACGAATTAAAAATATGAGATAATTTTTATAGCATTTAGTCTGATTTTTTGGTCTGACTTCATATATCCCATGGACTGTGCAATCATAGCTTTTTTTCCCCTAATGCTTTATGGGTTTTTTTAAAAAAAATAATTGAGAAATACACTTCATCTGAAGTCATCACAAGATATGAATTGAAAACTTTGGTGGCTAACTTGCATTTCTAATCACTATGAATTTTAATAAAAAATTGTTCCTTATTTATGATCTTATGTCATACTTATAATTTCAATATATAAGCTCTAACTTGTTCCTCTTATTTCTGGTTTTGGTACATTTGAAATATTGAAATGAAAAAAGGTAGGGAAAAGCCCTCTCAGAGTTAGTTTTCTCTTTATTATGGTATTTAATTATACACGATAACCAACTCAGTTCTTGATATGAAATTAAAAGTGTTAGAGTTCAATTCATTTAGCTGTATGTTTAACTTCCTGCTCAGCTACAAAAATTGAACTGAAAACTTTTAATTTAAGAGCTATTTTCTGTTCTAAATATTATTTTTATTATTATGTTATTATTATTATTATTATATTGATAATTCTATTTTTTCCCCTAAAGCTGTACGGGCTTTTCAAATTATCAAAACTATGACAGAAGTCCTGGTCCATGTCTGTATTAGCTGCAGTGCTTGCAGAGGAGAAATCAGCTTATAGTTATTTAGTACTTTGGTAATAGAGTGTATTTCCCAAAGGTAACAGCAAAATAAACCCTAAATACATCCTGAGCAGAGCATAAAAGCTGCTGGAGTTGTACTGGAAATGATGTTAAGTGGTTTTCACAGACAAAGTGGTAGGTACCCTGGTGTCTGTGCCTGATTACGGTTTATTAATTTAACAATTAATAATAGATGTCCGCTCCATCTTGCTAAATGGCCTGCATATATCTCCATTATTAATTGTGAATACATTAACGAACATACAATGCCAAGAGCAGAGAGAGATGTGTGTAGGTAAGCTAAACTTTTCTCTCCCCCTCCTTTTTTTTTTTTTTTCCTTTTAAAGTCACTGCTTCAGAAGCTTTTCTTGGTACAGAGACAGATCTGTGCTTTTTTTTAACTAAAAGGAACACTCGTGTTTCTGTGGAAAGCAGGAGAGCCTGTGAGGTGATTTTGTTCAGAGGCCAGGACAGGGTTTTCAGGAATGCTCTCCACAGGATTAATTCTGTTCTGAGTCAAGTCGGTTCAGCACCCATAGTAGAGTAACTAAATAAAACCTGAGTCCTTTTGGAATGACTGTTGACAGCCTCCTTCCAATTCCATGGGAGCAGGGACCCTTCAAAAGCCAACAAGAGAAAGGATCAGCCTGACCCAGGGTGCTGTTTGTAGAAGTGCTCAACAGCAGATGTCTGAGGGATAATTTTAGATCCAGGCAGGCATCTGGTGATGCTTTCCATTGATATTCTTCCATCTCAGAAATTATTTGGTTCCCAAATCAAACTGTTTACAGGCTTTCATTCTGCTGCTTGGCGGCACAGCAACAGAGCCTGTGGGGAACGTGTCAAACACAGGGGTGTACTGAGAATAGTGTTGTCTTCTAAACCAGCACAGGACTTCTGTCCTCAGGGTCTGTTTGGCAACTACTGAGACAAGTCTGGATATTGTTGCATGCCATGTACAGGAATAGTCCTGAGCAGTGAGAGGAAGTGCCCCCATCACAATCCAGCAAGTGACCCTTTGGCAAGCAATTATTGTTTGGCATGTTCCTGTCATACACCACCAAAATGAGAGAGCAGCCAGCTCTGGTACTCAGGGAGACTTCAGACAGCCAGAGAAATCCGCTCATGGGGATCTCATTATGCTCAGAAAGGTAAATATAAAGGCCTGCATCTGGAATAGAAAAACTTCTTGCAGTAATTCACCCTAGGGATCAGAAAAGACCTGGAGAACAGCAAAGAGCAACTGTGTCCTGGCTGTTTGGATCACAACACAGAATCACTCCAGGGAATTGATCATTCCCTTACGTATGGAATTTTTGAGACCACAACTGTGTTTTTGGGCTGGAAGAGTGCAATTTGGGTCTCACAGTACAAAGAAAGGCACTGGCATATGGAACTGAGGGAATAAAAAGGTCTGGTGAGATTTTGGTGAAGTCTTGACTTGACTTTCAAATGTCCAAAGACCCTGAATACAGAGCTGCTAAGCCAGCGCAGACTGACTTTGGAAGGTAGTTAGGAGTGCACTACGGCTTTGAATTAATGTCATGGGACTGGCAAGGTTTGCACATAAATAGTCAGATTCTATCCAGAAATCTGGAAGGATTGCTTCATAGAATTCTAGAAATGGTTTGGGTTGGAAGGGACCTTACAGATCATCAACTTCCAATCCCCCCACAGACAATGGAAGAAAACACACACCTGGTGGCTCAAGGATCATTATCCAGCAATACATTCTAATAATGGCCTTTTGAAAGGAAAATGCTTCCACCCTACAGCAATATTTGAAATATTCTTTGCTTCATTCCCAGTCTGCGTGCCGAAGTCCATCAATTGCTGCTGATGGCTCCATTTCCAAGGCAGATCAGATCCAAGGGGCTAAGGGTGATGGCTCCTATAGATGTTTCCATGGATCCTGTCATGGTTTAGCTGGTTCTTAGAAACTAAGCAGGAATTTTTCCCTTTCCCCTGCCCACTGTGTGAAGGGGATGTTGAATGGGCAGACTGACTGTGGCTCAGGCAGTTAAATAACACAAAAGAAGTGGCTGGTAAGACTACATTCCTATTTAATGGCCCTCAGGATCTTGTCTTTGGGGAGAGGCGAGGAGCTTTTTTTTACTTTTTTTTCCTCTCATCTCCTGGGAAACAGGAGGTAGGAGTTCAGGTTACTGCTGGAGCTGGAACAAGGTCAGAGTAGGAGCTCAGAAGTGGCTTTGCTCTCAGCCTGGCTGTCAGCAGTGGATTCTGCCTGGATTTTCATGGGAGAGGAACTGTTCCCGGGGGGTTTTCCCCTCCTCCCTTCCCGTTTCTTTGTTTCTTGGCAGCAGTTCTTGCGCATATCAAAGGGAGAGGAAAAAAACTCTACAGCAAGATTCAGCCAGCAAGACAGAGTGAGTTCCCGTTGGGAAGGACCCTTTTTTTTCTCTCCCTCCTATCTCTCCCTTTCCCAGTGTGGGGGGGGGAGGGAAGATCTCCATTTTCGGTTTCTCCAACACACCCAGGAGGGTGTTCCCCCCCCCCACCCCCCCGTTGGCAATTACTAGTGATCCAACAGCGCCCCCTGCTGGCTGTGGTTAGAATTGCACCAAAGAGCACAAACTGAACTGGTTACCTTTTTCTTTCTTTGTTTATTGGTTTCTTTTGAAGGGGATTATTTTTGGGTATAGGTGTATTGTTTGGTTGTTTTACTGGTTTTCTTTCCTTGTTTCTGCCAATACACATATATCTTTTAATAAAGGGGTGTTATTCTTCCTTCTTCCACACTGTTTTTTCCCTCAATTAAAGCCTCTTAATTTCGGATTTACAATTGCTTAGAGGGAGGAGTTTGGGTCTTCCTCATAACTCATCCTCAGCAAAACACCTGTGTCTCATCTAAACTGAGACAATCCCTTCTAATCCCCAGGATTAAGCTTTGATAATGGTACACACATTCCACAAACCTTTGTTTATCTCACTATTGTCACTGAAAGGTCCTGGTTAAATGGGAAGTTTTGCCAGAGCAAGACCTGGATTAGTAGTTTTGTGTGCTGTCCTGTTGCTCAAGAATTATCTACCCTCGGAAAGTAAAAACATTCATGTGTTTAAAGTGGTTATTTTTCTTCTTGACCATATGTTTTGAAGTGTTTTCTGATATTCATATTTAATGATTTGCAGTTGCTTAGATGGATTTCACCTCAGGCTTTTAAAGTGGAAGAAGCAGTACATGACACTTTGCAGTAAAGTTTATCTCTAAGTGATTTAATTTACCTCGACCTTGCCCCACATGAAAATATCAAAAAGAAAAGGCAAGAGTGAAGTGTCATCAGCCCCTGAGAAAGCAAGAGGTCACAAATTATCCTTGTTGTCCTTTAAATAAGAGACGTGACATTTTTCATGAATCATTAACTTTCCTGTAGACTGAAGTGGAGACCTTAGGGAAGGGATTTCGGTTCTATATATCAGAAGACTGATTGTTTAAAAAAACAGATGTTATAAAACCAGTAGGAAATGTGATCAGTGTGTCAAAGCCCAGGCCATCCAAACCACAAAGAGCACAAAGTATTTTTTGTTTGTGGCACCCTTTCAATATATGATAGCAAATGCTTGGGTTTTTTTACTGGTGTTGGTAAACATCCTTCCTGCTAAAATGAGATTGCTGTTAAAATATCTACTGGTTCTTTCTTTGAATTGGAAATATTCAAAATTTTCAGGGTTTAATGAAGCAATTTTTTAAATAAAAATGCATTTTTTTCTAACAGTAAAAAATAAGAATCTTAAAAATGAGTACTTCTCACAGCCAACCTAAAATAAAGATTACACAAAACATAACTGAGAGCCACCACAGTGACTCTACTGTTGCATCAGCCTCCAACATATTGGGCTGGAGTCAAGTATTGGTAGGAACCAGTCTGACATCAAATGACCTCACACTTCACAGTTGAAAACAGTTATGAATCCTGCCAAACTGCATGGACTGGAACTCAGTGAATGCACAAACCAAGAGCAGATTTCAGCTGACTGCTGTGGTAAAATGCAGAGTGCTCAGGTGTGCCAAAGCAGACAGTTGCCTGCAGAAACTGCTAATCCTTCTGAAAGAAATCCCCCCGTTTTTAGCATTAGGCCTCATACATTGTTAATGAAGAAGAGAAATAATTAAATGGGTAAAGGGGACTATTAAAAGAACACTTAATTCTGACAACTTGATAAAGTATCCCACCAGCTGATCAATACATCTTATGGGAGTGTAGCAGGCCTTATGGATGCTACTGATGTCTGCAGATTTGCTGGATTTAAGTTCCTGGGCTACATTTACAGAGTGCCAGGGGAGAATTTCTTATATTTTAAATGAGGCGAAAGAAAGGAGAAGCCATTGGACAAGAAGTTTTCCTTGGGACAGGTTTTTTTAAAACCACTTTTATCATCCTGATTCTTCAGCCAGAGGGTGGTTGGGTGCTGGAACAGGCTCCAAGGAAGTGGTCACAGCATCAAACCTGACAGAGTTTGGGGAGAGTTTGGACAATGCTCTGAGGCACATGCTGTGATTCTTGGGGTGTCCTGTTCAGGAAGAGGAGTTGGCCTTGATCATCCTTGTGGGTCGCTTCCAACTCAGAATATTCTATGATCCTTCTTCTGTTCCTAGTAAGGTTTAACCCTTCTTTCTTTGTCTCTTGGGGGAAAAAAAATCTAGCTCAAAGCTAAATGGGAGATTTAATCTGTAATTTACTTTTCAAGCAAAGCTGCATTTTGGCCATGTTGATTATCAGAAGGAAAACAAGAAGCTTGTGATATACAATGAAAAAGCTGTGCTGGTGTTCAGTGTCTTTCAACACCATCCCTATCCACAACAAATCATCTTCCAGGTCTACCTCTTGTTTCCACATTACCAGCAACACTGAATGTCCCATTTAGTAAAACTGCAAAGTATCCAATTAAGCTGTGTTCAACTGTATTGTTAGATTTGAATCTTCATCAGTTCTGCATTAATTACTGTCTCTGGCTACAATAATGGACTGTAGTTTAATGGTAAAAATATTGTTTGGTATAGGTGAGCAGCAGATGCAGTCAATAAATATGTGATTGAGGCAGGATCCATTTAAGCCAGTAAAATACTCAAGTGGACATTACAAGAGATTTAAAATTTGTTTACCTGTGAGATGTTAGGGCAGGACAAGCATGACAAGCAGACTTTTATCCCTTAGTCTCATTTTACCAAAGGTCTCTGAAAAACAAACCAACAACTCCCTTACTGTATTAGGGGTAACGTTTTGTAGATTCTTTTTTTGGAAAACCATTGGAATGATTATGAAACTTGTTAGTCTGGATTTTATTACCCTGTAAGTGGCAGACACCTGGTTTTAGTGTTAACTTTGTATTAACTTTAGTATTAACTTTAATATTAACTTCAGTATTTGATAATTCAGGGGTGAGCCTACAGGAATCAATTTCTACATATCTTAATGTTTTCTGAACAATTTTCCTGAAAAAAATGTTAAATTTGCTTCAAGATCAGAGCTTCCCATTTTGAAAATTTTCCAACAGTGTTTCCTGTCGTGTCTCCAAACGTACAAAATGTTCAGCTCGACTGCAGACTGAAGAGAAGGAAATAATCTTAGTCCGGCCCACAAATGACAAAGGCACTATTCTTCAGTTTTCATCAGAAGTGGTATTGATAATGGTAAAATAATTTCCACTGAACAACCTCTCCAAACTATGACTTTATTGTATATTGACCATAATGGTATTTTTTCTCTCACTGTCATCTGAGTAGATGTTTCTGTATGTTGAGGCTTGTTCCCCCCTCTGTTACATGGATATTAAAACATTTCTGTCCTGTGGGACCTGACAGCACGAGCATCTGTCACATGGGTAATATTTTCCTTGCTCCACAGTAGGGAAATTTTCTCGAATTGCCTAAGTACATTAATTAAGGTAAACCAGGGACAATTGTTATTAACTTGTGTTTAGCTTGACATTTGTTTCTGTCCCAGAGCAGAAAAGAGGCTTATGTTCTCAAAACTTTTTCTATGATTTCCAGTTTTATGAAAAAATATTACTTCTTACAAACGTACATATTCTTGGTTTTAATTTAATTGGATGCAAGACTTGGTAAAAAAAAAAAACGAGATAGAAAAAATACTGAAGACATAGAATCAAATAAAAATGTTCAAGAATACAACAATTCATCAAAAGTAGTTTACAAATTAAACTGTGATATCTCTTACTAAGGACTGATAGGTGAAATTGTCTAATTTTGTTTAAAGATATCTAAAAGGAATTTGATACGACTGTTTAAGACTGTGAATCAAAATGGTTAATTTATTTCAGTGCACACCTCTAATACACCTTGACTGATTTTTGTGCATGCCAAGCAGACTAGAAATAGAGATGGAGAGTTTCATGGTTTAACTGGTTCTTGGGAACCAGGCAAGGAATTTTTTTCCCTTCCTCCCTGCCCACTGCTGCAGAGCTATTAGGTAAGCACTTAAGGACACAAAAGGAATAGCCGGCTGGCTAATGGCTGAAAAATCAGTCTCCTAGGAAATGGGGCAGATGAGGGGCTATTCTTTTACCTTTTTCTCTGATCTCCTGGGAAACGGGGGAGGAGGAGTTTGGTGGACTGGGCTGTGGCTGGAACACATGGTTGGGGTGGAGGCTGGTGTGTGGCTCTCGACCTGTTTTTCTAGTTGCGGATCCTGCTTGGAGTTTTCATCAGAGAGGAAATGTTTTCCCTGGAAGTTTTCTTTTATTTTTTTTTTCCCTTTCGCCATTCCCATTGGTTTTCTTTCCCTGGTGGGGTCCTTGTACACATCAGAAGAATAGAGAGGACTGTGCAGAGCAGTTTCGACCAGCCGGAGTAAGTGAAGGATTGTTTGTTGTTGTTGTTTCTCCTTCCCCCTCTCCCTCTCCCCTTTCCCAGTGTGTGGGAAGGGAAAAAAGGCCCAGTTTTTTTTGGTTGGATTGGTTTCTCCAGCATACCCTGGTGACTGGCACAAGACATTACAAGCTCTGCGTCTCCAGTGACCCAACAGTGCCCCCTGTTAACTGTGGTTGGAATTGCACCACAGGGTGCAAAATTGAACTGTGTACTTTTCCTTTGCCTGTTTATCGGTTTGTTTTTGAAGGGGATTATTTGTGGGTATAGGAGCATTGTTTGGTTGTTTTACTTGGTTTTTTTCCGTGTTTCTGTTAATAAAGGGTTGTTATTTTTCCTTTTCCATAATTTGTTTTCCTTCAATCGGAGCCTCTTAATTTCGGATTTATAATTGCTTAGAGGGAGGAGTTTGGGTCTTTTCTCATAACTCATCCTCAGCAAAAGACCTGTGTCTCATTCAAAGTGGGACAGAGAGACATTGCAAAAATACAAGAAGTCTTGGTGATACTTGAGGTGGAAGGAGGAAAGCACACTGCTATGACCCAGAGAAGAGCTTGTTTTCATGGCCATCGCTGAAATTACATTCCTAAATTGTTCCTTCTACAGGAAGAATAGTTAAATTTTTCATAAAAGGGAAAAGTCAGAGGTGAAAATAATTTCCTGGGATTTAAAATACTCAATATTGTTATAAATTTGGAGCCTTGACATGTAACCCTGTTTAAATGACTGCCAGTGGTGACTGAGATGGTCTAACAGATCCCTGTTGTGGTCCCATTCTGCTGCCCTTTTCCCATTCCCTCCTTTTGACTATATTATCCTGTCGGTTCTCTTGTAGCAACTCTGCTACTCCTATGACCTTCAGTGACCCTTTTCTGTTTGCTTGCCAGACAGAAAACTAGGCCACCAAGTAAAAAAAAGAAAAAAAAAGAAAAAAGAAAAAAGAAAGGAAAAAAAATACGCTGTGTGGGAAAAAAGAAAGAAAGAAAGAAAGAAAGAAAGACAGAAAGAAAGAAAGACAGACAGACAGA
>JAYRBT010000139.1:69056921-69070842 GCA_036023395.1 Myiotriccus ornatus | reverse complement strand
AACTCAGGAGAATTTATAGTATTCTTGATAGTGTCTGCATCTATTCTGTTTACCAAATGATATACAAAAGGGCCACTGGAACTCCAGTGGACATTTGAACTGACTTGTCTAAATAAATAAGAATACCACTGTCTGTTCTCCATAAGCCTAATAAATCCTATTGTCTTTCATCTGAAGGAATTTTCTTCTCTGAGTGCAGAAGGATCGAAAGGAAAACCTTAAGCCAAAAATCTACTGAAGGCTGATCTCCATCTTCACATTTACACCTTAATATTAGAATCTTCTATTATTGGTTTTGCTTTATATTTAGATTCAGTTGGAATGTTTCAGTTAGGCTTTATAAGTGCGTGAAATATTTGAAGGATGAACAACTGAACAGTTTAAAGATGGAGTATGGAGGGGTGGAAGGGAATTTACTTTTCTATCCTGTTTCCTTAGTGCAGAAAATGCACTAGATGTGTCTGAGTTGCCCTGATGTTCTCATATCACATACCAGTCCTTTACAACTATTCTGTGTATACGTGTTTAACAGCCTCATGGTGAAGGAGAGAGCACAATTCACGCTGAGTGCTCCAGCTCTCTACTGTGCCTTACACTGTTAAAAAATTTCAGAAACAGAATTATGACATACAAGGTGTGAAATTGGAAACAAAAAGCTACAGCTAAATTATTTGTAAAGTTACTACTACAGAGATGTAGATCCAAATCTTCCGAAGGCATAAACTGATGGAGCTCTTATGACTTCAGTGGAGCAATAATCTTATCAGCTCGCAGCAAATTATCCTTTCCCCATTTCAAGGGTAGAGCAGTATGATAATATAGGCAGCCAAGGCTGCCTAAAATATGGGATCCTTGTTCAAGGTGAAGTTAGAGAGTTTCTGAGTGCAGCTGCTTACGGAGCACCCTAACCTCCCTCACAAAACTATCCAAGTCATCTACAGATCAACACAGGCTGTAAAAGAAGCAACTCAAAGGACTGAGTTCAGTAACAGCAGGAAGAAAAGAGAAAATTATTAGATTTTTCTTTTTTTTAACTGTCATTCACAGCTCCTTAGTGAGTTCCTAAGGCACGAAGCACCCTGAAGTCTTACATTTCTGCACCTTTATCTCCTCCTCCTCCTCCTTTTATGTACATAGAAGGGTTTGGCTCTGTGGTACAATGTTAAATGCTTTTTAGTGCTCTGTAAGCAAAGGCAGGAGAAGGAAGGTTTTCCTCAGCCTTCTGCTGTTCTTGAAACTGTCTCCAACTGCCGCATTTCTTTTTAAGGCTTATTAATCAGAAAAAAAAGGTATTTCTGTGTATGAAGTAGGCTTAAAATGGGGTGTTTCAATAGCACAAAGGCACACCTCACCTGAAGGCTGACTTCAAAAGGCACAGAGCCTTCTTTGAATGCACTGGGCTCAATGGACAGGTGGGGACATTTGGTGTGTTTTGGATTACGGATTTGACAGTTGGTTTTACTATAATTCCTTGAAAAGGCTTTTAACGAAATTTTCTGGGCAATCCATAAAGCATTATTGCCACAAATTGATTGCTAGTTATTTGTTAGTTGAAGTGGAAAAGTTTCTGTATCTAAAGATCAAGGGTGGGATCATTCCTGTTCCCTGCATTCAGCTTGAAGGAGGAACTGGTTTAGTGGTAACACCTGGGGTTGTTGGATCCCATCCCCTTCCCATTTCCTTCAGGAGAGTAACATCCAAAGAAAAAAAAAAATCCTTTTTGAGGAAAAGAATAATCATTAATTATTCTATTTGATATCATTTCATTTTGAACAAGTTCAGAGACAAGATAAGCTCTGACCTGGCGCTTCTACCTCTAGCAGTTTTCAATGGCCCATCTGTTACCAGGCTGTGACATTTATTCCGACTCTCTGAACATCCAAGGCTCATCCCTAACACATGTTCAGGGCAGAAAGCACCCAGGCCATCAGCACTGCTGTTCTCAACCCATTTTGTGCTGCCCACCCACGTGGGGCTGTGGGGCAGCGCTGAGGGACTGCATGGATGGTGCAGACAGCCCACTGCTCGCCCTTCAGCTGGCTCAGGGGGCTCTGATTGGTGCCAAAACACAACTAAAACTTCTTCAGCTATCCCAGGATCAAACCTGTGTCAGTTGTTGAATGCCAAAGCCAGAGCCTTACTCCTCTATTATACGACACCGAATTTTTTTCTACATGTTCTCTACTCTGCTACACAGAAATCAGGGTGAGGATTGGGTAGGGGCAGGACATACCCAACTGCCTGCTAGCCAGCAAGCACAGCAGGGTTGAAACCATGTTGGTAAGGATTTAAAGGCAGCTTTTTCACGGATTTACTGAGAGTCCTGAGAGGTTTGTACAGTTTTCATCACAATTTACATGTGACAGCTATGTCAAAGCCAACATGAGGAACTCAGTGCAGATGGCCATGGCATCTGTGAATGGAGTGGAAAAAATCCCCCAAAGCCAGATATTTAATTAGGGCAAATGGTGGGATTATTATTTTGCTGACATACAGACTCCCAGTGCAATGACTTTGGCACTGCCTGTGACCACTGAGAAGAGAGAGATCTAAAAAGGAAGTGTGGGGAAAATGTCTGAGCTCAAAATAATAAAAAAGTAAAATTAAAATTGGGAAAAATTGAAAACCTTCTCTGTTGAGGTTTGAAATCACAAATTTGAAAGCATTACAGAAATTAGGGAGAAAAAGAAGTGTATAGTTCCAATATATACTTCACATGGTTCACAATCCTAATTTTCCTTTAACCAGATGTTTATAATATTCAACTCCAGCCACAAAGGTGGAGCATAACAATTATCAGCATAACAATAAAAATACCCTGAACTCTGAAGGAAATCTTAAAAAAATGTGATTTAAAATAGACAAATACGCTATAAGAAGCAAATTAAGTACAGAAATCATCTGAAATAGTGATTTGTTTTCCTACTGTTGTTGAGTGGACCAAGCCCATGTTGTCATAGGATATTGTACCAGAATCATGCTGGACACACTGAGCAGGGTGTTATATGGACATATAAAGGGGTAATTCCCATTTATAGCCTAGATGGAAAAAGAAAGATATCCATAAGAAAGAAGTAATTTTTGCAAGGTTATATTCAGTGGCAAATCCAGGAGAAGAACTGAAATTTCACAAATGCCAGAGAACTTACACTGCCCAGGCATTATAAACCTTTGTCGTGTGTTTACCTTGATACATGTTCTCTTTAGCTTACAAAGACAGTTATCCCCTTCCTTTTAGCTGTCCTCTCGTATTTATTCCAAATCCCTTCATCGGATAGCCTACACCTAATTCTGTTATTTTCTATATTTTCTAAAAGACTCTCATAATCTTGATATCCATCAAGGCTTTTGTGAGGGAGTAATGCACTCTGTCCATGCAGCAGCTTCATGAGCAGCAGCATTTGAAAGGTATCTATTAACAACCTCTATCCCTGGCTTCATCCTTCATTTGCTGCTCAATCCATGAAAAGATGCATTATATAGAGCATTTCCTCAGTGTAAAGTCTCAGGTGCCAAGTAAAATTAAAGTACACACATTAATTCAATATATTCTTCAGCATATCTTTTACTCTTCTTCCCTTTTCTCTTTTGTTTTCTTCTTTGCTGCTGTTTGACCTCCTGCAAAAGCATCACTTCACAGCACCCTGTATATGTCAGATGAAGATAACTGAAACACAATAAAAATCCTGCCTTAAAGAGTTGATTGGGGAGGCAGAGGGAAAAAATTTTACCTACTTCATTTAATTGATTTATATGGCTGTGTAAATCAGTGCAGTGATGTAAAATGCCGACTGCATAACAAACAGATAAAACTGTCACTCAGGCAGTGAAGGACAATCTCAGATTAGATTTTAAACAATTTTGGAAACTGGTCCCTGGCCATTTTCTTACTGAGTTCCCCATGGGCAAAATTTCCTATTAACACTTTGAGAATGCCATGAAGGGAAGGGAGGGGGAAGATGAAAAAGAAAAGAAGTGGGGGAGAAGAAAGTTGTAAGCACCTAAAAGGTGCTGTAGCAGCAAACATTGCTGGCAATTTGAGCCAGCTCAGGTGAGAACCTCTTGCTTTCTGAGTTCTGGGCTGGTGAAGGTTGATTATATTCAGTCGTTCAAACTCCTTCACTTCTGTGTCGGGTAGAACAACTTTAATCCACAATAACTTCCATCAATTATTTTCTGTAGGCCATACAGGCAGGAAACATTCTCTTTCATTATTTTAGATGAAGGAAAACTACATATTAAACCGGAAAGGTTAGATTCCAGAAACTTGAAACTTGTCTAGTAGTTTTAACTGTTTAAATGATAGAGCTAGGGTGATTTATAGCAGCCCTAAATCTACTTCTGCCTTGTAACATGATGTCCTGACAGATATGCTCAGCAGCGTATAC
The DNA here is from genome assembly GCA_036023395.1 of Myiotriccus ornatus. NCBI lineage: Eukaryota > Metazoa > Chordata > Aves > Passeriformes > Tyrannidae > Myiotriccus > Myiotriccus ornatus. The sequence continues at coordinate 69,066,454 of JAYRBT010000139.1, read as the reverse complement.
ACCAGAGGTATAAAAAGTAAGCACTGAAGATTTTGCTACCAAAAAAATTAGATCTTGAATCCAGAAGGATCGAAATGAAAAGGTAGAAAGAAATGGAAAAGAGGAAGGGAAATATGAGCCTGTCTGTGTGGATTAGTTCCTTATTCTTGCACCATCTGCTGTGCTGCTTATGTCTATATTAGAGCTTGAAACTTGTTGCATGACAATGGCTGTCAATTGTGTTAAATACTCCTTTCTAATGTTGTAGTTACAGCTTCTATTGGGATGTAAATTAAGGCGCATAAAGTCAGGTATTTGAACTTCATAAGTATTTAAAAATAATTTCAAGCAATTAGAAAAAGGCACGTTTTGTAGGAACTCTTTCTCTAGCTCCCCTTTCCTTACTCAAACTGTGATAATTTTTAAATTATTCTAAGTCTCTGTGCCCCTTGTGCATCAGACCTAAGTCAAGCCTTAGCTTCCCTGAGACTTGGTCTAACACGAATTACAGGAGGATACAGAATTCCAAAATCTCTGAAGAAGTTACATTTTGTTGCAAAGACAATACCTGCACATGACACAGCTTCTGTAGTCAACCAGAGATGGGAAATGAGATTGCAAAAACATGAGAGTTGGGTAGTTAACTCCTTTAACTTTTTTGGCTTCTTTGCTTTAACCTTATTTTCTTTCAAAATTTGCTGCACATAACTGATGTTCCCAGTAAGATTATTCAAGGTGCCTTCCAACTCTGATTCTGTAAAGTGTTTTGCAGCTACAGATACTCAGCGATGCCTTCATGAGGACATACCTGAAAATTGTCCAGGATCTTTCACTTAAGGCCTTTAGGAGGTGCCACTCAGGTGATTTGCTTTCAGTGGTGGATTTGGTGACAGTTGCTTATCCATGAAGAAAATCAAGCTGGAAGTTACAGCGTAATTTCAAAGCCCAGCTGTTACCACAGAAAGCTGAAGATCAAAAAACAGTCAGGTTGCCATGCGAATTCATCAAGGATAAAGTAAAGAGAGATTTGTGTTATGTCTTTATAATTCATCACTTCTGTTCCTTCAAGGCTGAAATGAAAGGTGTGTGAAGGAGGAGGCTTCATCTTATTGTACTTGCCAGACTCCTTTCATCAGGGTCCCAGGATCCTGCTCGAATCGAGGAATATGAAGATATATCCATGCAGGGTCCCTGTGCTGCTTTACAAGAGCTGACACACGGCTCTCTGGCAGAGTCCCTCCTACACTCCAGGAGTGGGGAGGATGAGATACAGGAGGAAGAGAGAGCAGGTAGTACAGTACATGGGCAGAGCTGTGACGAAGCTGGTCCTTCACTTCTCAGGGCCAATTAGGGCTGCTGGTAGTGGAGTGTAATCAGAGAATACTTTAAATACACCCTGGGCAGCACTTGAAATCGGATAAAGGATGTCCGTTTTTACCTCTCATCTTCTTGATCCCTGGGATAGAAATTCTGTAGCTCAGTTTTTAATCAATAGAGGACTTCTACTGTCATCTTTTTCACCACCCCATTACCGTGGTGAGGGAGAAATTCATAGTAAATATCTATACAGGCAGCTCTAGAGTGAAGGCCGGGGGTAGAAGCAGGCCATGAACTCCTCCCTTGCACTCAGCAGGCAGTTCCCCCTGAAATCTCCAAAGCAGCCACTGCCACCATCTGCTGATAAGCTCTTGCATGAGTCAGGCTGAAGCTTATTTCATTTGCATGGGTGAGAACCCCTACATTGCTGAAAGCAATTCAGTTATTTTCATTACAATTCATTGAGTTGTCAGTGGAAGGAGAAACAAAATTACATCATCTTTCTCATGAAATGATCTCTGCTTAGAACAACCTGTTTACTGTAATCAAATGCCTGGTAACAGGTGCTGAATACAAACAAACAAACAAACAAACAACACAGCAGCTCTGTCAAATGAAAAGAGAACAAAACCCCAAGTTTTGGAAGAAAGTATTACTTCTTGGTGGCATATACTCTAATTCTAAAAACGAGGGTGTTGGTCCTTTACTAGAATTGCATTTAGGAAAAGGAAGATCAGCATCACAGGGAGAAAAGACACAGAAATGGCTTTAAGCAATTGACAGGGCATTCCAGTAATGAATGTTCTCCAAGAGGAGATTATATTTTATTAACCATGGAAAGAGCAGAATCAGTGAGCAATGAACCAATAAATAAGGCAAGCTGAAAAAAAGAAAAAAAAAAAGTGGAGAAAGTATCACAAAGAGATGTAAGGCATTTCCATCAGCTCAGGGGAAAACAGATTCATGACCCTCTTTGGAAGAGATTTCAGCTTTTTGTACGGACACATGTCACAGCATCACAGCACAGCTGAGGTGGGAAATCAGGTTTATGTCTTCCCAGGGCCCTTCTGCATGTTGTTCAATGGATGTCCAGAAAACTGGAGACAATTCATCTGCTGAGCAAAAGCTAAAACACCTTACCTCTGACTCCTGTCCTCACTCTCTCGTGCCAAAGCCGTTTTCAACAAAATCTTAGGTTTTATTTTAATGGGGTAGTTATTGAATTCAGATTGCGGGTAGTTGACACAACGAAATTGCTCAGGAAAACTTTAGGAAAGAAAAAAAAAAGAACCATTGCAATGTTTTTGGATTTGGTGACTACTAACCACAGTAGCTGGCCAGAGAACCTGCTGTATATTCATTTTGTGAAAGCTGGTAATAGGCAGTTATATGAAAAGGCAAGGCAAGGAATTGCCATGTTTCTTAATTGTTATATAAGGTATGGAACAACAAATATTTTAGTAAAGTACTGCTTCATGCCTAGGTTTGGGGAGATCGAGGAGGAACCAAAAAAAAAAAAAAAAAAAAGAAAGGAAAATCCTATTTCTAACATTTTCTATGGAAATATTTACTTAGAGGGAGAAAAAATTCCATTTCCTTTTGCAAAATTTTTATTACTATTTTTCATATGCTATAAACTCCACTGGAGAAATTATCTTTTTTTTTTTTTCCCCCCACAGACACATTTGACCCTCCATATAAATCTCTGATATGAGAACTGAGATAGTCTGCATATATAACTGCACATCTTTATTTATATGTCATCTAGTAAAAAGAATAAAAACATACTTTGGCTGAACTCTTGGACTAATGTAGTAACTAGAAAATGCAGAAAACAAGGCTGAAATGCATCAGTATATAAATGAATGAGAGAAGTGGATGAATCCAATCAAAACAGAATGAGGTTAATCCAGATAAACTTGGAGTATTTTGCATGTAAGAGAAGAGAGGCAGAAAATTTTTGAGTCATTACGGAAAAGACTTGCTATAAAATCATAAGGAATCAACAGCATTTTAACTACCTTTTTTTATAATGACTAGCTAGGACAGATCATTAAGGCTAGAATAGGAACTCTCTCCTTTGCAGTCCTTAAATATCTTCCTAAAGGACTTATTCTATCTATTTCAAGAGTGAATGAACAAATTGCAGTGCAGTGAAAAGGGGCACTGCAAGAATGCTAGGACTCATTCCTTAATCTTGGGGGGGGAAAAAAATCTAAGAATCCCTCAATGCTGTGCGGCAGTAAGAAATTTGTCACTGCTGAGATGCACCAAATGCACAGCAACACGTGCCCCAGGACATGAAGGAGTTATTATTCACCAGTGTGGATGCACCTGGAGACCACAATAGGGATGGGTCTTTTCTGTTTGAATTCACCTGCAATCAAGTTACCTCCTGACGACAGTGTATTGTTGTCCTCTGAGTGGTGGTAATTTTCTGTCTGCCCTCTTAAACCCTCAGAAGAGATGAGGTACTACAACTTAGCTAAGTCTCTAATGAAAGATGGCTGGACTAAATCATGGGACTTCGCTCTTTTTGTCCACATTAAAAGTCCATACGGCAGCTCAGGCAACCCAAAAGTGCAACAGGTCATCTTTCAGAACACAAGAAATGTGTCTCTGGGTAAGACCCACAGTCCATCTGGTCCAGGACTATGCAGTATGACACAACTCTTTAAGGACAATATGGTCTGGTGACTTCTGACATGTCCTTCTCCAACTAACTGGTGATGTTAGAAACTACATCCAAGTGCATTTCTTTCAGCCTCTGCTGTTTACAAAGTTTTCCTGAATCTCAAAGGACTGTCTTCAAACTTCTTGTAACTAAAAAGAGAAAGAATTTTGCAAGCTCACTACCTGCTGAGTAAAGAGATCCTAAAATCAATCTCCTACTGATTTTACTCAGAGCCCATTTGTCTTCACACTGTCCAGAAACATGGGTTTTTGCCCACATACTAAATGCCTCTCATCTTCTGGAGTTACCTTAATTTCTAATGAACACAGCAGGGGTTATGGGTTTTATCCTTATGTCTCAAAATTATGATGTTTAGGAAGGCACCAGTCACAGCTGAGAGCCTGTCAGAGTGTCTCATCCCCAGAGGCTGTAGGATGACACATATCACTGACACAACAGTCTGCCAGCCTTCTCTTCAAAGCCTCAAATGCATTTGTGAAAACCTGGAACCCAGATGAGACACAAATTTATACTGGAATCAGTAGCCTGAGTATTGCTATTGTTATTAAACACAGATTTCTTTATCAAATATCACTGGAGAAAAGATATCATAAGATAAAATTTAGGTTTAATTAAGAGTGCTTTAATATGAAGGGGGATTACTGCCCAAAGTGATTGAAGCCATTCATTAAATGCTGTCATGTCACTGGTGGAAGGCTGTGCTTTTGCTCCGCTGTTCCCTGCCTGTCCTGAGGACTCATCACTTCCACAGCAGCGAGAAGAGGTTTGGGCAGGGAGTTTCTTTTGATGCTGAGCCCTCTCCTGAAACCAATTGTGCAGCTGTCAAAGTACTTAAACTAAAATTTCACGGTGCTCTGAGACTCATTTCCTGGTGTCTGATTTTGTAACTATCTGATTTTCAAAAGAATTGTGCACTCTAAGTCATGGTTTGAGACAAAATAAGTGCTCTGTTTTAAGACTCTAAAGTGCTAATAACTTTTAAACTCTGTTCCTTATATTACGAATCCCAAATAATCATATTTTTATCTGCCAGTTCTTTAGCTTTATGATGGCAAAACAGTCCATTGCTCATTTCTCGTGGAAGTCACAAAGGTATTTTCACGTTTGAGAACCACAGATGTGAGATGGATGAAAAAACATGAACAGGCTACTGAGTAATTAATAGTTCTGCCTTCAAAGCCAAGGCAGAAAATGCATTTAAACAATGAAGGAGAAGGGATCTGAATTAGCGACTTTACACTTGCACTTTCAAAGAGGCAGAGATTCTTTGAGAAAAAAAACAAATCTGGAAACCCAGATAGAATTAGTATGTGATCATATTGAAAGGCTGATTTATAATACAGTTTCTAATTTCAAATGATTGATTTAGCAATAGAGCCAGTGTGAAATTTGTTGACAGAATCATTTACTTTCTGAAGCCAGAATTCCATCAAAATGGAAATGTCCACAAAATAGTGTTGATTTTCCTGACTTTTTGGGTTGGAGGGGGGAGAGAAATATATTTCATCCCATTTTTACTTTTTCAAACTTAACTTTTTATATGATTTTCTTTTCTATTACATGTGATAATATACAAGACAAAGTACAAGTCACAAAACCAATGGGATAGTAATATACTTTGACAACAGAATTTCAAAATTATAGTATATATATTAATCGTGTAGCTAGTTCTATATTATCATAGTTACACTTTAAAATTGGGAGGCTGTCCACAAAACAAAACTTACATCTTTGACTTTACTTTTGAAGTTCTCTACATGGATATATTTCTGTATATAAATGAGACAGGAAAAGGGACTCATTACAAAGCAGCAAGCTGTTGATTGCTTTGTTACTTTTCTTTTAATTGCATCATGTGGCACTGGAAAAGTTGGAGGTGTCAAACAGGGCACTCTGTTTCAATTTTTTGGTAACAGTAATAGATTGTAAACATTACTGTGGCCTGATTAAGTGGAAGGGGAGATGTGATTTCCATTACAGAGATCATAGCAAAGCAGTGACAGACTTTATGGGCGACTCCCTGCTTGCCTTGCCTCAAACAGCCTGTTCCTGCCCTGGTCTGATCTCCTACCCACACATAGGTGAGCACCATGACCACTCTTCACCAGAGCCTTCCTCTCTTTCAGTGTTCCTCAGTTCAAAGAATCACCGAAGCACAGAATGGTTTGGATTGGAAGGGTAACCTTAAAGATCACCCGGATCAAACCCTCCTGCCATGGGAAGGGACATCTTCCACCAGACCAGGTTGCTCAGACTGAGAACATAGAAAATACATCGCTTTTAACACAGGGCCTGCCTTCCATAAATTGATTGACTTCATTTGTGTTCAGCACTATTCTCACAGCGACTGCTGCTGTCTGCAGGACACGTGAATCGTCAGGACTGGAATCACAGAAGCTTCACTGCTGTTGTGCTGCTGTGTTGGGCTGTTCATTCATGTCAATACTAATCTTGTTTCACAGAAAATAAGCCAAGTTTTGTCTAGTGCTAAAGACTCAATCCTATTTATCACCTACAAGACACAGCCCTAACATTCGTTCCAAAAATGTGCGAGCACTGTACAGCAAGGCCTTGCCGCAAAACTACAGGGACAATGCAAGGTTTATGTATTTTTTTTTTGCTCCTTCTTTATGGAGCAGTCAATACAACAATACAAAGCAATGATAAATCTCACCTAATCTGGATGGACACATTCCCTCACTATCATAGAAGCCACAAAAGTGGAAGCCCATCTTACACTTCATAAACATATCCCTTTTATTCCCTTTCTGAATCACAAAATACCTCGTACCAGCTACCTGAATTCATTATCATGCCCTTGCTCGGACAGTCCATCTGTCAGTAATGTTTCTGTGGGATCCACTTTGTCTAGTCCTTTAGCAAAGACTTTATATTATTAAACATACTAACCAAAGCTCCAGATAGGCCTCTGGGCTGTCTTATAAGGAGATGACTCATCTTTTGGAGGTATTTACTGATCACCATTGACTCAAACTGAAACTTGTTTGACTCATTAAGGGGCTTACCTGCTGTGTTTTAGAGAAAATGTTAACTCTGAATGGACAAAGTTAGAGGACAGGAAGTTTATCACTTCTAAAAAATTTTGAAGGCTTTTATATTAACCAAATTTATATGGTTCTTGCTGAAAGGGGGGAATAACTTCCTTTATAAAACCAGTTCTGTACTCTAGTACACATTTATGTGAGGACTGATTATCTGTCAAACTCCCCTTCTAATCCATCCAAGTGGATAGAGTAGCTAAAGAATCACTGCAATATTGTTTTGCATAAATATATTTATGCAAGTGTGTGTCTGTGTTAAATTTCATTGTTTCATTTAATCCAGTATTATCAAACTTCATCACCTTCTCTGTGTTATCTGGTATACTCACTTATTTTTCACGAGATTTTACAAAGCAAGTATGTAAATATATCTCACCAAAAAGGAAGGAAGGCAGCAACCTTTAACTACTTGGTTACAGCCTCTGACACTCTTTAGCTATCAGTGATACTGACTGCTCTGTAATATATATAAATGTGTCCTTATCTCTTTCTTTAATATTCATAATATTTCATCTCATTCATCTGTCTCATCTCTATTCTGCATGTATCACCCATTTTAATGACAACACACCATGAAGCATCTGTGGTGGTCTCCTTTTCTGCTCTCCCCATGAGCCTTCACTGACCCCATTTCTGCTTCTGAGAAAACTAATTTACTTGCCTAGCAAGTGCTGAACCCAGCAGAGTTCAGACTTTTAGCATAACACCAGTGCTGGTTGATCTTTATGTTTGGGGCAGTAATTTCAAGCGATGGCTTCACGAACAGCTGGCTTGTCTCTGCAGGGCAGACAGCTGGAAATGGAAACCATTAGTCCTGAGGGGAAAAAGATAAACTATTCTCATTCACATAAAGCCCTTGTAATTTCAGCTCCTTGACTAAGATTCTCACTTAGCCTTGACCTTTCCTCCTGGAGGATCAATCCCATTTGGGTAACAAAGGAACCAACAGAAATGCTGAATGACAATTGCGAGAGTTCCAGTGTTCCTGATTTACTTCAATTAGTGAACTCTTTTTCAAAGACCACACTTATGAATTGCAGTGAGTTACAGCCAGCAATCAGAATGAGAAGGAAGTCTCTTGGTTTCACTTTGACTGTTTTGTTTGCTTGTTTGTGGTTTTGCTTTAAATCTGAGACCAGCAGAACATTTCGTGATACATGCAGAGCACACACTGAGTCTAACAGAGGCAAATCAAAGATGCCATTTCTTTAATCGCCAAGAATGAACATCTTACAAAAGAAAAAGGAAAATAAATTCATAAAAAGATGAAAGTAGCCTATGGAATTGATATACTCTCTCATCATCATCACACACAAGTTGTACTGCACCTTTTAACTTAGCAAGCCTACCTTAGTAGTAAGCTCGTTTAGGCACAGTACCCTATTCTAGGTCTCTTTCATCAATTCTCAGTTATTCTGCTTCTCAGGCAACACTTCAGGTTCCTGGATGAATCACTTTGCCAGGCTATAAATATGTGAGTGGTCTACTGGGTAGGATGACTCCCAGCTGAAAACACAAAGCCAAAAGAGTAAAGAAAGAAGAAAATGAACACAAGAGGTGGACTGAAGAACAAAATTAGTATTAGACTTGTCAGGAGTGGGGGAAGATATGCTTTTCTTTGTTCATAAATGAAAAGGAAATACTATTTTTATTTGCCTAGCAGTGACAGTACAAAAATTATTCTTTTTTAAATTTCTCTGGTATCCTCTCCTTCTGCTTTAGTTACACTTAATTACATTAACATCTTCTACTGAGAGCAGGCTGTCATCCAAAAATTAAATATGGCCATTAAGTACTATAATTTTGCACTTTTTAAAAATAAGATTCTGTGGGAATAGCTCTCTAAAATCTGTTGCATTTAAAAGTCTGAATAAAAGATGTATGTTCATGCAAGTATGTGTGGATGTGTATGAACATATATAAACTCACATACTCCAGTACATAGGTACCCATTATCTAACTAATGCCTGTAATGTTTTCCTTCAGATGCTTTACATAAAAGACTTTCAAAGTGGACTTGATGCTTCCAAAGGTTGTTGAATGGCTTTGTGTTTTCATCATATAATTGTATTTCCCTTAAAACTGGTAAAGAAATAATACTGCCTTAGCTGAAATAGCTAGAAATGGCTAGACTGTTACTCTGGGTTCCCCTTTAACTGCGGTGGCTCTGGAACTGCTTGCTCTCAGGGTGCTCACTGCTCCTCTGCCTCTTAAAGCAAACCTTTTCTGCTGGATATAACATGTCCCACCACGGTCTCTAAGCTGGTACTGGCCTGTGTAACTGTCGTGGTTTTGCCCTGGGTCAATTTGCTTACACACCCTCCACACAATTGCTTTAAGCTGAGAGAAGGTTTATGCAGACAAAAGAGACTGGATTTGGGAAAATAACATGAACACTTATTGCTAGCAAAATAAAACTACTAAAGAACTATATCTATAACAATTCTACTTAAGTAAAAGTGCTATGTATTTACAGAAAA
>JAYRBT010000139.1:68982249-69041516 GCA_036023395.1 Myiotriccus ornatus | reverse complement strand
CACATATCTCTATGAAACTGCTTAAAATTTGTTTAGCTTCAATGCATAAATATTTACGTTGATCTTAATAGGTTTCACACACGGTAGAAGACAAATGTGAGTGCAGCACCACGGACAGCGGAGCCGGGGGCTGAGAGGCAGCAGATGATTGCTGGCTCACGGGATGCGGCAACCAGGAATGCGGGGTTGTGCTGGGACACAGCTGGTCTGTGAAGTGTCGCCTGTCACGCTTCTGCACACAAGACACGTGTCGGTGGGGATGGCAGAGTGACAGTTTTGGTTTGGTTCGGTTTGATTTGGTTTGGTTTGGTCCTTTGCATGACACTGCGTGAGGACTGCTGGGCTGACATCTAGTGTAATGTTTGAAAATCCTTCATCCCAGAGGAAGACCAATACTTCTGATAGTGACAAGGATACAAAGGCTATTGGACTTCTGGAAAATGGTGAAGAGGGGTCGACATGAGACAGATTTGAAATCCATAACAGCCCCTGTATTCATTGATAAACAGACCCACTGATCAAGGATTGTTTTGAGTTCACACACATGTGGCGCTGGAATGAGCATTTCCAGTCTGAATCCCCTTCCTAGACCCAGGTAACTGTATCTCCCTTTGGAAGAGGAGTGACTGACTCCCTCTTTTCTCTCAAAGCTGGGCAGGGATGGTGCCACCAATTCTCTGTGCCAACCCAGTGGTTAGAAATCCCAGGACACTGAGGTGAGAGCTTCCCTGAGGCTGAAGACAGTGAAAAGCACATCTTCTGCCAGCAAGGAGAATGCACTAGTTCCCTGCACAGGCTCCAGGCTGGAGCAAAGACACATTTTACTCCTCCTGTATTGCAGTGATACTAAAAACCAAAAATAAGGGCGAAAAGGTACTCAGTTTCCAGAAAAAAACAGTGTAACTCTGGAACCTCATGGGCAGTGCTCTCTTTCTGGGAATGGCAATGTCAAACTCTCCTGCTAAGACTGAATTAAACAGCCTTTGAATAAAACGTGTGAACGACATCAGGATCAATGATGTGAGTCCCTGTATCACTGGGCTACAAAATGAATCTGCTTTTCTCCCTCTCTCTGTCCCTGCCCTCATGAATCTTGCACTGCTGAGCCCAGCTTGTCTATGTCTCCACACAAAACTACACACTCTAAAGGCATAGCTGGGGACAGACACCAGCAGTGAAGAAAATACTGATTCCTTAAAGAAATGCTGTTGATTTTTCTGCCCTACGATAATCCTACACACAGGACCCCAGCGTGTGTCCAGACTTTCCTGTTCCTTTTATTTCCTTCTCACATTTCAGCTGCAGTAAGGGGAAAGATTCACAGTTTCCAAGTATTTTTTTTCCCATCTTCATTCAGATTCAATATTTCAATAATTGTTTTTAACTGGCATTTTCAATTAATCTGTTTCTCACAAGCATCAGTCTCTCTGTATATGTGGTTTATTTGAGTGTTTCATACTGACAAGAATATCCAAATAACTCCTCTAACCTTGTGTCAGTCTGGCAGAGGTGGACTGCACTCAACAGTTGATTTTGCTGCCTCCATTTCTTATGAAAAGAGATTACAGGATCTTAAATGCTGTCAGTAAATGTTGAAAAGGGTGTGATAGATATTGTATTTGAATTATTCCATTCCATACTGTATGAACGGTCTGTTGAATATCTAACCCAGGAAACAAGCTTTGACTGTATGTTCAGTCTTTGTTTCTGTATTGATGGGGTGTTAAGTATCTCATTCCTTTGTAATCTTAATCAAGAGCAACCTGATTATTTATTTATTTTGTAATGCAACTCAAAACATTACTCTCTTGTCTTTGATTTCACGGGACTTCAGGGAAATCTCTTCTTTCTAAAAGTTACCTCTCTTAGTGCTGGTAAAAACTTGCATTTTCCAATAGTTTTGGGTTTTTTTTAATAGAAAAATCATGTGTACACATGTAGACATACACAAAAATATTTCCATAAAAATAATTTTAAAAGTATTCACTGTTCATCAACTCAAAATGTTGGCTAAAAAATACAAATAATGTACACACATGTTCTGAAGACCTCAAAATCTAGAAGTAATTCTCCAAAACAAATACTGCTCCCAGCATACATTTTAAATGTAAGTGTATTGCTACTGTTTTGAGTAGAGCAGCATTTTTCTCATGTGATATATTTTTCTATACTGTACAATGGATTTCTTCAAGGCAGTGCTTTGCAAATAAATTAAAACTTAAAATTATTTTAACACAACTGTGTTATAAACAAAACTTACGTGGCAAACACTGGAGTACTAGAAAATATTTGTATTCTCTTAAAAACTATAAGCAGTAGCCCATGAGTTACAATGTTTATTAAATATTCCTTTAGTTATTGCCTTTTGACCTCCTGTTTTCCTCCTGCCCTTTTAAAACACTGCATTAAAACCCTGAACACATTAGAATCCCCCAAGCTAAGATAAAGAAGCACTGTTTATGTGGAAAAAGGTGAATGTCAGTGATTTAATAAGGAGGGTAAAGCACTTTAAAAGGGAAGTAATCTCTCTCATCCACCTTGCAAGCAAACTTCTGCCTGACTAGTAGGCAGAGAAATATTTCCCCATGTTCTTTGCCACAGTCAGGCTGTTTCCATGGCTTTACTATGTTTTCCTCACAAGCATCTGGGATTGGCATCAGGACAGTGCCAGGGCACAGCACAGAAACCATCTACCGAGGCACATCCTGCAGATCTTGTAGTATGAAACTGTCACATTGCATGAAAATGTTCTTCTTCACATCAATTTCAATAATTTTCAGCATAATATGTCCTTGGAATTCTCATATATCTGATGAGACTCAAAAGTGGAAACTTCTGAAAGATGGATCACCTCTTAATTTGTGAAAGCTCTGGAACCACTCATGTCTTTCCCTAGTAATAAAGACCATATAACTGGAAAAGACACCTTAGGAGTGAATTCAGCTGGAATTCAGTTGTTTCTGTTGGCATTTCCTGTAATAACCAGTTCATTGTGCTCTGAACCCTCCTGCCAGGAGCACTAAAAGCAGAGGCTGGTTGTCTGGCAGTTCTCTCTGCTCTATGAGATTCCAGCCCATGCCCAGCTTTGGCACACAGCAAACACCATGTGGCCACACAAAGAAACCTGCTGCTGCAAAAGCCCTCAGCGGCCACAAGGTCCAGGTGGGAACTGGTCCCATAGAGCAAGGGGACATTATCAAGCCGTGCAGTGACTGAGAGTCACATCCCCAAGAGCTGTGGAAGGGGCCATGGCATGAACAGGAGGCTGTGAGCACAGGTAAATCCAGGACAGCTCTGCAAAAGCAACAAAGAGCCTGGAGACAGCCCATTCACGTGGGTGGGTGTCTTAGTTTGGGCTGGAGGCAGCTGGAGTGGGGTGGAATGGGATGGAATGGCAACAGCACTGGTTGTGGCTGCAGCCTGGGAAGACATTTAGTGACACAGTCCTGATTATACTATTTCATAAGCACAGGCTGTAATTCTCATGTGTTATTTTCCAGTCTCTTTCCAAGAACACATCTCCCTACTCCTCAAACAACCTCAGAGGTGGTCTTTCCACCCTCTGGCTGGATCTCACAGCACAGACCTTCTCCAAGCTCCTTAGAAGAGAGTGGCAGACTATCACATTAATTGGAATAATAGATACCAGAGACCCCACAAGTTCTTGCTATCAGTTTTAGCTGAAAGGGTTACAAAGGGTTACAGAGATGAAGATGATGGTAAGAAGGTTAAAGAGTGATCAGTGAAAGGCAGAATGTGCTCTAAACATCCTGTCCCTTCACTATAAGTGTTTAGAGAACCTCCAACTGCATCAATTTCTGTGAAACCTAAATAACAGGACCAGATACACGTCCCTGCTACCTAAAACATGTAATTCTGCATTGCAGGACTCGGTTATTCAATAACAGTTGAGGGTGAAGGGGGAACAGAGTCTGGGTGGGCAGACACCAGTAAAAACACAGGGAAAAAATGGGACTTTCCTTATTTGCTTTGCCATAAGCTTGAAATACAGAAGCACTGAGTTCATCTCTGTAAGGATTCCTTAGTCTTTAATCTGCATGTTTGGTTTTTTTTTACATGGAAGGAAAAGGAGGGAAGTATCCCGGTGTAACAATTTTGAAGGGTTTTTTCTTAAATATAACTCTTAAGTTTATATGAACCATTTACATGAACCTCCAAGCAGTTTAGCTATTTGACCTTCATTCTTTCGAAAATGTGCTCCCAAGCCTTGTTCCTGCAAACACGTAAATCACTTCTTTATTTCTGAGAGTACAGTGCACAAGGGGACTATTTTCCACATCAGAAAGATGCAACGGGTCAGACCCCCAGTTTGTATAAATTTTCAAAGATTCATTTGTTTTAAAAAGTTAAAGGAGTTCACTCCTCTGATAGTGTGAGCCATAGCATTAACCAGAGATGGCCAGATGTTGGAGTGAGCGACTGTGGCTTAATAAGTGGATAACTCTTCAGGTGAGCTGTAGTAGCTCACCTTTCTGCATTTTTGTCCTTTCACAAATGCAAAATAAGATATGGAAGTTAAACCTCTGTCCCTAACTCTTAGGCTAAAGCATTTGATTTGTTTTCTCCATGCTGTGGGCGTGCACTCAGCCAATTACCACCGTCCAGTTGATGAGTCGTGCTAACTCAGTTGTGTCGGAGTTGATGATGACTTGTGAGGTTCCTTGGCATTGCAGCTTCTGCTGGAGACAGAAAGCCATGGATAATACTAAACAGCAGTGAATAAAATGTTCACACTTCCATGGCCTTCACCTGATCTGACCCACTTCTGGTGCTCTGTGGAGGTCTTCAGCTGAACCTGCTCCTCCTACACATCCAGTACTATCTACTGACAGAGACAGGACAGTGCACTTGATGGATCTTTGACCTGTCTGGATGGAAACCCCTCCCATTCCGATTAAAATGGCAGTGGAACTTATTTTAAGGCTGAGTGGTTACACGCTGCACAATTTTCTATGAATTAATTCTCTGCTACAACATGTTTATTGGGAAAGGTGTCTCAGGGAAAGGATTTACTGTTCAGAGCAAGTTTACACTGGGAACACAGACAGCAAAGCACCTAACTGGCAGGGTTAGGGTTTGGAACTGCTCTGCTGGCTCAGACCAGAGCCTGAACCTCCTCCTGAGACCTCCCTCCAGCCTTCCATTCTCCTTCCTGTTGCTTCTGCCCCCTCCTCTGGTACAGCACCCACCTTTCTTCACTTGTCTCTAGAAGTTTGCTTACTCAAACTTGACCACAAAGTCATAAACACTCTGCATCCCTGTTCCAGACACTGTCTGTGTTCTCTGTGTATCCCAGTCCATGTCCTTCCTGATAGTCTGGGATCTGCTTCCCAGAGCTCCTAACACAGAAAGGACTGCGTTAGAAGACTCCTCATCAGCTCTGCTAGTTAAACAAAACAGGGTCTCCTATGCCTCAGGTTTATTTTGTCCCATCTCTTGTGTGAAACAATCCACCTGCACAGTTAATTAAACCTCACTATTTTCCTATCCTGGCAAACACTGTCCATATCTCCCCTCTTATTTTGACCCTGTTTCTCTTTATTCCATGGGTGGTTTGCTTTTGGTTTCCCCCCTAAAATGAATACAGTCACATTTGCTCTGCTGATATTTGCAGTTTATAGTTGAAAACTGAAGTCTGAGCCCTCTCTCAAGACTTTTCACCACATTTCTAATTGCTGTTATCTGCTTTCCATTTTCATTTTCCTGCCACTAGAACTAAGGTCACAAGAAGAGGGACTTCGTAGGAGAATTCAGCTAAGCTTGGTTTTCTTGGATGAGCAATACTCTTGCTATAAGTGCCTGTCACCATAAGCCTTTAGAAAATATGTCATGAAAACAGGGAATGACTGGGGAAGACAAGAAACAAAATAAAAGGGTACAAGTACATGTGGATCCAGTTTTAGAATTAGAAATTGAGGAAAAGGTCTTATATAATACGTCAAAAGGGTTTTTTATAAGTGATTTATTGGGTTTAGTGTAACTGATTTATTTGGTCTGTTTTTGTTCTAGGGTTTCAGTGTTATAAATAACAGCAAGATCTCTTTCAAAGAGAAATACAACGTACACCTTGCTAAGACAGAAGCTTTTCCCGTTCTCATGGAGGAGAGATTAGGTGCTGCTGGATGTAAGTCATAATTCTGGCACACTGTCAAGTATTTCTTCAAACACAAGACTCGGAAACTTTAATTTACAGTTTTGGAAGTTACAGGGTAGTTTTAAGTACAGAGAGGAGTTACTTCTCTTCCAAAATTCGTTCAGAATTCTCCCATAGTCCTGCCACAAGCCCCACAACACCAGATTTTCCCTAACATGTCCACTGTCATCCAAGCTCGTATTTCCTCCCAGAAGTGGAAGTCACTGTGTTGGATCACCCACAGCACAGGGCAAATGTGGGAGTGCACACGGAAGGAAAAAGCAGCAGCCTTTTTGATGGAAGGACAACTCCCTGTGCCAGCTGCTCCCTGGTGAATATTAATATTTATATTCATTTTACTTTATGGGGTAGGCAAGGGGGTTTTTTTGCTTTCCCATCTCTCATGCCTACCCATGGTGAGCAGAGAGCAGCTGGCACAGGGTAACCTTGTTCTGTGAAGCCTCTTCTTAGAACTGTTTCCTGCACTGGCTTTGCATCTATTCAAAATTTTTCCTGCCTGGAAGTAGGCGTTTCTTTCCCATTCAGCTTGGGTTATTACCAAAACACTCACAATCAGTACTGTCTTACAGCCTTTTTTTTTCACTGTCTCATTTGAAAATGAAGGAATTAAAAAAGATAATTTCAGAAGATGCTTCTGCCCCATCCCTGGAAGTGTTCAAGGCCAGGTTGGATAGGGCTTGGAGCAACCTGGTCTAGTGGAAGGTGTCCCTGCCCATGGCATGGTATTAGAATGAGGTGGTCTTTAAGGTCCCTTCCAAACCAAACCATTCTGCTATTATATGATTCTATTTTCACTCTGGAAAATCCCCAAACTCCCAAATATTTAATGCCATTTCCATTCCTCTACATAACAGAATGAAGGTTTTCAGTTGCTTCCTAAGAAAACAAAATTTACTTTATCCCAGTGCTTCTGGATCACTTTGGCAACAAGTTAGAGGGAAAACCTGAAGCTCAGCCACATTGCCAGACACGAGGAAATCAGGCAGAAGAAAGAAATCTTAAATTCAAATTCTTACAAATCTGGTGGCTGTTTTCTGCACTCCAGAGAATATGCTGGACTCAAACCTGAAATACGGCAGTTGTTCTCTGGAAAAGTTATTCTTTTGTAGCTTTTTAACAGGGTGATCTGGTTCTTGGACAGAATTTAGATTCCTTGGTGAAAGTACATCCAGTGAGGTCAGCTGTCTCCAAGAGGATTGTGCTCAGCTCTAGAGGAGCAGGCAGAGCTTGGCAAAGAGCGGAGTTTCTCTCAGTGCTCAGGCATATGACAAGTGTGCATAGTTTTTTAATTTTTTACTATCTGCCTTGAAAAATTAAACTAAATATGAGTTAAAAGAGTGATTTTTTTCTTTGTTTTCTTAGCAAATGGAAAGTAAACTTGAACATTTATTTTCCCCCAGCTGTAGTTAAATATTTTCTCTTCTTTGGACATCTTTTGAAAATTAATGTCAATACATTTTTGGAGAAAGCCATTTTGAAATACTAATGAAAACACTTCAGTTAAAAATGTCAAAATGAAGACATTTATTTTTTATCCTTTTTTTTCTCTGGTGACATTTGAAGGTAAAAGAAAAATGGGAAATGAACTGTGCTTTCTTAGTTAGTTTGTTACTGGTTGGCACAAGAGTTTACACCTTTTTTTTCACCATTGATTAGAAAGGCCACTGAGGGTTATTTTCCTCAAAGCAAAGCAGAGTATAGAGAAGAATCCAACCAACACATCTGAGAAAATACATTTTTGCAGGAGCAAAATAGAGAAGCTGGAAGGGAACAGAGACCCATTCTATGTAGAACGCTTCTAGATGATCACAAGCAGATATGTAAATGGGATTAATTTATGACAAACTGACACAGTGGGGAAAATTTAACTCCATCTCTAAGCAAATGAAATCTCCTTAGCAGCTTTAGCTGCTCAGTTTATTTGCTGGTGAGCTAAACTACAGATTAAAAGTGTCAACACGCACTTTTTATGCTCAAAGGCCATGTTAAGGTGAAATAAGTATCTTCATAAGCTGAAATTTAGATTTGAAGAGAGTGTGACAGGAAGAAAGCAAAGCTAAAAAGCCTCAGAGGAACAATAGAGCTTGTTTCCAAAAATATTGATCGATGTGTTGCCGTTTGAAGTCAGCTTGGCTCAGGCAGGCAGGTGGCTGGATGAGCTGAAGGATCCTGCACTGTTTTGACAGGAAGGCAAACACATCAGTTTAAATTTAACAATCCCTCTACTCAAATTGTCATTTCAAATCTTTCTTATGCCATCGACCTGACATTAGATCAATAAAATTATGACATTTTATGGCACATCAGTGACATAAAAAAAAATATCGATTGAAGATCCCAGAGAATGGAAAAATACCAAAAAGCATATATTACATATGTGGGGATTTTGTTGGCTTTTTTTTTTTGTTTTGTTTTTTACAGAATGACCTTTTTTACATCAAACATGTTAAGTGGCTTCATCTTTGCCATATCACTTTATTTAGTAGTTACTAACATTGTATTGGGGATCACTTCTTCCTGAAGAAACCTGGGCTGGCCCTAAAAAGGCCAGTTAGCTGAACCCATTAGTTTTGGTCTGAATGTACAGCTTCTTTTTCTCCTTGATTGTTTCTACCTCAGTCCTATTTTCATCTTTCTATTATTTCTCTGTGAGGGTCAGCATCATTACAATTTTCCTTAAGTGTAACTCAACAGACACTCTATGCATAAAACTAAATGTTTATGAATGATGGCCAAAATTCTGTTAAAATGTTAGGTTTTTAACAATACTCTCAAAGTCTAAATGGGAAAAAATAACCTTATTTGAAGAATGACCATAAAACCCCCTCTCCTCAAGACAGCCTTAACTAATGCAAGTTTAGAAAAATATATAAAACCTCCAAATTTGTAAGACATAGTACCTGGCACAATATGACTGAAATGAAGACAAGTTTGTTTGGTTGGGGGTTTTTTTGATGCTGAGTAAGTGTAACAGTAACAAAGATTTTATTTGGGGGACTCAAAATCTTTTTTCCCATTACACTAGACTTTTTCATAATTTGCAAGAATGCGTCAGAGAGGTGACTGGAACACAGGGCACAGGTCACAACAATATGATGAAGGGGCAATTTGATCTTTGAGTAAGAACTGCCTAAAAAGCACGTTTTCAATTAATTAACTTTGTAGTTGGAGTACTCACCTCAGACACAGAGAGGCTGAGAAAATTTAAGCCTGACTTGATCAGCACGAGTTTTCTAGACGCTGAAATAGCTGGAAGCCTTTACAGTATAATTTTTGAAGACCCCTTGGTGAAGTTATTCTGCACAGAAGGTATAAAATTTAAGTGGGCTAGGGGCAGGAGAAAAAGTGAGTTTGGTTCTTTATATCCATCTGGACACTCTTCCTGCTACTGGAAACACACTGAGTAGTGCTCAGGAGTCAGTGACACCCTCGGTATTGATGTAGCAGGTCCTCTTTTGCTTTGCACATGTTCCCCAAAGTGTTAGATCCTTTTCTGAGCTAATAAAACCCACCCAAGCTGCAGTGTGGCCAGAGGACTTTGGCTGACCAACAGTAGTGTTGTCCATATCCCAGATCTGCTTCCAACTCCAGCTCACAAAGCAAAGGGCTCGGTTCAGCTGCTCACAAGTGGACACCTCATCCATTCTGGATTTGTAGGGTCTTGTGTGCAGCATCCAGCTGCTGCCTCCAAGGAGATTGGATAACTGTTCTAGCTTTTCTGTGGCACAGGTACCCCAGGACAGCTCACAGGAAGGGTAAATTTATAACTGCAGCTGAATATTTCCTGTTTAACCTTAACTTTGTAAATCAAGCTGCTGCTTTTAGCTCTGGAGCCTGCTGTGTTCAAATCCCAGGGGTTTAACTAAATGCTGTTTCTCACACTTGGGTACTGAATGAACAATTCTTCAGTGGGAACAATCAGATCAGCATCAATGGCTTGCATGGAACAACCCCAAATTACATCAACTGAGGATCTGATCCACTGATAAATGATAAAAAAAAAATTCAGCAAAATCTTGCTTTGAGTCAAAGTCACTGGCACCCCAGTTCTGAATATCTGCACGTGAACGTATTCTTACACCTGACTGGACACAATGAAAATAATAAAAAACCAGTATTTGCAGTAAAAAAGGATGGAATCCCTGTCCCTGGCAGAAACTTGAGCTAAAGGAACCTTCATTATTTCAGGAAATTAACCTCAGTGTCCTAGAAAACCGGTTATGAAATATGGATCTTCTGCTGGTATATGGAGAGACATCACACATTTGGTGGCACCTCAGAAAAAAAATACCTGCAGTCTGTGGATTAGAGTTTATCATCTCAGTATTCCTGCTTATCCTTTAAGGAAATATTATTGCAGATAATCACTGTAGGCATAGGTGACCAGAAACCAGTGGAGTGAAGTAAAACATAGGAACAACAGAACTTGAAATAAGAATTATTGAGTCATGCAGGAAGGTTTTAACAAGAATTGATTTAGCTTTGCTCATCTCCTGAAATATTCTCTTCTTTAATTTTTCTTTTTCATGATACATTGCTCTCTTGCAAATAAAAAATCATCCCCAAATTTTCAGGAAGGGATTGTTTTGCTGATAAATGAGCTGACACTATGCAGAGAAGCAGTTTTTAGGTCCTTCTTTTGGGAAAGAAAAAAAAAAAAAAAAAGGACAATATTGAAATTTTAGAAGCTTTATTTAACCAGAAGAGAGGTTTCAAATGCTTTGCAGTTCCTACTTTACATATTCAGGATTCAAGTGAGTTTCTGACTTTGCCACATCTGTACTAAGAATGGAGCAGAGAGAGAAGGGAAAATGCAGTGGTCATAGCATAAAATAAACCATTTAATATGAAGATTAAGGCTTTATTTGGGGCAGGGGTAGAGGGGAAAGGGGTAGGACTCCTGATGGTACAGATCACAGTAACTCCATTCAATAAATCTGGTTCTCTTCTTTCACTGATCCATTTTGCTCCTTGACATTCTGTAACTGGTTCTGGAATGGTTAAGCTGTGTCCATGTCCCTGTTCTTCCTTGAAGGATTTTTCCATTCCTACAAAAATCTATTCATACAAAAAAACTGCTTTTATGCTGCTACTGGGGGAGGTTGTTTTTCTTTCCTAGCTCAGGCTCTCCCAGTCTATGCTATTGGTTCTTTTTGTTTGTTTTTAATCTGTAGTCTGGAATTGTAAATAAATGGCAGAATTGCACATAAATAAAATCCATGTGAAATGGAATGAGCTATGGGTTCTGGCAGTATGAAACAGAGGTCTGAAAACACAAAGTTAGCGTGGAAATTCCTCATTGCAGAACTCTCCGTATTTTTTTCAGATGAAATATGATGTTGACTCCGAGGATGGAAGGAGACATGGACTAACAGGCAGGTCAGAAGGAGGGGAGAACAGAACCCAGACCAAGGGAGTGCTGGTGGAAACTTATTATATGAAAACTATTCTTTATTTATATACACAGAAAATGTGAGTGAAGATGCAAAAAACAGTGCTGTCTACCCAAAAGACTTTTAAGACTTCCATGTCACTACCTAAGCAGACAGATTTTTTTCTGCAGTGGTGCTGCCTGCCTACATTTGTCTTTGCATCTTTGATGTCTTCCATGGAGTGCTTTTCTCCATATTCGGCTGAATTTCACTGGCTGTCTCTGCTGTCTGGGAGTTTGATGAGTGGCACTGACAGTGAGTGGAGCTCAGCCAGCAAATGGGCAAGTGATGAACAAGCTCTGAGTAAGGACATGATGAGCTGTACCACATCAAGAATTCATAATTCCACCCTGGAGATTTGAGAGTGAGCAGAGAAGCTGAGAGTGACCAGATTTAGGATCACCAGCTGTGTTGCCAGTAACCCAAGGGAACACAGGGGATGCTGCAGCTCCTACTTACCAATTCCTTTTCCTTTGCAAAACCATGCAAACACACCTGTGGCTCTCAGACCATCAGGAAAACAAAGCTGTTGATCTAAAGCAAAGAAATATCACTGAAGTGCTACCATGACTGTGATTTCTGTATGATTATTTATTTAAAGTATGAATAAAACAAGCTGAATATATAACCCATGTTCACCAGTCACTTTTCTAACTTAGGGTACCATTTTGTAAAACTGTCTTACCCCTGATTGCCTCAATTGTAATGGAACTTCTTAGATCCTTTAATAACAGAGCAATTAGTCAAACAAACTAATTGTATAATTATACACAGGCATAAACAAAAGTTGTGTCCAGAGCTTGGAAGAACAGGAGCAACACACTGAGCACCTCAAACCCTCTGATACCTATTAGGGGACACAGCACTGTCCGTGGTGGGGGAAACAAAGAAACTCTTGCTGCTCTTTCAATTCCAGGCTTTGCTTAGCCAGACTCAGACTCAGGTATAATTAACAGGAGCCTGGAATCTGTATGCCAGGCTTTACATTTTCTTAAAGGCTTGACACAGACATGAGCCCAGCAAAGAAAATGGGGTGAAACTCAGTCACTGTTTAATTTAGTGATGAAACTCCCACTGATTCATCCAGATCACATTTTCTTCCCTTAACTTTACTGCTTTATCCCAGTGATATGATTGAGGACAAAGTGAGCAGAATGTCAATGCCTGGTTTTATAACCAGACAAGCTTTGGCAGCCATGGCAGCTGCTTTTTACCTGACCATCAGATATAGGAGTCAGCAGACTCAGGGGAGCTGACCTGTGTCTTATTGTTGTCCCTACAGGTGACAGACTCGGTGACCAGGCGTGATTCAGCTCACAACCTTTCTGTCTTCTTTCTTCCCAGTTTATATTGGATAAAATATGAGCTAGACAGGAAAGCTAGAGTGGATTTGAAATTGGGATGTACAAGTTCACCCACCACTAATAAACCATCTGAAAGGGTGCAATTTCTCCTCAACACTTGACTATACATTTATTCAGAAAATAAATGCACTAATCTCAGGTCAGTTAGAACAAAAATTGCCCTTTTAGAAATCATATCTCATACTGAACTCTCAGTCACAGTTTGTACTCAGGAATCTCACTTTTATGTGGCTGCTTGGACAGAGAGAACATTTAAATGGATCATGTGGATATCTTTTCATGAAAGATATGACTGAAACACTAGTGTGGGGAATTTGAGGAGCTGGATGCTGAAACTGCTGCTGTGGCCATATGAGGCTGCCACCTTCCTTAAGCTCTCATCAGGAAGATGCAAAGCATCCAGAGAATTTTCTCACATGTACTGAAACACTTAGCAGTATGAGGATAACATCACATATTCCCCTGTTATACCTTTCCCTTGGCATCTGATTTCTGACCACCCCCAGAGACACGATACAGCTCCAAAGATGGAACTTGTGCCTGAGCCATTAGCAGAGCCATTTCCATGTTCTGAAAATACATTGTCTCAGGGCTTTTTTGGTGGCAGCTGGGTGCCTGCCACTAACAAGCAGTTGCTTACGAGAATTATTTCTCCCCATGTTCTTAAAATAGAAATAGCAAAGTATGCGTTGACAGAGAGTTTTAATTTCAGACATTTGGATCTCAGGGCGATGCTGCAGCTTAGTGAACAAGACAAGGCACATCTGTAATACACCAGAGCCCTCATTTTGTCCCGCTGGCAATTCATTTCCTACCATGATGCCTTTTGCATTCCAGTTAGTGGTGTGATCAAATAGGAAAAGGGCATCGAGTTATTTACTGGATGTGACTGAGAAAGCGGAATCAAATCTCACCGCCAAGGAAGGGCAAATGGTAAGCTGATAAGGAACAATTTTCTTGGGACTTTGTGCTGAATGATGGTTTCTTCCAGACCTGTCCTTCCTCTGGTCTCACAGATCCATTTATTCTATCTGATTTACCTTACTCTTTTCGACTCTTACCTTGTCTCTTCAATTTTCACTAAATTCAGGCCAGTGAGATATATTACAGCATTTGTTATTTCTCACCTGAATAGAGAGACCAACACTGAGCACAGAGAGGGCAAAAGGAGAGAGGTGCTGCTGTGCACACACTATCAGAGCCTGCTACAGGGAATTACAGGAGCTAAATCATTTTTCAAGTTAATTAAACCCCTTCTTATTCCATCACTGCCCAAAAAAGGCAAAATTCAGGAATAATGCAGACCATCTACTCACAGTGATTAAAGATTTCCTGTCCCTCATTCTACCATAGTCTCAGTTGTTTAGCTTGTTAAGTTGTTGGGACACAATAAAATTGGTTATTCCCAAGGCACAACAGTAATAAATATTATTAATAATAATTAATGCTCATAAAGCTTTTAGTAAAAAGATAGTTGCTATGGAAACATTAAGCTGTTCATATATATACAATCATTATTGCAAGTTATTTAAATTGAAAATAAGAAAATCCATAAGTGGCAGAGGTTAATTATACAAGTGTGTGTGGGTTTTTTTCAGTTTGTTTTATAAAACAGACACCTGAAAGTGTTTTCTTTACTTATTAAGTAATAGATAACAGGATTCTTTGGGGAATTTTGGCCGCATTTTAGTGTCCTGTTGCATGAGTGAACACAGGGATGCCATTAGCAAAGTACAGGTGTAGGGGGCATTAAGTGCTTTGCTGGTCAATATTTCTGTCTACCAGCCTGTGAACAGATAATTTGGGTGGGAAAATCCGTTCTTGAAAGGCTTCAGAAGGGGTTTATGTATTTTTCTTTATGCTCAGAAAAGGGGTTTGCTCTTTTCAGTACAGCAACACCTGAAAATAAAAATACATATGGAGAGGTGTTTCATTCCTTACTCTGTCTCCATATTGGAAACAAAGGTGCCACACCAGCAGAAAATAAACTTTAACTCTGGTGGAGTGGAGCTTCCTAAGTGCTGTTGCCTATGGGGAATGATGAATCTGCTAAGCCATGACTGTAAATACTACTTAAAAAGAATTAAAATGCATCAAAGACAAGACTTTTTCTGTTTCCCCTACCACTATTTCTCATACAAGAAATTAAATCTTAGTAAAATTCTTAAGTTATCCAGAAATGTAATACCTAATTTTGTTTTCCCTGATTTATTTTGGTCTCAATACTTGATTTCAACTCAAAAAAAAAAAATTCATTTGACAATATCTAAACCCATCTCGAGGTCGTCTCTAACACTGCTCTCACAATTCACAAAGCCTTTGGAAAGACTTCTTTTTGGGCTGAACAAATCATAGTTTGTCATCTCAAGTTTTAGAGCCATCTGTTTGAAGAAGCATTAAATCCACACTATTTTTATCCGGCAACCACAGCATCTATTTTTACTTTGTTGTGTTTTACAGGATCTCTATTGTTAGCTTTTTCAAAGCCTTCTCAAGGGGTTCAAACTTTGGATGACTTTTTATTTTTAACTTTCTGAATTGATACCTGTTCTTAATTCACCCACGTTTCTCTGTCTCGGGGGTAACTCAATGTGTCCAAACTGTCAGGTTTCCTTAAATCTTAGAGATTCCATTCTTCCATTTGATCCAAATCTTCCATTTGGTGTGTATTTATGAACTGTACTTGCACATAATGTTTGAAATGAAAATTTAGAATGCAAAGTTATGTTTTCCATTCCAACTCTCTTCCACCTGCCAGCGTGCCAGGGGATGCAGTGACGTATTAGGATGTCACCCAGTATGTCCCAGTTTGTGGGTCCACACAAGAAACAAGAATGTACATCAACCTTCCACGCAACAGGGGACAAGTCTTTAATATTTAATGATGGAAACATCATCAGGGACAATTTCTTTCAAAGAAACAGATGTCTGGACACCACAGGAGAGCTGGATTGGTTTGTTAGAGAGCAGGGGCAGGATTTTGACAGCCTTCCCTGGTGAAGAAAACGAAAAAAAAAAAAAAAGGAAGAGGAAAACAAAGTAAATAAATAAATTTCAAATTAATTCAGCAAGCATTACAAGAATCAAGGCTAAAGTATATTAAATACTTGACTTGTAAGTACTCTCTTCTACTCCTTCCCTATTTTACCGTGACTGGATAAAAACTGTCTTTAGACTGATGACATGGCAGGAATGCTACAGGGTATTGGCCCTGCAAAACAGAAAGCAGCTAAGTATGCAACCCTGGAACTTGTGGTGCATACCAAGTTTTTAAACAAGATCATAAAAATATACATATGGAACAGAGTAAATTAACATGTAATGGGGCAGCTGGGTGTGACGAGTCAGTGAAAACTCCAGTGCCAGTAAAGCTGATTAAATAGTAGATCTGAATTCTTTTCTAGACTGCTAGTCTTAAACCATATCCTATCAATTATTTTTGTTCAGGCTAAACATGAAATTAAGTAGAAAGATATCCCCCTGAGATGGGCCAGTGGCTAAATTCCTTGTAAGAATTCCTCTTAGCAGGGTGACCTTGAGGTAATTCAGCCTCAGCTTCTGGAGCCCAGCTTGGACAAGTGTGTACTGAGGAATGTAAAGACACAGCGACTCACCTGGCATGGGAAAAGTCCAGCCCCAAAAAGTAGCAGAAACTTTCTTCTGGTGTGATCCAGTGCTCACTGGACTCTCTTTCTTGACCTGAAACAAGAAATAATCTATATGAGGTTGGCTGGACCAAGATTAGAATTTCAGGGTTAAAAAAAAAAAGAACTTGTTTATTTATGAAAAAATGTATTAGAGTCCTGTGTGTTGTGTTCTATATTCAGCCAACAAGTATGTTTTGGATGTATAATACATATTTATGTGAGGAGTACAAATCCAATAAACTCTTCCTTTCCTTTCCATTATTAGCCACAACTTTATCACCACTTTTAATCAAGGCTCTCTCAACACAAAAGGAAGAAGCTCTGTTACTTTTCTCCATTTGTTTTATTTTCCAATAAAAGGTAAATTGGTGTTTTCTTTTTTTTTGTTAAAGGTTGATTTTTTTCAGTGGTTTCCTGGATTTAATTTGCCATTGCAGTGCTGTATGTCAAATGCTTCATTATTAGAATAAGTAAAAGAGAGAAAAAGACTAGTAGATATACACATCCTGTGTTGTCTGCCTTGATATAATTTGCCATCCACAAGAATAGGAACAAAATAAAAGTTTGTAGTTTGGATGTGAAACAAAAAAAAAACCCTCGAAACACTCTGAAGCCTTATCTAAATTGTTATTCTGTTCATAAAGACACTGTTGATTAAAGCTACAACTACCCAGAGCAAATATTCTGTCACCATCTCGTTTGCAAAGCTGTGCTGGATTATGTGTTGTGTAAGAAAAGAGAGGAAGGAAATAATGATACTTCCCCTTTAACTATTAAAAGGAGGTTTGGGATTTTTTGACTCTTTTAAGAGTTCAGACTCTCTTCTTCTGCAAAGCAAATAATGCAAAGACACCTTGAAGCACAAGATCAGACCACAGCTCTGCTGTTCTGTATCCTGGGCAAACACAAATTAAGCTTTATAAATCTTAACACTGCACTGCTGAATGAAGGCAAAGCCAGATGGGTAGAAATAAGAAAAGATCACTAAGATGATCAAGAGCCCAGGTGCTAAATCCATGTATGAGCTCAGGCACAGCAATGCCAAACCTCACACACTGATGTGGCAGTACCCAGGACTAGACCTTAAGGAGCTTGAGAAAATGTTTTGTGACAGCTGAGTTGCTCTGAGGTAACGTGGAGGGAATGTTAATCTTTAGTCCTGGACACTAAGGAGGATTAGATCCTTTCCAGAGCTGTTCTTTTATTTCCACCTGTGAATCTCACCCTGTATATGAAAAGGTCTCATCCTACGGTCTGACTGGAGCTTCCTTTTGACATACCCTGACATCAATTTTTAATTGCAGTTTTTGGGAAAAACACATGCCTCCCTTTTTAACAACACCCTGCTAAGCGCTTCACAATCTTTATTCCTTTCTCCTCAACTTATGCAGGCCCACATTAAATCCATTCCATGTCTCGTGGGCTACTGAAAGCTACCTTTGATGACTAACAGAGTCTCAAGGAGGATGGCAGGTTTTATCTCATGGCTCAGTTCACTCTCAGCACAGATATGGGCATCAGTAAAGGAGGTATCAGGGCCATGGCTCCCTGTGGCTGCCCTTTGACAGCCTGTCTCCCAAACAGCTGCCTGCCTGTCAATGCCCAAAGGTTGTTGCAGGGGAAATTCTAATTGCAACCACTCGGGAGTAGTTGCTTGCTGTCCCAGCACTTCTTATTTAAACTTGGAATAGGAAACACCTGAGGTGTGTCTTAGTGTCCTTATAAGGTTATATCTGGCCCCAAGATGCAGAGCTGCTGCATGTGGGATGTTGGTGCCCAAGTCAGATGTCAGGAGTGGACAGAAAGGCTGCTTTTTGGACATCAGCCATCCCAAATCAGGGGCTTTGTGGATAAAGGAAAGATGTGACCACATCAAACCACTGGAGAGGTGAGGACATCCTTTTTCCTCATAGACATGGAATTTAGCATTCTTGCCTGTAACCTCAGGGAATAAAGTGTGTAGCTTTATGTTCTCCTTATTTTTCTCATAATTTTCTCTTTCCCTGAGCTAAGCACAGACAGGTTTCTTCTCTCCTGAGAGGAGGAGGCACTGCAAGGGGC
The DNA here is from genome assembly GCA_036023395.1 of Myiotriccus ornatus. Classification (NCBI taxonomy): domain Eukaryota; kingdom Metazoa; phylum Chordata; class Aves; order Passeriformes; family Tyrannidae; genus Myiotriccus; species Myiotriccus ornatus. Next base: position 69,022,837 of record JAYRBT010000139.1, on the reverse strand, counting down.
AGGGCATGCAGGAAGTATGTTTTAGTAAGATGTTACCAAATCAGCAGCAATTTCAACAGTCTGATGTGGACCAAACCCCCCCACCAAGTACCTTTGGCCAGGGAGTATAAAGGAGTTTTTGAAGAGAAGGTACATGACTATCAAACAAGATCATAAAGCCAATGCAGAGAGCCAACATGAGCCAGGATGCCTCTTGCAGGCTCAGAAGCGGGTGAGAAACAAGGAAACTTTAGTCAATAAAGCACGAATACCAGAATAGGAGGCACCCTCAGGGTTATATTTTAGGAAAAACCAATTGCAGACAGTGAAGGAAAAATTAACTCTGATTTCTAAATGCTTACAAAGGGCTGACAGCTCAGAGTTTTAGCATATGCTTCCATTGCTGCCATTTCATGCAAATATTGCAGGTGAATCATTATCATAATCACCCAGTTTGGAATACAATCATCTGTGTGGTGTTCCGTGTGAGAAATATTAATTCTGTTTGCCTGTCTCTGCCAGTGATGCCAGATGAAAAATCTCCACACTATTTTCTTTATGTGTGATAATAAAACCAATTGGATTCCACAATTGTTCAGAAATAAGGAACTTAAATATTTTAAGAGAAGTTGGTCTAAAATAAGGATGGGAGAACAATTCTCCCCATCTGTAATTTCCCGCCTGACTGCACAACAATTTTCTACAAACTCTCTTTCTTCTGTAGATTCAGCTGGAATTCAGGCAGGATGGATCCTATTGGAAAAACACTTGCATCCATCTTTAAAAGACTTGGCATCAGCCCTATTCACACGTTCTTTGCTTTGCCTATCCAGAAACTTATCCCAGGTTTAGCTGCCTCTGAGCAGCTGGATGAGGAAGCACCTGTACGAGGCAGCTCTTCAAGAGCTTTTTGGAAACCCTTTGACAGGAATGCAGCTCTTGTCCACATGGATCAGCCAGGTTGGATGGATTCCAGGAACCCTGTGTTGCCCTGAAAGGAGAGGGACATGGAAGAAAAACTGACTGTCATAGATGGAGAACTGACAGAACAAACAAGCAAAACAAAACAGCTGCAACAAGTCTCCCAACAAATAGCAGCTCAGACTTTTGCTTCATCCCACAGGTTGGAATCTTCCACGGAAGCAGTTCTTAATTTATTTTCCAATGATAAATTTCAGTCTTTCGCTAGTTTTCCAATTTTCAGCCTCATTTTTTCCTAGGGAACCCTTAAGGGATGAGGTTTTGAGCACTGCAGTCTCCCTCCTGAAAAGAAATTTTAAAAAGTATATTGACTTAGTAGCTCTTTTTTTCTTTCTTTTCTTTTTCCCAGTAGGAATCTTGACAGGACAGATCAATTGGGCCTACTTAAAACCTTTTTATTTCTAACCATATTATTTTCTGTTCAACTTAACAGAGACAAGTCTCTGGGCTACAATCTAAGTGCATCAATACGCATTTCTGAGTTACGCAGGTGAAAAAAGCCTCATTTTTCTTAAATGAGACATACTCTCTGTCACAGCATCTAAAAAATTGCATAGTTCAAACTGCTGCTTCCAAATGATTGAGTAGAAACCAAGCAGTAAAGTTGTACAGTGCTGCGTGCATAGAAAACGTGGAAGTCTTTTTTGGCTGTGCTTGTCAACCCATTCACTGCATTTTACATAAATGTAACTTCGGCAAAAGAATATTGAAAAGAAACTATGAAATAGTTTTTTCACACAAGCTTCCTCCATCTGGATGTATTGTGAAAAACCAGAGGTGAAAAGCATTGAGGGAAATGTGTTTCCAAGTGCATTTGCCAATGATTAGAACTCTGGTTAAAGTTTACTCAGTGCTGAATATGTCAAAGATAATTAGTATAGTCTTAAGGGCATATGTATGAACATGTAAAAAAGTTTAATATGTATAAAACAAAAAATGCATACACAGAAAAAAATATGTTTATATGTTTAAATTCATATAAAACACGCAATAATTCTTCTTGTGGAGACTGACAAAATCTGTCTTGTTTCACTTCCTTAATTTTTGTTGGTTCTCTCTCTTTTACATTGGAAATAGCTTTCTATGTTTTCTAGGTGGAATTATAAGAAGCCAATTTCTCCTCCATTTGAATTAATATGTCCTGGAAGATCCAAGTAGGCACCCTTGGATTCAGCAAGATGCCAGTCCAGTTCCTTTTTTTGCAAACAGAAATGTCCACATGAGCACCAAGCATTAAAAAAAAAACAGTTGGAAATTTGAGATAAGATTGGATGGAAAACTTCTAAGGGTAAAGCAGTCAGAGGATGAAAACCACAAGAAAAAGCCAGTGCTGTATGTAAAAGGAAATAGTGTTGTTGCTCTGAACAGCAAGCACAAACAGGAGAGAACAGGTGACACATCAGTGTGAAACCTAATGTTTCAATGTCACTATAGAGCAGGGGCCAAAAAGCAGTATTTGCTCATTTTTTAAAATGCAAATTATTCTGAATATTTGTTGTTATCAGAATGGAACGCAGAGAAGGAGGCAAAGCTTTCCTTTTCCAAACATGTTGAGGCTTGTTTCAAAATATAACTTCATCAATAAGTCTAAATATTACCTGTCAATAATTATAAATTTGTTCATAACTCTTCTAAAGTGTTGTGCACACATCTCGAGGGTAAAACATAAAATAAAGCCTTTCTTTCTAAATACTGTTACAGTGTTTGCATAAGACTTCTATTACTTCCCCATTCAAATAAGCACTTAAGCCTGGACTCCAAGGAAGCATGTAGTGATTCACAGGGCAATCTCCAGTGGGAATATATTTCTTACATATCAATAAGGACTTTAAAAAAAAAAAAAAATGGACAAGGATCATTGAATACATTTGTGAAACATGAGTGATCATTTCAGCCAAGCCATTTCCATACACATGCATGACTGCAAGGCATACAAATTAAGTGCACATATTTTGATTAGGAAAACTACCTTTTGTCTTGTTAGTGATAGCAAGATTAACAAACTCATAATTGCCAGATCTAGAACTGGATCTTTGATGACAGTCTAGTCCAATGGTTTACTTGGCAAGTGTTCCATGATGAGAACCTCCATAGGGAACTCTAAAATATCCCACAGCACCTCCCTAACTGCAGCAAAAGCAGTAAATACAATTATAGCACTTCTGGAAGAAAAATTCTCCGGTCAAGTAGTAAAGTTAGAAGATGGAAATTTAGAATTCTGTTTAGGTAAACAAAGAAAGAACAAGAAATGCAGGAAATAACAGTGGCAGTGGCTATTCTTGAAAAACCTCAATTAAAAGTATTTTAATCACTTGTTCTTTTAATTTGCAATTGCTTTAGCAAATTTATTGTGCGTATTGTGTGTTGTTTTCAAGATGCTGTGAGCTAAAGCTAATAGGGAAAGTCCATAAAAGGGGGAAGATTTGGAAGCATACTCTTGAAAAGAGGACACTTGAATCAAGAGCAAATTAATGCTTTTGAAGCCAAATAGGCATATGAAATGCCATCCAAATGGATACTGCTTCCTGTTTTTCCCACTCAGCCCTGGGCACTTGCTGGGTGTCTGTCTGCAACCTTTAGTGGATATGACTTCCAGAAAGAACAAGCTCACAATGTTATGAAAATATTGATGTTGACAACTAAAATTGTCAATGCTGAAAACCTTAAAAAGCAAAGGACACCTTGGACATGATTATCTAAATCAAATTCTGGGGACTCATGTCCTTTTGAGACCCTTTGTCCTTCTGGACTTTGGGTCCCCAAGACCTCCCTCATCAAGGGGAAGATGTCACACACTTATCCCACAATTGCTTTCTGAGGATAATCCCATTGAAACATAAGGGTTGCTTGAAAGCTGTGGTGGTGATTTATGGGTTAGTGAGGGATGGTGAGAGCTGAAATCCTCCCCTTCTCCCTGGTAGGGAGGATAAAATGCCCTCAGAAGGCAGTTTGCTCCATACAGGAAATTTCCATCTGAAAGACAAGGTTTGTGCTGATTGCTTTCGCTTCCAGCGACCTCCCCTCCATTCTCCCAGTCCGGGAATCCCTCTCTCCCTCCTCTCATGGTAGCTATGGCTGGCAGATAGTGACAGAGAGGAAAGGCTGTTATGAGAAACTTCACTTTAAAGTCCATGACTTCGCAGTAGTTTGCCTGTTTATTTCTATGTGGCATTCTATTAATGCCATTCTATTCACGTCATTTTAAAAGTCAAAATAGAGTTCTTTAAAAGTCAGTAGCTACATGCTTTTCACTTCCTTTTCTTTCTTTTCTTTGTTGTTTTGTTTTTGTTGTGGTTTTTTTTTTAATTTGGGGATTGTTTCTCATTATTATTGAAAGCAGCTGAAATCAGAAAGCAGCAGATTAAAGACAGAATGAGGACCGGAGCTCGTAAAACACAAAGCTGTATAAGGCACAGAGCATCTGCTTGAGTCAGAACCTGGAGCTGTGTAATTTTTCTCACAAGGCAGTAAGATGCCATAACCACTCTTATCAAAGCTATATTTTGGTCAAACAGAACAAGCATTCACCATTTATCAGGATTTGAGCCCAGTAAATTATTTGTCACTCTCTCCAGTGCTCCCTAAGCACTGTCAACTTTCCATACTTTGCTTTAAAAGCCTTTTCTTTCTTAAATGACATTTGAAAGGGTGGTAAAGGCAGCTTTTCCTTTTTGATATATAATTGTGTATTGTTAATATTTGGCACACTGTCCCAGGCAGCTGATAAAGTACAGAATCCCATTGTCTGCAGCCCAGGAAAGGGGAAAACGGAGGAAAAAAAGAAAGAGCTTTCAACTTCTGTTGTGAAAGGATAATTTATGTTCAACTTCAAGAATAGATGCTAGCTGTATGCAGCAGACACACACCTAATATGTAAAGAGTGTGAAAGTTCGCATACTTATTTGGTCTCACCACAGGATTTGAAGTTACATCACCCATATTACAGAAAAGTATTCAGATTATTGAGTTATTTATACATGGCTCTCATTTAGTCTGGATTTTGACTTTCATCCCAGATTGTGCTAAAAGATCATCTCAACACAGTTTTGGTGAAATCAGTACACTCAAAAATATTTAGGCTTTTGTTACTGACGTTTTCAGAGGAAAAAAAGTCCTTTCATCACAAAGCTCCTCAGCTGGAGGACAAGCAGAGTCAGAAGAGCTGTTGCTCTCAAGCTCCAAACTCTACAATATTACAAACCTCCTACTTGAATCAAGTAAAATCTGTACTGACTCCAGCTGAAAACCTGCTATTAAAGGACAACAACACTGAGGATGGAAAGTCGATCTCTGGGGAGAGCATTCACAGTACAGGGTTCTCTGAGGTCATTAAAGATGTTTCTTTGATGGCTGTGACTCCCAACACTTATAACTTGAGTTTCTTCAAACCACTGTCAGAACAGATTTAATGGTGAATTTGAGTGAAGTGCCCCAGCTTTACAACAGTGAAACAAGCAACAAAGCATATCTCAAAACCAGGGGCGAATGGTCTCCCTTATGATGACACTGGCAGACATTTTTATTGGGAATCCCAGCAGCAATGTAAAATGGATTTTTTTTTTTTTTATGAGAAGGGTGAATCATAGCACATCTTACTGTTCCATCTACAGCCCCTTGTGATTCATCCTTCCCAAATTTAAAAAGCACTCTATGGATGTCTATTTTTGAGACAGTCTGTCAACATTCCTTTGTGATCAAAAGAGAAAAATATGTATTTTCAGAGCACAGTTTATCTGACCTATTTTTGATGTGCACTTCTGATTGAGATGAATCAAGCCTCAGTTTCCATTAACCACCCTGACTGTCATGTTTCTGCTGCCTCTAACAGGAATGAGAGTGAATTGCTCAGATGCTGATACCAATAGGATGCAGCCAACTACATATCTGAAGTTTGGAAAAGAATCTCTGTGAATCCCAAGGGATGTGCAGAGCAGGTCCTAAGAAACGGTAGTCCAAAATCATGCATCAGTCTAACACACTGCCAGGAGTCCTCTCCAAGGATTTTAGGCTCTTGTGCTTTGAATTGTAAAGAATTACTTGTAAAGCATAACTCTGTGTTTGAATGAGACAGGAAATAAGGACATTGCTGACTCTCCTAAGTCTTCATGATCTAATGTCATGAAGATTAGGGGAATTTACAAGGCCTCCTTCTTTCCCTTTGCTCCTTCTCCCCGCATCACAGTTCGCAGAGGAAGGAAATCAGAGCATGTCTAAAAGGGAGATGTGCTGTGCTTTGGTTCAGATCATCGTGCAAATAATCGAGGAATTAAATCTGTCATCCAGTGACTCCTCGCAGGGCAAGTGCAAACCAAGGTTGGTCTGGTGACATCAGGACACTAAGCAGAGAACCTGTGATTTGAAGATCTGTAAGGAATTGTGCTAATGAGATTTAATCAGATGCAACACAAGATTCAACCACAGTTGGTAGGGGTGTATGTTCATACTGAGTGAAGACTTAATTAAAAAGCACAGTATCTCTGCACAAGTATAAACTACAACATACATGGGTGAGTGAGAAAATTTAGATCTGTCTATGGATTGGGTTAATATTACTGAGAAAGGAAAATTCAATTACTGTCCAGTTTTAAAAGACTTCTTTGTTGCATGTAGTATATAAATAGCTTGAAGGGGAGAGGAATATTGTCCTTAGGAATAATTAGAGCAAAAAATCAAATAATCTCCAAGGGCCTGTCAGCAATTAACTAGGCGATCCTATCACAGTGTTAATGCACCTCTAATTTGAACTGCTTCCATCCTAATAGGACAAGCAAGGGTTTTAAATCCAGATTAAAAAAACTAACCAAGGAGTATGATCAAGAAGCTTGGTTTTGTTTTTAGTTTTTTTGTTATTTTTCCCAACACACACTACACAATTTAAAGTGCTAAAAACATTAGTTCTGCAGAGGACCTGCATCTTCAAAAGAAAATTAGAGGAGAGTTAAAATGAAATGTCAATGAGGACAGATTCAGACATTGGGGCCCACAAGGGTGAGAAATAATGAGTTGTTTACGAGGAGGAGAAGAGCACTAAAGAAACTTGTGTGCTTATGGGCCATGTGAAGGCCTAAAGAATGCAATGTGTGATGCTACACGAAGTGACCGAGTCAGGAGCATGACTGTGACTGCAGCAAGCACCAAAATGGACTGAATCAGACCGTGAACGTTCCCAGACCAATGGAAAATCTTTTAGTGAGTGAATCAAATGGATTATTAACTTAAATACCAAAGTCCCTCATGCAGTGATACTGCCCAATTTAAACATGTAATAGTCAAGAAATCAGAAAATTGTGGTAAACAAGCAGAAGAGCTGATCTGATCGGAGTGGAGGGGTTGTTTTGACAGCAGTAGAAGCAGTGACTAAGGTTAATGCTTGGAATGGAGGAGTTGCTTCTCAGGTATGAGTTTCTCCCCCAAAACAAGTAAGTGGCTCATAGTAAATAAACAGATTTAATGCAGTGTAACAGTACTCACTCTTTGAGCAGTGAAAACTCCTGTTCAACTGACATCAACATTTTCAGCACCAAAACTCCCTCTACGCTGATGGTTCACTTGAGGCTTTGACTCCACAGGAGGTGGGTACTGAGGCTGGGTTTGCTCGTCATCCACAGCTCTTGCTTTCACAAAAAGTCACAGGCTGCCTTTGCAAACACTGAACTGGTGTTGCTGGAGGGAATGCAGGGACACTGATGATTAACACCCTAATCCCGTTTCTCCCTGCATGGGTATTCATTTTGCTCATCACCAGGCGTCTCTGTGTGGGGTTTCCTTTTGTAATTAGGAGGCAAAAATAGACACGTCCAGGGTGCATTTCACCTGAGGAAATCCTGATTTCTGCCACTAGAAGGGTCTGTTTCCTTTCCACAGTGAAAGAAATAGTACTGACTTACCCACATGGAGCCTTCCTGTCGTGTAGAATCTGACTACTATGGGAGTGACCAGTGGTGTCAGCAGGAACAGAACAGTCCACAGGGCTCCCTGGAGTATTCCTGGCCACAGGGGCAGGCCCCCCAAACGTAGGGTGAAGTTACACTGCTCATAAACGTGTTGTGGATACAAGTTTCACAAAGGACATTCCATCAATCCCGGGAGCAGCCAGGCGAGGCAGATCCCAAACACAGCTGTGACCGTGGGTCTGTTTCCATCTAATGCATGGATCACAGAGCTCTGTGGTCCTGTAGCAAGCAAAGCAGGCTCATCTCTGTTGGGCTGTTCCAGGCTTGTGATATTCAATCAAATGTTCCCCTTTTTAATCTCTTTGCTGATGACTTTACGGCATTGCATCGATGGAGCACAAGGTGAAATGCCTCCAGATTAAAAAAAAAAGTCTGTGTTTTATGTTCCTATTTGCAAAGCTGATTGACTCCGTTTTCACTCACCTTATACAGAGTTTGCAACTGGACACCTGTAGCCCTAACTGCAACCAGATACAAAACCAAGAAAGAAAGTACTTCACTGGCCCCCTCAGGTCCATCATAGTGTCGTGAGGAAGGAAGTGAAGAGCAAATGAGACGGGAAGGGAGAAGAAAGGACAGAAGGGGAAGAAGAGAGGTTGGTGTTTGGTAATTCCCATTAAATTTACATTTTTTGGCTATGCATAGCCATTCTGAGACTGTCTGATAAAGCCACCGTATGATGTTCATGAAGAAAATTTGTCTTTAGATGGTCATTTTAGTTCTATCCAGTGGATGAATCTTTTAGGTTCATCAGATAATGTCCACATGCTCTCTCCATTGGGCTTCTTTTATTAGACTTGGAAACCAAACTTCCTCTTGCAGTAGATTTTGCTTTTTCTTCAACCCATAATGATTAAATTTTTTCTAATAAAAATAAATAACTGTGGCCTATTCTTTTTCTATCAGTAAAAATTACTAGCTAAATAAAATGAAGACAGGAAACAGTTGAAACCAAATGATCACAAAGGACAAGTGTCTCCTGTCTTCTTGTAAGGGAGGGAGGAAGAATGTTCTTTAATCCAAAGTTCATGATGCTCAGTTACATTCAAGCTGTGAGGCAAATGTTCCCTGACGAGCAATTAACAAAAAATCTGAGACTTGAGATCTTAAATTGTACTTGCCTCTAATCTACAGGGTTGAGAAATATGTCAGGGCATCAGAAGCTACAGACATCAACTTAATGAGATCTCATAGTTAACCATAAAACTCCTTTGAACAGAGAGTTTGATCCCAGGGTGTGCTGGAAGCCTCCTGAAGAGGTTTCATTCCCATCAAGCCAGCACTCCTCAAGGATGCTCAGGCCCTCTCCACAGACACAGAAAACTGGCTGAAGAGGAGGCTGCTCCTTCACTCAGGACAGGATCAAATGCAATCATGATGGTCTTGTCACATTTCTGTCCAGTGTGTTCTGTGAAGCTCAAGCGATGGGAATTTGTTGCTCTTTCTGGGCAATCCACACTGGTGACCAACTGAGCTTGCCATCAGCAAAAATTCCCTATTAACTGCAGTATTCCTTTGTGCAATGACCTCTGCCACGATTTTTGTCATGTGTGAATTACACAGCAAACAGTACGAAGACTCCTGGGGTCACACTTCATTGAGAGTCTAATGAATGGGAAGAAAAAGTTGGAAGAATATTAACTACACTGCATCATATAAAAAGTAGTACAGAACCTTGGATTAAAAACAAAAAAAAAGAGTTGATGGGTCACTGCAGAGATGCCAGAGACGTTAACCTAAGCAAGTGATGAGTTAATTGCTTGAAATTAATGACATAGTTTCTACCTAAGCATTCCTTTCTAAAAGAAAATAATGAAGAAATAAGAAGGAAACACCCAAATGAAAGCATCAAGCTGGATATAAAACAGGAACATTAAAATGAAGAGATTCAGGGGAAATTAAAGGGTGATTCAAAGCTGACCTGGGTGTATGCGCAGTCCTTTTGCTAATGGTGAATTGGTTTTAGACAGCTGTAAACTTAATCATTTATTTAGAAAACAGAACTGCTTGTGCAACAGCTGCCTTCCAAATATGTGTTCCAAGGACTTACAGAGCTAGAGCTAAATAAATTCATAGCCTGCACAAATGGATTGGATTTTGAACTCTAGCTGATGTCTCATGTCATTTGGATCTGTTAGAGATAGAAAAAACCTGATATATATAGACCAAGGTGCCACAGGAGTGTTTCCTCACACTACAGTTTAGGATGAGATCTCAAAGCAGCTCATTCACCAGACAGCAACTAGGCACAGAAAGAGAAGTAAAATTATGCAGACTTTTATTTTGTGTGCACCTCACATCTGTTTTCTCTTTGAGAAAAAAAACCAATCCAAGAATCAATGTTACTCTGATTTGAAAGTACAACTTTCATTGATTGCAGAACACAAATATATGTATTGATTATTCTGCCTCCCTCTCCTCCTTGCATTTCAAACCTATTCTGTCTCTATGTACCTTTCGAACTTGAATAAATACTGCCTAATTAGTTGGTCAGAGAAGTAAAGTGTATCTGATCAAAATTTTATTGTGACCTTCCATGTGTATTTCATCTTTCCTCTCCTGTACCATTTCATTTGACCAGCCATCTGAATTCAGTGTCTGCTTGCACTCTGATAAGATTTCTTAACCCAGAGGGAGGGAAAAGAGAAAACTGCCAGATTGGGTACCAGAAGAAATCTGACATCATATATCATCTTCAAGAAACTTCAGTGCAGTTAGAAATTGGATGGTTTGGTCGTTGTTTTTTTGTGGTTTTTTTTTCTTTTCAAATCAAGTGGAAATCAGAGTGAAAAAATTACTGTAAATGTAAAAATTAATTCTGAGATACTGTAAGGTGGAATATAACAGTGTTTCCACATACCATTGCTCTGACAGATGCTTTAGTAGACTGGAAAAAAAACCAACAATGATTTCAGTTGAAGGGACCTCAAAGATCATCCAGCAGTTTAAAGCCATTATACCCCTTTGTCCTATCCCTCCATGACTTTATCAAAAATCCCTCTCTACCTCTCCTGTGGCTCCTTTAGGCACTGGAAGGCACTCTCAGGTCTCCCTGGAGCCTTCTCTTCTCCAGGCTGAACAACCCCAGCTCTTCCAGCCTGTCTCCAGAGCAGAGGTGCTCCAGCCCTTGGAGCATCTTGGTGGCCTCCTCGGGACTTGCTCCAACAGATCCATGTCTTTCTGGCTGGTTTCTGGGCTGCCATCATATGTTGCTGGGTTATGCTGCACTTCTCATCAACCAATTTCCATTGAACTTCAATCATCCTGTATTTAAGTGGTGTCATGCAAGTTATTAATCATATTGTTTTTCCCATACTCAATAAATTGTATCAGCTAATTAAGTCATCAGTTTAATCATTGCTACATGTCCCTTTTTGCCCTTGGGATCCTGAAAGGGAACTTTTCTGTTATTCGGGAGGGAGGGGAAAGTGCAGGGAGGGAGATGTAGAGAAACAGGAAGTCCAAGTTTTAGTTCAGAAGCAGTTTATAGATACTATAAAAGAAAATAGAATGCTGTGTTCAATCTCTATCTCTTCTCTTTAGCAGTTAGTATCTTCTTTCATTATGTAGTCTTAGAGAATTCTGAATGACATTAGAAATGGAAACTGTGTACAAGATATTTTTTGCTTCTTTTTCTTTTTTTTTATGAGAGAAAAATCCCATTCTATTGTACAGAGTTTCCATGGGCAAAACATTTTTGCAGAAAGAAAATACAATTATGCACTTTACAAAGAGTTTATGTTGCACTATTCAGCCAAGCAGCTAAATACAGGTTTATTCCTCAGTAGACACAGTTCCATTTGTTGGACTTTGAGGCAAAGGAAGAAATACTGACAAAAAACATCTAAGGTCTAATTTTGTACTCAAACCTTCCCTGTCAATTAAACCTCTAAATTAGGCATCCTCTGCAACTTTCTTAAGCCAACAAAATGGCAGGCCAAAAAGGTTTTTATTAGAAAATCAGATTGTCTGTAATCAAACATTCTTGCACTGAAAAAAAGAAAAAAAGACAATAACCCATAAATTTAAACATATGTGTTTAACTGTCTTAAAACAGCAAAAATATTTACACGTGTTTTCCTATTTATCACAGCCACAAAAATGCATGAGCCAATTGACTCCCACCAAGCAATAGTGAAATACCTTTTTCCATTTCGTACGCATAAGAACTCCATACACCCCTTCATCCTACACCCAAGTGATCGTCTGTTGCTCTTAGTCCTACCAGATTCATTTACTTTTCTCCCCACACAGGCAGATATTCCATAATCACACTGGCACCTCTGTTTCTACTACTAATGGGCATACAGACCATCATTTACTTTGTCTTGATGCTGTTTTTTCAAACCCTCTCTTGGACTCCTCTGTATACTCAATATGCGACTTATTTTTGCTCAGGAGAATATGCATCTTATTTGCAATGCAGGAAATGAATACAATACATTCCATTCTTCTCACAGCTCTTCTAAGAGCGCAAAACCATCTTCAAATTATTTTCCTGGGCTGAACTCAGTTTTATTTAATCTCAGCCTCTCCCCACAGAGTTGCAACTGCATTTCTGCACTGTTTCCTTCACTTACTGTCTACTGTGTTGCAATGGTGATTGCTTTCTAAGACCTAGGAAACCCTTGGAAAGGGTTTCTTCTGACTCTGCTGGACATTAGTGTCACCAGGCTGCTTTACCCCTATTTCTTGAACTTACACTGTTGTGGGGGTTATTTGTGTAGAGGTTGTTGGGTTTAAAATAAGCGTGTGAGATGGGTCGATATGGGAGATGCCTGAGCAAATCTTTTAGTTAACTAATAATCTGGCAAAATGGACATGTTCTACTGGAAAAAGTTTGATTTTAAAGAATATTTCCAGTAAAAAGTCGGTAAAAAAATGTATAATTCTCTTACAGAAACGTGACCCCTTAGTTCAGGAGGTGTTTTCATTTCTTTGCTTTGAATTATCTTAGGGTTTTTTTTTGTTGTTGGAGATAGGATCCAACGTTTTTATCCTCAGCTAAGCAAGTGGATTTTCTGCATATGAGCTATGTGAAGATTTTAAATTTCTGAACCCAAATTTGAAATGATAGAGGACTTTCTCACGGCCATGAGAAACAAGCAGTGCATTAGTCAGCTCAGTGGAGGACTTGACTGCCTTTATAACCTCCATTTCCTTTATGCCATCCCAGAAAAGGTTACTTCTGCAGCCCCCACAGTAATGACTCTGCCTGACATTTCAAGGCACATCTACCAAACACTGGCACGGAGAAACAATCGTCTCAGCACAATTTCAGGAGATTGACTTGTCTTCATCCACAGTAACTAACTTCAGTGGCACAAGGATTAATTAATCTGTGTTGGTGAAGTAGTTGCAGGATGAAATTCCATTAGACAGTTTTAGTAAATTTGGGCTGTTTCTATGCCTGATTTTTTAATTTGTTTGGGTTTGGCTGGTTTATGGGGGGCTTTTAAAGTATGAGAATCTTTGTGCTGCACTTGACAAAGAAAAAGATAAAATAGGGTCTTAATGCTGTTTTAGAACTACAAAAATCAGTGAAACGTTTGTTTTATCCAAGGAGAAGTCCTCTTGGAAGTTGTGCTAAAGTAAAAATGCCCAGATTGTCTTGGGCAAAAAAATGCGTGGTGGAATAGACTGTGAGCTATTGTGGCATGAAATAGAACTATCCCAGTGTTGGGCTCTGAAATATTGTTCCTCATAATTATACAGAAAAAAAATTCCTAAACTTACATTGGCAAATGATTCTTTCCATTGTCAGTATAAGGATATTATTACTAACAAAATTCTCAAAGTGATCTTTGATGATCCCTTAAAGAAAAAGGTTAATATGTCCAATTTACAGTGTACCTTACTATGATTTTTTTTTAAGTTAGTCCCAACCTCAGCTAAACAGAAGCAGAGCATTGGACCACAGTGACATTTTAGTTTCCCCATGGAGACAAAAGCGTCATGTTTTCTTCCTCTCTTGCCTCCGTAATGTAACATGTATCTGACAAAGGTATCAAGTGCTGTTGAGGGAGAACAGGACAATTTTCTACCTATTTTGTACTGGTTGTAAGGAGTCTATTAAGGACAGGACAGGATAATCAACTTTGAGTTCAGTGGTAAAAAATTCACTCTCCTGTGCTCCCACAGAGAGAAGAGAGTAAGAGGGACAAATTAATGATTTCAGGCTTCCTTGTGAAAAACTGGAAAAAAGTAAACACAAGAGATTATAAGGCCAGGTTGGATGGAGCTGGGAGCAACCTGGTCTAGTAGAAGTTCTCCCTCTCCATGGGGCATGGTTGGAACTAAATGACCTTTAAGGTCCTTTCCAATACAAACCATTCTGTGATTCTATAAAAAAAATTAGCCCACAGAAGACCAGTGAGAGTTTTACCATTCACTTCAACAGGGTCAAGTGTGTACCCAGTGCCCTCTAAAATCTAATTCTGAAACTTCTGTTAGAAGACATGTTCACAGAAAATAGCCTTTGCAGCAACAAAAAGCATCAGGATCAAAAGGGCAAAGACGTTATGCATTCCTAGAGAGCTCTCCCATGCTCCATTCTTTGTGCCAAAACCAAGGAATGAAAACTTGTGAGAAAATACAAAAAAAAAAAAAAGCTCTTTAAGGAAAGGAAGCTGCATCACCTTTAGACTGAAGTCCCCAGAAAACCTGCATTCTGAAGTGAATAACAAAGAGATTCAGCCATTTCCATAATGTCGGGTGGATTGTTGTCCCACCTACCCCGTAATGCTCACTTCGTTTCCCTTCAGTAGTTGTTTAAAAACCCCTGGATGCAGCTCAAAACAGGAAACTACTGTAAATTTACTGAAAATGGGTGTCTTAAATAGAAAGGGTACACTGCAGGCAGCGTAATGAGATGAGTGTGACACAATTCCCAATTAATTCATTCACATTTAATTGAGAATCAAGGTCACTGTCTGGTGCCATGAGGGTGGTCCCAGACTGCCAGCTCTGGGATAGCAACCTTGGGCTTTACCCTTGGGTTAGAAAGAGAAACAGCACCAAACAATCAATTAGGAAGTTTTATTTATGGCAGGAATGATTTAAAACTTATGACAGGTTGAACGGCGTGTGGTGCCAGCGCTTTCAACATCTCTGAACAGCCCGCAGATTAAACTGCTCTGAGCAGCCCACAGCAGCAAAGAGTTAGACCTTTAACCTTTTGATAGACAGGCTGAACAGAGATTTAAACTCTTAAAGAGAGGAAGAAAGGAATAAGGAAAGACAGGAAAATAGAGAAATAAAACAGATTCAGTTCCCAGAGGCACCCTTGGTCCAGTTCCTGCAGATGTGCGTGTACCCCCGTCTCCTCAGTTGTGCTATTTATCCTCTCACATGCACAGTTTGTTATTCCCAGACCTCTCAGAAGGCGATTGGAGGGTCTGTCTCAAGCTTTGTTTTGGGGATAGTTAACCAAGATAAGGAATTTGGTCCCAGAAGAGCCTGTCCTGCCTTCACATGACCCTCTTTTCCAACCGAAACTTATCTAGTTGGCATGGTAACATTCCTGTTCTCTTCTGCAGAGATTTTGAGGCATTAACTCCTTCAGGCTGACATTAAGCCTTTAAGCTTTTCAGTTGCTCACAATCAGTATTCTTATTTGCTGTTCTTTTCATTAAGGTTCATAAGAAATACTCTGTCTGAATTCTGTTCTCCCAGAGTTCTTGGATCCTCCCATTAGACTTACATTGTAAAAGGATTTTTCTGCTTTTATTCTTCTTCTCAATATGAACATATATATAATAATAATCATCATCATCATACCTTGCTCTGTCAGTTCTGACTTATCTTTTTGGCTGTTTAGACAGGAAAAGAGCAGAAATTCCCTCATAAAACTGGTGAAACAATTTCACTCCCACAGAACATTTGTATAGAGACTTCACTGTCTATTTTCTGTCTTCTTCCTTTCTTTTCTCTGGGAGATGTAATCAATATGAATCAATATAATCTCAAAAGACTACTATAACTGTCTTGTTCTTCACCCAGTTAAACGTTGTTACATATTATTTAATCATCTGTGACAGCATTTTTGGAGTGAGGAGCAAGCAGAACACACACATGCAACTGTTTAAGCAGTGAAATGCTCATCACCTTCCTCTTAACTGACCTTATGAGGCAACCTAAAATAAGAACCTCCCTAACAAAATGTTTCAGGCAGAAGAATCAGGAGTTGAAAAATTCCTGCTGATACTGCTGCTTTCTTGGAAAGAACCAAGTCAATACTCTTATAAACTTCAATAACTCCATGGTATGGACAAGGAAACACAGGCAGGACTGAGCCATGGTGTTAAATTCTGTGGCTCTAAAGGGCAAAAGTGCTGTGTAATCCATTCACATGGTGGGCAGCTGGGGAAGAAGTATCAGTGTGTTTTTAATAACAATAATATGACAAATTAGGTCCTTTGCAGCATTCTGGCTCAGCAGAGAACTTGACTGTATGCTCACCTTTGGTAAATCAGCTATTCATGTTGTTACAGAGTTAAGCTCATGCTTGAGGGTTGTGATAAATGGAGTTATAAAATCAGCACACAACTGTCCATCCTACTCCTAGCACTGCTGAATCAGGATGGATAACAGGTTATTTGACTGCTACCATTTTTTTTTGCTAGAAGAGTTCATAGCACAGCACTCACCTCACAGGATGTGGTCACATCCTGTGGCTCTTCCTAAATTTTTACGTAGTTGTGAATTTCTGTTCAACTCCTCTTCCTTTCATCTTCTGGGGACATTCTGTAAGATTCTTAGTACTGTCAAAATCTCAGTCAGCCTCACTAACGTTAATTCAGGGCTTCATAACTCTATTAAAGGGATTACACGATGTGCAGGCAGTTACAGAACTTTGATTGGAGTGTGCTTTTCATATCCTTTTATTTTCTTCTCATTTTTTTTTCCACTGAGCTGGGGCTACCACTGGTGCCTAACCTTCACCTGAAAAATGTGGTACCTGGATCAAGCATTCAGTCTCAGCAGGAAGCACTTGAGAAAACTGATTAGTTCTCTTCCCCTTCATCAAACCATGATTGATTGCACTGTAGACCTGGCTCTGTGCGTTCAAGAATGGAAGAAAGATGGATTGTGGAGACTGGTGTTATTCAGACTCTCAGAAAGGAAATTCTGACTGAAATCCACACTCTCAGATTTCCTGTCCAGTGTTTGTTCAGACCAATATCTTTTTACTACATAATTTGAGGACAACACAAAACCCGAGGGGGTGAACCCCAGTATTGTTCTTACCCTATGTACTTAACCAAAGGGCCAAATTCACACACATTTATTTTCCTCACTTGACTGGTGCTAAAAGCTGAATCCTTTCCTGTCTCATTTTCAGGAAAAATGGTGAATCTTCCACCATAACATCATGTAGTCTGGTGGGCAGGGCAGTACAGCTTAATTCTACTTCAACTAATCCAGAAATCAATCCCAGGCGTTCCAGTGAGGAACTGTGCAAACACTGGGGGATAGTCCTGCCTTCATTTTAAGAACTGTGAGTTCTCATTAGCTCAGCTCGTCCCTTGCTGGGGGAAACTGCAGTGCTGGTCATGAAACCTAGGCTTGAATGTAAATTAAGGGAACAAAAAATGACCCAGTCAGAATATCTGGTAGGGACTGACATGGAGTTTGCCTTTAAAATAAAGGCGTGATTGCAAATCTTATTGTTTATTAATTTTTTTTTACTGCTCTTAATTTTTCTCAGTCCCTAATTCTGAGCACAGTGGCTGGTTTCAACTCAATTTCAAATAACAGTCAGTGTTTCAGAAGTCACCAAAAATCCAGAAACTCAGTAAGAGGAAGGTTTAAGATCAAATATTTGTGAGTTTACACCTCAGTACAATTTGGTGAACTAGTGAATCAAGTGAAAGACAGAAATCCACAGTAAGGCAAGTTACATTAGTTTTGATGCCCACAGGACTACTTAGTTATTGTGATGCTTAACTTCGAGGTCTCTAAACAGCTTCTTTGCTTATCTCTCTAATTGGATTGTTCACAGCACAACTAATTAACGAAGCAGGGGTAGGAGCTGAAGGCTGAATCACACCTTAGGTACAGGGACCTGCTCTCTGCCTAATCCGAAGTTCAGTGGAATCAATGGAAACTAAAGATAGCAAAAAATTTAAATCTTCCTCTCTGAAAAATCTTCTACTTTTAATTATTTTTACATTGAAACTGTTACAAAATATTTTTTCCCCTGAAAATAGATTCTTAAAAATCCATTTCAGGTTTGTTTTGGGTTTTTTTTCATTTCAACTGAAAATTTATCTTCCTAGATGCCTGTTTTGAAGAATATTGTCAATTTTTTATTTTTTTTTTATCCTGGTGGTGGAAAATGAAGACAAAGAGATCTTTTTGGACCGCTATATACTTTTCTAGCAGTGTATTTTCCATCAGAAACCAAATCCTGTGTCAAATTCCCAGTCAGATCTCAGAGAAATCTTTCAACGGGAATTGGAGCCATTCTAGCAATATATATGAGTGAATGATGTTACACAGTCAGGCAAAGCTTTATCACTGGGGAAATAAGACCTGTAGGACACGATTTTCTTGCTGTGTAGTATCTGGAGTGTGTTTTATTTAGAATAAATACCAGGGATAACTAAGAGTAGAGAAGGTCTCACACAACTTGTCCCTATGGTTGTATCCTGCAAAGTGTTGTCAAGTGTCTTTATTCTGCACCGCCACCTGCCATCGAAGACATTAAATAATTACTCATTTTTAGAAAAATGCTAATAAATGTTTTGTTATAGGTATATTTGGAGTTGCCAAAGAATGTCATTAAAATGTAAGTCCATTCCAAATTCCCACTTCAGACGTGTAATATGTTATGGATAATGAAAGTCATGGATAATTGACTTAATACTGTTAACTGTAAAAAAGTTTTCATAGTGACATGTAACTGAGAGTTACTGGGTAAAATGTTACTGAAAATAAGTATAATTGTAAGGGGACAAAATTAAAAGGGTTTTTGTTCCAAATTTAATCTCTCTTCTTTGATTTCTTTTGTCCAGTGATACAAAAATCAGGAGGAGAGCATTCAACACTTTAGAAGTAGAAGCTTTCACAGTTTTCTTCTGAGAGCTCTTGTTTGATTCAAAATATATAGCATATTTAAAACATGAAGGTATCCAAAATATAAAACACTCACTCACTTCAATATGAACACAGTCTTATGGGACATGTCCCTTTTTAGAAAAATTTTCAGTGTTGGTTTAGAAACATTATCACCGAAGCAGAAAAACTGCTTTGTGCATTGTGATTTCCACCACACCATAACTCTGTATAGGTTGCTCAGTGTGGGGGATCTATCCAGTATGGGGTCTGTGTTCAAGTGGAAAGAAAATATTTAATACCAGGTCATTATCATAATAAAATGCCTTAATTATGCTACTAGTGAGCAGAATATCCTTATGGGAACATTTAAAAGATATTTTGAAACACCTGAAAACAGTAAAATAATCGAGGTCCCAGTTTTCCTTTTCTCAGGCACTGACTTACGGGGTATTCTGCAACACAACTCTCCCAACACACACTCTCCTGGAACCTCATGCTGTTAAAGCATAAGCGATCATTTTTTCCAGTTTGTCCAGTTTCCAGCCATATTTTTTTCCAGTAGTTAAACCACTGAGGAATGGTGCAAAACCAGCAGGAAAGTCCTCAGGCTTGGCAGCTATTGCAGTCCCGGAGTCAGCCCATCCCTTCCCAGCTTTGGGGGGTACACATGCCCAGCCACTGGGTCTCTACAAGCCTCTGTGTCCTCTAGCCAGGGATAAAGGGCTGTAAGAAGCTTCCAGGCCTGTTTAACATGTGTCTTCATACAGCAGCTTCCACAACGCACATTCCATACCCTCGAGCTCTTCCTTAAAATCAAGCTGTTTCTCGTTCCTATTATTTCCTTCTAAAACCACTTGCAGAACTTCCCTCCTCCATCTGTTGGAAATCCTTTTCTACACACCAGATTGTGCGTGTCTGTGGGCAATCCCAACGGGGTGGGTGAACACGCACCTTCAGTTTAAATAATGCTTATCCCTCACTTTCTCCTCCTGAAGGGAAGAAAGGCGGCATCGTTGGCACTCAGCAAACAGGAGACAGTTCCAGGATACTGTTTTAAAGGACAGTTTGAGGAAACTGTTTGTTTGGTCATAAAGCCCCATCATTTGGCTTAACTTTTTCCTAATGGGTGAACCTGTGACAGCATCACCTACTCAAAAATCAGTGAAAAGAAAAAGATGAAAAAGTGACTCCATGCCTCAATTCCCTGTGTGGAGGGACACATAAAAGAAGCATGGCCACATGTATGCACAAAAGACTAAAATGACATATATAAATGAGACCAAAATAACATGTACACATGTTCCTGTGCAAATAATGGTAAAGAGGGTGGGGAAATCGAAAATCTGATTTTAACTGAGGGTTGAATTAACCTGCAAGACATCTCAGGAACTTAATAGCAGGCTCATAATCAGCAAAATACTCCAAAAATTTACACAAATTAATATCAAAAATAGGTAGCGCAAAAGGAAGACAGATTACAAAGACATCAGGTAAATAAGTTACCTGTAGGTGCAAGAACTACACAGTCTTCTGAGATTGAAATCCCCTGACTAAACATGGACAGTACCATTTTTAGGGCTGTGTCAGAAACAGGATTATGGCAGTGACTGTGAAAGGCTTAGAGATTAGAAAGATAGAGCAGACAGAAAACTAAGTGCCTTGCTGACCCCTTCAGGTAATAGGCTGAAACCGTGAAACATGAAATTTAGCTGAAACTGTTCTGTCAATGCTGATTTTCAGGTGCCACAAATATTCTGAAAGCAATTCACAGGTTCCCAATTACCAACCTCAGAAGAGACTGCTGTGCTAAAGCAGCCCAGACCCTTCTCTCCCTAAAAGCCAGAATGTCTTGCAAGAACAAACCGAAGGCTTGTGTTGTACAATTTAATTTCATTTGAAGGGATCCCAGCAATTCTGAGTCTAGAATCTCAGTGAGCTTTTCTGGAGTTTCTTTCTGGGAACTATTTTCTTTTTATCTCCTGCTGAGAAAAATGTCTAATTTATATCCCAAACCACTGTGTTTTATTCTTATTTAAACTGTAAATCTGACCAGAATAAATCTGCTCCTGTAAATCTGCTCCTACCCTTACTCATCAGCAGGCCCACTTTCCACAAACAGATGCCAGCCTTCCATAGTAAAGCAATAACTTTTCAGAGAGGAGATCTTTGGATCTTTAATCAAAAGGTTTACTGACATACTCCTTCAGCATTTATGGAATATATTCACCAGTGAAGACTGGGACTTTATTGCTCCTTGCAGTGCCAGACCTAAAGGAAAGACCACTCGCACATCTGGATTTTGATACCGTTTTTATACATCTAAGGACTAGGTTAGCAGTTAAGTTGTATTTTAAATAATATTTGCAGTTCACAGTGAGAGATTTTTCCGCTACAGTCCACAGGTCTGTCTCCAAATAACCACTTTTGAAGGCAGAGGGGTAGTTACTGGTGGTTAATGCACTGTTGTTGTTATGGGGGATCAGCTGTGATCCGGGCAGGCCAATCAATAATTTCTTTCCATATATCTGTCACAGGATCAGATCACTGGATCTGTTAGAACAGAAGGCACGTCTGTATCTTCCTTCATGGGGTTTATTTTAGTTGTATTTTTCCCTGCATGGATTTTTTTCTCCAAGGGCAAAGGGACACTGCTTAGACTTTCTTCTATTATAGCTTGTAAAAATCAAAATAAATAAATCATAGGCTTCTTTCATCTTTAATTTCTGTTCTTTGGCCATTTACAGTTCTTCGTGACATGATGGATGGTATCACTGTTGCAAAATGGCAAGGAAAACTTATGCTTCTGTTTAACTGCTTGGATATCTCATTAAACTCAAGAGAATTGTGGCAAAACACTGATTTCTTGACAAGGGAACTTTTTTATGCACCAGTTTTGTTGAAACTTTAATTAGAAAATATCGTTACATCTAAGGAAACCCAGAAGGAGGGCTTCCTGAGATGCTGGAAGCCAGACTGAAACCTGCAGTCAGGAGACCTGGATTTACACCTCTGATCTCTGACATGTGCCCTGATCACGACACGGAAGAAACAGCCTTTGGTTTGAACCCCAAAAACTTTGACTGGAACCTTTGATTTTGAACCTTGGAAGGGGAGAGATAGCGAGCTATTCATTAATATCACACATCAAGAAGTCTCGTTTTCATTCCCATGCAAAGGAGAAAAAAAAAAAAAAAAAAAAGAAGTTGGAACTTCCTTACTGTGTTGGAAAATGATTGTGAGTGACCTTGACTCAGCAGCAGGCCGCCCTCAGAGGCAATCTCTTCAGCAGTCCTCCTGACATATTGACAGGGCTGAAAAATCTTTATTAAGCCTGTCTTGTGAATTCAGAGCTACTCAAGTTAGCGGCAAGATATGCTCTGCCTGTACATGTACAAGTACCTGAAAGAGAAAAAAAGTAATCTTGCTTCCCCCCAAATTTGTAAGCTATGGAGTTTATTAAAAAAAAATACAAAAATATTTTACCAGTAAGAATAAATATCCATGTGGCAGTTTGCAGTCAGTGCCTAATGCTCAAAGACCAGAAGGAGGAAAGATTGTTTGAAAAAAGTAATTTTCCAAGTTCGCCAATGTGAATAAGCAAGTTACTGCTGTTCTCTATCAGGGTGAATGTGAACCTGTCAAAATAACAAAACCTTATATCGATGGCAAAACAATCAAATGCCTAAAGCTTGATGGCCTTCATTAGCTTTTCTTTTCCCTGAGAAAGTTACAGGAATTTAAAAAAATGCAAATAAAATGCAATTCTCCAATTCTGCTGATGTCTAGAAGCGATGGAGAAAATAAAATAAGACCTTTCTGATCAGTTTAACTGCACCAGAACGTGTGCCTTCATGTCTCTGACACCTCTTGGTCTGATTTCGGTCACACAGGCTACATGAAAACTGGGTATGACAGGGGAGATTTCGAATGTGAGACTCTTACATTACAGTAGTAAAAGTGAAGGTGTAAATGCCATGGTGGGGGCTTTAATGCAGTTTAAACTAGCTCTGAAAAAATGCAGTGGTGAACACAGAGCCTTGTTATGCATCACGGGTGCAACAGAACACACAAAGTGCTGCTACAGAGCTTAAAAAATCACTAAAAGGAGACAGATCTGCTTGTGCTCCTTCATGGGTTGTGTCTGCATGCTTTATGCTTCTTTAGCATTGGAAGTAAACTGTGCAAGACATAAATTTCACCATGAAAATGAAAAAACACATCTATTTTCAAACTTTTATCAGCTGTCCCAGCAGCTTGTAAGAGAGATCAGACATGCAGCTTGCTGATGGTGTTGCATACTGATGGCACGGAGCTGGCAGGGAAGTAGTCAGTCCCTGTGTGGTTTCTGCAACATGAATATTTAAATTTTTATTTTTTTTCCCTGTTTATTTCAGAGCACTGTGCCACACAATCCAGGGTTTTCTGTTCACTTATCAACACACACATGTGAATGCAGATGTTTGCATTTATGTGGCTCTCAGTGTTTGCATCGGTTTCATCAAGGCTTCCATTTGAAGGTTGTGGGGTTTTTTTTTGCCTGCAAGAACAGAAATCTCTGATTGTTTGGGAAAACGAAGAAAAGGTACCCAGTCCTGCCTTCTGGTTTGACTATGTGCTGTATAAAGTGGGAAGTTATTAAATAAGAAAACAGAATTAATCCATAACATCAGCATCTCCATTCCGTTGTCTTATCTGGGCTCCAGAGCTAAACTCTGCTTTGTTTGTCCTCCTTCATCCCTATCAACTGGGATCACTTTGCTGTACAGGATTCAGCTCAACATAGACCTGAGTTCTCTGCAGTCCTGCTCTCCCTTCAATCTACTTTGTAACCTCATAATGAACATCATTCAACAAAATGAACAAGGCAAGAGGAAAAATAAATAATGATGTAACGCAAATGACTGATTAAATTATCCTGTCTTTCATCTGAGTTTTTCAAGGTACAAGACCACGGCTACCTTCAATGCAAGATTGTATGGGGAGACCTTGAGGCCACATAGGATGCCTTAAAGCATCTCCAGTAGTACTATAAACCCATGCTAAAAACAGCTGATTCAGGCTGAACAGCTGCTCTGTGGATCCAAAATGGCTTTAGGTAGGAAAAAGGCAGGTAAAAGCAGTGCCTGCAGGCATTGCATCCAAACTGTAACTAAGTGTGTACAGCAAACCTATAGTCCCTTTGGGCAGCATTCAGCTCACCTCAAGACACCAGACAGGTGTGAGCTGAGCATCTAAACTCACGCAGATAAGAGAGTCAAGAGGAGCAACTTCATTGCCAACACACAGGCATCTAGAACTAGTCACAGAATAGTTTGAGTTGGGAAGGGACCTTAAAGATCATCTGGTTCCAAACCCCCCTGCCATGGGAAGGGACATCTTCTATTAGATCAGGTTGCTCCAAGCACCATCCAACCCATCCTTGAACACTTCCAGGAATGGAGCAGCCACAGTTTCTCTGCACAGCCTGCTCCAGTGCTTTACCACCCCCACAGCAAAGAATTTCTTCCTAACATCTAATCTAAACCTGCCCTCTTTTAGTTTAAAACCATTGCCCTTTGTCCTGTCACAATATGTCCATCTGTTACAAGAAGCCTTAAAATAGCTCCTCTAGACTCCAGCTGCTGCTCCAGAAGTATAGCAGTCACCTCTAGGTCCTCTGTTACTTTTTTTTAAAGTCCCTATGTAGATGCCTTGGACACTCCACAACACATCAAACAATGCCAGACTCCTGTACTTAGGCTACTGAGTTGTGCCCACACAGTGGAACTGGGAGAGCCATTTGGCTCACAAGGGGTAGATGCCAGTGTGTGATCTGACAGCTGATTCTCCACCCTGCACTGAACGTGCTGAGTAAATCCCTCGTGAGCAGAACAGGAGTGAAAGCACCACTGCACACAGATGGTCCACAAGCAGGTGTGTGAATCTGTGATGTGAATCGCCACCTTCTGTCAGGTATTGAACTGGCCAAGAGGAATTTCTGCATAACGATCTGCAGGCTTAGGAACTTGAGTTCCCTCTAAATTGTAGTTTACATTTACATGCAATTTTCAGAATCTTTTGTTTATACCATACCAAAGCATCCAGAATTAAGATAAAGACACATACACATTTCTGAGTCTAATAAATCTGTGGCATGTAGAAGTTGTCTGAACAAGGATGAAACTTCTTTCTTTTTTGACAGCCTACAACTAATATTCTTCAATTTTCCAAGTCAAATTGCTTTTTAACTTGGCAAACTAATACAAAGTTAAAGCCATTAAATAGTCAAAAAATGAAACACTTGAAGTAAATCACTTGGGTGACTGCAAATGTCCCTACAAAGTCATTGATACTTTCACTTGTTGCAGGATCCATTTCATCCTTCCTACTTCCAGCACCTATTCCAGTTACAATCAGATCATGTCCACACCTCTTCTCACTGATCCTCATTTTTCAGCGAGTTGAAGGAGAAGCTGTTTTTTCACCCATGTCTAGAATGAATTTTGCCCAGATTGTTACATCTGAAAATTAAGGAGCTTCTTGTGGCCTCAGGGACATCAGGGCATCAAGATTTCAGAGACTGTGTGAGAAAACCTATGAGAACCAAAAGCATATCAATTAAAAGTTTTCAGGCAAATTGTTTAGCATGGTTTCATAAATTATACTCATGTTTGGGTTTTAGCTTTTTAAGGCTATTGTCTTGTATTGCTTTCTTAGATAAATGATCAGTAGATAATTACCCTTATTTGTTTAAAAAGCTCTTTCCTTCTGGAAAAATCTCTCTACCCTTGGATGAATGGGCAATTCAGATAATTCAGAAAAGCATTAATACATTTACTTGTTTGTGGATTAAGTGGGTCTCGTAAAGTTTTAGATTGAATTAGGAGAATATTAGGATGGAGAGTCAGAAGTTTTCTAAGTGAGAGAAACTAGATAAAATTTCAACCTGCAGAAGTATACCACAAAAATATGACTGATTCGCAATCTGATCCTGGCACATAACTGCCGTTCCCTGAATTGAAAATACAAGCTGCTTCTATTTTAGTGGGCATTTATGAGATGGAAGGAAACATCAAGGATGCTACAAAATAGAGTTTGGAATGTTCAAGTCATATAAGCCACAGACACAACTGCAAGGGGGTGATTTCTGTGGTGTTTTGGAAGATATTATATCTTTGTCATAACATACTAAAATTATAGTTTGTTCCTTCCATTCACCTTTGGATATGATGCTGTATTTTCTACTTCCATGGGTGGGATTTAAAAAAAAAAAACAAAACACATCTCTTAAAAAAATAATATCATTTCATTGCTTTTTAAATAGTTTTCAAGTTTTACTTTGCACATTGTTACACAGAAACTTTCGCAAATTATAAAGCCCTAGTTCTTACCAGTACATTGACTTTGTGTTAACTTCATGCTAATTTACATCGGTTCACCTCTTCCAGTAAACAAAGAAGGAGGTGGAGTTAACACTTTGATTACTATCACAAAGCAAAAAATAGACCCAGTTCAGGCACATAGTTAGAGGCAAATTTTGCCCTGGAGAATTTGCCATCTCTTCAGGCAAGTCTGACAAAACATAGGAGGAATGGGGTCCTGATCTCCTGGTTTTGTAAGAAAAGCATAAGAGGGTAAAAGATGATCCCAAAGGAAACAGAGGGCAAAGAAAGATATGCATTTCCTGAACTGTCTTCCAGAATCAAAATATAAAATATGCCAGACTCTTTTTGGTAGTGTCCAACAACAGGACAAGGAGTAATGGCCATAAACTAAAACACAAGAGTTTCCACCTCAACATGAGGGAGAATTTCTTTACAAGGAGAATGGCAGAGTGCTGAAAGAGCCTGTCCAGGGAGATCATGGAATCTCCCTCTCTGAACACATTCAAAACCCACCTGTGTTCCTGTGTCACCTGCTCCAGGTGACCCCGCCTTGGCAGGGGGATTCACAGTATCACAGAATGGTGAGGTTGGAAGGGACCACACCGGGTCATCTGGTCCACCTTCCCTGTTTAAGCAGGGTCATCCCAGAGCACTCATCACAGGATTGTGTCCAGACAGTTCTTGAATTTCATCCCCAGTGAGGAAGACTCCACAGCCTCTCTGGGCAATCTGTTCCAGCGCTTGGTCACTGCACAGTAAAGAGGTTCTTTCCCATATTCAGGCGACTGCAGGACCTCCAGGGGTCCCACGACAGGCAGTGATCAGGGTCTCATCTCTCTGGACCTGAGTAAAGCATTTCATGTTCTGAGCCTCACAGAGAATTTTTACCAAAACAGAACAAGATGGAACTGCTAAAAAGCTTTCAGGTTCAAAAGATCCCATTAAAAGGCATATGGGAATAGATGATACAATAGGAAGAGCGTCCTGTCTGGAAGCCCACTTCAGATGTACTGTTTGAGGATCAGCAGTGGGACTAATTTTACTTGATATTTTCATCAGTGACCTTGGCACAAAAGGTAGGAAATTGATCATTTGGTTTGGCAGCAAGTAAGGAAGTGCTGTCAATACACCGAGGAGAAAAATGTCAGAAGGGAAGAAACAGACCTGTTCAACTACTGGGATAATAGAAATTAAAAAGGTGTAGTCAAGTGTCAAGAAATATACATCTCCTGAGAAAAATTATGGCTAGATCTTGAGAGTTTATTAGTGGAAAATGAGAGAAGATGAGAAAGAACAGGAAGCTATAAAAAGCTGATACAATCCTGTATTTTTTAATTTTTTTTTTTACTGTTAAGATAAGGAATTATTCATTCTGCTGCATGTGACTGTGGAGAAGTGTCAATAGGCACATAACACAATTCTGCTCAGGTTAATTGTGACAAAAGAGGCAGCATCACTGTAACAGAAGCAA
Organism: Myiotriccus ornatus; assembly: GCA_036023395.1. Lineage (NCBI taxonomy): Eukaryota > Metazoa > Chordata > Aves > Passeriformes > Tyrannidae > Myiotriccus > Myiotriccus ornatus. The sequence goes on along the minus strand of JAYRBT010000139.1, from coordinate 68,995,028 downwards.
GAAAAGGATAATTGGAAACAGAAATGCAAAATGAAGAGGTGACATGATTGCCCTTTGTAAGTGATCTCTGTGGACAGATAGAAAGTGACATGAAAAAGTTGAAGTAAATGACCGAAATAAATTTAGACTAGAGATTAGCAGAATGCTTCTGAGAACCTGAGGAGGGATTATGAGATGGTTTCTCAGAAGCTGGAGGATTTACGTTCTGAAACAGTGCTTGTTAATGCCAGGACAGGATTCCCTGACACACTAGACTGTCACATCAAGGGACTGGACTCAGTCCGGAGAACAGAAGAAAGCTGATCAGTAGGAAACAAGTGAGTCAAGAGAAGAACAGCTGACAAGCTGCTGTCTAAACTTTTCAACTATTCAGTCCACCCCTCAGTGTCAGTTGTTGTTACACAGCGAAGGTTTCAGTGGGTCCCATCTAAGCAAGGCAATAAAGGTACTACACAAGCGCCAGTGTCAAAATACTGCCCGGATCCTTGGGAAAAAACCCTCACTTTTGGAACAAAACAAACTCACTTTTGAAAGAAGACTTTAGGGATGTGTGAGGAAAGGAGAGGGAATCTCTCTTTGAAAGCCAGTAGGAATAAGGCACCTACCTAGCCCTGTGCATGGGTTGCAAAAACAGGGTAGGGAGAGAAAGCAGCAAACCCCAAATTAAGCCTGCTGAGAAACCTTGAGCCATCTCTGCCAGCACTCAGCAGAGGGAATGCTTACAGCTCCTGCCCTGTCCTGAAAGTGATGCCAGCATTCCTGCAGGAGGGGCCACTTAGAGCCCTGTGCATGGGGCCAGGGACTCCCCAGAGCTTATGACTTTTTAAACCATTACTTTTTTCACTCCTAAATGGTTGTGCCATTCTCAGTCCTTTAGCTGAACTGGGCACATTTCAGTTTAAGTGGATCCAGTGGAGGACAGACAGGCCAGGCTTAAACCTTTGGCTATGCTGTCTAAAAATACACACATTTGATTCCCTGAATAGACTTTACATGGGAAAAGGCTATTTGAGTTTAGGTTGAATCCTCTCATAGGAAATCAGCTTATTACTACTGAGAATTTTTCTTCTCAATACTATTTTATTGGGTTCCTTTAAAAAAACAAACACAAGAAAACAGCAATACCCCAAAATAAACAGCCCTGTGAAAATGGCTATGCCAAATGCTTCTCTGATACATTTAACATCCCTCTAATAATGCTTTTAATAGTTGTTTCAGAATGAAAATGTGCAACATAAGAACCTGAAAATTGTTCATGCATATTCATGCCTTCCATGTGTTAACTGCTGGGGAATGTTCTCAGATTGCTTCACATTATAAATTGTTACTTATTTACCATGCCAGTTGGCGACTCTGAGGTAGCATATGTGAAATGAATTTGCAGTTTCTATTACAGTACAGCTAGTTGAAATTTTCCAGTGAAACACTTTTTAAATTAAAAGGGAAAAAAAAAAAAGAAAAGAAAAAAAGGAATCACCCCTACCCGTTGATCTGGAGGGCAGCGCTTTGTAGAACAGCGCTTGTTCAGATTATCCGACAAAATATGGATAGGGTTTTATGAGAAGCATTTTCCAAATATCCAGGAAGATCACATGGGTGATTTCTGGGTGCTCCAGAATAGCTCTACCATGGCAGTAGTGCCCACACAGCTCTAATCTCTGTTGTGGAACAAGAAGCTGACTTGGGGATATCCATCTCCTGTCAAAGGTCATGTCCATAGCAGCAGCCTCCTGGCAATTGTCTCTGCCTTGAATCTCAAACCTCCCAAAATCTGTGCTATTTAATCAGCAGCCAGGACCTTGCAGCTCTAGCTGCCAACCTTCCTTACATAAAATATGATATGCAAAACTAATGATGATACATACATATTATTAGAGAAAATAAAGTCTTTCTGGATAGCCCACAGTAAATTTCCAACTTCTAAAAGCAGATCTGGTTATAAAAACTTTTTTTTCTTTTTCATCCATGAGGAAAAATATTTTGCCTCAGCATTATCATATTTATTTTGTCCTAAAATAATTAAACATTATTAAAATTTCCCCAAAGTAGGCTCTGAAGTTTTAAAACACAAACATAAAAAAAGATGCTGCAAATGTTTTTAGCAGACTAAAAATGTGAAATGTAAAATATTAAAGGATCTGATTCCTTGGTTCCTTCTTCGTCTGAGTGGTATAAAACTGAATTCATAGCAGGAAAGGCAAATTAGATTGAGGATCCAAACCCCTTTGAAATCAATGGAAAAACTTCCACATGTTTTAAATAAAGCCCTCAATTAGCAGAGATGGGGTTATATATATATGTGTACACAGACACAGACCAAGAGATAAACTGTGCACAAATTGAATGGGATGGACTACGGGGTAGGTGGTTAAACTCTCTCCTGTGCAGTCTCTCAGTAGTGTGCTGTGTCTCTTGCTGTGCAAAATATTCAGCACATAAAAGTGAACTTTCTTCCCTTTTCTGCTCAGAAATGTGCAGGTCACCTTTCCACCCACGGGGAGAACTGAAAGTTTCTTTTTTTTTCTCCAGTCATGTCCCATCTATCACACTGTACATTTGGAGAGGCGGGAGCAGATGTGTCAGACAAAGAAAATGAGAGACAGAACAAAGAGAAATAGGCCCCTGAAGGAAAGAGAGAGAGACATTCTGAAAGGAGAAACAGAAGACATAAGAGAGATAAGGGACCCTAAAATAGACATAAATCAACAGAAAATCAAGTCCCTTGAAACAGAAGATGAAAAAATCTCCCTAAAGAGAGAAAGGCAGCAAGGGATACCTGTCCATCAGAAAGACCTACAGGTTTCCAAGAATTTTAATGTCTTATTGTTATTCCAGCCACAAGATGAAAATTCACCTGTATCATTAATGAACATCTTACTAATCAGCCATTTCAAGTGCAATGTTTAACATAGAATATAGGATGAACAGTCAGCTCTCCTCCAGTCCATCAGCCCTGTGGTTCTCTGCCCGTTTGGGAAAAGAGAAAGAAATAATCAATATGAGATGCATAAAGACCTAGTAAATGGTTGATTGGGAGAGCAGGTGTTGGTTCCTAGATAAATATTTGATTTACTGTGTAAAAACCATTTTACCACAGCACTTCATGTTCAGATATTCTGTGCTAGCTTGCAAGGCTTCCCATAAAATGACAAGGAGCAGTTGATTCAATCCCAAATCAGCTGACTGGGGCATCTAAGGCTGCTGGAAGTGACAAGAACAAAGGGAGGATGACAATACACCAGAAGAGAAGCCTTTCTTATTCAATCAGATATCCAAGATCATCTGTTGTTTAACCACCCACAGAGCTGATGCTTGAAAGTGCAGTATGGTTTGGGTGACTGCTTTCTTTGTTCAGAACCCATTCCACCTAAAGACTGTCACCAAAGTTTGACAGGTCCCTAAGACAGGTAGACGTGCTCCTCCCTCTCCCTTTACTGTGTTTTGGTTTTTTTTTTCATCTACCATTAACGCTCTCATGATCATCTTGGGGGTTTTAGGGTTTTTTTGCACTTTATCATTTGCTTACGTAGCTATGTTTGAAAAAGAAGTGGAGAATGGGGAGGGGAAATGACCTGGATATTCTCAGTTTTGGGTGGTATCTAAACTCAGCTCGTTAAATGGCAGCTGACAGAAACTCAGCACCTGAAGGATAAAAATGTGTCATTAGGCAGTGCTGAGGAGCAGCTGTGAGTAAAGAAGCAAATAGATATTTAAAAACAGAAGAAAAACTGGACCTTCATCTTTTGATTTTTTTTTTTTTTAAACTCAAGCTTCCTTCTTTGGAAAGTGTCTTTTTATTGTACATGTTACATTACAAAATGTATTCTTGACAGAGGTTGGGACTTGCAGACAGAAGCAGTACAGCTACTGAAATGACTGAAAGAAGGGCTTGAGCAATGGTTGGCAGCACTGACAGGCAACTCTAAGAACGTGTGTATTTACTAAATGTCAGTTATCACATTAAAAACCATGGAAATAATTAAAGAATTAATCATGAAATAGAAGCATTTTTGAGGGGGGGGGTTTGTGTGTGTTTTTTTTTTTTTTTTAAATTTACAAATGCTGGAAAATTCCTGAATGTCCTTGAAAAGAATAAAAACCTGGTCTTTACATTCTCTCAGACGTTAAATGCCAGGCTGTGGTAGAAGGAGGAGGAGAGAGAATAAAGGTCACTTTCAATCTGCTTCTTATTCATAACGTTCAACTTGAAGACTTGGCCGACCTGGCTATGATGGGTTGTTAAATGGATTGGCCTAGGGCAAGAAAATGAAACTAAGTGTACTCTAAAAGTTTTGGGAATTTGGATTGGGGATTATTCCATCTGTTTAACGGCAGAACAGACACAATGTGGCTGATGAATGATGGAAGTGATTTTTATCACTCTGGTGTTAATGACATAATGAAGGTCTTTTAAGAGTGCAAATCTGGTGTCCTATAAATCTGCTTCTATACATTTTCCTTCATTTATCAAATATTGAGGGGATTTTCACCTTCTGTTCTAGAAATTGCTGCAGAGCTACTACATTGATTTAGGAGGGCTTTTAGCTGCTTTGATGTCTATTATATTTTACCACATTGGTGAGCAGGGTTTATTTCATTACATATTATGTTTAAAAGGTTTCAATATTGATAAAATCTGTGAAGATAGGTATGTAATAAATTTTCTAAATTTAATAGGATTATTTCAGAGAACAAAGTGTGAGGAAAGGACTGGTACTGGGCTCATACTTGATAACCAGTTTAACCCTTTTGAGGATACACCTCCTTGCAATCTGTTTAGCAGACAAGTGTGAAAGTAGACCCTTACCCCCACACATTTCAAAAAAAGATTTCTGTTTCTTCCATCTTTCAGTTCTTAAAAGTAATTAGCTGAGAATTTTGGCAATCTGGAGAATCTGTAATCCCTTGCAATTAATCCTTCCTAAAATAAAAAAAAAAATTAACAGAGATTAACTATTTTCTTATCATGGAAGATTATTTTTCCTCTTTTGTGATCATTCCCACTTTCATTTATCCAGTCCTGCATTTTTCTTCTTTTTTAACATTTCCTAAGCAGTACTTAATAACTGATGATACACCAGTCTGAAATGTTCTATAAAGAAAAGATTATATATTCGGAGGTTAAAGGAGGATATGAAAAGCTATTTTATTCCAAGTTTGAAGCAAAATGCAAATATTTACAAAGGGGCTGTGTGTCCAGTCTCCCATGAGTCAGTAGGAATTTGGCAGGAGTTCAGCAAGTCTGAAGTCCAGAGGGCTATTCAGGTGACAAAATGCATGTGAATTCAGGGTAAGAGGAACACCTCTAAAACGTAATTAATTTTATTCTCTATATCTCACTGACAATAAAAGGAACTTAGACATCTACCTTACAATGTAGATACTGACATTTAAGTGGCTACAATCTTGAGCTGAATATCAGCCACAATTTCCTACAGATTACAGCAAGGTATGAACTATTTAAGCTCCAGTGTAGATAACAAATTTAAGTTCTCATTATCAGGCCCATAGAATTTGGACCAAGATAATTTCAGTGACTTTGCCATTTAATCTGTGCTGTTCTCTCCACAAGCACAGAGATAAGAGGGCACACAGATAACCACGGATTAAGGTTGATAGTGTTACTTTCTTGATTAAATGGCAATGTCACTTTCTGTACCACTGATGGAAGTATGGCATGTCCTACTTCCAGATGAAAGTGCATCAACTGGTTGTCCTGAGAAAGACAGATCTTCTGTCCCTCAGGTATGTGTGGTCTTGCCACATCTATCCCCCAAACAGAATATTTTGTCTTGCAGTATATAATAAAGAGAATTTTTTTTCTTGTTTCCCTTTTCAACATTAAAATGGATATGGATGAAAGCCTAACTTGGTAGCCAGCAGACACTGATCTTTTGAGCAATGCGGTTTTAGAATTAAGATAAAACCTAGCTGGGCATGAAGAAATACTTCAGGTTGCAAAACTTATTTTATGTTCTTCTCTCACACAGTGCCAAGGCACAAGAAAGGAAATCTAGAATATAAAAGTACAAGAATTTCTTTATCCCTTATGCACATGACCTCTTTCTTCCTTCAGGCTATGTAAAGTCTCTTGATAAAATGAGAAATGGATCTTCTCTTTATGACTCTCAAACTTGATATGATCAAAACTACAGCTCTTCTCATCCTAGAGGAATCTCAGTGGAACTTAAATAAATAGTATTTCAGGCTACACTAGGAAAAACAAACAAAGTGGAACTTTCCCCCCCCCCGCCAAAAAAAAAAAAATGTCCAGGCCACTTCTTTGTACTTTGCAGAACAACAAATTATATTATTTACAAAAATCTCAGAAACTTGCATCAAGGAACTTAAATGGTTGCAAGTAGCCAAAAGAAAAATGAACTGAATCTAGTATAGAAGCAGGACAAAAGTGGCAATATAGCCTGACTAGATCATGGAAAAGACAGAGAAAAGAGAAGGAAACCAGAAATCAAGAATGTCCAGAACCAGAAAAGGATCTAGATATATAGAAAATGGATCTTAAGCACAACTCTGGCACCTCCTTCCCCTCAGGAGGGAGCACAGTGGGGTCTGCTGAGAAGGGAGGGAGTGTGGTAACACTGTCCTTAAGGTGCTGGAGCATGTCCAGAGAAGGCCAACGGAGTCAGGAAAGGGTCTGGAGCACTAGGAGCAGCTGAGGGAGCTGGGGAGGCTCAGTCTGGAGAAAAGGAGGCTCAGGGGGGACACTCTCACTCTCCACAACTCCCTGAAAGGAGGTTGTGGCCAGGTGGAGGTCGTTCTCTTCTCCCACTTAACTGGCAGGACCAGAAGAAATGGTCTTAAGTTGTGCCAGTGGTGGTTTAGCTTGGCTGTTAGGGAAAAATTCTTCACTGGAAAGGTGTTTAAGCATTGGAACAGGCTCCCCAGGGAAGTAGTGGTGTCAGCATCCTTGGAAGTGTTCAAAAATATGTGTATGTGGCACTTGGGGACATGGTTTAGTGGTGAACATGGTGCTGCTGGGTTAATGGTTGGAGCTGTGGATCTAAGAGGTCATTTCCAACACTATCAATTCCATAATTACATAAAATACTCCCCTGAGACATGGGAGAGGAAGTTCAATACCTTTCTCAGCCTTAGGGATACTCAACACAAGCTACTTCCAGGAAGATCCTAATCAAAAAAGGAGCTCTCTTGTTCAAAATGTGCCTCTATGTAGAAGAAATTCTAATTTTATCTGTTCAGATGAAAATCCCAATATGCACAATTCTGACAGAGCCCAGCAGGAAAAGATCCAAGTCTATGTACAGAAGAGTCCTGAATCAAAGTCTGCTCCAACTTAATAGTGCAGAGTCATTGGTTTAAAACAGTTTTTCAGTCATACCTTTTACAGTCTTTCAGAAATACCAATTGCTGTGTACATGGAAACCAAATAGTGCAGGACAAAAATTTAAAAAGTAATCCTTACAAAAACCATTCCATTTTAGTCTAGTTTTCAAACAACTACTTAGTGGAGCGAAGTCTGAGCTCGGTTCCCAGTGCTGACATTTTCTACACTGCCCCTTTTTAAGCCAAAATCCAGCAGCTGTATTTGTGATTGGAAAGTCAGAGTGTGGGTCAGACACTGTAATTGTGCAGCTGAGCTAATGGTTTTGCTGAAAAAAAAGGGTTATGGATAATGTATTAAAGAGTCACTATGGGTTTGGAATAAGAAGCCAGATGAGATCGTTCAAATCAAATCATAGCAAAAAATCCCTTGTCAGCTAATTCAGATCTTTCCAGGCTTCAAATATTTTCCTGTAACTCATCTCCCTATTGAGCTTTTGAAGCTTTCAAAATCTCAATCTTTCCTGCAAATAGAAACCATCTTATTTTCTCACATTAGTCTCTTTGAGACCACTGTCAGGCAATCCCGTGGCCCACAGGATTCAGGCTCCAAAATGGGCATACAAACATGATGGAAAAGTTATTTTCATAATATTGCCAAGAGACTGGCGGGGAGGCAAACTGCAATACAGAGAGCTGTTCTGCTGTGATTTGCAGTTGAGCTTTTCACTTTGGTTCATACGCTTTTGAAAGATTATCCGGGAGTCTGTTTTTGTTCCTTATTCCTAATTGAGATGGCACAAGACCAATCTTTCAGTTCTCGTGTCTAAGAGCAATTTCATATGAGGCCACAGCAGTGTGAGCTTCCCTTAGTCGTGCCCTGATCTGATAATGCACCTCAGTCATGCCAATTTGGAAAGGCAAAAATGGCACCACTGACGCTGGCAGCCTCCAAAGTGCTTAAGTGAACCAGCAAATCTGATGCCTTGAGACACCTCCTTCTTTCCCTAGTTGTCACAGGTAAAGACGTTCTGCAGGATGAATAAGAGGAGGAAAACTGAGGTCAATAAAGCACTTGGAAAATCCCTAAGCAGGGTGTAGAACATAGCTCTCTCATTAGCAAATGCCAGCGGGTCTGACATTCAGTTTGTTCAATCCCCCGATTTATTAATCGTTTTCTTAGTGAAGACATCACTGGAAAGCCCAGTACCAACTCTGAAGGTAAAGAAGATGGCATGTAAGAAGTGCTTCAGTACTCACTTTCCATAGTGAATGATTTGGGAAATCTCATGATTCTCAGGACTGGTGAGAATCTTGGATTACAGTTTCTGTGCTCCAATGCAGATAAACAGGATACCTTAGTAAGGCTCTGTCTACAGAAGGAGAGACTATACTGGTCTGGGAAGAGCAGTGGAATTTCATTTTCTTCCAAGGTTTTTATGCATTCACAGTGAAAAACATTCAGCCTTTCACTACGAAACCATCGTTTTCCTTCAATCCCCTTTTCTATACCTTCTGAACTGAAAATTCCAAAAATTGCTGTATCATTGTACACCTTAGAATATAGATTGTTATTATAAAAGACTCAAGTATAAGAGAGTAAATGCGGAAATTTTGATTGATGTGCTACAATAATATGGGTGGAACAGAGCATAAGGAGGTGATTGAGACAGCCAGATGTCACTGGATAGAGAAAAGTTTCTACAGAAACTTCCTGTAGCTACTATGTAGGATTAGGTGATTCTGGAGCAAACATTATTAGGAAAAAATACTCCAGGCTAGCAAAAATAAATAAAAAATAAGAACATATGTTATCTTCTCAGTGAACCCAAATACCTACTGGGAGAAGGCAAGTAGAGTCATTAGCATTATTTGTTCATCATTATAATTTATGAAGAGGTACATCAATGTATGTCTATATATTTAGGCCCCGTGGTTTTAGTGCTTGAAAACAGCTGCAAAATTCAGCTGACTTTTACAAGAGACCCTGGAAAAGAGCAGCCCCTGGCAGTAGAACGAGCTGTTTCTAAAAGAAGTTCAAAGAAAGAGTCATTAAGGAAAATGTCAGTTCTAAATTTATTTTCCCCGGTTTTTTCCTCTCTGTCATCTGCTATGAATTGGTCCCCAGTGGCTTTGCCATTTGAATTTAATCTGGACACAGATGTGAACAAGTCTTTCAGAGCCCTACTTTGGCAAGAACTTCTCCCCATTCGGGACTGTGTAAGAAAAACTATGTAATTCCAGGATATATGTGACTTTTTATCAAGATGAGTGTTTTCTTTATAAAAAGATTATCAGCACATGAGAAAACAAATTCAGTTGGATACGATGGTCTGAATTTAGTTGCTAGAGTGGAAAAATGCTGGAGAAGGCATGTGTCTTTAATCAGCAAATATCAGAAGGGAGAAGTCACCACCTGAGGTCAGGTTGGTCTCAAGATATGTCAGTTCATGCTGTTTAATTGCAGGGACTTTTAGATACCCAGACTAGCTGGATAATTCCTTCCATTCAGTATGACTTAAAGTCCTCTTCTAATTATTAAACACCCTCAGAAATGCAGTTCTTAGTCCATCTTTGTCTATAATGAGGCCAATATGTTATTTTTCTGACAGGTTTTTCGCACATCTGCAGGGCGACGTGAACTTTTGAATCTTGCTTTATTCAGAATGATTTCCACAGACTGTATCTGTTTTCTCGAGGACTTCATGGAAGTCACTTTTTCTGCAGGGAACCAGGAGAGGCAGAGAATGGCTGTCAGTGCAAAAGGTAGCAGTTAAACACTTTTTGCTGTTCCTGATCCTGCAGTTATATAGACTGCAAGAGGAAACTCCAGGACTTTTATCATTAACCATGTAAGGGAGATATCACAATGCCTAATTAAATTAATTCCTCTATTTATTCAGGCCTCTGAACAAATATAGACATACATTTACATATCTCTACATCTATATGTAATGATAAACACATTTGACTGTCGTATGGCATATAAATTCACGTTTATCCAAGCACTGCAGAAAGTAGCTCATCAGGGACTCATCTGTCCTGTATTGAGAAATATTTTTACAATTCCCAAGGAGCCTTAAACAAGAACCCAGAGTAGCACAACTACAAAGCTCAAGACCCCCTCTGTTTTGGAATGTTCACACCTAAAAGTTCATCCAAATGTTCTCAGTATTTACAATCTACCTATGCCTAATTTTAGATCTCTTCCATTCCTGTTTAGAATTTGCATTTTAGAAAAAGGTAACAAAGCAAGACATAAAGCAGTCATAACAAATAACTACATGCCTAATTTTAGGTGACATCAATCTCACTCCTAGTCATATACCTTCTGATGTTTGCTGAGATTTACATAAGTGTCAGTCATAAGGCTAGGTATTTATCCCTCACATCAACAAAGCAGATACCGCAGACTCATTTATTACTCACAGGATAAAGTTCCTGAGGGGCTCATATCACATGCATTCCTCCAGTCAAACTGACAAATAAAGGCACTGAACAGGACAGGACTGAGTTAACATCGAGAAGTTTCAGGGGTTTGTTTCAGGCTGCTATAAAAACTGATGTCACCCAGCAAGCTTAGCTTCCTCACAGAACTAAAAGAGTTTAATACAGAGTTTAGGGCTTGTACCTAAATATTTTGCAGCTGTAGTAAGCTTAAATAGCGAAGCACAAAGCTAAAATACAGTAACAGTTTAACGGGAACAGTCTGTTAAGATGCAAAAATGTTTTGCAAATGTTTTCCTCGGCCCCTCATGCATTTCTAATGCAACAAGCTGAAAAGGGCTGATAATCATGAAACTGCATTAAATGTGCTATGAGATAAGTCAAATACCTTTCAGAAATTCTAATAAATTCTTTTCATAATATATTAGCATATTCTGCCCTGTGGATCTCATTTTTACCTATTAGAGAACTTGTCTAAGATCAGACAAAAGAACTTTCTCTTCTACTGGCATGCTGAGTGGAATTCATTATTAAACACTGTGCTAGGTTAATCTGATTTGGGAAAAAATCATTAAAGATGCAGGAGATGCTTTTATAAAGATAACTAAAATTAGATAACTGAAAGAAAATGACTGCCAGAAGAAAACAGACGCTCATGAATTTTTATTTTCTTTTTGACCAAAATTTCTCCTTTCGAACTCCAAAGGCAGTGAAGATTTGGTTGACTGAACTGCCCAGTTGACAGCCTTGAATTATGTAGTGTGCAATTCCTGATACATTTCTTCATCTTCCTTAAAAAAATCAAAAAGTCTTATGGAGCTCTTTTCAGAAAAGACCTTTGGAGTTCCGGGTAAGGATTCTCAGACAGAAGAATGAATGGGGCACTTCATAAAAAAGATCTGTGTCTGTGGTCCAAATGCTCAAGTGTCCTGCTTGTACACTTGCCTGCCACTTAGAGCCCCAGACATTACTGGGACCAGCTACGGTACACATCTCCCAGTGCTGCAATTACTGCTCAGACCTTCAGTTTGTGAAATATTATGGGACACTTTTTCCAAGACAGGTTCCATACTCAGCAAAATTGGATCTTTTACTCTTCCTCCATCCCTGCTAACTTCACTATCAACCTAAATTACGGGGTTTACTTAAAGACTGGGCAAGCTAAATCCAAAATCAGCTACCCACATTCAAACCAACTATATCCACACATTTCCAAGCCTGTACTTTCATGTTACTTTGAAATTTTGCCCCATGGAAAGGAAGACTGGATTTCCCTTAATGTTTTGGAACCAAATCTTTCAAGAATTATATGTGAACAAAACCCTAGCAAGAAAATTGTGTCTAAGGTCTATCTCAGCACCAGTGTTTAAGCTGCTGCTGTCACCACACTTATCCAGGAATCTGGGCTGCAGTGGTGTAGTAAAATTATTCTTTCTTGTCATTCTGCTGTGCAGAACTTAAGGCTGGGGAGACATTATTTGAGAGAAGTGGTACTGATCACACAACAGGGCCCAAGAAAACAGACTCAAGTGTCACAAGATGAGTTTTAGGTTGACCATAAGGAAAACTCTTCACTGAAAGGCAGGTCAAGCACTGGAACAGACTGCCCAGGGCAGTGGTGGAGTCACCGTCCCTGGGGGCATTTAAAAGCTGTGTAGATGTGCCACTAAGGGACATGGTTTAGTGGTGACCTTGTCAGTGTAGGAATGGGGCCTCAGGAGACCTGTTTCGGGTGTCTCTTCCCTTTCACGGGGCACAGACAAGGCAGCAGAAGGACAAACGTGTGGCTAGGGCTGCACAATTGGTCAGGAGAGCCCACGGGAGCTTCATCCTGTGCTGGATTTGTACTTGGGGTGGTAATGCCCAGAACTGACTGAGCACAGCGGTGCGGGTGAAGGCTGCGGTTTGTCAGCCTGGTGATGTGTCTCTGGTGGCTGTGACATCAGAGACGACAGGTCACAATGGGAGCTGTGCCTAAAGAAAACAGCAGCCAGCCCAAGGGCAGTTGGCCTTGGGCGATCAGTGAGTAC
>JAYRBT010000139.1:68969652-68982149 GCA_036023395.1 Myiotriccus ornatus | reverse complement strand
ACGGGCCCTGTGCTGTCTGCAGCCAGGGACTGCCTTCCCTTCAAGCCTTGATCCCCATGCTCCCTGCCACCCCGAGCTGCTGAGGAAATGTCCTTCAAGCCATGGTGTAAGACCTGAAGCTCTTCTTTTGTGCTCATTGAAGGGTTTTATGTCAAAAAGATAGAAGGCCCCAAAACCCTCTGGATGGATTTATTAAAGTGCCCTTCAGTTCTTTTTACCTTTAGGCCATCCGTGTGCAAAACACTGCGACTCATTTGAAGGGTTGAAAATAACGCACTTTTATTATCAAACTTTGGAAAATAAGGGAACTTGGTAAAAGTTTAAAACAAACTTTTAGTCAACCTAACGCATTTCACAAGGCACTGACTTAACAACTTCCAACCCATCCAGGTTTAAGTTACCGAAGTGTCCAGAAAAAGAAATTAAGACAAGTGGAAGAAGTAAAGGAATAGAGAGAGAGAATTATAGTTACCACTTTAGATCCAGCATAGAATCAACTACCAGAAGTCCAAGAAGAGTAGGGCCATGACCACATGAAGACCATGTGGTCTCGATTTTATTTTCTTTGGTGGGGCTTTCAGTGTGCCAGACATTCTGAGGCTGGGCTAGGGGCTCCTGGGGGTGTGGTGTGAGGTGGTGTCTTGGTATGCCAGTGACTGACTGCTGCACTAGAAGCTCTCCAGAAGGATGGGTTATAGGGGAGTCAGTGCACCATTCCACCTTGGCAGAACGCCATCTGTCCCCTCCCACACAGACAGAGTTGTTTCGAACCAGTAATAACGTTCATGATTTTTTTCAGTCCTTCACAAATGGCAGTGGCAATCACACTCCTCCTGGTTGCGGTGGCCATCCTGCTCGGACAGACGCACGATCACATAGTCAGTGTGGCCACGGCCCAGTGGATGAAGCTGCGTGAGGTTTTTCTGCATCGGGTGATGACATGGCTTTGGCAGGACGTTGAGCTGACCAGCCCCATGGAAGAAGCCTCACTCCTTTCCAAATTGCAGCACTGGCTCTTTTGCACCGCTGCAGCAGCTGTGCTCGCTGAGATTTGCTGGATAGCCTGGCAAATGCATCTTGCCTCTCACAGCTGCCCTGAGCAGGACAGCTCCAGCAGCGAGGAGGAAGAGGATGACAAGGAGAAGGACCGCAAAGGACAACGCCCTCGTGTCAGGCTGTTTTCAGTGCCCAATGTGTTGCCAGTGCAGGAACTGTCTGAGATGTGCAGGGATGTGAAGAAGTTGGTGCGTGACCTCTTACGTGTCTGCCGAGTGCTTTGCAGGAAGACTTCCATGCCAGAGATGCACCCGGCTACTGGGAAGGATGGTATCCATGAATCCTGGAATGTCTTTGAGGACCGAATCGTGTACCAGCTGGTCGTGTTCCTGCAGCCACCCCCCGGGCACTCTTTCAGGCTGGAGCTGTATGGTGGGATGCACCTGACAGAGAGGTGCTGCGACATCCGTGTGGTGCTGGAGTGCACATGCTCAAGGACAGGGGATAGGTTTTGTTTTCTCCACCCCTCCAACAACAATAAGAGCTCTCCCCTCCTCTCCACCCTTTGCACAGACTCCTGCTTAGATGTGGAGGAAATTGCCTGCTGGATGCAAAATTTGGTGCGATCAGCCTGGGAGCGTTTGCCTCAGTGGCACAACTGGCAACTCAGGGTGCTGCCCTCCTCCAACTCCTGCAGGCTCCTGCTGACCGGCCCCTGCCAGGTGCAGCTCTGCGCTGTGCTGGTGTTTGCAGTGCAGCAGGGCAGCCCAGGCACCTTCCTGGTCCTCCAGTAGGCAATGGCAGCTTTCCCAGGTGCTGGTTTGGGCCAGGGCTGCACGGGGAGTTGGGAGCACACACAGCCAGGACAGCACAACAGAACATTATGCTCAGTATATGAAAGAGCAGGGGAGAAGGAGGAGGAGGGGGACAGGTTTGCAGTCACAGGCATTTGTCTTTCCAAGTCACCATTACTGGTGATGGAGCCCAGTTTCCCTGGAGATGGGTGAACACCTGCCTGCCCATGGGAAGACAATTGTAACTCTGAACATCCCCTCAGAATCACAGAATCAGTTGGGTTGGAAAATACCTCTGAGGTCATCGAGTCCATCCTATGGCTGAACACCACCCATGAATGTCACACAACCAGATGCCACATCCAGTCTTTCCTTAACACCTCTGGGGACTCCAGCACATGGGCAGTCCATTCCAATGTCTAATCATCCTCTCTGTGAAGAAATTCCTCCTAATGTCCAACCTAAACCTACCCTGGTGCAGCTTGTGTCCTCTCATCCTGTTTCTGGTTGCCTGGGAGAAGAGGCACAGCTGCTCCAGGAAGTTCTCTTCCACACACTCCAGAAACCCTCTAGGCTGGCTCCTCGTTACTGAGTTGAGTTTCCAGCAGATGTCCAGCAGGTCCCTCCTCCTTCCTTCTTCCTTCTGTCCCCTTCCTTATATACTGAGCATGAGAATATATGGTATGGAATGCCCCTTTGATCATTTGGGGTCGTCAGTCCTTTCTGTGTCTACTCTCAACTTCCCTATATACCCTGTTATGGTTTAAGCCCAAGGTGGAAATTAAGGTCGATGAAGCCACTCACTCAACCCTCTTCTCTTTCCCCCCCACCTCAGTGGAATGGGAATAAGAATCAAAAGTAAAACTTGTAGGTTCAGAAAAGTTTAATAATTAATAATGTAATAATTTAGATAAATTTAATAATTGAAAACAGAGTAAAATATAGTAGTAATGGTAAACATTAAAGATAATAAAAATGGAAAGGAAAAAAATCTAAGCAAATGATGAACACTGCAGTTGCTCACCAACTGCTGACTGGTGTGAGACCTCCCTTCGCAAACCCAGATCGGCCCCATTGTAGGTAACTCTCCCAGTTTATATACTGGGCATGACTTTCTGTGATGTGGAATATTGCTTTGGCCAGTTTGGCCAGTTTGGGTCACCTGTCCTGTCTATACCACAAAAAAACCCCAAACCCAGAAAAACAACCAACCAAACAAAAAACCTAAAAAAACCCAAGCCCAAAAACAAATAAAAAAGCCCCACAAACAACCAAAAAAAGTTCCTTACTTAGGATAAGAACAACTTAGCAAAAGTGAAAATATCAGTATATTATCAACAATATTCTCGTTCTGAATCCAAAACTGTACCAGCTACTGAGAAGAAATTAACTCTGTCCCAGCTTAAACCAGGACATATCCCCAGCTCCTTTCCCGGCACAGCAGTAGGAGAAGCAGAAAAGGCCTTGGTGCTGTGCAGACACTTATGAGAAACAAAAAACATCCCTGTATTATGAAGAGTTTTCAGCACAAATCCAAAACACAGCCTCTTGCTAGTCACTAAAGAAAATTAACTCTCCCCCAGCCCAAAGCAGCACACCGAGCAACAATTTTTGAGTTGTTTTCTGTTGTAAAGAAACAAAATTTGAGCACCAAAGCCTGCTATCTAGTTTTCATAATAGTACAAAAGGTCATTCTTCCAAGTGGTTAAACTTCATCCCCAGGCTTTCAAGATTATGTGCTGAGTCTTTATTAAGAAAAATCTTATTGCGTTAAGAAGCAGCCATTGCTTTTAAGAAGAGAGAGACACTGGTTTTTGTTAAGAACAAAACAGAAACAAGAAAGCCTTATCACATCAGCAGCATGAACGGCATGTGAAAATAAAGTTTGCAATTAAAATTGATATTTCCTTGGCTCCTTTTTCCATTGAGGTCTGACAGGTGTTTGCAGTAACCACTAGGTTAATTATGTTCATGAAGAACAGCTATGGCAGGGACACGTTCCACCAGGCCAGGTTCCTCAGAGCCCCAACCAACCTGGCCTTGGACACTTCCAGGGATGGGGCAGCCACAGCTTCTCTGGGCAACCTGTGCCAGGGCCTCATCACTCGCACAGTAAAGAATTTTTTTCTAATATCTACCTTAAATGTACTCTCTATCAATTTGAACCTATTCCTCTTTGTCCTGACACTGCATGCTCTTGTAAAGAGTTGTGAGAGACTGGAATGTTAGTGGTTAATGACTCAAACAATCAGCCATTTGCAAAAGCAGCGGGTGCTGTGCTGAGGCCGGGTTTGCAAGGAACCAGCCCAGGTGCAGAAGGGCTGTGCGCCCACCACCAGAGGACTGCACATGATCCACAGTGTTGCAACATACAGTGTAAAACTCCCCCTAAGGGAGGTACCTGGATGTTCCCATGTAAACCAGAACGTTTATTAACCCACTGAACTTTTCTGTTTCATGGGGTTCCCCCACCCCCAGCGGATCAGGACTGAGTCCATCACTTCCACCAATGGACATCTAAATTGCAACAAGTCTCCTTGCTGGCTCCATGGGTGGTGATAACTTTCTTCTCCACTATCTACTCTTATTCTTTCTTTCTTTTTTTTCCTTACATATTTTCTTAAGTCATATCTTTATACAGTTATATTGTTATATTACTATAGATAATAATAAGTAAAACAGCAACATTTGCTCAGTATGTAACATCATCATTTACCAGATTTTTTTCAAGCTCAGCAACTGTGGGATCGAGATGTTGAGGTTTCCTGGTGGGCCACTTTCATTCTTGTTCCACAGCTGTTCTCATATGTTTTTAGAAGTCCACAGACAAGGAACAGACAGATTTTACTTTACATTTGAAATAGAAGAGCATGCCCAGAATATTGGTGCCATTGTTCATCTGAGAAGAGCCACTTTGATCACTTGTGATAATCTGTTTAGAAACCAATACTAGAGCAGAGCTAGTCGCAAGTATAACCTCTCCAAACATACATGGGGCACACACTGTCTCCTCTGCAGCCGCTGTTCCACTGTGCACGTTTTTCCCACTGAGCTGCAGCCTTTGTACACAGCCTGGGGAGAGCAGAGGGAGGTTTCATCTCCTGTGCATTCCTGCTCACAGCACACGAGGCACAGCAAAACTGTTCTTTCTATTCTTCTTATTCTACTCACAAAGCTTTTGTATCTGCAGAGGGCCTTTCAGTTGTACAGTCCCAACTGGATTGTGACTCAGGTCACATCCTCTCCGTAAGCTCCTGTGTCTGTAGGGACAGTACATGGGAAGCAGCAGAAGTGCAGAGCCAGGAACAGGGGAAAGGAAAACAGACCTGCTCTTCATGCTGGCAGATGTTTTGCAAAACACCACTCTCAGAGGCAGAAAAATGGACAGGCAGAATGAAACATCTCTCATTTGTCATATCTCAGATTGCTGTACAGTCTTTCTGGCCGCCTGACTTTCACAACAGTCTCTGAACGTGCTGCCACTCACTCTTTTCTTTGGCTGGCTTCTTGACTGCACTAGTTACTTTGGTCCAGATACCTGAGCAACTTTTTGCAAGGCTAATGACAGCATTTCCCTGCTCAGCTCCACCCACAGAATCTATATTCTTGATTTTAGCCCTGTCCTAACCATTGAGTCCATTTACCTCCCAGCAAGCTTAAATCTCCCCAGTAATCAAATGTTCAGCACCTCTGCATGGGTCTCCCGTGGGTTTTAATGTGGCACCTTGGTAGCTGGCCTACTACCTCAATTTGGATGCCCCCAGCTGTATCTTAGACTCAAATTTCTGTGGGATCCAACCACCAGAGGAAACAGAGACCCATAATCAGTGAGCAGAGCTAGTCCTTCTGTGCCCTAGGCATTAACTAGAAACTGTGTCATAGAATCACAGAATCCCGGGGACATCAAACCTCCCCTAACAGTGTTGGTAACTGTGTCAGAGTGTCATAGAATCATAGACATGTAGGATGTTTTGGGTTGGAAGGGGCCTCAAAAGATCATTTAGTTCCAATCCCCCTGACCTGCGTAAGGACACCTTCCACTAAACCTGGTTGCTCATATTTCTTGTTTGTTTTTTTTTTCCATTCCACCCAGAATAGTACCTATGTTTTCCTGCTGACTTTTCCTGGCAACTTTTTCTTTTTTTTTTTTTTTTTTAAATGATGACACATTTTACTCTGTTCCCCTTCAAAATGCTTCACAATATGCTCTTAGAGCACTTCACTGTGGGAGATGTCAGACTGCAGCTATTTTTCTCCAAAACTTACTTGAAACCTGCAACTCTGTCCAAGGCAAGCAACTATTCTTCAGGAAAGTAAGTTTCCTAGTATTTTGACTCACACAGAGATGAAATAATATGCTGTATTTTAAAGCAAGCTTTTTCCCACTCCTGCTGTGATGTAAGAAGTTATTTTGTGAGTCTCTTTGCTTATGCTGGAAAGATCAGGGCAGAGAAAACAGTGAAGCAGCAAGTTTGCTTTATGCAGCATCAGTCCTCTGGTAAAGTGAGTTTTTCACTAAAAATATCTGTGATAATTTGAAATAGAAGGAGAACTCTGTGTGAAGAAAACTTGAAATCACTATTCTCACCTCTTCTGCTAGGTGTTTGCTGCTCAGTGGAGATTTTTTTATGTGAGATCATCACAATGGTACTTATAACACCCAGGTCAGCAGAGACTGTGAGGTTAATACTTAAAAAGAGTACGTTCTTTTTCTGTAGCATCTGCTGTGCAATTGCTTTTAAGTTTGTTCCTCGAAGGACGTGCATTTGTATCCCAGAAAGCCAATTGTATCCTGGGCTGCATCCTCACAGCGTGGCCAGGAAGTCGAGGGAGATGATTGTCCCCCTCTGCTGTGGTGAGACCCTACCTGCAGTGCTGTGTCCAGCTCTGGGACCCACAGCATCAGAAGGATGTGGAGCTGCTGGAGTGAGTCCAGAGCATGCCATGGAGAGGCTCAGAGTGCTGGAGCACCTCAGCTGTGGAGCCAGGCTGGGAGAGCTGGGGGTGTCCAGCCTGGAGAAGAGAAGGCTTCAGGGAGATCTAAGAGCCCCTTCCAGTGCCTACCAGCTACAAGAGAGCTGGAGAAGGGACTTGCAATGACAGGAAATAGAGGAATGGCTTCACACTGACAGAGACCAGGTTTAGATTAGATATAGGGAGAAATTCTTGTCTCTGAGGGTGGTGAGGCCCTGGCGCAAGTTCCCCAGAGAAGCTGTGGCTGCCCCATCCCTGGAAACATTCAAGGTCAAGGTTGGACAGGGCTTGGAGCAACCTGAGCTAGTGGAAGGTGTCCCTGGCCATGACAGGGGGGGTGGAACTAGATTATCTTTGAGGTCCCTTCCAACCCAAACCATTCTGTGATTCTATGATTATGAGTTTATGATTCTACAATACTATATGTTTAGGATTCTATTAGTTTTTTATTCTATGTGTTTATGATTCTGTGGCATAGTTGCCTTCATTGTTAAGGGAAATTTGATATCCCCCAGGAATCCCTTCTAAATCTGCAAATCTCTTGTGTTGGTGAAAGATTGTTTATAATTATTTTTTGTAAATATGCAGCTATGACACAGCTGTACAATTCTGCCTTCCCCTAACAAGGAACAACAACAGAAGCCTCAGTATTTGCTACCTCCTTTTGCACCGAAGTTTCTTTGAGTGTCCTCTTTAAGTTTGATCTTGGCTTAGTCAGTTTGTGAGTCCACAAACAAACAAAAACCAAACAAAAACAACAACAAAAAAAAAAAAACCAAAAACAAAACAAAACAACAAAAAAAAAAAAAAAAACAAAAAAAAAAAAAAAAAAAAAAAAAAAAAAAAAAAACAAAAAAAAAAAAACACCAAAAAAAAAAAAAAAAAGGGAGCAGAAGCGGTGAAGGAAAGCAAATCCTTATTCCAAACTAGTCTTCTCAAAATTTGCACAAGCATTAATCAGCACATTGCTGCAAAACAGAACAAATAAGAGCATCATGTTCTTTTGAAAGACCAGTTTAAAGGGTTTTGAACTGACTCAGACAAACGCATCCCTCAGGGACATCTTTGATTTCTACATTGTTCTCCTGATCACACAGTGTGTTCCCAGAATGAGATTTTTCGCTGTTTGTCTTCTTTTTCTTACTGGGCATGGTATTTAGGCAGAAAATCTGTCAGAAAGGAATAGCTGCATATAAATGTTATTCTTAGTACGGTTTCCGATATTATAGCTCAGCATGTTTGGAATATTGATCACAGCACTTAAATTTGCAATTAAAGTGATACTTTCTTTTTCCACTGATTTTTTTGACTAATCTCATGCAAAATACAGCCTAGGATTGACATAAGGGCAATAAAAATTGCACAGAAAAATCTGTTCCAAGCTAATTGTTAAGCATATGGTCGCATGCCATGGAAAGGGGGCAGGCAATATGAACAAGAAGTGAACAGGGACACTGAGTATCTTTATAAAGACAGAGGCTTTAATTACTGCTGCTACTTGCATTTTCATTAATTTCCTCTTGCCTTAATTTTCCACACAACCTTGTTTTTCTTTTTCCACGCTAGAGAGGCATTCATGCTCTCCCACAGTGGTGCAGGGAACTGCTGACTTCAAGATGGAGAAAACTAAGGTGAAAGGAGTTAGAAGTGGAGATTATGGAATATGTTTTTATGTCACACTAACAAAAATTAGGATGAATTCAAAAAGATCACATGCAATTACAGCATGGTGAATGGTATGATATGATCACCATGAATTTTTTGCCATTATAGCTGGTTAAAAGTTGGATTTATATGTGGATTCTTTGGTCTAGGGAATTTAAGTGGAAGGTTTTCTTAAGTTCTTCTTTCTTAATTTTCTTTCTGTACAGATTTAGTCATTTGCAGTCAAATACCTTGTCCAGAGACCCTGTGGCTGCCCCATCCCTGGAATTGTTCAAGGCCAGGCTGGATGGGACTTGGAGCCACCTGGTCTAGTGGAAGGTGTCCCTGCCCACTGCAGGGGTTTGGAACTAGAAGGTCTTTAAGGTCCCTTCCAACCCCAAAAATTCTGTTGTTCTATGATTCTGTGGTCTTGGATGCACACCAAAAATTTATCTATTTCTATATAGCATAAATCAAATTCACAGTCAGTGCAGCTTATTTTTCACTTCTAAATTTTCCAGAACATTCTTAGCCTTTGTTTAACCAAATGTAAAAAGCACTACCTTCTGATTTCAGTGCTTGCTCAGTGATGAAGAGGATTGGTGATCGATATGCTCCACTTTTCTCCAGTCAATATCTGAGCTATAGGTCACTCTGTTAGAACTTTTCCATCCTTCTTCACAAAATGAGTTTTTCTCAGATTGCCGTCCCCATTCTACGCCTCGGTTTCTTTATTGCATCATTGACCAAGTCTTATTCATCTGCTGCTCTCATCCCCACACTAGTATTTTAGTTCCCCTCATAACTGCTTATCTCTGACCTGTTATTTTTTCTCTTTAATACCTGATTTCAGAGCCTGCATTAATTGCTTTTTTCCCACATTGTGTATAAAATGATATTTGAAATTCTCTTCACTGAAAGGTAGGATTTTTCATTCTGTTTTCTTCCATTTTCTTTAAAAAAACCTCCTTACAGTTATCATAAATGTACAATGATTTCCTTATATAGCAGAAAAGGAAACAAACCAGCAAAATCCCTTTTTAAAGCCCTTCACATTTTTTTATGGTGACTAATATAGCACTATAAGTACATGAAAATGAATAGAAATTGCTAATTTCTATTACAATAAAGTGTCCTTAATATTTTTTTTATTAACAGGAGACCTTATTATGTTATTTAGATTATTACAGCAAACACTACAAATGCATTTAGTCACTATTGATGTTCCACTCATATCTGTCAAAGGACTAGAATTACATTAGTCCCCTCATTTTTCCTAACTGCCTTAATCTTTTGTTTAGCTCCACTGTTTCCCCAGGTGACCTAACTCTGGGAATCATCAAGGAACAGGAGAACAATAGAGAATTGATAATTTACAATTCTTTATTGACCCTGTGTTTTGTCAACACCAGCCATCTCTTCCCAGTGAAAACAATAATCACCAATCCTGTATTGTAGGAAGCCTGGATGAAGTTGGGAATATGAATGAGTGATAGAATGAAGCCCCAGTAAAACAAATAACTGGGTAAACTTAAATCATTCCCTATTGAGTAAATTTTTACCTTGGACCAAAACCTGCTGATGGAAATCAACTTCTAGCTGCCAGGTCTGTCAAGATGATAACATGGGATACTGTGCAATAATTTAATGATTTAAATTTAGAGTGAAGCCAAAACCATCTGGTCCAAGGGACACTTTGGCAGATTGAGTAGAGTGAGAATACTGTTCTTGTTGCTGTTATGGTCTGATAACAAAGGAAAAATACACAACCAAAGCCATTAAAAAGTCATTTGCAGTCTATCTCCCAACCAAGTTAGAATAATAAGAGGCAGAGCACTAATTATAATTGTACAGAGTTTCCCAGCAGAGATATTGCAAACCAATTGCCACTTGTCTGTTCTCAAGTATTTTCTGCACGCAAATAATCTGTAAATGCATTCATTTGTGGCATCTTTTCATTTATGCGACAATATTATTACATTTGTGTTTTCCCTGGCAATTGTTTTATTGCCATCTGGGAGTGATTAGTGAAACACTTTAGAGAAAGTAAGAACATCGCTGAATCTGCCCCTGATTTTAGGTCTGGGTTGAAATGGACTCTCAATAAAATAAAATTGTGCATTTCGGGAAGATAGACAAGATGCTGATTGCACAGGTAGCACTGGAACAGAAAATGAGATAGGGCCACACACACAATACAAGGGTACCAGAACTGGATGCGATATTCCATTTTCGTCCTCAACAAGGTTATTTTAAAAGGTAAATTTATTTATTGTATAATTTTTTTTTTGTAAAAGCAGGGATTTTTCATGGTCCTTTTTTTACTGAACAGTTTTGTGGACAGCTGCGGGAGAGATGCTTGACTACATCAACTCCAAAGCCACTTTTCAGTCTGTCTGATTTCCCAGGAATGGTCCCCCACATGGGCAGAATGCCTTTTATTCCTTTTTCTGAAAGACATGGCTTTGCACTGGTATTAAAACTCATTTTCTTGAACAGGTACCTCTTATGAGGCAGGCATTGGACTGTACGTGTGACTGCACGTTACTTTGTCATCCACAGAGTTCATATTTATTATCAAACAACAAATGAAAAAAACCCCTGAATTCTGTCAAACTAATAACCATTCTTCATAAAAATCCCAGACAGGTACTCCAACAATAAAAATGTCACTTCTTATTTAGCTATTAATTAATCAGGTGGCAAACATGAGCTCTATCAAGATTTTCAAATGCTAGGGAGGACATGAGTGCTGAGTCAATCATGGAATCATGGAATCGTTACAGTTGGGAAAGACCTCTAAGATCATCAAGTCCAGCCATTAAACCAGCACTGCCAAGGCAACCACTTGTCCCCAACTGCCACATCCACACGTTGTTTTGAACTCTTCCAGGGACGGTGACTCCACCAGTTCCATGGGCAGCTTGTTCCAGTGCTTCTTTCAGTGAAGACATTTTTTCTAATATCCAGTCTAAATCTCTCTTGGTGTAACTTGAGTACATTTTCTCAAATACATGTCCTGATGACTTCAGACCCTACAGTGTCTCAGCTTCAAACTCTGTTTCATTCTTTCTCAGTATAACTTCAGAGACTTGGTAAGTCTTGAAGATGGAAAGCTTCTACCACTCAACAACCCCAGATGTGACTACCAGAGAATATGGAGGAAATGAGGCAGGAAACAAAAAGGGAAAATGGTAGGATATGATGTGAGGAAGGGAGAGCCAAGGGGGAAAAAAAGCAGGAATAGAAAAAGTAAAATATAATTTGTCATTATTGGACCTGGCAGACTTTCTTGAGGCTGATCTGGTTCCTCATCTTGCACTGAGTTTCTCCCACTCCCTTGCTTTCAAGGAAAAGCTTGCACAAGAATGTTGGGATAATCAGATAGCAAGTTCAGGAGTTCATTTATCTCTGTTACCAGCTGAGGTGCCCATCTCACTTCTTACATGAATGTCCTGCATCCTGATAACACTGGTTCATGTAAGTCACTTAATTTAGATCATTAACCTCACTGAAAGCAACTCATAAGCCTCAAGTTATTTGTTTAAAACCATGTTTTGCAGGTTGGGCTTTGGAGTGGAGGAGGAACCAAAGGGACTCATGAACAGACCCCCTGTCAGTCCCCTGACCTGCCCTTTCAAATATTTTACTGTCTCCACAGGAAAATTTAAATCAAATCAATAATGAACATAAAAATGCAAAATAAGAAGAAACAGGAAACCAAACCCCTCCTGCTGCAAATTCGTTTAGATTAACAATTTAATTTTATTTTTGTAGAAAGAATAAAAGAACGGAACTGCAAGGTAATGCCAGCCTGCTTAGTATAACTGAAAATAATAATAGTATAAATTAAGTAAAATGACCTGTACGATTATGAAGCTGAAAGGTCAGCAGTGCTCCATATCCCACAAAAGTTCATGCATCCCTCCAGCAGCCAGCAGCTTTAAATATCTGTATATGGATGTGTGAGAGATGAAAGCAAAAAGCGAAATGTTACACTGCTTTGTGAGAGTTTTTTTTTAAAAATAGTTGACTTGAATATTGTCAGACAAAAATAACAATCTGCATAAGGGCATCACGGAGCATATG
>JAYRBT010000139.1:68945178-68961818 GCA_036023395.1 Myiotriccus ornatus | reverse complement strand
TTTCCACCTCAGGAAAATGCTGTTCCTTTTCAGTTTTGCTTGAGACCTTTTGCAGTTTCCAAAGCTGAGTAATTATGTGCCTTTTTGATTTGCAGTTTTGTGTTTTGCAGTGAAGATTAGGTCTGCCAAGCGTGTTTTTTTAAAAGCCATTAAACATATCCTAGATCCTCAGTTGCTCTGGATTGCAGCAGTTTCATTGGTTTCAGCCTCACTTCAAGATGAACTCCATCTATAAGACAAGATTAATACATCCCTAGCACGGGCAGAGTTTCCTTTAGCTTTGTATGATAAAATTAAAGAAATTCATATGAATGAAATTCAGCTGGACAAGGTCTCAAGTAGGATTTGTTTCACCTTTTCTTTCAAGCCATTAACTGTTTACCCATCTCTAAATCTGATAGAGAAACATATCTTCCATAAAATTGTGGTCTATTGGTTCAGATTAAAAGGTTTTGAAGACAAACAACTCTTTTCCATCCATGAGATCCTTGAAGACTAAGCTTGTCCTTCCCCCTCTTACTTTAAAGCCCAACACCTGTCCTTGGCATCATGCAGTGGAACAAATATCAACACATTCCTCTCTCTGACTGTAGAAAAGGCTTATTCTACAAATATGAATGAGAACTCTCATTTAAAAATATCACCATGGATCGTTTCCCTTCTCTAATTGTTGTATCTGCTCACATAACTGGACAAAAGTGCATAAATATTTTAACTTTTCTTCCAGGTCATGAATCAAGTATTTGGCTGAGCCGAGAAGTGCAAGTATTTTTATTTCTTGAATCTTCATTTTGAAAAACACCTGCATAGTCATTTTTTCCTTTCATTCTTTTTCCTTCCTTCTTATTCCATAAACAACAAGAAAAAGGGTCATAGTACTTCAGCTGCAGAACTGCTTCTTGATGCCTGCTTTTGGGGAACATTATCAGGCCTCAGAGTTTTGGAAAAAATCCTCAAATATTCTGTTTTTTGAAGTGATTGAGATTTAGAAAGGCACCATCATCTTTCAAAAAATACTGCATTTTCTCAGTATTACTGTATTTCTGATTTTATAAAAATTAGAAATTCTCTACTTAAAAAATTATTTCATGAGAAATGTTACGTTTTAATTAGATTTATGGAAAGACTGAAATCAGTTGAAAATTCAAAGTCAGCTATTTGAGCTATCAGTAGGCTACATTGTCCTGGCTAATTAATAATAAATGTAGCTATTAGTTAAAAAATCCTATAAAAATTCCTTTGAAGGTAAATAAGTTGTTTTCAATAAATTAATTTCTGTGAGTTTGTTTTTTTTTAAGGGCCTAGCAAAATCTAATACAGTAAATATAGAAAAGCAATTATGTTTCATTTGGCACATAAAAAATTAAATTGCTTTGGGTTCTTGAGTCCTTAACTTTCATTTATGCAAGCTGTCTGCCACAGAAGAATGATTTTGAAAGACCCCATTGATCACCTTTCGGTTTGGCCAGGAAGCTGTTTGTAAAAAAAGCATGAGAAAGCAAGTAGTTAGCAAAAGCAATTTTTTAACTTTACTGAAGTCCTATATTTTGCAAGGAAAATGCTTCGAGGGATTTGACATCCTTACTTCCACTACGCCCAAACAGAAAATGAAGTGCAGGAAGCCTCTTGAGTGTTCAAAAAGTGAGGTGAGTCTAAGGGAGAAATATATATTCCTTGCTGTGTGGTGGTACAAGAGAGAGTTCAGGACTGCAATCTACCAAGATGTGCAGGTTTAACACAAGTTTTCCTTCTCCCAGAATGACAGCAGCACATTGCTTTCAGAGCGTTGATTGGGAAGGTTCACCCGCTCCCTATCTCCATTCCCTTAAGGAAATCTGCTGCTGACCTGGCAAGACAAACCTGACTGCTGAAGTGTCAGGACAGATTCACTAATAGATGTCTTGATTTGGCATAAACACTGAGGATTTACATGTAAAAGGATATCAAAGTACTAGTTGCTCTTAACAAACCACTAAGGCTGCCAGCTTGTCATATGCTCCCCATAAAGAGCTGAACGTTCTCATTACCTTCCCTTACCAGTAGTGAACAAACCATAATATCACTCCCTGGAAAACCTTATGCCATCCCTAAAATACAGTTGCTTGTTTTGGTGTTGGATTTATGTCAACTTCTTATCCCTTCACCTGCTCATCAACTGAGGTGCCCTCAACTCACAGGCAATAGTGTAGCTCGTAGGACTTAATGTACAGAGGGAGGTTTTTTGGATACATATTGTGTATCTAATGATTTCAGGCTTCACAAGCAAATTGCAAGAAAAAAGGCGGAAGCAGTAACTCAGAAAGCAGAGCTGAGATGATGTTTTTTCTTCTGAGAAAAGTAAAATCACTTTAAAAAATTCAGCTCTTATAAACAACAAAATTACTCATGAACATGTATTGGATTTAGTGAATTGATTTAACTGGGGAAAAAAGTGTGAAAACATTGAGTTTTTGAAAGTGACAGTTAAGTTTTTCTGCAATAAAACTTTCAGTTTTATAAATGCTGAAACAAAACCTTTCACATCAGAAATGCTGAGATGTTTTGCATTGACATTTCCAGAGCAAGCCTTCTGAGTTTCCAGTTTACCATGGAATTTTTTTCATTTAAAATTGATGCCTAATGTCATTTATTTACAAAAGTTAAAGGAGTTCAAGTAAGAGGTTAAAGAAGGATAAGTCATGAGAAGATATAGATCATTTCAGGTTGAACAACTTAGATGAAGAAATCCATTAGTTGTTTAATGCAGTCACAGGGCTATTTTACAGCCTCAGACTTATAAAACAAGCTCTGCATCCTATGTGGGATAATAAAGCAACCTTATCTGAGGTTTTATTTCTGAAAAAATAGAGATTTCCAGATTCATTGCATCCTGGAATTTTTAAGCATTGACAAGAAGAATGGAAACGTCATAGACACAGATAATTTATGTCTACTTAAGCACATCAGTGGTATGAAAGGGTAAGCATGGATATTTTTAAGGCAGCAAAATGCTGCCGAGCATCTTTCTCAGCAGAAGTTCACCTATTGAACAGGAGAGCAGAAGAGAAGCCTATTGTAAAAAGCTTCTGATTTAGATCTAATCTAAAGTGACCCTCCTTCAGTTTAAAACCATTACCCCTTGTCCTATTGCAACAGATTGGTGTCCCACTCCTAGCCTGAAGTTTTATCTCATGGAGCCTAATCAGAGGATTACTGACAGTGATGGAAAAATTCCCACCAGCCTCACTTCAGAACACTCCAAACCAAACAACATATTTAAGAGGTTTTTACAAATAAGAGGAAGAAGTGAGGACTGTGGTGCAAAGGATGTTTCAAAAGAGAGGCAAACGCTGTGATGTTTAAACATTAGTTAATAGATGAACTCGCTGTCTTTATTAAGTGTGTACAATACGATCAAAGCTCTCTCAGATATCTCGTGGTCTGGGTGTCAGAAGCAGGAAAAACAAAATACTTGCAAAAGGAGAAGCAACATTATCTTTTCCAAAAGTATATCTGAAATTCTGGAGACTGAGATTAAAAGGGTGTCTGAAAATGCTTCTCATTAAGGCTTCTCGTGCACAAAAGGAGAGCCCCACAAACCCTGCTAGTAGGTGCACAGAGAAAATAGAAAATGTTTAAATAAATGTTACCCAGTAAAGCTCACATTTGATGAGTCATATATTGTTGGAGGATTCAGAGGGATTATCCACATGTTGCTACTTCTCTCAGTACTGATCATCAAAGTAAGCTTCACTCCTTAAAATTACAATAATTCATTCTGTAACTGTCCAAATAACCAGATTTCCCATCTTCGAGCCTGTGGCTGGACTGTGAGTGTTGGCTGGCAGTGGTGGTGTTGCAGGAATCATTCTCTTTCATTAGCACCTCCACAGGTTTCTCTTGATCATCTCACAGTGCCTTTCCTGGCCCTTGCCTTTCCTTGCCTGCTGCCACTGAGGTGACAGAAGCACCTTAGATGCAGTTCCCGTGTCCTGTGAAGTGTCAGCTTCCTCCACACAGTGTTTGCAACTACATGGATGGCAAAAGACTTAGGGCAAGGTAGCTCTTGCCAAAAAGCAAGTTTTGCTCAACTCCTAAAACAAATTGCCTGCGTTTTTTATCTCAGCTTGTTCTAGGTACTGATGGGCCCTGGTAGGACAAGGGGAAGTAGCCTCAAGTTGCACAGGGGTTCAGGCTGGATATGGGGAACAATTTCTTGTCTGAAAGGGTAGTCAAGCATTGGAACAAGCTGCCCAGGGAAGTGGTAGACTCACCATCCACGGAGGAATTTCAAAGACG
Organism: Myiotriccus ornatus; assembly: GCA_036023395.1. Taxonomy (NCBI): domain Eukaryota; kingdom Metazoa; phylum Chordata; class Aves; order Passeriformes; family Tyrannidae; genus Myiotriccus; species Myiotriccus ornatus. The sequence continues at coordinate 68,957,540 of JAYRBT010000139.1, read as the reverse complement.
GGTAGATGTGGCACTTCTGGACATGATTTAGTGGTGACCTTGGCAGTCCTGGGGTAACAGTTGGACTTGATGATCTTAAAGGCTTTTTCCAGCTGAAATGATTCTGTGATTGTAGGCACAAGAGAGGCTGTGCTCCCCAAGGACTGTAGATTACCAGGGAAGGACAGAGTGGGCACAGCTTTCTGACTGTCTTCAAAGAGATTTGTATTACAGCTCCCGTGGATGGTGAAACAGGATGTTTGGTACAGTATAAGGAATGGATCAGTAGCCTTAAGCCACTGATGCACCTACATCTTCGCTCTGTGTGGTTCTTGAGAACTATTTCAGATTAATTTTGATCTGATCCCACCGAGAAAAAGCTCCACTCTGTCCACGGCATAGTTTAGTTTTGTCCCCTGACCCTAATCACTCAGGAATTGGAGCCGCCACCTCACAAGCAGTGAAAATTAGGGGACCCTCCTCAAAACTACAGCACTGCTCTGAATCATTACATTAGTATAGTTGCAACCTGGATGACCTTTTATTCTGTTGCTGTTATCTGGTTTGAGCAATCCAAGGCCATTAACACCACTGGCTGGCAGAGGTGGGCTTAGTCCAGTCACCAGTCTGCTGGGATGAATTGCTGCTGCCCTGATACAATTTCCTCACTGCCTGCCTTTTTCTTTGAGTATTAGAAGATTCTTTCTTCTCTGTAAATTGCTTTATAACCTGAGTTCTGTAGAACAAGTAAATCCCATTAGAGTATCTCCTTATTCTCCCCACAATGCAAAATGTAGCTATTAAATCTGTTCCAATACCATTGTAATCATTGATCCAATAAGTTCAATGTCTGACTTTTTTTCTTAAGCAGATATACTCAATGTAATGAAATATCTTGTTCTGTAATAACCAGCTGTTATCTTAGTCTTCCTCCCAGTAGAGGTTGTTTCTGATACCAACAAGGGATTTTCCACCAGCTTAATTATTTGATCTCATGGTTGTGAAAGTGTTTGGAAGAAAAGCAGAGGAAAAAGTAAGCTGGTGTGTTTATTTTAATGGAAGAAGGAATGTTTTGGAAAACTAAGCTCTGGTGATTTTCTAATTCATTTAATTTTCTGGCTGGTAGGGTCTCCTTAATTTGACCATCTGTTTATTCGTGTTTGAATACGGATGAAGATGGGAAGGATATGCTTTTTCACACAAGGAAATGGAAGAGTGCAGAACCTCTGATGGAAACTTAAGTCACATCCCCGGAAAAAAGCCTAACAAACAAGCAAACAAACAAAAAATACCACCCCAGAAACAAAAAGCCCCATAACACACTTTTAGCTTTGTTTATTCTCTTTTCTGCAAGCTCTAGACCTTGTTCAATCATGAATTATGTTCATGTTCCACCTCACAAACAAGCTCAGATTCCTCCCCTTAATTAAAACGTGCTTTCCTGCTTTAGGTCTTTTTGTTCTAAACAGCTTTGCATTAAATCAGATCCCTCTGAGCTGCCTTTTGCAATGTTGATTCAGCACAAAAGCTGCAGGAAGCACCACAGCAGGTAACCCTGCCCAGTGGGAGACCTGTTTGAGCTTCCTCCTGCTGGTCAAGACCCAGTCAGGACAATGTATCCCTTGTCTTAAACTCTATAGGTTTGGATCAGTCAGTTATTAGTGGACATATCAATGTGGAAATATGCTTAGAAGAGAAGAGATATACTTTATTATCTACACCTGGTACATGAATCTCAAGTGCTTCCTCTCTCCATTGATTACAGATGGAACCTAGAAAACCTTCTTTACAACAAATACCTAGTTCAGAGTTTGGCTAAATTTAGGAAGGAAAGCTCAAAGACATTCATCACGTCAGTTGTACTTAAACAAATGTTAAATATGGTTTAGATATATTAATTAAAGCCTGATTTTTTTTCCTTTGACCATATTTCATATTATACCTCATAAACCAAATAGCCAACATGAGTCTGTGGAGCCTCAAGGAAATCAGTCAAGTCCTGCCACCACATTTTAAATAAATGTCAGACACTGATTCAAAATTCAGTATTTTGAATCAAAGCACCATAAAATATGAAGATGTACCCTTTCTAGGCTAAGAAGAATACAAAGGTTTTCCTCTTTCTCCCAGTCTCAGTGTACTGCTCTTTTTTCCACTTCAAGCAAAAAGGAAAACCATCATGTAACACATAACAAGTGAGAAAGGCTCTAGTTCAGTCTTTCAATAGGAGCCACAAGCCCAAAAGTTACCTTATTTTAAAATACAGCATAATTTTATGTGATGTAGTAACAAGGACTTGCTGGAGATTAGGCAGGGTTATTTTAGCCTTACATTTTTATAATTAACTTAAAGATTAACAATATTCTAAGATATAATTAGAAACTTGCAAGCTTAAATTTTATTCATTAGGTTGTTTTGTAGGGACGTGGGAAGGTCTTTTTATAAAAATGAGTTCCCAAGACAAAATAGCTGAGCTATTCTTCCCATTCCCTCTGCGAATTCTTCCTTATGTGCTTGTTTTGTATATCTACAATCGTTCTCAAGCAGCATTTGCTCACAAACTGCAAATATTCTGGGATGAGTTTTGAGGGCAATAAATCTTTCACGCCATGGAAACAGGTTTTTCAGTAATAGCCACCTGCTCTACATAAAAGAAAAACCTGCTACTGCTCTGCAGCAGGGAGAGTAGGAATTCCATGCAAAGAAACCCCATTTGATTTTCTAGTAAAAACACAAACAAGAGTGTAATTGTGTTTGGGTTTACAGGTTGTATCTGCACATTTATTGGGTATCCAGCTACAGTGTGTGGAGCATCAACCTGTCACAAAGCTTTATCCAGCACAGGAGATTTGGGGTTGTCCTCACCGAGAAACCTCTGCACAGAGATCCCCAGTGCATGCAGGAATGGAGTGTGCCAAGCAACACATAAAATGCCCCAAAAAAGTGCAAAATAACACAATATCCAAACTACTGTCTGGTTTCCAAAGGAAGCCTGTGCACAAAGTGTGGCTCATCTGGTGAGCATATAGTTTGATGATCATCTCATGGAAGTTCAGAGTCATTTGAGCTCGAAGATGCATGAAACACCCCAAAATGTGTCCTGAAAACAGTAAGCTTTTGCATTAAAGTGATTTTCTCATGAATGGGAGACAATATAATACTTTAATGCTTTTAATTGTATCCCTTTCTCTAAGTTACAGGCAAAGGTTACAAAATGAGCTGATAACCAAATTGCAGAACTAGGTAGTCATATTTTTTCTCATTTTAATGAAAATAAAATGGTTGATAGGACCTATCCTTTGGAAAATTAAATAAAACAACTGTTAACCTAAGACATAGACAAAACAGATACAATAGATTAAATAGTTTAGCTGTTCTAATGAATTTAGAATTAGTAATTACCTAAGAAAATTCTTTCAGTGGCAGAAAAAGTTGGAATAGGCAAAAAAAAAATATTTTCCAAATTTTCTTTAGTTTTACTAGTACTTCTAATTATGAAAGTTCTGTAAAGGAAAGGAAATGAAACGTTTCTATAAAAGTCTTTTTTTTTTCATAGCTTGAACTACATTTATTAATTTCCTTCACTTCTCAACATTATGAGGACATGAATCCTCCATAAAAAGGAAGAAGTTCTGAGTTCTAATCTCACATGCATTGAACTGCTCACTGTTTACTCCAGTCTTAATACTTTAAGAACAAAGCTTGTTTATATTTTCTTAGATCCAGCCAGTCCTGGGAGCTTAAATAAAAATGACAGAGAGCAAGAGAAAAAATGAAAGGGGAGAAGGACTTAAAAGCTTTATTTAGAGCTTATTTAACACTGAAAATTCAGAATATGAAGTATTGAACCAGCTGCAGCCATTTATTATATCTCCAGCCTTTTACTATTCCAGGAGCTCTTCACTTCCTCTCTACCTTTTGGGAAATTTTGGCAGTCCTGAAGAGAATTTCAATTTTCACATTGTCTGTTTGTAACATCTGATTTTCTTTTTAGATCATATGAAAAGATGGTAATTCCTGCACATCAGATATCAGGAGAAACTGTCAGAAGAGAGATATTTTCTGACATAGGGTCCAGTAAGATTTAAAATGATTGAAAGCACTCAGAAGTCCTTCCATGTCTGAATTCCTTACTGAATCCATTGAGGTGGACATTGTCCCAGCACAGCACACAAATGTTTATGCAGATGGATACAAAGCAGAGCCTGATACAAGCTACTCTGAAGGAAATTAACTTTATCCCAGTCAAAACCAGTACAGTTATGTATAGGATGTTTGGAATGTCAGTGGAAATTTTTATAATAACAGGAAAATGCTCAGTATCCGTGGTCATTACTTCTCTCTTTGCACATCCTATTTATCATTCCCTTATTCTGTCATTTGCAGACTATGAACAAGCCCCTGATTTCTCTGGATAATGACAGCTCTGTATCTGCTCTCTGGAATTACATGTGGATGAGTTCAGCAGCCAGGCACTAGTCTTTCTTATATTTCCAATGTGCTTATACTTGGATTTACCTTTTTTTTAGTAACTGAATGAGGAATTAGAGGAAAAAGAAAAGACAGGAGAGATTGGCATTATTTTCCACATGGAATAAAAATATCTCTGTTCTCCTCCACTATCCATTTCTGATTTGCACTCTGAAAGCTGAAGTTACTCGAACACTTTCCCTTTCAATTGTGTTGATAAATGTAAAGGATAAAGTACTGCACAAAATTATCTATCCTGCTACCAAGATTATGATTTTGGAGTCTCTTCTCTGCAGGAGACAGTGCTGTCTAGAGGATGGAGCACTCTCCAGGCTATAAGATATTTGGGTTCATCTTCCAGTTTTTCCACTGCATCCTGTGTCACCTTAGATAAGAGGGTCCCATCTTTCATTTTTGCAACAATTATACATAAAATGAGACATCAGTGTTTTTCCTACTTCAGGGATTTGGAGAATTGTACAAATTCCTGATTGAATGAGATTTCCTGATTGCTGAGGACTCATCATCTGTAAGATACTACCCAGAGCAAGGCCATTGCCATCTGTCTTGCTCTTAGGCCTATTTATAGCCAGCACTGGACATCAAAGGAATGAGCCTTCAGGAACACATGTAGGTATAAGTGCATTTCTTCTTTCACTCAAACACTGGATGATTCACTCTGCTATGTAAATTACTCATTGTGAGAATTCTTCAATCTTGTGCACTTGCCCTAGTTTTTCATTTCTAAAACCAGCTCCACGTTGACATGAAGAGACTTTTTCATCCAAACTCCTCTTCTGTGGGCAAAGTCTGTGTGCCCAAGGTGCAGCAGAAGTAGGGAAACATTTAACAGTCTTTTTCTCCCAGTAAATCAGTATTTTTAATATGAAGAAACACAGGACACACATTTACTCTTGTGTATCTTAAAACACCTTCCCCCTACCTCTCCCTTCTTCCTGGGCTCAGCTTCACTCCTGAATGGGGGGCTGTGCTTGGTCCATCATGTTGTCTCTGCTGCTCCTTCCTCCTCAGGGAAGGACTCCTCACAGTCCTCCCCTGATCCATCCTGGGGCCCTCCCACAGGAGACAGTCCTCGTGGTCTGAAGGCAGATACATCCTGTGGTTTTCTGCCTCAGCTCCCATTTGTCTTCCGTTTCTCATCTGAAAACACGCCTTTCTTTGCTTTCATTTTTAATCTTGATTTTTGGTAATTGTTCCGCTACGTTATTTATCTCTGGGGTAGATTTTTTGATACTTCACTAGAAAACTACACTCAGCTAAATAAATGAGTGAAAAGAGGTTTCTGTTTTCTCTGAATGACCATGTAGCTTTCTCCATGGAGCTGACAAGGGAAATATAACAGCAAATAAATACTGTGACCCTATGATACCTAATAATTTAAAAAATTTAAATGGATATAAAATTACACTCAGTAGAAGTAACCCCCAATTAGTAATTACAGCAAGTGTCATTCTCTTAAGAAAAATAGCCACTTCATTTGCTGAGGGCAGCAACAACTACTCTTGGGAATGTGGATTATGCATACATTTCCTTAATTTAATCTCTTGGACATTTCCAATTGGAAATTCTTTTGGACAAGTAGCTTGGATCATTTTATTTTTATATCATGCTCATTTTAGACTCTAGATTGTCTGCACTATCATGGGTAAACAATATATTCCCCTTCTTTTGTTTAGTATTCAGCAACCCTTGCCAGCTGTATTGACTGCATATCAAGATACCTGATGGGCCTCCTAAATCCCTGATAATATTTCCAATATGGTCGAATTTCCAGAGAAAGTTTTAAATCAGGACCTAGCAAAATTTCAAATCAGTGGACAATATTTTTTTATATACAATAATGACCTTGCATCGTGTCAAAATGCAATTTTGTTTTCTGACTTCTATACTGATTTCACGACACAAGAGTCTCACACACTGAAAAATCTAAATGCTCGGATTTATCAAGGAAAATATTCATATTTCATATTGGGTTTTATGTTCTCAAATGTTATATCCTCAGTGAGGTATGTTTTCTATAACCCCCCATTACTGATCTGGTAACAAATCTCATGTTGCTTTTATAACGTTGTCATTGTTATTGTTCCTCCACAATTGACTTTGTGGTCTTTACACAGAAATATATTGCCCAAATATCCTACCTCCTGCAAGAACAAGGTACTGGGCAAAAGGAACTCTGAGATTTCTTTCTGATCCACTCCTGGCCAAGTCTGACTCTGCAAGGGATTCTGCTGGAAACTATTCCTTGGTTCTTCTGTCACTGATTTCCAGGAATACATCTAACCAGAACAAAGCAGATCTAAGGGAAAACATGCTGGTTATGGAACTATTTTTGGTCCTGAGGGAGAAGTCAGGGCAGTATAAAGTCTGTTTAAATTACACTCAATATTTCCATGTCTGGTGGTTCATGTCTTTACTGATTCTCAAGGATACTCACATCATCACCTTTCTTATGACACATTCCAATTCTAGGGAGATTAAATGACTTCCTGATACTCAAGGATCCCTCAAGTAGGTGAAAGATAGATCAGAAAATTTTTGGGTCTGCTGAAGCAAACATGTAAATCATAAAATCTAAAATAAAAGCTTTCTCCCCTCACACACATGGAAATAAAGGTCAAGAGGACAAGTGGATGGCATAATGTGACATAAATTTCCATAGCACTCCTTTTTCTCATTTTAATTTGCAGTGAAGAAAACAGCAGAGTTACTGGAGCATTAACTCAGTTGTGTGAACACAGGATTCCAATGTCATTTGAGATGTTACAGAAATCCTGTCCAGATTGTCACTGCCACTCCAGAATAGCTCCTCTCATTCATTAGCCTAATATAAATATGTTTAATGTCCCACGGCATCTGAAATGACATAAAACACCTACATTTAGACAAATCAATTGTTCCATATATAAATAAAATAAGTTACCTTCTTCAAAACTATTTGCAGTTAGCATATGTTCTTGTCTAGGGCAAGGTGTGCTCTCACCTCTCACTCCAGCACGTTCCTGACATCCTGCCTAACTCACCTGGGAAATTCTAACTGTTCTCATCATGATGGTTTCTTACTTGTGTTGCTAAAAAGCCTTAGCTGTCTGTGTCTTTTGAAAGGTTTACTGTCAAGTCCCAGAAGGAATCCAGAAGACATTTTGAACTAATCCCAGAGTATCCTGTGTATATACTCCTTCTAGTCTGGAAGTGAGATCTCGGTATAGGAAAAACACAAACCACACCCATCTCTTCTTTAATCTCACATCGTTTTTCCTACAGACTCTGGGTGGTGGGCTTATATTTTGCCTACTGTCTTCTTGTCTTCCACAGTGAGCTGATATCATTCTTATTAACAGTGTATTTACTGAAATCACTGAAGGTAAGCTGATTTGTGTCACCTGAGGATTTAGCACATCAGTTCTCAGTAAACCATATTTTCAACATACTTTGAAAGCTTTAATCCGGCTAATCTACTGAAAAGTAGATGAAAAGGCTTAAATTAAAAAAAAAAAAAAAAAGAAAGTTCTTATTCATTCCTCAGTGAGGTTAATTGATTTCTGGATTATACCAACACCAATGAGAAGAGAGGGATGATTATAAATGCTCTTTCAATCAAAATTATTTACCACTGCAACTCTAAGACCGCATTTCGTAGTTTCTGTGTTCTTGGTTTGATTTTTCCTCTCAGTAAGCATAGCCTTTATGCAGTAAAGTCTCAGGAGGAGAAAAGTCAGTGCACCACTTAGAGCAATGATTTCTGAAGACAGACTTTAGTATTGCAGGACCCTGTATGATGAACTGGACCAAAAGTTCTATAAGAAATGTGTAGCCCACCAGGCTCCATTCCCATCTGGTTACATCAAGACTGTTTTGGTCTTTCATTCAACAGTGCATTTTCTACCTTAGTTTGAGCCCACACAGATCTTTTTTGCCAGGTTTTCCACAGCTCTGTCTGAGCACCTTCCACCGCTGCATCAGGCAGCACAATAAAGACCTATCAGGTTGGTTCTCTCATCCTCTCCCCAGGGTGAAAATTATCACCAGTGAGGAATTTCAGTGTGGAATATATATATAATTAAAAATGCCCTTGCCACTCAAAGCAAAAAAAAAGTAGTGAGGAATGCAGTGGTCTGTAATTTCTCTGAGAATATATTCCACATTCTTGTCAGACTGATAAAGTGAGCCCAGTCAGGACAGTGGTCTGTAATCAAATGAAGTAATAGATACCTCCTTGGGCAGCCTTAACATTCATAAAAGATGTTGCGATACATCTGTTGCCACCTGAGGACCTCAAGGGTCTCACTGTGCCATACAGATTAGCCACATCAGCCACAAGGTAAGCAGGGAACAGAGCTGGTCTCAAAGCAAGGCATTTTCATTACCTCCCAGCAGCACAGAGCCTGTGATGTGCTGGGGTTTCTCTCACGTGAGAGATGAGATGATAGATGATAGATGAGCCCTTGCAATATAGTCAGTACGGAAAGTCACATCAATTAGATCAGGAAAAATGTAGCAACTCTGTATTATTTACATTTTTACTTTACTTTCACACCAAATTCTCTCTCTCTCTATATATATATATTTTAACAAACCATGGCTGTAGATGTACCAAATGCATCTGAAGAAACAGATCCTTTTTTTTCCCTTGCTTCTTTTTTGTCCCTCAATCAGAAAATTGAGTGACAAAAGTCTGGTTTCATGATTTTTCAACACTCCATTTCATGTAATATTAAAGACCAATTTGTAATTCATGCGAAAAAGTACTATCAAAAGTTCAAACTGAGGATAAAGAGCCATGTCTTCATGAAAAAACAAGGTTAATAACCATCTTATGCTTCTTTTGAAGAAGAAAAGCAGTAGCGAAGTTACTTAGAAATATATTTTTGCTGTTTTGTTTCCTCAGTAAAATGACAAGTTTTCCCTTCACATTCCCTGCAGTCTCTGCCAGTTCCACATCCCTGTATTTCATTCACAGCCAGTGATTATGTTTACACGGTCTTAAAATGTCGTGACTGAAGTCAGAGCCAGCCATGCAGTTAATTTAAAAACTGACAGATTGTATAAAGTTTATTAAACAAAAATAAGGTTCACAATAGCAATGCAGAAGACTTTGTCGCTATGAGCAAGTCATGCTGAAATACATGGGAATTTTATGTTCCATCAATTCAGTGTTTTTTTCTTCAGAATTTTCTTTCATTCCCTCCCTCCCTTTTTTCTCATAAATGATTAACCCTAAAACCAAAACAAAGCAGATCAGTAGTTAAAAAAGAACAAGGCCTGGTTCAATAAAATTTTACTGCAAAATCTCTTTTCCTCCAAATATTTTTTTGCCATATGTCTATTTGATGTGCAAAATTACTGTTTTAATAGACTAGACTTCAGGATGTGAAATCCTTTGGCACCCAAGACCACTCAATTTTTATTGTTGTTTCTCACTTCCGAGACAGAGTGGCCTGAAGATTCAGGCAATCTGGGTTCTAGTAATGACCTAGTCACTAAATTTTGCCTCAGCTTGGGTAAGTCAGTTCTCTGAGGCTGATTTTTTATTCTCTTTCTCCATCTTAAGCAACCCATTTGAGCTATTTTTCCATTTAACAGTCCCTGCTTTAGAACCCAGAACCCAGGAGTGAATACACACATCTGTGCACTCCACTCCCTTTCACCCAGAGAGTCTCACAAATCTTTCATTCAGTCTGGCACGACCCCTTTACTGTACCAGCCTTCATCCTGCACTCCAGTAAAGTGGAATTAAATGCATCAGTTCCAGCACAGCTTTTTCTTTTATGCACACAAACATTTGTGTACTTCCACGTATATAAATATACACCCATATACCCAAACCAGTATTTTAAACAGCATTTAGTTTTTTCCTCATCTTGTCCAATATTAATGTTAATATTCAAAATTAATAATGAGTTTCATAAATATTAAAATCTATTAATTTTTAATTTTGCTATTAATATCAAACTGGCTCCAACTAAGGGTGCAGTGGGAAGGGGTATAAATGAAAATCAAGTACAATGATACTATGATAGTACAGTACAAGACTGCATCCTTTGGAGATGTGCACTGCTAGAGGGATATCACCAGAATCATTTAATTATGGGCTAAATTCATTTTCATTCAGGGCTGAGGCAAAACATCTTGCTGACAGTGAGAGTGGAGGGCAGAAAAATGGACAGTCACCATACAGAAGCAACTGGTTATTATTTAACTCACAAAGAATCACCCAAATAAAACAGCTGTTTTTTTGAGATAGGCATTATCTGTATCCAAATATACAGCAAGATGAATTTCATGCCTTCAACACTTGTCCCAGTTTGGAAGACACATTACAGAGAGAAAACAGGGCAAATTATAGGGAAGAAGCTGTTAACAGCAACGGGAACACAAAGTTATTTAGACATACATTAGAAAGTGGATGCATGCTTCTCTGAGCAAACCACAGCCTTCCTAAAATGCTGCTGCAAACACAGTCCCATTCGTATTGTTGCATGTTTTCCAAGCAATATACCCCCATAATGCTCCACATCATAAACATTTTTATTGCTCGGAGTCCTGGTGAAATCTATGATGCCAAAGCCCTGTTTATTGCTCTTGGACCTTGTGCATTATGGAATTGCTGCCTCTGCTGGTCATAAAACAGTGTTCTGGTCACAGAATATATACCAGCAGCCATTTGAGCCTTAGGCTGCTTCACCTTCTTATTCAGTATTGCCACAATTTATCCTTATTCTGCAAAATTCTATTAAAATCAATAATGCAAGCACCTCACTCACCAAACGAAGTGTGTATCATAAAGACTGCCTGCAAAAGCCTTCCATATACTACTCAGAAAGTTGCATTTATGAAATATGCATGTGACCAAATTGCAGACTTAATGTTTTATGTCTCTTTTATCTTCCTTCCATAAAAAGCAGTGAGAACTGAAGCACACAAGCAGGCTTTTTGCTTACCTATCAAGAGCTGGAAATCCAGAGTATTTATAGGACTTAAAAGGAAACTGATAAATAGAGGTGTGTCAGGTAAAAAGCCTGTATGGATAAATCCAGTCTTTGCACCACATATAATTATCAAAAGACCTATTTGCAGAACTATGAAAAACAGCCGATGGAATCTACTTTTGGTGAGCAAACCAAAATTTAGGATGGAAGAGATTTTGAGAACTCATCCAGATCCCCTACACACATATTTACACACATTCTTTTTAGAACATTTATTCTTTGGAATTTATTCTATAATTAACTTTTTTTCCTAGTCTTTTCTTAAAAATCACTGTTGATAGGGATATTCTCTCAAAAATCTAGTCCAATGCTTCATTAAAAGTTATAAAGGTTTTTCTTAATGTTCAGACTAAATATCCCTTTAAGCCTGTTAAAATTTGCAGTCTGTGGAGGAGACATGGGAGATTTATGGCCTCCTACTTCACAGCAACCTCTCATGTGCTGGAAGATAATTATCACATCTCCCTTTGGACTTCTCTATTTTAGACTAGGAAAATCCAAATCTTTCAGGTTAGCAATGAGGCAGTTAGGAATCCATACAGCTGAGGAAGCTCTTAGCACAAGTGTCTGAAGATTTGGTTATGCTAATTTTCAAAAAGGAAAATTCTTTTGGAAACAAACGGGTAACATGGTGTGAACATCAGTCCTGGATGATGATACAAGGGTATTTGAAGTGTATATAGCAAAGCCTAAAGAGATTGTTTCTGCTGTCATGGTGCAAATGAGGAGAATTTTTATAATAAGCCAGCCCTGCAGAGGGAAGGGAAAGAAAAGAATGGAGAAATGTGATCTTTGGATGCAGTTTGCCCTCCTCCCTGAGCTTTCCTCCCCCAGGGATCAGTGCTGGGCCCAGTCCTGTTTAACATCTTTATCGATGATTTAGATGAGGGGATTGAGTCCATC
>JAYRBT010000139.1:68906697-68941159 GCA_036023395.1 Myiotriccus ornatus | reverse complement strand
AGACAATCATAGAAGTCATGGTAAATATCCATAAAGGATCTGTTCTCTGCTCCAGATTAGAGGGAGGTCTGACTGTATAACAAGTATTGGCATCTGAGTCTGTATGTCAGGCTGCCTTTAGAGTCAAGACACTGTTCCTCTGACCTGTTTTAGAGAGTTCACACACCTGGGAAGAGGTGAATCACCTGTGAATGACTCTCCACAACTATAAAGAGAGTTTAAGGTAATTAGCTTAGTTCTAGATAAATGTGATCAGACCAATTCTGCCTAAAGGGGCTGTCATACATATGATCAAACCAAAATAAACCTAAACAAAATGTACAGGTGAGTGTCAGTCCTTAGAGTATTATCTGAGTCTCCCGGTTCACAGACCAGTCTCAGCTGCCACACTGCCTTTCTTTATTTTGCCCTTAAAGTTCAGTGTTCTTTTGTGTAATATCTGAACAGTTTTATCTCTCTAACCAACAGCATTCTCGTTCTGCTAGGGAGACCTTGTAGAATTTTGCCTCTCTCTCTGTGTATTCTAATCAGGTTCTCTTATTGTACAGAAAGTGTTGGGGTTTTTAAAGACCTTTTTTTTCTGTTTTAAACAGTGAGAAGGAGTAAAAAGTCACCATGATATCCACCAGTTTGTCTTCAGTGCCAGGAAGAAATTGGGTAGGGCAGGGAGGCACTAACAATTTAACACCTCCTCTTCTGTATCTGTCTGTAACAGTCCACTCACAGAAAAATGTTAACAGTATTTCCAGAAAGTTCAGGGAAAGGTAAACTAACAAAATAGGGAAGGCCAGGAGATGAAAGTAACATGCTTTCCTCACGATAGGCATCTGTCAGGTGTTCTCAGCCTCCATCGCTGCCTGTGTATCATTTTTTCTTTTTCCTTCTCCACAAGTCCCTTGGCAAAAAGAGCAGGCTTTGACAGTTGTAACAATAAAACCTATCTGCCCAAAGGGGGAAGAAAAACCTCACAACAAAACAAATTGATACTCTGGAACAATATGTTGTCGAAATCCATAGCAGAGGTTTAAGACACAAATCTGAAGGTGCTTTGTGATCAGGCCTTTGTATAAAACCTTATACATCACTCCTTTGTACTGCCAAGAGGCCACATTTTTTTTAATCTCCAGAATGGCAGGAAAATAAAGGTAGGCAGTGAAATAGGGTCAGGCTGTGCTCTTAGGTACACTTGCCAAAGGTTGCAACCAAAAGGCTGGCTTTCATTCCTAAACCCATGTTATCCAAGGAGGATAGATGCACACAGTGTGATGCACAGTGGATGTGTGTGCTGTGCTCACTTGGGGGAAAAAATAATGTAATGAGAACTTCTAACTTTTCCTTTTGTATAGAAATATATTTTTTTTCAATCACATCCAATGAGAAATGCATACCTTGCACTGAGTGTAGGGAATGGACCTTTTGAAAAATACACTCAAATTGACATTGATTAAGTTGGTTGAACTTGGTGTACAAAACTAAAGTTAGATGACAGACTTCTTTTACAGAAAAGGCATTTTATGAGTTGGACTGAGCACTTCTTTTGTCTTGGTCTTAGACTTGATATATGATTTACTCTGAGCCTGCTTTCTCCTCTATATTCATTGATGATACACAGTGTTGCACAGGGAGTCTGTCCTCAATGAAGGTCATTGTGTGTCCACATTAAGTAAGGCAGGATTTAGATTTGCTCATTATGGACTGCCAGAGACACATGTTTGCAATAGTACAACTATATCCAGAAAAGGTCTGCCAGGCTCTTTACAAAGTGATTGTATCTTTGAATTTCACAACCAGTAACACTGTTCATGGAGCAAGTCCACAATTCATTCTGCATTATTTCCACCCACAGAAAGGCATTCCATAGGAAGGAAAATCACCTCTGGGAATAGCACACAGATTGTAATTGGGTTAGCTGGTGTGTCTCTCTTTCACTTTCTGCCTTAATTTAGGCATGCAGGTAGTCTAATTTTGGCCAGAGAATCCCTTCTCATATCTATCTAAAATAGCATTCTGGGTGTAAATTTCCTTCAAAATATATTTCTTGTTCCTTGAAACTGGAAAAAGTGGTTATACCTTAATTACATCATTCAGTTCATCTTTAACAAAACCAGTGGTCTTCAGCTGGGAAAAAAAAATAAACAGGAGAGGTTTAAAAGTCACTTAGATTAATCAGAAAATATTTTCTCTTCTAATTTTTTATTTTTTAATTCTCAATGAACAGTGGGAGTAGAATCACTTTATTTGTCCTGATAAACCTGCCTAAAAAAAGTCCAGATGTGCCACAGTGTTAAGTCTGTTGAATGAAAGCCCTAAATAAGCATTCAAACCAACATCTGTTAAAGTGTGACCACCACAGATCCCTCTGATATCCATATGGAGTTGTACATCACCTGGAAAAACTGGAGAAGTCCAGTTTGGACTGGTTTGTCCCTCACAGGACAGTACTGCCCAATAAAACTTAGTATGAAACCACGTGTACATTTGGTTTTGAGCTCAGAGTAGGTCAAGAAGTTGAAGCAAGTGAAGCTTTACAGTAAATAAATCTTGCCTGCAAAACTAAGCTTTCGGGGCTTTAAAAAATCATGGTATTTTGTTCCTATTTCTCCCACTCCTTCGCCTGTTTATTTTTGGTTTTACAGTATCACCTCCCTTTCTGCCCTTTCACACTGAAATAAATCCTTCTGGTGTCTCAGCTTTGCAAAGGATTTCACACATCTTCAGCTTCACAGGGGTGACCAGATCCTTTTTACCCTAAAAAACATGAGTTAATCCCAGGCATCAGGGGTCACAGTACAGGGGCTCAGTAAGGGAACTTTTACCTTCCCAGGACTGGTTTCCAAAAACAGCTTTCTGAAATAAGATCCCTTCAGGCAAACTGAAGCTATTGAGACATATTTTTTCTTTTCCTATTGATGTATCCTTCTTTTGTCCCTCCTCTCAGTGCCTATGTTCAATGACTGGATATTTTTTTTGAAGCTAACTTCTGGATATAGGGACTTCATATTCTCAAAATATGGCAATTACCAAGTGTTCTGTAAACACAAGCCAGAGAGTTTTTCTAGGATGTGGAACTGAAGCCTGTCTTCTGGTATTAAAGCCTGTGTTTTGGGTAGACATTTAATCTTGTGTTGAAAAGTATGCATACAACTCTTAGGGACCTTCTTGCTTCCCAAGTAAAGTTGTTTCCATGTTTAATTTCCCTCAGCTCTAGGAAACCAAATCTTATTTCTAGCTGAACTCATTCTACTTCATGTGCCCCTGCACATCCACATTGCATCTCTTGCAAGAGCAAGAAGACTTCTATCAGATTTCTTTCCTGTGTGTTGGTACTTTACCCCTAACCTTGGCTTCTCCACTAGGAGAATAATTTAGGATAGAATTTGTAAAACATCCTGGTTTACCGTGCTGTGCTTAAGAAGGGTCACGAGCAGCATCTGAATGCTTACATTTCCCCACATTTTCAGACATGACCAGCCTGATGGGGAGGTTATATTGACACCACGTGAATGCCATATTCCTCACACTTGTTTAAAATCAAGGATGATGTTTGAGGTGAAGCCACTTTTTTGCATATGAATGTTTTTTGTTCCACCTTATTAGAAGAACATAAGCCAATACAGCATGTCTGGGTTGGCAGTGTGTAACTGCAGCATCAGTGGCCTGTCTATAGTTGCCTACCAGGCACATAATAGGGAAAACCACTTGCTAAAAAATATTAACAGACTTTTTTTCCTGCACTATGTATTCACAGTACTTGACCAAGGATGTATGGATTGCTGCACATGCACCTAGGTAAAATACAGTCATTAAAGCTGACTCTAATCCTTTGACATTAGTTTTTCATAATAGTAAGTTCAGTGTCTCTGGATCAGGAAACAAAACAACAACTACAAAATAATCCTCTCACAAAAATGTGATTGCAGCTGTGTAGAGAGTACAGAACTGACACATTCCAGCAGTGCTGGATGTGGCTTTGAGCAGCCTGATCCAGGGAAAGGTTCCCTGCCCGTGGGAGGGCGTTGTTAATAGATGATCTTTAAGGTCCCTTCCAACCCAAACTATTCTGTGATATAAATGTGTAGCTCATTCCTACACTGTTTTGCCATGAAACAGCTCTCCCTGCAGCCTCAAAAATCCCAAATGGTGTGTCAGTCGTGGTCCCTTTTCATGATAACATGAAAACAAACAACTGGGACACTTTAGAGACCATTGTGACAGATTCAGCAGATTCTAATGTATGTGCTGGCAGATTTAAATCCAAGAAAACAATAAAATGGAAGCTGTATACATTGATTGCACATATGTGGTGAATATTAGGAAAGTCACTAAAAAAAAAGACATTATTCCAAAGTTAAGTCAAATAAGGGGAAATTAGTTGGTGGTTGAAATCTCTGAAGATCAGGTCACATCTTTAGTCATGGGTATAAAGCAAAAACTCCTTTACCTGTAATCCACAAGCACAAACCATGACAGGTACGTGAGTGTGCAATGGAAAGAATACAGAAATCATTTATGAATTCAACAAACAGTGACTTAATATCTACTAAACGCTAAAGGAAATAAACACCTGAAATCACAAATATGCATCTTACCTGGAAGATCATGAGCAGAGGGCCACTCTAGGTGGAAAAATTTCATCTAGCTTATCTGTGTTCAGCTACGAGTTTTCAAAGAAGTTCTGAGGGACTCTCAGTCTAGGTATGGCTTCAGGAGTGAAGCTGAAGGGACAGGAAAACAACTTCATCGAGGAACCATAGCTTTCTACTTTGTTATCAACACCAAATTGCCCTAATATATATCAGAAACTACCAAAAAAAAAGTTATCCTAGTCGGTGGAAATACCAAGACATATTTTATAGCCCATATGTGTGCATATATGAGTGTATAAAAAAATATTTCTGTCTATATGTACAAATGTACATCTCCTTTGCTCGTTTGTAGTCAAGCCTGTTTTCTGATTTCCACTCATGAAAAAACATGGTTTATTTTTATTTCTGATTCTTCTCACTGGCATCTATTTGCTTCGCTAATACTATGGGTTTTTTTCATAAAACAATACTTTAGGATGACATGACAGATTTGTACCCTAATTTTGCAGCTTGTGGCCATCAGTACCTTGAGAATCTCTGCATTGCCTTTAATTCTTCAGGCCAGCTACAGGAAAGAATCATTACCTGGTGTAGATTCAATGCAAACTATGTGAATATCAACACGTGGGCTATTTCTGGGTGAGCTAAGGAGCCCAGCTCTGTCAGCCTGCAGCTCCACACTATCGCTATTTACTATTAACACCACACATCAAATGAGAGCAAATAGACTTGTCTGCCTGAAATGGCACTAAGGTTGTGTCTGCTCAGCCACCTTAAGAAAGGAAATACACCCAGAGTCTCTGTGCATTCAAATTATAACATATATTGGTTTGTTTTCATTTCCAGAGGTAGTGCTCAAGTCAGCAAGTACATTTTTTGCAAAGGCATCCCATTTGTTAGGCCTTCGGTGACCTTTATGTTTTCAAATTAAGTCTCCTTGTAGCTCTTTTCAGGTTTACAATGGCATTCAGCTTAAATAAAGCAAAACAGCTTGCAAAATATCAGTTTCCATCTCAAAAGCCTCTGTGCCTTCCATCATGATAAGTTAACTCATCTGGCAGCTTCAGTTCTCATAAAAGTGGAGATTTATATGGATGATTGGAGGTACTTATTGCCTTTAGCTTACTAATGGCCAATAGAAAGATATTTTCTTGAGATGTAACAAAATATATGATTGATTTTGGACCCCAGAGTCTGCTCCTTTTGAATGACAAAACCAAATTATTTCATTTATAAAGACTATAGGAACTAAGTCTGATAGCAAGGACAGATTTAAAGGTTTTCATTATTAACTGTACCATTCTTTCATGACATATATAGTCATCATCTGCGACTTGGACTTTTTTTTGCACTCATATATTGCAGTTTCTTAACATGTGAAGCAGTTGCAGTTATGAGAACAAGAAAGACTTATCTAGGTTTTTTTCTCCTTCATCTTTCTGAGAGAATTCATCAAACCTAATTTGGGAGCTATCCCATAATATTGCACTCCAGTTAGGACACTGCATAGAAAAATGGCTTGAATTTCTTTTTACAGTTGTCTTGATGCATTCTAAGCACAGAGAGGATGTTTTTCACGAGAGAAAGAGATGTGAGCTTAAAAGATTTATTCATTGGTTTGGCTTTGTTTTCCAAGTGTGGATTAAAGGTTTCTTTTGTTAAAGTGTCAGCTGAGCAAAATGTCTCTGCTCAGTGTGACATTCAGATCAGATCCTGCTTGGTTCAGCTTCCTAAAAACATGCAATTCCCTGATGTTTCCTTGCTGCCAACATGACTGGGTGTAAGAGAAATGGGGACCAGGGTGAAGTTCTATATGATGAGATGTTGCCATATCTCTTCCTTTTGAAAAGGACACTTGTCCAGGGATGAGGATGGATTGAAGAGCTAGAAAGGAGGACCAAGAACTGAAAACCATCCTGGGACCTGCTTTCTATACCTACCTTCATGTAATCCTCCACTGAAATCCATAGCCATGCACAGAGAACAGTTGTAAAAGCAAAAAAAGAGAAGGAAGGAGGGAAATACCTACTGTTCTGCAGTGAAAATTAACCATCAGGTCTGTAGCCAGATGTAACTGTGCTTTGTCCAAAACAAAGAGAACCACTTCCAGCACAGCTGTGAACAGATGCCCACAAGAAAAAGCAGGCTGAAAACATGCACTGCACGAGGTGCTTCCTGGTGTAACATCCAGCACTAGGGAGTTCCCATGGGCAGCTCTGCTGAGTAGCTGGTGTGCCACAAACTCAGTCCCAGTAACTTGCTCCTGTGCTCATACATTCAGAATTATTATTTACCCCTGCAAAGTTTACAAGCTAAGTGATCGAACAGCGCGTGGTATGTGACCTGTAATGTTTCAACCCCCGTTTTTGTGGATGTGACTCTGCCTCACAGAAACAAATCTGTACAACGTCGAGGAAAGTTCCACATATCCCAGCTCCTGTGCCTCCACGTGCCGTTTGGAGGTTTGATTTTCTCTGCAGCGAGGAGAGGTCTCTATTGCAGATTCCTCAGCAGACCAAAGCAGCTCTCTGTGAGCTCTTGGCTTCTGTTGTTAGGCTGCTTCTCCACACCTTGAGTAGCTTGTTGAAACAGCAGGTATTTCTTCACTGTACACCTACTCTTCCATAAGACTTGTAGATTTATATTCTTATATCAGAGAATAGTAACATTATTCTAGTATGGATATAATTTTCTATCCTGTTTATAATCTGATTAATCCTTGAAAATCAACCTAACTCCAAACACTCAGATTCGTCCCTCTCTGAAATTAGCCCAGCAGAAACACTCCAAGAACATGAATTTCAAGGCTCTTTTATTAAAACCCAGGAACTAATCCACCCTGGCAGGACCAGTAAGGCTCAGCCTTATTCAGGAAGCTGTCAGAAGAAGGAGAAGGAAAAGCACAGAAGAGCTTGATGGTGCTGCTGTGTTTTACTTAGAGGATGCCGTGGCTGTCTGCAGCCATTCAACCTTCCCGTCTTCATTCATGCTTCACACCTCTGTTTAATAATAGAAACCATAAATACAAATTACATGACACCAGGTCTTCAGACACACATGGGTGGATGACCTTCCCCTCAGGTAACATATAAATTGCCTGCTCTGAAGAAAGGTGTTTAAGGTGAACTGGTTTTATTGTTTCTAACCCCTTGCCATTATTACACACCTCTTTTCATTTGAAAGCTATAAAAACATCCCGTTTTTCATACATTTCAGACAAAGCATCTCGCTGACCGAGCTGGCTGAAAGGAGCCATCTTTCAGTATGACAGTGTAATAGTGTCTTTTCATCTCAAACAAACAGCTCCTGCTGTGGAACACTTGTGAATTCATAATAACTTCACTGTGCAGGAGTGGAGTCCTTTCAATTCTACACATCACTGTGGCTTGAACATTGGATTCTTCAGTGTCAGAATTCACAGAGTGATTCATAGATACAGTTGTTCAATAAATATGACTCATTCATTTCTTCTGTACATTATTCCCCTGAGCTTTTAACAATAATTTATCATTGTTTTAAAACAGGCTGGCTGGCTGAGTTGGCAGAAACTCACATACCAATTTTCATGTTTGTTCACAAATAAGCACTGTCAGATATGGAGATTTCTAATAGTAAATGGGTACATTGGTGACAACACATAACATGTCAAATATCTGGTGTAACCTAATAGCACTTGAAACGAGACTCTCCTCTAAAATTAATTTACAAATCCAGTGCCTATCAAATACAGAGAATCCAGTTATTTTCATTTCAGATGATGTTCTGTTAAAACCCAAATTAGATCATGCCCTTGTCATCACTTGCAGAAACAGCTGAGATATTATATGTCTGTCCTTAAGGTATTACACTTCTATGACAGAAAGGGATGGTTTCAAAGTGATTAATGCAGGACCTCTACTGGATCACCCAACAGAACAGATTTTGTCTGAGGCCAAGATTTTGCATTTCTGCCAATTTAAAGTAAGAACTTACATTATAATATATTCACCCACTTTTATTTTTAATACATATCACAGAATTGCAGAATGGTTGATGTTGATGGGACCCCTGGAGGTTACCTGGTCCAGCACCACCTGTTCAAACAGGGCCACTTAGCACCAGTTTCCTAGGACTGTGTGCAGACAGCTTTTGAGTATTTCCAGGGACAAAGATTCCACAACCTCCCTTGGCAACCTGTGCCAGTGCCCAGAGAACCTCCTGTGTTTCGGTTGGCGCCCGCTGTCCCTGGTCCTGTCACCAGGCACCACTGTAAAGAGCCTGTCTCTGTCATCTTTGTGCCTTCTCCTTAGGTATTTATGCATCTAATTAAGATTATGTCCCCAGCCTTTTTTCTCCAGGCAGATTAGTCTTTATTCTCTCCTCACAAAAAAGATGCCCCAGTTCCTTTTATCATCTCTGTGGCCCTTTGCTGGACTCTTTGCAGTAAGTCCATATCTCTTTTGCACTGGGAAGCCCAGAATTGGACACAGTACTCAATGTGTGGCCTCACCAGTGCTCCGCAGAGGGGAAGGATCAACTCCCTCAACCTGCTGGAAACACTCTTCCTTACACAGCCCAGGATACCATTGGTTTTCTTGGCCACAAGGTCACATGGCAGACTCATGGTCAACTTGGTGTCCACCAGGACCCCCAGGTCCTTTTCTGTCAAGCTGCTTTCCAGCTTGGTGGCCTCCAGCGTGTACTGGTGCCTGGGGTTGTTCTCCTCCATGTGCAGGACTTCACACCTCCCCTTGCTGAACTCCATGAAGGTTCTGTTGTCCCATTTCTCCAGCCCACTGAGGTCACTCTGGATGGCTGCACAACCCTCTGGTATATCAACCACTCTTCCCAGTATGGTGTTGTCAGCAGAATCATGAGGGTACACTCTATACCATCATTCTGATTGTTAACAAAGGTGTTAAAAAGGACTGGACCCAGTACTGACCCCGGGCACACACTGCTGGTTACTGGATCCTAACCAGACTTTGTAGTGTTGATCACCACTCTCTCAACATGAGTTTTCAACCAGTTTTCTCAGCCAGTTCTCAACCCACATCACCATCTGCTTATCCAGCCCATAGGCCACCAGCTTGTCTGTGAGGATCTTATGGGAGACAGATTCAAAGGTCTCACTGAAATCCAGGCAGACAATATCCATTGCTAGTCCAGACAGTGTCCACTGCTCTCCCTTTGTCTACCAGGCCAGGCTCTTCATCACAGAAGTTTATCAGGTTATTCAGTGTCAGTTCTATACAGATTGCAAGCAGGGAGAGGAGTTGATCCTAAAGTTAGGATTGAAAGGACAGTATATCTGCACCAACATAAAGTCTTGAGCAAAGAAATCATCCCTTTAAAGTCTGCTGAGCACATTTGAGCCAGGAGAGCAACCCTACACCAGGTCAGTGTTTTGCATCGTACAGCCATAGCCATTTTAGTCCAAGAATAACACCTTAAAATTGAATTTACTTACTCATCGTTTCACAGCCCAATTCATTTTATCAGGGAGTATTCTAAGATTTCAACCAACAAGCCATTTCCAAGACTAGAAATACAAGAGGTGTTAAACAACTAAGTAATATCCTAAAGAAAAAAATTCCTCCTTCTTTAGTGAAACACAGAAATGTTTCTCCTTCCAGCTTTTAAAAAAATGAATTTAGCCTGAGGTCCAAGATCTTGCACAGCAAAAGAATTTCTGTACATGCTGCTTTAAAGACTTCTATGTCCTGTCTGTGCAGATGTAGGTAGGGGATCTCTACACAGCTGAGAAGGAAAACTTTCTGAGCTTTCTAACAGCACCCAACACTCTCCACTGACCTTGCAAACTCTTAATCCAAGGGGATTTTTTTTCTGCAGGAATTATGTGTAGGATTCTAATTTTTTGATTTTATTTTCCTGATTCTGTTGATTCTGTGTAATTAAATATTGATTGCATAGAACTTGGGGATCAGTCTTGTTTTTGCAAAGTCCTAGGGCTCTGTCTAATTTTGAACATGTTATTTCCTTCCTAATGTACAGATCATTAGTTATTTCAGTAGATCAGTAAATTTCTAGTTGGTTTTTTTGTGTGTGTGTGTTGGGTCAGCAAAATTCAAATCCAAACACAGATATGAAATATGCATTTTGGGTTGGGTTGGAATGGGATTTTGTTATGAAGAAACAGTGTCAGACTCTTATTTTGCCTGGAGCAATGATTATTATTTAACCACACTGTTTAACTTGGCAAAATATTACTGCTAAAGAGGAGGTGGAAAACATTCAGAAATAGTAAAAAAAAAAATAAATCTAAAGCATTTGAGCACCATTTAATTAAAACCAGAATCATGAGAGTCACATACTTAAAACAATTGGAAAAATGATTTTGCTAGGGGTTTGAAATGACCTAAACATTAGCTTCACTGACTTGCTGCACTGATGTCTCTCCTACAACACAAATCCCAAATTTCAGATGATTCCTCCGTGCTCCACTAACTCCATTTCCTTGTTCCCATGATGGGAATGTGCTTTAAAAATAGCACTGTTTAGCCTTTAGCTAAGACAGCTTCAGATCACCACAGCAGATGCTTTCCTGAGCCGATGAGGTGAATTCCCATCACATTTTTCAGCTGATGGCATTGTATTTCAGCTTCATTAAATGAAGTTTAAGTAGCGCGAGAAAAGCCATTCCTGGGCTATTTCATGCTCCATATAATCTTCAGTGGGCTGCTTTTCACCAGCACTGAGGGAGAAGGTGAGGGAGGAAAGGAGGCTACTGTGACCACAGGTAGCAGGGAATGGGAGCACAGTCTACTAAGTTACATGGAGTCGTGCTAAAAAGCCTGCAGGAAAAGCCAGAGAAAGCCAAGCCCAAATAAATAGATGAATACTGTGGAATAGTGAGTTAAAACACCAAAAGTGACTCTGTGTGGCAGAGAGGTTATGGTGCAGAGGGAGATGGTTGAAGCAGGCACAGTGAATACAAAAATATTTAGAGAGAAAGAAGATTTGTGACTGGATCAAGAAGAAAGAAGTAGGAAGGAAGGAAGAGACCTTCTAACACTGTTACTGCTGATGCTGCTTTCATTTTCCTTCTGATATATGGGATGCTGAACTTTCTAGACCTTCTGAGCAATTTAATAGCAACTTATTATAAGACAAAACTATGAGCAAGCAGCACACTATTATTTTTAAAACATGAAGCATCTTACAAGAATGTTTCAAAACAGAGAATGTCAGCAAAGACCAGGTAGAAGTGAAGAAAACCAACCCTATCCCCCTCTGTAAAGGGGTTCTAACTGGTGCATTTTCAACCTTTCTGTGCTGAATGTGTTAGGCAGTGTCCAGTAACTGCCCAGTGTTACATCTTATGGCTGCTTGGACACCACGGTCTCCTCAAAGATGAACTTTCATTCTTTTGCCTAAAAGCTGCCTAGCACAATGCATCTATAAACATATGAGGTGCTAAGAGCAGATAAAACTGAGTGGGGGGGGGGGGGGAAAATCAAGATTTTTACTCTGCACAGCATGCTTTCATTTGACAAAAATGTTAGTGCTTCAAATCAGACAAGATCTATGAAACCGAATTCTAATTTTTTTTTTTTTTTCCTTAGGAAAAATTATACCCTCAAACGATTTCATTCACAGAGTGGAATGATTTCTCTTCATGTTGTTTTTAGTTTATTAATATGATTGAATAACATGCCATGGCTATGACTAGAGTTTAATATACACTATTACTATTATCTCATAATATTTTATTGTCTTTGTAAAATTAACAATTACTTACTAATTAATAATTAATGGAACACTGCTTCTGATTTTTAAAAAATCTATCTTACATTGTAGTAAAGTACAGTATGTATTCAGCAAACTGTGTCAATACCAGGAGTGTCAGTCAGGCAGCATTTGGAAGTCCAAGTTCAGGAGAGAAAAGCCTGAAAAACTGTTCTGAGTACACATGAAACATGTGAAGTGCACTGTATGGAAGACAGATCCCCAGACAGTTTAAACTCTGCTACTGAGCTTGTCCAGAATTTTGGAAGGCTTTCTTGAAAGACTGTTGGAACATGACCACAAACTACTGAGCAGCAGCTACCTGTAAAGCTTTAAAAATTATACTAATACATAAATGAATTGATTTTCTCCCCCCACTCATTCCTTAACTTCAGCTCCTACCATGGGGACAGTTTCTTGCTTGGATTCTGTTCTAAATCCATATGGAAGAATATAAGAGAATATAAGAGCTTAGACAGTAGCAGTGAAGGCTTGTGCAATATCAAATCACTGAAAACAGAGTAGTCAACTGCAGCTTAGGTATAACCCTGTTATAGTACCAATTTGAAACAAGAACAGGGGTCTGCAGCGTTTTTTCCTGTTTGTTTGGAGTTTGGTTGGATTTTGTTTGGTATTTTGGTTTTGGGGCTTTTGGTTGTTTTTGTTTTTTTTTTTGGGGGGGGGGGTTGTTCTTTCTTGTCTTTGCATGGAGCATTCTTGATTATGAAACCTTTTGGGGATAGACCACAATTTCATCTTTTGTGTTCTCAAAAAATAGTTAGTTTTAAAAACCAGTGATTGTCGGGCACTGGCTGAAATCCTAGGAATATATTGGATTTTCTGCAACTTCCCCTCTGCTCTCCCAATTAGAACAGCAGCAGCAACATTTCCCTAAACGTGTTCTTCCACCACAGGGTAGCCAAACATCAATCTTCGGCTTCCAATGCCAGTGAGCTGCTCTCTTCACTTTAAGTGAGAACCTTCAGGAACTTTGTTATCTCCACACATACACACATGTCCAGTCTGAGCAAGTCATCGTGGATTCCTGTGTCCAAATCTATAGAGAAAAACAGTTTCTCCCACGAGGTGGTTTATCCAAGACAGTTGTCTGCAGTAAACTGGAGGAGTGCAGTCTTTCTCCTCCTGACACAGCAGAACTAAGGGAATCAGACAGAATAAAAACTTAACATTCACGTGGCTGCAATTCAGCAAAAATGCACCTCAACTGCAATAACTTCAGTTCACTTTCTCCTTCCTCTGTGTCTGTAATATCTTTATCCATTACCCTGGAGACCTTTTTTGCCTCAGTGTGCCTTTCTTGTCCGTTCCTCAGTCTATCAAATGTTTTTTGCTTACTTAAGGCTTAAAATACCCCGTTCACAACCTTCAAGTTAAAAGCCAGATTATGTTCACCTCCTGCATCCTCAGTGAGCACACTCGTCCTACTTCAACTAACTCTGCAGCAAAAGTAACAACATCAACTCTCCAGTACATAAAGTCATCAAAAAAGAAAAAAATTTGCAAACCTGTTCACTGGTACAATGAAAGTGAAAGGTTATCCATTCATTACCAACATTAAATTGCCATTATGAAATGTTTTCTCACACCCAAAATATGGAATTGTTATTCAAACTGGAAAGAAAGTGCATTATAAAGAGCTGTGAAAAACAAATCCATGGATACTACAGCCTTGTCAGTGTCCTGTTCCCCAGGAGCACAAGGAAAGGAAATTATTTTATTTACCTTTTTTAACCTTAGTGACCTTGATAAGCAAAAGGTTTTCTCAAATAACATTTCCCATGACAGCACTTTTATGTGATTTACCCCCCAAAAAAGTGCTCTCACATTTAAAACTTGGCATTCCTCAGCAACACTGGATTTTGAAATCATAGTTAAGCAGCTGATTCCTATCCTTTCATTTTTGTATCTTCATAATAGAAACAAAAGAAGAGTTAATGTCATACATTATTTTTGTGATTGTTTAGCCTGACGTTCTTTCCTAATAGAGGAGAAAGATTCTCCCAACATCGTCTCTGCCAACTTTTTGATTTATCTTTAAAAAAGACCTCTAATCTTCACTTTATGGCTTAGTTTTCCCTGGGGTTTCATTAAACTTGACATTTGGGAAAAGCTCAGCTTGATTAAATTCAGGTTTTTTTCTTTATAAATGAGGGGCACTACAATCCCTGAATTTTAGGAAAGTCCAGTGCAAATTCCGATAATATTTAAGTCAATATTGCTTTAAATTGTTTTAGCACCATCAAAAGTCAGGGAAACCTCTGGAAAACTACACAAAGACACACTGTTATATCTGATGTCCCATAAAAAAAAGCAAACAAATAAAACTTTTTCAGATGTAAACTCTGCTCCACTAGAAGTCTGAATTTATGCAACAGAAATAAGTAAACCAAACTAATCTTTCTTCTTAAAGACCCCTTCTCTTGTCTTGTAAATCTTGCTGAGTTGATGGAGAGCAAGAATATTTCTCTAATCAGGACATAAGTGATAATTACATACTTACAAGCATTTTTGTTTGGAACAATTAAGGTTAAGAAATTAATGTGATAAAGTCCTTTAAGAATTAACAGTAGTATGTAGAGGATGGATAGGAGGTGACCATTCAGCTTCTCACAGTATAAGAACCAGTGTTAAGTATCAGGCAGCAAGTTCAAAATGCAATAGGGGAAATGTAATTCAGCTGTGGATTCAAAAAGGGGATTAGATATATTAATGAAGGATAATTCATTGTGGTTATTAGACTGATGAGAAAAGGAAAAAAAAAGGAATTATGCAGAGGCTCTTTTTCCTCTGACTTTTTCCACATAAAGTCATATATGGCAAGTGCTAGAATTTTATAGCAAGCTTAAATTAGGAAAACTGGGAACATGCAGGTTCTGCAATGGAAAGAGCAAAGGGAATTCAAAGGGAAGTAAAATGAGGAACCTAAGAAAAGAACCTTCTGGAACAAGACTGAAAGGGTTGCCATGAAATTTTGACAGGACTCTGAACTTTAACCACTGATCAACACATACTTGACATTTTTCTGGCTCTTTGTATGCTTTGACCTAACAAAAGAGTGAGCAAGTTGTATCAGTCTCTTGTCCCTGAAACAATCTGCCCTGGGCAATTTTCTGAATGTCTATTCAATTAGTGCTTGATTTACATATAGGCTTCACATATAATTCAGAAAACAACAGTCTAATTTTAACTCAAAGTTTCTCTTCGAGCTTGTCTCATCCCTGCATGTCACAACTCACTCTGATTTAACAACCTTCATCCAGGGAGTTACCAGAGGGAACTCCCATCTCCTTCCTCCTTCTCCTAAATCACTCTCAGCAAGGGACACATTCTGTGGTGATTTCTTTTCATTTTTGGGGGTTCTTTTAGAGAGAGAATAACAAATATTATCTTGCAAAAGGAATTTAAATGCGTACCTTTGGACACCTGCTTTTACAAAGGGAAGTGACAACAGCCATTATCATGTGACTTGCCTTAGGAAACCAAAAATTATCTGGTTCCATGATTTCAAACACAAGGACATAAAATACAGAAAATCCAAGGAATGTGTTTTGTTCTGGGCTCCCTAGTACAGGAAATATACGGACATACTGGAGAGCAGCAAAGATAATTTATCAATGCCTATGAAAATCAAAGGGGTAGGAGGTGATAAAGAAGACAAAAATCAATTATCAAACAGGACTTCTGAGCATTATCAGCACAAAAAAAAAGATGTTGCAGTACCATTCCAGCAGAGGGGTAGATCCAGGAAGAGCTGCCCACAGATTGTGGTCAAGCTGGAAGCACAGACAGATTGGATGAGGTGAGAATAGCAGGGGGTGAAAGGAAGATAATAGCAGAAGAGAGAAAACTAATATAAAGGGTACAAGAGAGAGCCTTGGAGAGAATGTGAAAACACAGACTTCTACACAGGTCTTGGCATTATAAAGAATAAAGAAATAAATTTATTATTAAGTTACATTAACAGAAAATTTATTCATTTTATAGAATTCTGAACTAGGAAAAAAATTGTTCCTCTGGTCTGTAGGTAGTAAATATCAGTATTTTCTCATCACACTAGTCAGAAGTCCTTCTTTAAGCCTTCCTCTAGGACCTTTACTGTATGAACAAAGCTATCAGGCCAGGTAGCAAGAAGTACAAACACTGAGCTTAAAAGAAATATTCAAGGAAAATGCTCCACCTGCTGAGTAAGTTAATGGGGTCTACTGTGTCTTCCCTGCCCTGGATCATGTTTTAGTTTGGTACACTTAGACTGAGAGGTAGACACAGATACATTTCTATACCATCATGTATGAGCTTCAAGAAGGGCATCACACATCCCTCTAAATGTTACAATAGGATTTCTGTTTCAAAGCTAGTTTTTATCTGTCTAGGACAGACTGTGAATGTTGTAAGTACACTTGTAAATTTCTGTCCATAAAGACATAATTTTAACATTATTTACCATGTTCTTCAACTTGGATTTCACTTTCCAGTTTGTTTTAAATTAAACAAATTATGTTTCTATCTGTTTGTCACTCCATTCACCCTTTTTTCTTCTTGTCTACTCTAGTTTGTAACCATCAGAACCATATCCAGTGCATCAGGACTCATACATAAAGTTACTTAAATCCAAATAAAAGGAACATTGACAAATGAATGACACATCAAAAAAATCCTGGACCATTCCTAGAATATTCATAAACTATAATGATATAAGTCAAAAATAGGATCCTTAAATGTGGAAAGTCTAACATATATGCCCCTAGATTTTCCACCCAAGGAGAAATAAACCAGAAGCAACGCTCCCCACACTTTCTCTTTTCCAAGCACAGAGAGTGCAGGTGAATCCAAAATAATTTTTCTGCTGCCTTGGCCACTCAGATGTTGTTAATCAGATCTCTTTCCTCCAAGCAAACATAAACATCTCTGTAGCTTGTGTGGTATGAAGGCAAATCTTCCACTGCTTTCCCCCTCCTTCTGCAGGAACCCTAGACCGTTTAAATGAAGAAATAGGCTCTCTCCCTACAGACAAGGATGAGAGCTTCCCCTCCTGCTATGTACAGTTTAGATACCACCCTCCCATCCCTGTGTACATCACAGAATTTAAATGCACAAGCACACAACACAAAGCAGTTAAGCTGCCTATAATCTCAACAAAGATTTAGCAAATAGATCTCATGCAGAGAGGCTTACAGTACGTTTTGAACAGGCTTAGTTGACAGAATCCCATGTGTAGACTGAGAAGGAAAACACAAAAAAGCAACGAAACCTTCCTCCCCTGCAGCAATGACTAGTCCTACAAAGTGAAATAAACCCCTTTGAACGGACTGCACGGAACTCACATCAGCTGAGAAAAATTGTTCCTCAAATAAATAAAGAGCATCCCCACGTTTTCCAGAGACTGTAACAGACGTTTTCAAGAGCAGCTAATTGTCTTTGGGCGGGACTTAATTCAATAACGTTGGAGGCCTGAGGGGAATTCCTGGTGCTAGCAAATTAAGATCTTGGTAATTAGCAGTGAGTGGGCAAACCACCCTCTGTGATCACTGAAAATACCTCCTGCAGCAGCCCAGTCCTCCTCAACGAGCAACACAAGGAGCAAATACGGCTAAACAGCATCTTGTCATGGAATTGCTTTGTTACATACAGCCTAAGGCCTTGAGCAGTCCCAAAACATATGGTGTGGAGAACCTTGCTTGGAGTTTCGTTTCCCCCTCATATCCCGTTCCCTGATGACTGCAGCTGTCAGGCTGGCCTGGGTCCAGCAAGGCCATGGCAGTCTTTTCCCAGTGAATCAATTCCAGAATTCCCAGTGAAGTCCCAGGTCTGAAAGTGGTCTCCCCGTGGTTCTGAAAGTTTCTTAGGTGTCTCTTGCAGCTGTTTAAGCAGCAATACCAGCACAGATGGAAACAGCTGGACTTCTCCGACTTTTCTGCCTGTAATCAAGCCTAGTGCTGAAGCAGCTCATAAAAACGTGCCAGATGAATCTGGCTCTGTGATAACATTGTCAATACACCACTGAAGTAAATAAGACTGAGGCAAATAAGACTGAAGCTCCTGCTTCGCCGTGCAGAATGTAGGGATAACAGCATAAGACTTAAAGGACCCATCTGTTTTGTAAAGAGAAAATTTCAAAGTGTTTCTTGTTCATCCCTCCCCAGTGAAATTCATAATAATTAATGGAGTAGACTCTGAACAATGTGAAAACCTTTGTCAGACAAATGGAACTTCAAAGCTGCAAAACATTAGTAAGTAAAGCCAATTTAATTCAAAATCTGTCTTCAAATACAATTCTTCCTGGTAATCACGAATCACATTTCAACCCATCACATGAAAGTAACTGCAGAAAGGTGTTTTCATCACTGTAAATCAAAAACCTTTTCATTTCTGTTTTACCTCCTCCAAAGCCCAAAGAGATATTTTATATACAAATATATTTTATATCTATGTAAGTTCTAAATATATTTGTATATATATAGATACATGACATTTATTTTCATGTTGTGTATGTCCAGGTGCCTATTGATGTACTTATCTGACAATAAAAGCGCACAGTTTCACTTAAATTATTACCTCCAGAATCACTATTTTTATCCTATTTCCAGGGAAATTTCACAGGAAAATAGTAAAAAAATTATATCTAGGGAAGCAGTGCAACATCCCAGTTTCATGCATTCTTTCTCAGGAGTTACACAGAACCTCTTTGACATACTAAGGTGTGGTTTTGGTTCTGGTGTAGAACTTGAGTTCAGAAAGTCCCTGCACAGTTCTTTGCAGTGTAACTTTCAATCACCCCCCGTAAATCACTCAGGTTCACTATTCTGGGGTGAACTCACAAGCACTTTTTGAGACACATAAGGCTGTCTGTTCTCAGAAGTTTACAGATCACGTTGTGGTATCACTCAGGTCCCCATCAGCAGAGCAAGAAATAAAACAATTGTTTTCTTTTGCAGCCAAACCACAAACATTTATTTTTATGGTAAAGATCAGGGACAGGTTTTTCAGAAGGCACTGAGGGGAAAATACTGCTGTCTCTACTCAAAGCCTCATGAGATGATTTACTCAAGGTCACCTAACAGGTTTACAGTGGTTCAGCCCTCCCATTCCCATTATAATTGTGATCCAGGGGACTATCTGTTTCTAGTGCCCATCCCTGTATAGTCTAGTTTTCACTCTTAACCCATAAGGCAGTGTTGCATTATATTGTATCACAGAGCATAATTGTATTATGAACAACAAACAATTGTCAATATAACCATCTTTTTAGTAACTTTTTCTTTCCTTAGGTACCTCTGGTTTTGAGCCTCCTACTGAAGAGCTCAGTCTGATTTGCTTGTATGTATCAAAAGCAAAAAGATTTTTAAGAACTGTTATGTAAAGTTCAGAAACAGAGCTAGAAACAGCCTGTTAAAATGAATGACTTGTGATAAACAGAAGAATGGGACAAATGAAGCATTTTATCAGCTTCCAATGTAGTCAAGTCTACCACAATCTTCAAAGGCATTCAGAAGAATTGCTCACCGTTGTGTGAAATCTCTCTAATGGAATAACTTTAGTATTGTCTGCCCTCTGTTTCTCATACAGGGTGTTAAGCCACAGACAGTCCATCCAAAAGCTCGAATTCTGAAAATGAGCAAGAAGGGATCCCTCTGGTCTCCTAAGGTAAATGAAAATTGCACTTGCATCAATCTGGAGCAGAAAAGCAGACAAAACCAGACACAGGTCCTATATGACTTTATGAGCAGAAGCAAAATGTGGTGATGCATAGATTCAGCATTTCATTAATGGCTTTCTGCATCAATCTAATGACTGTTTTGAACTTAAGGACTTCCCAAAGATTGCAGATGCTTTGAGGCAATTAATACCTTGTACTGAAAAACAGTCTGTGGAATTCGGTTCTTTCTGAATCCTTTCTGTCTGGACCTGTAGTTACAGTTAAACTTCTTGAATTCTGGGTCTGCTGAAGGGAGTGGCACCAATATCACTGACCTGGCAAGTAAATACACAGAGAAGTTCTGATTTCCGTGTTTGGCTGATGCACAGTCCAAGTTCCAGAAAAGTACTAATCCACTGGGAATTAAGGCACACCAACAGAGATGGAATCACTAAGCCTACCTGCATTTATAATATTTACCAGTGGTTTGTGTTGATGTTATGTCCTTGTGTTGGGTTTGGCTGGGATAGAGTTAATTTTCTTCATAGCAGCCCATATGGTGCCATGCCTTGCGTTTGTGACTAAAACAGTGCTGGTATCACACCCACGGTTCAGCTATTGCCAAACAGCACTCACACAGCTTCAGGCTCTTCTGTTTCTCACTCTGTTCCCTCAGCAAACAGGCTGGGGGTGGGCAAGAGCCTGGGAAGGGACACAGAAGAGACAGCTGACCCAAACTGATCAAAGGGGTACCCCATGCCATAAAACATCATGCTCAGCAATAACACTGGGAGGGGACTCTTTCCAAAACAGCCACTACTCAGAGACCAGCTGGGTCTGCTGGTGTTAGGTGGTGTGTCTGCCTTTGCATCACTTTTTCTTTTTCCTCTCCTTTTTTTTTTTCTCTCACTTATTAAACTGTCTTTATTTCAACGCTCAAGGGTTTTTTTCTCTTCTGATTCTCTCCCCCACCTCCTGCAGGGGGGCAACAAGCAAGCAGCTGGTGGGTGCTTAGTTGTGTGACAGGGTCAATCCACCTGTGTGACAGGGTCAAGCCCTTATAAGCCCAAACTTGGTTCTTCTAATAACTTATCACTTCAAGAATAATTAAAATAGACCAATCCATCCCAGGCAATTCATATAGCAATCTGACCACTGACAGAACCAAGTAACAAAGCTTGATTCATTGTAGAAAGCTCGTTTTACAGCAGAGCTGGAGCTCTGTGTAAGGTCAGTATGCAGTCTTCAACGTGGTATCCCAGTAGGTGCAGTTAACAGGATGGGAGAAATCCATACATGAGTGGGACAGTCTCCAAAAATATCCTCACTTTAAAATGGCTCAGCTTAAAGAACAGAAAGTCAATACAGGGAAGAATGCATTTTTGTTCCCTTCCCGACAGAAGCTAAAACACACTCTTCGAAGTACTGAAATGCCAATACAATCTTTATGCCTGTTCACAATTAGTTTGGAGAGTGATTTTTGGAAGCATGTAATGGATGTAGGTGCACAGTTCTTGAGAGATTTTGCCCATCAATGCTCGAAATGCAGCACTCAGAAGATGCACTCAATAAACATTATCACAAAATACCTGTTCCTGTGTCTTATAGAAGTGTGTTGTCTTATGACCTGACTGTTCATTGTGGCAGCTGGATGAAACAGAGGGGAAACAATTTCGTATTTCAAAGGTTTTCTTTCTTCATGTCAGAAATACACACACAAAAAATCTCCTCTGGGTGTTACAGAAGCTCTGCAGAACATGAAAAGTTGGTAATACAGCCAGAAGACGGGAAGATTCAAACTATTTCTCTGCCTCAGAAACCACAGAACCCTGAGCTGGAGCTGTCTGCATCTCAGTGAACAGTCTCTCCTTCCCCAGGGGCTGGTAGAAGTGCTGGAGTGCCAAGTCCACCTCTCCAGCCCACGGAGCAGCTGACTGATGTCACAGCACCAACAGTGGATCCTCATCAGGCCCCTGCCTCTCCCCTTATAGCCAGACCTTGTAGTTTGCCTCACAAGCAGCATCTTTTAAAGCACCTCATTAAGATCAGGCGTCACTCAGAGCAAGGTGAGCAGCAGCGCTGCGACCTGTGAGCACAACAATCACCAAAGCCACGGCAGGAATGGGCACCTGTCCTGCTGCACACAGGCTGTTCACACTGAAGTGATGCCAAAGATCATCCTTTGGTTCATAATATAAATATCAGCAGCTGAAACACCAACAGGAAAATGTGACTGCTTTTGGTCAGCAGGATGGATCTGAGAGTCCCCGAAACTAAGGTGGTACCTTACAGTTTTCATCACAATCATAAAATCATAGGATAACCCTCTTCCAACAGTTGCTCCATTTTTCTTTTTTACCTTTCTTTACTTTTTAGCAGCAAATACCAAGTCTCTGAACTGTGGCTGGTTCTGTAAATCTCCTCTTCATCTCTGTCATTCAGAGTTCTTGCCTTAGCAACTTTCCTGGCATGTAGCTACATAGTGAAATCAGATGCCATATGAAAAAATACTTCATTTTGCCAGTTTGGAGTGTGCTGTTTTTCAGTTTCATTCAATATCATCTTTCTCTTATTGTGAATCACAGAGGAATTAAATTCCAGATTTTTTTCCTGAATTATTCATTATTTTATAAACTTTTATCAGGTCCTTTCTTATTCAAGCTTGATAACAAACAAATCCCATCTGTTCTATTTCTCTGCATATTAGTTGTTTCAGAGTTTGTGTTGTTGGACTTTCTAGGATAAAAAGTCTTTGTTTCTACCTCCTGTCTAGAAGAGTGGGAAGCACTGCACACTGAGACATTCAGCTCTGGAGAATAAACCAAAGAAATACTTTTTGGGGTTGTCTTTATCTTTTAAAATGAGTGCCATTAACCTCCTGTGACATGGCAGACTAAAAAATGCTCACTGCATCTGTCAGATTTCTCACAGAAGTCATCTTTTATGTAAAAAACATATGTTTGTATGGGGGGATGGGTTGTTTGTTTCTTTTGATTTTTTTTTTTTTTTTTTTGTTTGGTTGATTGAGGTTTTTTGTTTAGGGTTTTTTACTCTTTCTCAGCTCTCCAAAATTCTCTTCCTTGGGTGTCTTATTTGCCTTTTATATAACTGATGAGCACAAGGCAATGTAAAATATCTCATTCTGCATCATCAGTGGATTGTGACATTTCCAAAGCCCAAATTCCATAGCAGGAGTACTCAGAAGATAGTGGTTCTTGAATCCAGACTGCGCCAAACTTTGGTGGCCCTGATGAAGTTCTGGGATGTGTGATGCAAATTAAGATTTCAAAGTATTTTTTCATTATCTGAGAAAGACTGTTAATTCATTTTTAAGTCAAAACACTTGGACAAAAAGCAGCCTCTGAAACCAAGGCAATGCACATTTCTTCCTTCATGTACTAACCCTGGTAAACAAAGAAACCCATTCACTGAACACTGAAAATTGGACCCTACACCAAAATTCAGGTGCCCTGCCCAGCCTTTTCTCCCTGAATGCTGTGGATTTTGGACTTCTGATGCAGAGCTCTGGCTCTGGATGCCCACATTTCAGATAAACTAGAACCTTGAATCTAAGTATCTCTTCATCTCCTAAATCTGACACAGTTTACTCTGAGATGGAAATATCATTCTCTGAGATTGAAATATCATTCTTTTATCACCTCTCCAAAGGCACCACCTAAAGAGTCATTAGACAATCACTGCAGGATTGGCAACACAAGAAGCTCTGGGAGCTGATTCACTTTGGGGATGACTGCAGCTTCCCAGGAGTCCCCCAGCAGCACTTTGGAGGAGGGGATAGGGTCAGGTGTGCAATTAGACTCCTCAGGTGTTTCAGTCATGCTGGCCCTGGCAGCACTGACAATTTACCTCATGCCAGAATCATGGATTGTGTTTAAATGGTGGCTCGGGAGACACAGGCTGACTGCTCCATTTTGGAAGAGTGAAGGACTAATTATACTGATGTCTGAAAATTGAAGGTTAATTCAGAGTGAAGAACTCTAGAGGAGCTGATAGAGGGCTGTACGAATTGAAACCTGGACTGGCCTTGCATCCAAACATTTACCCAACAAATACTCTGAACGGAGCTGGAATATTCTGTGCAACAGTTATAAAGATAAAACCTTCTTCCTAAGTACGTTAGCATGTTCCCCACTGGAGTGGCATGCCCTGTGTGAATTATTCCAGCAGAAAGCCTAAAACATGACTTTCATTTTTGCAGAGATGCTTTTGTAAACTCCATTTAGATCAAAGAAGATTTTCATGCTGGGTTTTTCCTTTAATTGAGCAGACAAAGCATATACTAATTAGCTGATCTAACATAACAAAAATGATCCAAGTCTTCCGATATTTTGCACAGCTGAATGTCTTTGAGCAAACTCAGTGGGGAAATAGAGAAGGATAAGGATATAGAGGACACTAGTATGGATGAGTCCTTGATATGTACAAATGTATAAGGCAAAATAAAACTGCTTGTAACTTCATGTAACTGTGCCTTTAGACTTTCAAATGCATAAATATATGGGGAGGGAATATGGCTTTTCAGAACAATACAGAGAAGAAACAATTCTACTATTCCTAAAGAATCTTCACCCCTTAACTAAAAGATTTCTTCACTCCAGGAAGAGGTTTAAAAATAGCATTTACTACTTAATGTGTCTATTTTTTTGCTATGTCTACACATAGAGAATTTTAGCTAATAAATTTTATATATCTGTGAGTGTAAAGTGCAAACACTTCAAATGCGTTTGATCAAAGATCAGACATTAGGCTAATAAAAATTCTATGGCTTCTGGAAGAGGCAGGGGGAGCAAAGATGATAATGTCCTCAGAGACCAGTGCCTTGAAGTCTTTTGTAGGGCCATTTACATGTAAATAAGGTATTTATAAGTTCACATAGATGCTAGCAGAATCTGAATTTGGAATATTCAAATAAACAGTAGGATTCGTGTTTCTGGCTCAAGTTTTTCAGACTGTTTATTTAATATTGTTACTGCTTGCATTGCACCTCCTGCTGAGATCAATACCTTGCTGTGCCTAGGCCCTGTACAACTGATTACACAGTATTTATAATCTAAATAGCAAATGTCTACACCATTATTGGGTAGCGTGGAAAAGGCAAAAGCTATTTTTGCTCCCCAGTGATGCACTGAAAGAATCGGATTTATCCCTTCACCAGGTTTTAAAAGGGAAGAAAAGCTAATGATTTGTTTGCATTTCTGGATTGGTTCTGCTAGAAACTTGTTAGCACAGATAGATGCTCTGCTTTGCTTAACAATAAAGTTGTTACTTCACAGAAAAAGAAAACATTTGAAGGGGAACAGAGGAAAGAACCTGGTTTGAAGTGGATTCAGCAGACAAGTGGTAAGTCAGTCAGCCTCTGCCCAGGTTACATCTTGCCAGCGTTCCTGCCCTCAGAGCTCTACCCAGAAGAGGCCTTAAGCTGACAGGCATCCCTTTCACTTCACCCTCAGCATCTCTGCCCTGTGCTGGAATAATTAGCTGGCATAAAACGCCCTTATGACTGGAGCTCTCCCTCTCAGGGAAAAAAGTTAAAGCCACATTTATAACGATGCCTTTGGCTTTCGCCCTGCATTTAATTTTGTTTTTGCTTTTTGAACAATGACCTTAGGGTCACCAAGCTCCAAAAACCTGAGTCGGATTCTTGTCTCTAACCTACCTTTGGACAATTTAGTGGAACATAGATTTTTAAAACTCTTTGAAAGTCATTTAAGTTCCTAAATCCACCAGAAATGCGAAGAAATAGGGACTTAAATATGTTTTGCGATTCTACGTCCAAACAACACACGCAATAAAACAGGTTTGCAGGGAGATCTTGGGAACAATGTTTCTGAGCTTCTTTTGAAAGAAAGTTATTAGTCTTTCTTGCTTACATGTGAATCTTTGTCAGGATTTCCAAGACAAAATAAAGCCTTCTGAAGCTTCAACTGTGAGTATTTACAGCACAAATAATTTTTTTCGGATCAGAAATCAAGTTTCTAAGTATCAGTGTTAAACACATTCCTTAAAAACTTGGGAGGCTCTGGGGTTTTTTGGAACAGAAGCTGAGATTAAGTTTTTCTATTTACAGGAGAATCAATAAGAGGAAGAGGGAGAAAGGGAGGCATTTCACAACTCTGATTGTGTTTCTGTCAGGCATGATCACCTGAAGTGTAACAGAAAGGCTGTTTCTCAGTACATTAATAGGTACCCAAGGAGCAGCACCGACCTTTTATGATGGTCCTTCGCTTCTTAATCCTGCTTAGTCTAGTCTATAACAAGGATATATCTGAGGGAAGTTGGAGTTTTGAGTGGGAAGGGGGTTCAAGGTTTTGTTTTGGGGTTTGGGGGGGCTTTACTTTTGGGTTTTGTGTTGTTTTGTTTGTTTTGTTGGGGCATTTAGTTGGTGGGTGGATTTTTTTTCAAAAAGCACACAGTGGAGCATGACTGAAGAGGGTATCAAACTGAAAATGGGATGTGGGAGTTGACTGCAAATCTCAGTGCTTGTTAATGTTAAAGAATATAGATGGGCATAGAGAAATTATTATTACTCCAGCTCTATGCACACACAAACTGGCGTCACAGCTCCATCAGGGAAGGGACCAAGTTCCCAATTCTTTCTGCTCCATCTTTTCCAAAAAGAAAACTCCAAATGTTTAAATAACAATGAGCAAGGAAACTTCAGAAGAGCAAATAATTTGAGCCACAGACTTTCAGTTTGAGTTCTATCTGAGTTTTGGCAACTGAACGCTTTGGCATAGCTTGCACATTCAGCACACAGGCAAGCACAGACACCCCTGGGACTGACTCTAAGCATCAGTTTAGCGTTGTTTTTCTGTTGTTCTTTGTAGTTCAAGCTATTTTCCTACTTTATACTTTGCTTTTAACCTGTTTATTTCCCAAGCTGTGTCTGGAAGGAAATTAGCATGATATAAATCCCCTCCCATAAACACAAAGGAATACCCAGAGAGGAGCATCGAGGAAAGTGTTTCAAACAATAAAGCAATTATGAAACACTTCAGAATTTCAGTTTTTCTGTTCTTTTCAAAACAGTGTCTGCACAAATTAATGATACCTTTTTATAACACATTTATTAAGCACTGTGTATAAAATGATCAGAACATTTCTACAGGTGTGAAGGGTGAGGCAGCCAGACTAAAATCCCAAAAGGGCTCATTTCCTCAGTTCACTGACTATTCTCAGCACCGGTAACCTTTCTGGCCGGAAAATGTTCCCAGTCATCTCACACCCTGCTTTTAGAGTTGTAAGTAGTCCCATTTACACCTTTTCAAAGGAAAGCCAGGATGCTGTACAGCCAATCTGATACACAAGACTGGAAAAGTATATGATGAAAGGAGAAAAAAACAAAACAAAACAAAAAAACCTTACTCCTTATTCTAAAAAAAATCTTTAATAACAGTTCTGAAAAATGAATTAATTGACATGTAATTGCATATCGAAGTGGCTTATGGTAGTTATGTAATTTAAGTAATAAACGTGCAAGAAATCTAACAAGAAGATTACTCTTATCAAGGCTTTTACATGCCCTCTGATACATTTCTTTTTCTCCAGCGTCTCCCCGGCATATGAAGAGTCACTGTTTGGGTGAATGGCCCATCCGTACCAGCAACTTGTCTCTAGTAGACTTTTGCTGTTGGTCACTGTGGAAAAAATATATACACATGTCAAGAAGATACTGTATTTCCCCCATCACTACAACTGTCTCACCCTACAGATATTTGAAGCTCAGGGGCGGGGTTGTATTTTATGCATGTAATAGTTCTCAATGGATTTCCTTTTAACTAGTGTGTCTGATCTCCCCTTGAACATTTCACTTTGTAAACCTGACTGTCCACATTGTCTGGTAAGGAGTTCTACAGCTTATCTTCACACTATAGTTTAATAATTTCTTTCTGATTTAAATCCTGCTTTCTGATTTAAATCCTGCTGCTATATAGCTTTCCATCAGCTTCAGCCTCCCAGATTAAGTTGGAGTAAGGTGCTATGTTCTCCAGTTGAGCTTAAAACATTGCCTACTCACAAAATAATAAGATATTCTTTCTACTTGAAAGGTTTTGACTTATGGAAATGAATACCTGCTTTACAAGGGAGAAATAGCTCGTGTTCAGGAATTATCTGAGCCTTACAGATCCAACAGTGCTAGAACTTAGAAGCTAACTTCACCCTGCCTACCTGTCTCACTGCCAGGAGATTATCCTTCTCTCCAGTCTCCACTGGCAGAGACCCCAGAGCCTCCTCAGAGTATCCCAGGGCTTCTCTCTCCTCATGGCTACAAAGGTTCTCCTAAATTTGGCTGCTGGTGGAATTCGGCAGCAGGTGAAAGAAAGTCAGTAGGTTATCCAGCCTTTGAGCTTGAAGACAACAACAGATGAGGAACTTGGAGAGACTAATTAGATGCAATGGTCTCTATGGACTATATCCCAAATCCATTCAAAATGAAGAAATGAAGATGAGAGTCAAGGTAAAAGATGAGGGTTACCCAGTTTACTACATGAAATGGACCAAGTGTGAATAGTTTCTCCGTAAGAGTAGTATTTGCAAGCTCACAATGCAAACTCCCGGTGTTTTCCACTGGTGTCCAAAGTGGCTGAACTGGGTGAAGTTGGGGGATTGGCAGCCACAGGAGCAACCACATGAGGGAATGCAGTTTTGCCTCCAAGAATATTAAATTCATCCTGCTCCAGAAGAAAACGAGAGGCATACAATTCAGAATTATGTCAGGATTATCGTGTAGCAGGAGCAAGTATGAAAGGCATTAAAGAGAAATTTAATGGGAATCCTCCCCAGTGAAAACAGACATATTTTCTCTTACCTCTACAATATCCTTCTGAAAACATGTATGCTCTGAATCCAAACCAGAAAGATGATGCAGGTCACTGTGACTACAAAAATCCACCATCATTCATATCAGCAGCTGGGGGCTTGATATTGGGATGGAACAAATGGTTTTGGAATTGAGCATACATCATCTAGAACAAGGTGAGCCCCAAGAAGAGTGACAGACTTCACCAGAACCACAGGAAACCAACTGCTAGTGCTTTCAAGAGGCTTACATGACCTGTCAGAGTGAACTGTGGAGCAAAACAAATAAAGGGAATACACTTTTGTGGTGGCAACACAATATTGGGTGAAAATGAGGAAATTCTGTATTCCACAAAAACAAAGATAAGCCACAGAATAGATGGAGTCACATAGGGAATGGAAAATATGTCACTGGGGTGTCAAGAAGGGAATCAAATCCATAGGGTATATGTTCCAGAAGGAAGGCTAGAGAGCTAAAAGTGGGTTGCTGAGGAGACTCATTTACTTTCATTTAAAGTTTTGCCTTAAATAATTTTAATATCTTAGGCATGCTGGAAATTTGGAGCAGAAAGACATTGTAATGCCAGGCCACAAAGTTCATAAGTGAGCAATCAGACTTTTCCGAGGTTGGGTTGAGGAAATAAAGTATATACTGAACAACCTTGGATTTAAACCAATATTACCTACACAAGCAGCATCCAGACAAGATTATAATACTCAATAAAATATGTTTTGTGAGAAATCACACAGAAAATGAGAGCTGGAAATGACCCATCTTTAGATGAGGAAAAACTATACCAGGACATAACCCAAGAAATCCGTGAGCAACACAGAGATGGCTAGGGAACCCAAAAGAGAAGATATAATCCTTTACTTTTACAGGATCTAGTTCAAAAGTATTCAGTTGAAGAAACCAGAGTTTGGTCTCAGTGAACTACTATGTTACAGTAATACACTCCATAGGGAGTATACAAAGTACAACAAATCCACAAGATTTACATTCAGCTTCAAAAATAGGAGCTACAGAAAGAAACAGAAAGCCCTTAAAAAGCAGTCCAGGCTTTATAAAAGAATGAAAACCTTACAAGTGACACTCAACAGGGTCAGCACATACCTGGTCTGAAGGCAGGGTTGAGAAATGGCAAAAGAAAACTACCCTGGCCTGGAAGCAAAGTAAAAAATGTTATTATAGATGAGAAGGTATCTGTCAAAAGCTGAAGTATCCCAAGAAGAAACAAAGAACAGTAAAATTCTGGCAGATTACGGGTGAAACTGCAATAAGAAGACCTGGAGTAACAACAAGTGAAAGGAGGAAAACAAACAAACAAAAACAAATCCCAAAATAATTATAAAATAATAGAGTGTTTCCTCGAATACTCCAGAAACAGCAATACTGCCACAAAGCCTACAGCATCAATAATGAGAGGACTTCTCATAGTAAAATCCCAGTGAGCAACTGAGAATCTGGAGCTATTCATTCAGCCTGCCCCCAGCAGGATGGGCAGAAGAGAAGTGGAAAGGTAATGGTGAGAAAACTCATGATTAAGATGAAAACAGTTCAATGCTTCAAATAATATAAAACAAAATAATAAAATAGATAGCAAGACATTACAATGAACTGGAAATAACAAAAATAACAAACAAAACCCCCAAAACATCTGTGTGTTATCAACAGTATTTTCAGCACAAATCCAAAACGCAGCCCCAGACCAGCAACAATAAAGAAAATTAACTCTATCCCAGCCAAAACCAGCACAGGACTACAAATGTAAAACCCAGGAAAGGACAAGAAACTAATCCAGTTCTTTTTATTAGTATTCACTGCAGAGCAAGGTGGAAAGATTTTTATATTCTCACTCTTATCTTTCTGAAAATGCAGTGACTTCAAAAGATATAATGGATAGATTGGCCAAGTGAATGGTAGCAAATCTCTGGAACTGCTAGAGGTAACCACCATGAAACATATAAGAAATTATAGCTCTTCTCCAGGAAATCCTCAGAAACCTCAAGGATGAACAAGGTGTTCTGCTATAATTACCAGTCTGTAGTTTTTTGGTTTTTTTTTTACCAGAGGACTAAAAAAAAAAAAAATAGCCAAAAAACAACACCAAAGAAAAACAAATCTGAAAAACTTTCTGAGTGACACTTAAGGAATAGGCCAAATTAATAAAAACTTCAGTAGGGAATAGGTCAGGTGGACCTTTGCATAAATGTGCAACACTTTGAAACAGTCACTGTGGCATTTGCAAATTGAAGTTCTGCCTTACAAACCTTTTGGAGTTCCTCAAATGAGATCAATAAATTTGCAGATAACAAAAGGTCTGCTTGACACAGTCTTTCTGAATTTCGAAAAGCTTTTTGAGAAAGTCACTCATGAAGTGCCTTTAATGAAACAGAGCAACCAGAACTAAGACAAAAGGTCCCAGTAGGGATAAATTACTGGATAAAAGACAAACAGTAGGTAGAAGTAAATGGTGGGTACTTGTAATAGGTAGGTCTCAGGTGGAGCTCTGCAGGTTCTGGTTTAGACAAGGGCTATTTAGATTATTTGTAGAGAACACAGAAAAGGAGAAGGTGACTTGCTTGAAGTTTGCTAATTGTGTTACTGTGGTATTTAACAAAGTAAGGATGGAGACAGTGATATAGAACTCCAGAAGAGCCTTATAAGACCAAGTACCTCAACAACAGAATGGCAGGTGAAATCAAGTGCAGATAAACTCAAAGTGATGTTCATGGAGGAAAAAAACAGACTTGGCTTTATAAAAAATATCCAGATTTCCTTGCAAGCATCAGCTGACTGCCCAGCAGAACTTAAGAGATCAAGTTTAATGAAGGAGGCGGAGTGGACATGGTGGGAAGGAGATTCTGTGTTTCAGGTACAACCTGGAAACTTTACACTGCTCCAGTTCCCTCACCCTGGGAAGGGTATAACAGAACTGTACACAGCTCAGAGAAGGATAAGAACATGGGTCTGAAGTAGTTTTCATCCAAGGAATGGATGAAAATGGATATATAAAGAACAAACCAGCATTCTTCAGTGACAAAAGTGAAGTCAAAAAGTAAAACAGAAATATTCAAGTTTAGAAGAATTTTATAACTTCACATAGAGTAGTCTTGCCTTTCTGTTCCTATCCCTGGAGGACCACTGTCAGGGTTGCTGAATTAAATGAGCCTCTCTGACCTCTGTAGTCCTTCTTACATAATATCAAATTCCCAAGTTAAGCCCCATACTTCATATTGTCACCAGTGACTGACATTAACAAATTACCAGTATCTTATTATTTGACAATACTACTAAAGCAAGAAAAGAAGATTGAGAAGATT
Organism: Myiotriccus ornatus; assembly: GCA_036023395.1. Classification (NCBI taxonomy): domain Eukaryota; kingdom Metazoa; phylum Chordata; class Aves; order Passeriformes; family Tyrannidae; genus Myiotriccus; species Myiotriccus ornatus. The sequence goes on along the minus strand of JAYRBT010000139.1, from coordinate 68,909,047 downwards.
GTTGAAAAGGATATTGCAGGTTAGAAATAAACAGTAACTGTGGGGTTGAACTCTGGCAGCAGTACATCCCATACAGCACATGCTCCTGTTCTGAGCACAGAGTTAGCAGGTGGCAGCATTCGTAGGATTAATTGCAAGCAGGGCATTGTCAGAGCAGTGCTGACTGGTATAATAGCAACTTTTGTATTTGCTAGTCATCAGGCAGCCTGTAAAACCTTGTTTTGTAAGACCTACCTAAGGTGTTGAAACATACTGGATGCCAAAATAAAAAATAAATAAAGAAGAAAAGTTCTTTCTACAAGAGCGGAAGCTTGTAGCAAAAACTCTGGTGTCTAACTTACACTCAGAATTGTGTTACAACTCACCTTACTAATTTCTGACGGATACTGTGCTCCTGTGTTTTAAACGGTAGTAATGGGTTTGCTTGTCATTAACAGGAGTACACAAGCCAGGCTTTCCGCATTAACAGATGTCTTTTCATTGATAAATGGAAGGGGGATAAGTAACATAATGTGATTTTTCCACTTAGCCACGACTTCCCACAAAAAGCCAGGCTGCCCATTGTTGTACCTGCAGAGCAATGACACCTCAAATGTGGTGCAAATTCATCTCAGAGGTGTCAGACCTGTCTGTCAGTGGAGGAAAGGTTGTGGCCTAGGATCCACAGTACCAAAGTAATAAAGATGGAATAAAAAAATTTTTAAAAAGACAATTTCATATGCCTTTGCCATTCTTCACACAAAGTTCAGCCACAGTTTGTCTCCCACGATTTGATGTCCATATCTGATTGTATCTTCCTTCTTGCTATCCATCTCCACAGTCTATGGGTTGTCATGTAATTTTAAGGTACAGCAGGTTTGCTCCAGGCTTTGCAGATTTCACACACCTTGCAGGTACCTGCAGTGCAGACAGAGCTCCTCCTCCAGGACACTGCTGCTGTTCTGCACTGTTAGTACAGGGTGAGGACAATAAAAACTATTTCCATTTCAACTAGTGTAGTGTGGAACTCCTCCTTTCTTTCAAAGCACTTTTCCTATTTCTCTCCCCTTTTAACACCCTTCATTGTATGAGTTAGCAAAGCAAAGCAGTACCAGGGAGCCTTTGAACAAGTTACAGAATCCATTTACCCTTAAAACATTCTTTGCTGATGACACCGCTGTTTTTATTAATACATTGGAGTGCTGGCTGTACTGATGTTGCATTAATGGCTAGTCGTAAAAGTGCTGTCCAGTGGGTGGAAAGAACATACGTACAGAAAGATGCAGTCAAATCAACAAAGTCAGCCTGACCTGTTACAAAAAGGAGCCTCTTGTACAGGGTAAACATAAAGCATGCAGAACACATTTCTCTTCAAGGTGAACAACATTACACAAACAGTGGCAAACACAGATCTTTCACTTGCCCCCAAAAGTCCTTGTGCCTAAAAATAATCCAACCATGCCAAAAAGCTGGACTGCCACCTGAGCAAACCGTACACCGTGGTGAAGGAAGGAAAAGTGAAGAGTTCCTTCCTCGAAGGTGTGCATCTGTGATCTGCAAGAACAAGGCTCAGCCTTGTGAATCATCCAGGTTCAGCTCAAGATGTCGTGAAAGATCCTGGGGGCAAAATTTAGCAAGCAGATCAGATAATTAATAACTATTCCCTGGCAGCAGACAGGTCACAACGAATTAATTGCAATTCTATCCCTTCTCTAACTACACACGAATAGCCTGTCTCACACACTCCTTGGCAGCCTTTATTTAGCGTTGCCTTAGATAAGTAAGCCTTCATCTCCTCACCTTTAGCCAGAATGAGTAGAATCCAACTCTGTAAATCATCTTGAGAACAACTCATGGAATAGAGTGGTCACAAATCATTCTGCTGAGGTTCTTTTGTGAGCATCCTCATGTCTTCATCCATGAATAACAAATAATGAGGAACAGCAGAGCCACAGGTGGGCCTGTTAGAGAAAAACGTTCTAAATGAGCAGAGGTCACCGCGTCTAAATTCTCTCAGTGCTGCTGCCCAGACACTGGATACAAATAAAATAAAGCAGGCAAGAAGCCATGTTTTAATAAGTGGGAAAGAAATCACAGAAGAGCCTGGGTTGGAAGAGACCTTAAAGATCATCTCATGACAGCCACTCTGCCATGGGCAGGAACACCTTCCACTAGGCCAGGTTGCTCCAAGCCCCATCCAGCTTGGCCTTGGACACTGCTAGGGATGGGGCAGCCACAGCTTCTCTGGACAAACTGTTTCAGTGCCCTATCACCACGAAGGAGTGGTGGTAACAGAGCCCCTGGTGGTCTAGTGGTTAAGACGCGGCGCTGTCACCGCCGAGACCCGGGTTCGATTCCTGGTCAGGGCCAC
>JAYRBT010000139.1:68868226-68883441 GCA_036023395.1 Myiotriccus ornatus | reverse complement strand
ATAACTCTATCTTAGCCATACATCGATTAAGGAATTTTGATTCTTTTTAAGGGTTTTCCGCCACTCACCGTCCTTATTCTTGTCAGAAAGGGAGAGGGATAACACTTGAGATGAAAGACTGGAAATCTGTCAGATCATGGTCTTCTGCTGAGTAAAAATATAAAGAACCAAAAGCTGTGTCTCACCCAGAGAGGAGCACACGTAGCATGTCTCATTGTCGAGGGCAGCCCTGAAAGATTATTTCCTTCTCATTTTTGCCATTAGACATTTGATTTCTAAAAGCACAGTGGCCATATTGTTTGTAGGTGACATGTTATTCCTCTACACCCACATACAGAAACTTTCTTCATCCTGTAACTTACCCCAGCCCTCGGATGCTCGTGGAGTTACTGAACACAGAATAGAGTTTCACAGCAGGAGCTCAGTGGGATTGCATGATTGTCTGTGTTCAGAATGCATGGTGTTCTTTTTGTCTCCTTTTTTTAAAGCTGGATGTCAGGTTCATTGATTCCAATAATTAATGTGTGTCTTGCATCTCTCCCAGACCAAAATACTTGTGTTCTTTCCCGTCAGCTGAAGGGTTTATTTTTGACTGGGTACTTTAATATGTGTATCTTGATTAAACTGTATTTTCTCATTTGATTTGATTGCCTTACACAGCAATTTCTCCAGCTTCAGATTTTTAATCATTTTTCTTCTGCCTTTACCTCTGTATCTTATTTTTTGTCGATTGTGTTGTGTAGGGACCGTATAACTGCAACACTCTCTAACAAGTCTTCCTGAGTATGGATTGATTCTGAGAGGTTGGAAAGTAACCATTCCAAAAATGAGAAGAAATGAAAGAAAGCTGTGCTACATATCCATTTGGATATATAAATTTGGACAGATCAGCAAAACATACATATGAATATATATTTGTATTAATTTACAACATTAAAATAGGTTTTAAAGAGTTGCTGCTCCCACTCTAGTAACCTGCAATCCCAGGGTGAAATAATGTCCCAGTATACAGTTTATGCATTTGTTTTATATTACACATCAATAAAAGCACATCAAATTCAAACCCATTCTCATTTATGGATGGAAACTTCGAGGCAAAGCATTTCAGCAGCTGCCTTGTTATGAGTTATAGGGCAGTCAGTTTTCAAGTCAAAGAAAATACTGCTGTACTTCCAGCTAAGCAAGTACAGAATGTGACCCCACACTGCACCAAACTCCAGGCTTAAAAGCAGCTGGTAAATGTCCACTTATTGATGAAATTATCCAACCTTTTGGGGCCAATCTGAAAAGACAGCAAACCACTACATCCAGTGTGTCACTGCAAACAAGGGAGAATTGTTAATGGGAGCTAGAAACCCAAAGCACATTCACATCGTATTGACTGTTCAAGACAGATGTGGTGCTGTCAGGGATATGTAAAAGCACCTCAGAGAACTTTCTGCAGTGCAACTTGTTTCCCAGCGGAGGGGGAAAAGGAGGATATTGGCTCTGCTCACCTTTGCTCTCCTCAAATCACAAAGTTGACATTCTCCTGACAAAATAAGGGATTTTAGCCCTTTGAATTCATCCCACTGAAATTCTGTACACGGGTTCACACTGATTTAATTGTAGCTAACATTTAGGGAAGGGCATCCACGGACAGTTGGTGCCTTCTGAAGCACAGTGTGGGGAGTCTGGGAAGGAAATGGTTTGCAGAAACTCTTTCCCCATCTCTGATATTGTGGAACAGAGGCATCTGTGGGACCTCCACAAGCTGCTACAGGGAGGTGACAGACAGGAATCATGTCTTCCCTGGTCTATATACATCGTATAGATGTGGTGAGCCACCACAATGCTTGTCCCATAGAGTGTCAGCAGGCTGAGTAGATGGAAAAAGAATGGAGCTCCTGCATATATTTCTGTGTGCTCTCCTTCCTACCTCACTCCTGGGAGCCCCTTTGGGTCGTAGCCTGGCAGGGAGGAACAAAAAGGAAAAGTATGGAGCTGGAGCTTCTCTCCTATGAAGACAGGCTGACAGAGCTGGGGTTGTTCAGCCTGGAGATGATGTGTGAAAAACACGGCTTCGTAAAAAGGAAATAAAATTAAAATTAAATGCCTTCAGGTTTAAGGAGATTACATTTAGAGCAGGTATTTGGGAGAAATTCTTCCCTGTGAGGGCAGTGAGGCACTTGGAACAGGCTGCCCAGAGAAGCTGTGGCTGCCTCGTCCCTGGAAGTGTTCAAGGCCAGGTTGGATGGGGCTCTGAGTGACCTGGGATAGTGGAAGGTGTCCCTGCCCATGGCAGGGAGCTGGAACAAGGTGATCTTTAAGGTCCCTTTCACCCCAAATCATCCCATGACTCTATGATTTAAATGAATAAACAAATTTTTTTAAAAGCAATTGGAATAACAATAATGACTAAAAGAAAATGTAGCCCTTCAAAATACTTTGCAAGTGTTATCTCATTAGCACTAAGTAAGGTAAATGCACAGTGTTCTTAGACTTATTTAGTGGATTTGGAAGGGGGGTTCTTTTTCCCCCTGTGTCTAGCAACTAGCATAATTTTGCAAATGCACTTTAATTATACATAAAAATAGAATAAATATTTTTACAACATTATTATTTAAACAAACACTTGATTAAGCCCTATTAGGACCTACCATATGCTTTGCATACGATAGACTGCTATAAGTGCACCTCATCTGGAGGTTTTCATCTTTGGAGGAAATTATATTATTTGACACGGGCAGCCTGGTATGTAATTGACTCAGAATTGCAGATGCAGTAAATAATTATTATTAAAAACACATTAACACTGTAATAACTGGGTAGTCATTTTGATGGCTCTTAATAAGCCACTGTAGCTGAAAGTACATCAAGCAGCACTTGTGAAGTACTAAGGATCTGGCAGGACTGCAACTTCAGAGTTAGTTAAAAAGTGTGGTATTCAAGTTCCTGCCAATTTTTGAGGCCAGGATATGGTTTCTCGTCACTACCCAGTTCTCTCTGTCCCGGCTGTCATGGTGCAATCTTCTGGATTAGTTTCCTTCAAACTATACAATCCTAAAACTTTCTAAGGCCCAAGAGACCAGTAGCTCAAAATTTGATTTTCCTTCCCTGCAATTTCACGCAGTTCCTCTGAGTTTTAACCCAGTACTTCATGCTTGACTTTGTGCTTTAACTAAAGCTTGGCAGAGCACTTGGAGGGGAATCTAGATTTCTTCTAAAGGGAACTGAAGATGCCACTCTTCCTGAGAGGGAATAAATCACATCCAGTTTTGGCATTATTTTAAATCAAAAATTAGTATTATCTTTCCTCTCATCTTTCATTTTATATTTCTTTCCTCTGAATGGAAAGAGATTCAGAGAATCTCTGTTTTATCTTATTTCTTTTGGCCTTGTGTCTGCTACAGGAAAAAAATGTATGAATAAACAGTTGCTTTCCTTTGTACTGAAACATAAACCCAAGTTTAAAGACTTCTATACATACATTTTTGCCAACATTATGAGTTTCCTGTATCAGCACAGATCATATCTTCTTTTTTATAAGCATAGTTGTAATTTCATAGTACTTACTGTGTCCACACTACAACAGAGGTAATGTTAGAGCTCTACCTCCTTTTCCATGGAAACAAAGGCAGTGTATAAACACAGAGTTTCAAGTCCAGCAGTGACACTTGACAGGAAAATTCCCCCTACCCATTACTCAGTGTTGAATTGTTTCTTGGATGATTCAATTTACCACTCTTTTTGTATGAATATGCCTCCAAATGGCATTAAACAAATGCAGTGGGGTCAGGTTAAGGAGTTCTAATCTTTTAGGTTGGATATTGGGAAAAATTTCTTCACCAAAAGGGTTTGTCAAGACCTGGAACAGGCTGTGCAGGGCAGTGGTGGGGTCACTATCCCTGGAGGTATTTAGAAGACATGTAGATGTGGCACTTAGAGATGTAGTTAATGGTAGACTTGGCTGGGTTTACACTGGGACTTAAAGATCATAAAGGTCTTTTCCAACCTAAATGATTCTATGATTCCCATACTGCTTTAAATTCCCAATTACAATACATAGAAGAGAAATTCAGCTTGAAGACTTATGATCACAAAACTTCACGTTACGCAGAAAGAAAAAGCTGACCTAGCAGCTTTTATTTATTTATTTGAAATGCATTACAATAAGTACTTGGTGGTCATGCATGAGCAAACCAAATTTTACATGGCTGGGCAAACAAGATAGTTGTGTGTTACATGTATTGCTGTGTTCTTCTTCCTTATCCAGAGCAATTTTCCCTTTGACTTCTTCCCTTGGGGTGATGACTGTATGACCCCCAGGATTACAAAATATGGCCACACATCTGCTGGTTTTGCCCACAGCTGGAGCCACTGACTAAATGGAAAGCAGGCTTTATGATAATCTCATTTTCTAGGTTTCTTTTATAACTATCAGAGAGAGAGAGTCACCTCACAGGGTGACATATGGCACCAGCTGTAGACACATGACTTCAATATGTAAACTGTGGAGATGCTTGCCACCTTTCCAGGGGCTATGTGGAAGAACCTAGGCAACTGAAATAGGAAGAAAAAAGGATTTTTAAATGCCCAGAATTAGTTTAACACAGTCATCCATCCTACCTTTATAATGTCTTATCAATGCTTTTCTTATGTTTTTTTTTAGAGCATCTTAGCCAGTACTACATTAAAAAGATTATCATGTTAGCCTAAATCCTAAATTAAAACCAAATAATTTTTAATTCTAAAACTGATTTTTCTTTTTTTCCCTCCTGCCTTTTAATATCAGTCTTCTCTACTTTTCCAACTAGACTTGGTTTCTCTCGTCAGTTTTCCCTTTTTGTCCTGCTGTCTCTTTGTAACACTGTGACTGCAAGCCAAAGGAAATCTGTACAATCACTATATTTATCCAGTCATAGATTTTATTCTACTCCCAGATACTTGTTCCCACATCCTCATGAGGAACACCACTATGGTTTAAATAAGTGCAGAAACTGACTGAAAATGAAAAGGAGATGAGAGGAAAAGAAATTACTTCCAGCAGAATCGTTGCATTAGATTGGCTCATCATGTGGCTCAAAGACAAGGAATGGATGGAAAATGAATGTACAGAATGTGGGGAAGACAAGACTTTCCTATGAAGAGTATAAATTTAAGTCAAATTCATGTGACCGTGTAACCCAGCCTTAATGATTCCACCTGTGTGCTTCCTGATGGAATTAAATACCCTCTTTCATTTGAAATGTGCACTTCTCTGCCAACATCCAGATTTGATGTTGGATAAGCTGATGAGCAATTACATTTTTCTTAGGGTTTTACTTCCATGTTTGCCTTGATGATGACCTTTATTTAACAGTTCAAAATACCAACAGTTTTGCCCCTATGTATGGTGAGGTTGGGGGACACGTATGAGATTCAATTCCCCTTTCTTTGCTGTCATTCCTTGCTCTGGTATGACTAGATGTATACCCTGTAAAATAACTTAACATACCAACACATTTCCAGGTGGTGACATTCCATTTATCCAAACTTCATGTACATCACTTCAGGAGTGGGGCTTTCTTCTGGAGAGAACCAGCTGGCCATGGCTAAAACAAAATGCAGGTGTAGTCATGGGGATCATTTATTCCCATTTATTCCCAGGGCTACTGCATGCGAACAAAATCAACCACAACAGCCATGTTGTGTTTATGTTATTTATAAAATCCTCCTCATATGCCCATGTCCCCTCAAACAGCTCTGGTTTACCTCATGTCACAAGACTACGGTATAAAAATATTGCTGTGGTGAGCTGTGATACAGCCTTTAAGGTTGTTTCAAGCACTTGAAAAATAAACACAAACATCCCCACACAATATGTTTATCTTCAGATGTACAACATAAGGTTTGAAAGAAACTGGGGCTAAATGTTGTGTAATATGGATATGGTCCTCCTAGAGACTAGCCAAGGACCTGGTCTGTTGGTCATGTGTTTTCTGGGGTATCTTACATTAATAGAGGAGATGGAGCGAATGTCAGTTATGAAAAAAAAAATGCATTTTTTAGTTATTTCTTCTCTAGAAGCTAAATATGCCCATAATGCTGGATATAAACTGTTGAAAAGAGCAAATTATAAACCTCCCTGATATGGCACATTTAGCAGTGCTCACATAATGTAAGAGTAAGGTTTGGAGGAGGAGGTGGAAGGAGCTACACACCTTGTGCAGGTGAAAAGAGCTTTGGAGTTCTCAGAGCTATCCATGTAGTGGATCTGTTGAGAAAGAGGTTTTATATAATTGCTTATCACTCTTGAATGATACCATGAAATGATATAATGAGAATGTAACCCATGCATAGGATTAGAAGAGATGCTGAAAGTTGTTTTTAGGATTAAAAAGTAAAGAAATAGCATGTTTTAAGATTTTATTGATTTGGATTTTCTGTAACCACCATGGCATTCTGCTACACATCATGTTCAGTCAATATTAACAATATATGTAGAAGCCTGTTGGCAGATATGATGTGAAGAGATATAGCTGTAATTGCTACTGCATCAGTATTTTTTTTATTTTTATCATTAAGAAAAATAAGTAAACTGTTGATGGTTTTTTTCTTCCAACTTTCCTCTGTAACATGACCTGGTAAATCTGGTCTGGTAATTCAGTGTGGGTTTATGAGAGCACTTAAACCTCCCCAGGGGCATTATGGAGAGGAGCAGCTTGTTTTGAGTTTTTTAACTCAGTGAAAGGAGATTGTATCAGCCAATGATACATCTACTGATGACATCCATCTCACAAAGAAAAATGAGTGGAAACAGAGTAGTACAACAGATGAATGCTCACCTAAACACTTATTTTCTTTTCATAGAACAAAGTCTTGTACGTGCATTTGCCAGGAACTCACCCTCTGGAAAATCCTTGGCTTGTCAGAGGCAGCAGGTCATCTCAATACCTTCCAAGCCCTCAACCTCGAAATGGAACCTGATAAATTACCCTCTGGGTCACAGGCTTTGGACTGACATCTCACTGATGAAAATCTGTTCACCCATCCAGGAAAAAGGCTATAGAAGTGCACGTGGACAGGCACATGAGAGAAGATTGATGTTAAGGACAGATGTAGAACATTTACAAGGTCTTATTAAGGTAAAAATCTTTTCCCTCTTTGCCTTTATATTAATTTATTTAAAAGATTATTTGTCTCATGTTGCTTGGCCAGAAGGTATTTCATTTGTATTTATGTATTAACCCACACTGCAGTTGTATGGAGTAAAATCTGTGGTGGGGAAAGAGAAAAACATTTTCTTTAAAGCAATCAAGCAGCAGACAGAGTTTGTTGAACAATGGTTGTATCATGAAGAGCAGCTCAGCCTAATTTTAAGCATCTCATTTCCCATAAGCAGCAAGAAATGTCTTGCTTTTGGGGACAGCCAATCCATGGTGTGACTTTTAAAACAGAATCAGTTCAGTGCAGAGGGCCTCTGGGATTTGACAAAATAATTATTCACTTAAGCTAACTAGTGTGCAATGGTTCTGAATTTAACTAGAAAGAAACACAGAGATGATCACAGGCTCCAAGTCCTAAACTGACATAACGTGGTGTGAAACCAAGAGCTCTGGAGAACTGGAAGCATCACACAAATGAGTAACTCATCACTGTTTTCTTATTAAAAAAAAATAATAAAGCAGCTTTTTGCTAGGGGCGATTTCATTAAATGCAATGAAACTCTTTTTCTCTATAAATGCAGCTGCCATTCTATAACCTCTCAAATGCCACTGCGTGCAGCATGGAGTGGAACAGGAATGAACTTCTACTGTCACTGCACCAGCGTAAATCAAGGAAGACTTTATTTAAGTAAGTGAACTTTCAGCTGTTTATTTGACAACTAAGCACTGTAGATAAAATTCTCTAAACAGTCCATTGCCCCGTAATGCTCAGCTGGTATAAATCAGTGTAGCTTTCTTAGCTCCAGCAGGAGATCTTTAGGTTTATACCAGATGATGTATAGAGAGTGGAAGAGGTTAAAAGCAGTCAGCTGCATGAGTCTGAACCTGGTTCTGATCCTGATCATATTTTCAGCATTTTAACCCCTGCTGGCTATGTTGTATGGCCATTGAAAATGTCTGAGTATTTTAAGAGACAAGTGTTCACACCAGCTACTCAGAAAAAGTGGCATCAGAACAGAAATCAGGAGAAAAGTAGACTGAAGATAACAAAGGGCTTTGGTACAGGTCCTGAACATATATCAGTGATCAAACTCCTGTGTAAAAAGGATATGTAGGTATTTTATTCTAATTCCTATTGTCCGTCCTGAGAACAGACGCATTTCTGTGTAACACCAGAAAAGTTCACTAAGTTGAAGTTTTTGTTTGTTCATTCAAAAGTAAGTTGAACAGATCTTAAAGACTCTATTTTATGACATCAAGCCCCACGTCTTTCAAAAGAAAGAGCTTTGCAAGGGCCCTCCTGGAACTACATGAAGCCAGTTTTACAATCCTTGTCTTCAATAATATCTTTATTTGCTCACAAAACTGCAAAATTCTTTCAAAAGAAGGATCACGTCTCCAGGAAGTTGCATAGCTCATGTACTTTCTAGATACCTACCTAGATCCATGGGGTGTTCTGGTAAACTCATGCAAACACTTAGTATTTCTGCCCCACAGTCTGAAATACTTGAGGTGTTCATTCTGTAGGAATGAACTTTAGTATAAATTATTTGACTTTAGTATAAATGACTTTATGTATAAATTTTTTGACCCATGCTAACTTAAAAGTTGTGTACTACTATATTCTGTCTCTACAGTGTTGTACTACTCTGAATATTTAATGAGAATTGTGGGTACATCAATGTGAGAGGATATATTTTGTCTTACATCTGCTTTCATGTACTGAATCCTCATTTTCCATAAATAATGTTTTTCCAAAGCTTTATTATATATGAGCAAGGTCAGAAAGGGCCATGTCACAGGTTTAAGAGCCATAACATTATTTCTGTGTTATTCTAAATAAGTGTATTTTTTTATGACTGCAAACACTGTATGTTTTCCCAGAAATAAAAGATCAAAAGGACATTCTCTATAGTTTTATTTTAAAAGTGTCATGAATTACTTTTCCTTAGAGAAAAGAAAAATTAAAAGAAACTGCAGTATCTTTGTAGTGCTCAAAGGAAAGGCTCTGTGAATCACAGAACCTGGACTTGCTGCAGGCTAATTACTCTGCCTCACAGACAAGCTACACAAAAGAGAGTCCTTTTTGAAGAATGCTCTCATAGTTTTCAGATATCAGGTCTGCAGAAGTGCCACCAGATTATTCATCATTCATCCAACAGACAAAATTGATTTTTGCGGAAGACTTTTACATCTAAAGGAAGGAAAAGATAAAAGATGCTCTGAGCTTGTTGATGTACAAGAAAACCAGGTAGAAAACAAATTCCAATTTTAGCAGATCGTGGAGTGGAACTATCTGATTAGCAGCAGTGGGGATTCATGTTGTAGCTGTGGCCATTGTAAGATAAAGTGATTACAGTCCTAATACATTGCAGGAGTTAATTCTTCAAGCTCACTTTATTTTTTTTAACCAAATTCTTTGAAATTGGTCGTGGTTTGACACATACTCTCATCTCCTGTGATACCCAAAAGGTCAGCAGTGTACCTGGCTGTGGATTATGTGCTCATAATTGAGATGCATCCAAGCACTCGAGTACTTCCTCCAGGGGACATTTAGCGGAATCATTTCATTATACACTCCTGAGCAGCACCAAACAGCAGTTTGAATTCACAGGAATGTTTCTAAGTATTGCCTGTCAACAGCAAAGTTGCTATGGCAACTGTATCAGTGTAAAATCCTTTCAGATTTAAGTTGGATGCTGGTTTTATTCATTTACTGTTAGGTTTGATACTTCTGCTTATGAAAACATTCAAAGTTCTGACTCCTACTTTTTTAAAAAAAATTGACAAATCCTTAACATGTTTTCTTGTATTCCCATGGGAATCAGTGTTGCTACTTTGAATGGGTCCCTGTCTGATTCTAAGAATCCCAAATATAGACTATCAACAGTTAATTCAGGTGCACATTGGAAACCATCTAGTGGCGCTTGAAATTTTCTGGGGTATATCTTTGGTCATTCAGCTGTCATGCCAAAGGGCCTGAAGTGCCCTGCTATACCCTGAAGCCTCTGCAGATGTCTCAGATACCTCATGGCTTCTTTACTCCTGTATGTGGGGAATTTAATCAAGCCCTTGCTAACTTGTTCCTGAACTGTGGAAAGCAGTATGACCAACATTTCCTAGAGACCCAATACGTATCTCTAGGGTTTCCCAAGGTGTTTTGCACCAAAAGCAGAGTGCATAGGTTCAGTGGATTGGCCACAGCTGGCAGCCAAGCGCCTAAAAAAGCCACTCACTTGCTCCCTGCCTCAGCAGGAGCAGGGAGGGAGTAGAATCATGGAATCCTTAAGGCTGGAAAAGATATGTAAGATCACCAAGTCCTGCCACGAAGCCAGCACTGACAAACTGACATCTAAACATCGTCCCTAAGTTCCTTGTCTACAAATCTTTTAAATACCCCTGGGGATGGTGACTCAACCACTGCCCTGAGCAGGCTGTTCCAATGCTTGACAACCCTTTCCATGAAGAAATTCTTCCTAATATCCAACAAAACCCTCCTCTGATGCAACTTGAGGCTATTTCCTCTTGTCCTGTCACTTAATACCTGGGATAAGAGACCAACCCCAACCTCACTAGAACCTCCTTTCAAGTAGCTGTAGAGAGCAGTAAGGTCCCCCTTGAGCCTCCTTTTCTCCAGGTTAAACACTCCCAGTTCCCTCAGTCACTCCTAAGACTTGTGCTCCAGACCCTTCACCAGAACAGGAAGAATGAGAGTGAGAAAACTTTCAGTCCATTAATGATTCAGACATGAGGGTGAGATTCAGCTTGAAATTAAACCTGCTCAGAAATTTGCCCATGTGGACTAGGGCTGTTGATTTGTCTGCCTTGTGTCTCCATGGAAGATGAGTATCACATCTCTTATGGGGATCTAGGCAACTACCTCAAGTTCCCAAGAGACATTGTTTCAGTAGATGCCCTGTGGACAGTTAGAGATTTCCACAGGGCAGTCCAACGTGCCCAAAAATGAATGCCTGAGACAGCTGGAATGAGTCATCTACTGTAAGTGAATCCCTTCTCAATGACTGTGGGGATGAGCAGCTTTAGATCAGCTTCCAGATTTCTACTGGCTCAAGTTCAGGTGGACCTCAGCCCCTGAGCTGACACACATAGAGGTGTTTGCTACACGACAAATTCCTGGCATTCTGAGGCAAGTGAACTGGCAGAAGACATGACAGTGCAGATAAATCAAGACATGGAAGCTCCCTAATTAAAATAGACTAACGATATGCAGCTTCCTGTTCAGGATTAAAGAGAAAATAAAGAATTGAGTGGGACTATGGTGCAATGTTTGTGGCTTCATTGCAGAGTAGCTGTTATCCACAGTGCTTCCAGCAGTCCCTGAATTAAAAATTACAATTTGATTAGGTTTTGACATAGTGTCAGGGTGATTCTTGAGTAAATATCATCCCCGTTTCACCTATTCCTTTGCAAGAAAACCTAAGCACATAGACAAGGTGCACCTCAGGAAAACTACTTTTCTGGCAATCCATGAGACAGAGCAGTGAAGTGCAGTAGGAGCACACCAGACCCTACAGTCAGTGTGTGTCAAATCCTTTCCTGTAGTGTGGTTAGAATGGCTCAATAGTGTGTGCTCGTGATCATGCTGAACTACAGAATTAATAATTTGTTCAACCAGAGGACTCACTGGTTGACATTCCCTTTGGGAGCCATCTGTATTCAAAACCCAGAAATGGCTTCATGGTATTGTGTAAAGACCTTTTTTTAATTGCGTGACTTGAAAGCCAAAGTCAAGTAAAGAGATTCCCACAGCGGTGGTGAGTGGAACAGAACCATTTGCATTATCCCATGTCAGGAATTAATGGGAATAGACATCTCTTTTCTTCGCTCTGTGGTCTGTTTTGCTCTACACCTCTGGTACATGAAAGAAGACTGTTGAGAAAATTTTGATGTACTGAACTAGAAATAAGTGAAACTCAGAGCCATGGGGACATTGGGAACAACCAGAGCCTGCTGAAGTCCTCTTGTCTCTGGTAAATCGCAGACTCATTTAAATGCTTAGGTCTTAAAGATCCACTCCAAAGGTCCAGGGATGCCACTCACTGGATCAGGTTGTTCAGGGCCCCATCCAACTTGGGCTCAAGCACCTCCAGGGATGGGGCACCCACAGCTTCTCTGGGCAACCTGTTCCAGTGCTTCACCACTGTCTGAACAAAGATCTTCTTCCTAACATCTAATCTAAATCTCTCCTCTTTTGTTCAAAACAGATCCCCCTTGTCCTGTCACTGTCTGCTGATGTAAATCCACTGTATCTGCTAAAGCTATTGTAAGTGCAGACACTTGGGAAATACACACACAGATTTGCAATTTGCACTGAGCTCTTTCTGCTCCAGAAAGCACTTTCCAACCCATTAGGCATTTTACAACAATGCTCTCTGACTGCCTGTAGTTACAACAGATGAGCAATAGCCAACTATCAGTTCTTTCTTACAACATCCCTGAGTTAGGAGAGAATCTGAAGAAAATTATGATGCTGGACTGGGCAAAAAGTTGAAGATACTGCTTGTACAAAATTAATACGCTGTGTAAAAGCCTATTTTATTGTTATTAATTGAAAAGCTCCATTAACTTAAAAGGCAAAAACAATGGGTTGTAAATTCTTTTTTGCTGGGTTAATCTTCCATTGAATGGTAAGGGCACATTATTTGCCTTCCATTAAAGGAATATAAAGTTATATTTCTAAATGTTTACGCAAAAGTGATGTTGTGTGAAAATGGATGCAAGACATGATACCCTTTAACTGGGAATTTATTTTACACAGCATGATATGATGGGAATCACCAGGGTTCCCTTCCCAGCCCGGGGAATATTTTGAAGTAATTCAAAATTGACACCATACAAATGAGAACATCATGTTCTGCTACTCCATTTCCCTTTAGAGTTTTCATGCAGTCTTTCTTGCTACAGAATCCTGGTATTCCACAACTATTCATGGAGTTTACCCCCCATAGCAGGTTTAGCAATAAAATCCCAGAATCACAAGTCAATTTACTCGTAATTTACCCAAGGTCACTCAAGAAATGTCTGTTCAGTAATCAAACTCAAGCTTCTAAATTCCCTGTCTAAACTATTGACTATTTAATTCCTTATCTAGTACCAGTTTTAGCAAAGGAGCAAAAGCAAACTGGACCGTGTTTTCAGAGGACTTGCACTGGATGAAATTGCAATAGTTTTACAAGCTGTCATGTGTCAATGGAGATGTGCTAATTGCTCGCCTGAATACTTTTTACCTGCACCAAATCTGATGTTGGACTTATTTTAGCCTGTTTATTACAAAAGGGATTGCACTAAACTATTGTCATTGTGTGAAAGTGTATTTAGAAACCACTACAATCCTTCACCTAACGTGTGCTGACTTTGTAAGTGTCCTCAAACCTGTGGTCCTTGTTGCTGGAACAAAAGTTCATAAGAATTATTGCAAATGTGGCAGTTGAGAGCAGCCAGGCTTCAAGCCCCAGTTGTACAAATAACACAACAGGGGATTCTCCATGCCTGAATTATTCCATAGCCTCCATGGACAAGCCACACTGACAAAGGAGCTATCATGTAAGTAAAGCTGTCAGGGGTAGGGATTTAAAATAATGAGTAAGCTACAGAGAGCTGATATTGGGAATTGAAAATGTACTTCTTTATTTTCAGTTTTTAGTTACTGTTTGTGTTTATTTATTTATTAATTGCAGCATATGCTTTAAGTGAGGTGAGGATGTGAGAAGTGGAAGAAGAGACAATGTGAAGAGAAGGGTAGAGATTGTGTTTGGTGAGGCAGAGTATGGAGAAGGGAAAAAAGAAAAGCTGAGAAGAGAATGGCGGGTTTTGAGAATGAGAATAACATGGGACAAAGCAATAAGCAGAGCAAACTGTTGCCTGGCCCATCTCAGGTCTTCCTTCACCAAAGATGTGTTTGTCAGCAAAGGTGTAAGAGGAAGAAGTAATGAATGAAGAATTACTCAAGACTTTCAGATGGTGAGATTTTGTCATCACTGATATCTGGATCTGAGATCCATCGCTGAGTTGGATGAAGATGAGCACAAGATCTGGACAACAAAAGACCATCTGGTGAAACATTCCTTCATCCACTTACTCCACTGGGAAACTAGAGCAATTAAGTTTTTTGGATAGTTATATGGAATAAATACCTTATTTATTCCATAATAAATGGAATTTATTCCATTTAAATTGTGCAATTGCAGACTTCAATTTTCTGGATGTTCTCTTATCTGATCATATCCAAAAAATATGTTTTTAAAAGTTAACTTTATTTTTCCACTCAAAAATTGTTCTTCCAAGTGGCAATGGGTGAGAATCATTGTGTTATCTGGTGAAGTTTATATTGCCACCTGCTGAGTTTGATGTACCCTAAGGAGAAAGAATGAAAATCCACTTCTAGGAATTTCTTTTTAAACTGTCACTAAAAATAGAAAAGAAAGACATGCCAGGTTTCTTGAGCTTTTGTTCCATTCAAACCTGTAGAGTAAAAGTTGACAGTGACTTCTTTTTCTCTGCAAAAAGGACAAGCGAAAGCCTGCATTTACTAGCTAAAATCAAAGGGATTTTTTTCCCTTCTTTTTAAAATGTTGAACAAACACCTTGAAATGTGAACTCGTCTTTTTTTTTATCTGGGACACGCAAGGCAGAACAAGATACTGAGGACTTTGAAAGCAAGGTGAGAGTACTTACTTATCCTGTAATAGCTACTCTGTTTCAGGTGTGAAGGATGCTGACTCCATGTCCCTCCTGGAACACTACTTAGTTACCTCTGCCGCAGGTATGGAGCAGAAGCTGGTATAGCAGATTACATCTGATGCCTTCCTACGTCTGTGAGAGTTAAGTGGAAGGTCAACATTACTAATGTTCTCTTTCCACCAGAACAGAAAATGGATTGCAAAGCAGGGAAACTTAAGAGAACAGAAAGAAATAGACACCTTTGTTGAAAGGACTGAGTTTTTGGAGATGAAAAGAAAGGAAAGAGAGTGAAGGAAGCAATTTTTTTTTGTGTTGAAATTAATAAATGGGATGACAGGGATTGCATTCCCAGTCCAAATGCCAGATCTTTTTCCTGTAGGGATTACA
>JAYRBT010000139.1:68814531-68849128 GCA_036023395.1 Myiotriccus ornatus | reverse complement strand
AAGAAGTCAATTCACTCCCTTTATTCTTCTATTCATAGCCTGACTTTGAGAACATTTGTATCCACTTTGCTCTTTACAACTCTATCTTGTTGAGAGACAAGACACTGCCCTAATAGGAAACAAGGGCAAGTGGCTCTTTCAAATATATGCTTCATTTGTTTGCAGTTAAAAAGGGTACTTGAGCTCTGCCTCAAATGTTTTGTCCTCTGTCACCCCACTGAGTACATTGTTCTGACGCCATCAAGGACGTCATACCACGTCTCTAACATGATGTTTACCCTTTGTTCAAACACTACGATAAATGTCTCTTTCCAGGTAGTAACTTTTTCATGTGTTTGCCCTAAAATTTCTGTTGTTGGTGAAGAGCTTATCACCCAACTTAGAGTTCAAAATTTATCCCCCAGTACCTGTGGCCTTCCTTTTATGAGTCATATCACTCTTTCTGTTAGATCCCTATCTTCTGTCCCAGAGTTCAATTAAAAGTTAATACCCTATTTTCTTTGTGTTTCCTCGCCACTGCTGCTCCTGCAGTGCTCTCCATGGCTCCTATGAAAAATTAAACATAACTTGCAGCGCTTTATGATCTCCATGACCCTGGTTTTCTGCCAGCCCACCTGCTGACTGCCTTCTCTGCTGGCTGGCAGGTAAACCCCCAGGTTTTCCAGTCTTCTGGCTTTTTACACACCTTGCTCGATGATGTCCCTGCTCTTTGGCTGTTGGTCTGCATCAGAACTGGGATCCACGGCTCCTCAGCTGGGGCACCAAGGAGCCAGAGGCAGGATACACCAGGTTTCACAGACACGTGGCTGCGGATGGTTCACAGGCTGCTGCCTGTAACTCTCCTGCCCCATGAGACATCTCATGCTCACCGGTTTTCCTTTCTTCCCAGGGATCCAGGCAGCATGGGAAGTGGACAGCAGACACTTGGGAAACAAGGGAAAAGCCACACTGAGCTTCTGTCCAGTAGGACTCATCAGTTTTCCCTCCCTTGAAAAAAGAAATCCACTTCAGAGCATGACCTCCTTTCTCTCCTCACTCACTGAGACCCATAACCCACCCAGTATCTGAATGCTGCCCTCTGGTGTGGTCTGTGGAGAACATGACAGTGAGATTATTCTTAAATGTGCTTACACTGATACTTGACACATGTTTCTTCAGCATTTCTTTTCCAAAGGCTTCAGCTTCCAGGTTCATGTAATCTCAGAGTGGTTTGGGTTGGAATGGACCTTAAAGTTCATCTGGTTCCAACCAGGATGCCACCACTAGATCAGGTTGCTCAAAGCCCCATCCAACGTGGCCTGGAACACTTAAAGAGGGATGTGTGTATACCACAATGCAATTTTGCTCTGAAAGTGTGGAGACCCCCCTCCAAGGCCAGTGTACCTCTACGATCTCTGAGCTGTAATACCTGCTCTGGCTCCACTGCTCTATCAGTGGTTTTGTGTGCTGCTTCATTCAACACCCAGGACTTGAAAAAATGTCTGCCAAAATAATTCCCAAGGCAGGAACCAGATTTTCTACAGGAATAAAAATGAAATCCTACATCTTCTTGAAGCAGGATGGGCAGATTCCCATGGTAACACTGGAGGGTGAATTAAGGCCATTAAAGTAGCAATTTTATGAGGCAAGGAGCCCATAGACAGCCACATCTACAAATGTGGACTCAAGAAATCAGTGGGACTGCTTCGCCTAAGGCAGCCCATTTTCTGTAGGTAGATACATGTTGTTTGTCTCCAAAGCCGCTAAGCTGAGGCACTTCAACAGCACTAAATGAATTTTTTAAAAGTGCAGGTGAACAATGAGAAGGTATCTGGTTTCCAAGAAATGTATTATAGGTGGATGTGCTGTTCTGAATTCTGTCTTCTGGCAAGCTCCATGTAAATCAGAAACTACAAATTTTTCAGCTCATTTTGTCTGTCCAAGGGAATATTTGCCACAATACTGAGTTGAACAGAACAAAGCTTTAAAGAACAGCTTTTCAAAATAAAATTTTTACATTCAACACAGAATAACACAACTCTGCATCTGTTTTATGGAGGAGAGGATTCTGTGCTAAGCTTCATAACACCTTATTAAATGAGACAGCCGGGTATCCAAGGAGATAGGGCTGAAAATAAAGATTTCTTGGAGAAATTCTTCAAGAGGCACAAGAGGGTACCTGCTGTAAAACTTCAGTATTCAAAGGACTCGTTAGTACAAACTAGACTGCCTTGCAGTTCACAGCCAGAAAATATGATCATACATCAGTAGATGTTTTAATGAGGTTAATGGGTTTAATGTAATAACAGTAAAGCATTTTCAGAGATGACTATTAAGGGTGGCTGTCAGTACCATAATTTCACCTGTGCTTCAAGAAAAAACAGTTCATATTAACAAAAACTTATCCCAGTGGTGTATGAACAAAATGTCAATGCAAAATGCAAATTGCACGTTTCATAGGCCTGATGTTCATTTAGCCAGGGTGGACCCAGCACATGATGGTGCCATCACAGGACATCTTACCATAGAAGGAATCTGTGTAAACTCAGTTAAAAAGGGATGTCTGCATAGGATGTCTCCATCTGCTTCCAGAGGTTCCTTTCACATCCTTCCTTTTCATCCCACCTCTCCAGAAATGTGGTTCTTTCCCCAGTGCTGAACACCCACAGTTTGAGTGTGAGGAATTAAGGCTCCTTCCTGCCTTCAGGCATCTTAATGTTAGAAGGGAGTAGTAATTAGGTCATTTGGAGCTCTTCACAGATTGCATCTCTTAGGGACAATTTCTTTCATCACATGTATGTGATTTTTTTTTTTTCTATTTCAAACAACACAGAGGTCATCTCTAGAATGTACACCTCTGATTCAATGCATCAGGTAACTTTTGCATAGATCTGAAATTTGAATTTCAATTAGATACATTAAAAAACATCAATCAATATGCAGACCGGGCTCTACACCTCTCTGCTTCACCCTGACACTTCACTTTTGATGTTACTTCTTCATAGCTCATATCTGTGTTGAGAGTTAAGAAGGGGACAATTCAGCCAAAGACAGAAATACTCAAAGGAAATACCAACATCCAAAGAAAATTTAATTCTGAGAGCATTAAGTGATTCAAATTGACTGATAATTCTAAAAAAAAGTCAAAATAGAGATCATTTTGAAAGTGCTTCTGCAAGGCAATGTTACCATGTGAATTCTGTATCTTTAAGAAGATTATAATCTCCCCAGAATTGTGAGAAGGAAGTAGAGGTCTGGAAGAACCTTTGGAAGATGCTGTCTCCCAAATCCTTGGGTAAAACTAGGATAAACTTTGCCTATCCCTAAGAAAATAGTTACTCAAGGAATATTTAATTACTAAAGCAAAAGAGAACCTCTACTGTTTATGCTACTTCAGGATAGTTTCTCAAATCCTTTGGAAGAAGAAGTCTCCTGCAGTTCACCAGCATCAATCACAAGGACTCGTTTGAAGTCAACTATTATCTGAACAAATAACACAAGATGTAAGGGTTGTAATATTTGGAGATCAACAGCTTGGATGCGTTAATGTTCTGCATATTTATATTCAGTTCATAATTACAACTCAAATTGTTTAGCAATAAATCTCCACAGACCCCTAAGAAGACAAGCAAGTATTTATCAGGCGGTACTACTGGGTTTTTATTTCCTCCCTTCTTTTTGCAAGTTAATTAACAGGTAAAAAAACTGTGAAAAGGGAAAGCAGATGATCTATGGAGAACCCTTTAAATTGCTTAAAAACTTTGGTGAATAGGCAGTTGACCAGTTACTGTTCAAGAGCAAAAAGACAATTACTGAAAATTTGGTGGTTTTTTCTCTGGAATTCCTTATTCCTTGGCCTGTATCAAAAAGGCCAGGAATATTTCTGCTACAAGCAAGGACACTGTCAGTGCCATGACAAAGACCTGCATGTCTTTGGTGGGAGCCTACAAGGCACTGATGCGATGGGTGAAAAGTGAGAAGCCCCAGGCAAAGCACTGCAGTATTGTGTAGAACATCACTATAATAAATATTGTATATTATTATCATATAACACAATATGACATAATGTGCATTGATGTAATGTAATAAATAGAACAGAATCACAGAATCATCGAACCACAGAACCATAGAATGGCTAGGGTTGAAAGGGATCTTAAAGATTATCCCGTTCCAACCCTCCTGCCATGGGCAGGGACACCTCCCGCTAGACCAGGTTGCTACAAGCCCCATTCAGCCTGGCCTTGGACACTTCCAGGGATGGGCAATATAAAATAATACTAAGTCCTCTGGACCATGGTGTAACATTCCCGTTTTCAGTGCTTCAGGACTTCAAACTGGAGCAGGTGTAGCAAAGGACAAGTCAGGTGGCCATAGAAAGGAGACCTTATTATATCAGAGCAGATGCACATGTTTCCTCCAAGTAGTAGTCAGTCAGTCAGCTCCAAAATGTGAAGTAAAACAGCTTGATCAGCATGTATTCAGCATGTTCAGGCACATCCCAGGTTCTGGTGATGCTCTGGTCCCACAGCTCCACTCTGATATGGCTGGATGATTTCAAGGTCTCAGTCTAGAAGAGTTTTCCAGGAGGATTTACCATTTTTATTAGTTTCCAATTTTACTATTGCTTTGATTTTCTGCATTTTTTTTTCATGGATGATCAAACACCACTATATGAAACTCTAGATAATTTAAAGTGTTGAACATAGACTATGAGGGAGGTTTGGCTCAGGAAGTGCCAGATTTGCCTGAACTATATAAATACCATTAATTTATCATCCTACTTTCCAACACAAGTCATGTTAAAATTAAAAATAAAAAAATTAATAATAATAATAATAATAATAAAAAAAAAGGTAGTTAAAAGTTTAGCATCTGCCTTTGGGAAGTGGTGTTGAGAAATTATCTTAATAATTCTGTGTTACCTCATGGGGTTGTGTTACTGTCACAAGCTGCATGTCAGGTACCCAGGGTGTAAAGGAAACCACAAGCATAATTTTCTCCATAAACAAAAATAAAGCTGCAGTAATTGTTTAATCTGATTGTAATTTTCTACTGAGTGACATAAACGGTGCTGTCATTTCTCTCAGTTGGTCATAATTGCACTGTATTTCATGTGAAATTAAAATATTGACTGCAATGTCAAGGGTGCTGCATTCATGAACTAAATAATTTAAAAGGTCTTGATTAAGTCCCCAAATGGAAAGGTGACACATTCCTGCTTCTGCAATTCAGACCTGTTACTGGCTACAATCTCTGTAATATTTTGCTTCATCCTTTAGCTTTAAAAGGAGAATTTTTCACATATGAATTTTAATTTTTTGAAAAAGGAAAACCATAAATTAATTGTCAATCTCAGAACTGTCTTGGACCAAATGGACACGGGTTCAGGGTCAGGCTCTCACACATGGAACTAAGTCTCTGGTGACGAGGGACAGGACCCGAGGGAACAGCATGAAGCCGTGTCAGGTAAAATTTACACTGGAAATTAGGAACAAGTTCTTCTCCCAGAGGGTGGTTGGGTACTAGAACAGGCTCCCCAGGCAAGTGGTCACAGCACCAAGGCTGACAGAGCCCAGAAAGGGTTTGGACGACACTCTCAGGCACATGGTGTGACTCTTGGGGATGTCCCGTACAGGGCCAGCAGCTGGACTTGATGATCCTTGTGGGGCCCCTCCAAATTAGGATATTCTATGACTCTGTGCTATGACTCCAGGCCTTTTAGCTCCTTTAAAAGCTAAGCCATCTTTTCTGTAAATCAAGGGAGCAATTCCCAGTGATTTACATGGAAACTGGAATGGCCACAGAACTCAGACAAGGGTGGACTAAACGTGCACTTAGACCTTGCGCTCGTGCAAACAAGGGCTTGAACATCAACTGCTGCTTGAGAGGCTGGCAGCCCCTCCAGGGCATGCTGAAATCAATTCAAGGCTTTTCTCTGACTTGGAAAGCCTCAGTCCAAACCCACTAAGCACTGATTTGTACGTTTGTTTTTCATCGTCTGGGCTTGACATAAGAGAGCACTTCTCTAATTCCTGGGATTTCCAGTGGGGAGGAGCGGGGTGAGGGGTCAGATAAACCAGGAGAAAGAAGGACCCACCAATGCCCATGATTGGTACTGCAGGAAAATGAGAAGCACACTCAGAGCGCTGTGCTCACCTCAGTGACAGAGCTGCACCCAGCTCCAATTGTCTCACTTTGCTGAAAAGGACATATTCGCAGTGTTTGTGGGTTTTTTTCTTAAGCAAAGCACTCAGCCAACTGCTTGTTTCTTTATTACTTGTGGAATTGTTTATGTATTACCAAAAGTATAAACTAAAGATACATTGGGAAAAAAAAATCACAGAGCTAGTAGATAAATTGCCAGGAAAAAAAAAAAAAAGCAAACAAAAACCAAACACCAAACCATGAATAATTCAAGCAATGGGACTCAAATGTTTCTTAAAACTTGTTTCTTTTTTTCATAAAGGGGGAAAAATGAGTTTCATATAAGCAGAACCCATTTACTACTCTAACAGTAGTGGGCAATTTTGAAGGCAAGAAGTGACAAATGTTGAGACTGGCAGGTAACACTGGGGAAAAGGGCTCTGAATTCAAATATGGTGTTGAAAAAGGCTGAATGTTAACACATTGGGGAACTGTACAGCATAATTGTATAGCAAATACTCATCTTGGCTTAATGCAGTGCACCCAGTAACTATGGCAGAGTTTACAGGTGAAATAACCCCACAATGAGCTCTTGTTAGTAAGCTGATTAGTGATTTAGAAATTATTTCCTGATCAGATGACCCTTGCATGGAAGACACTCTCATCTTCAGTCGGCAGACGTGGAGTTCAATCTGGTCAGTTTAGATCCTGACAAATTTATTTTCAAACCAGCATCTGCTGGAGTTGGAGTGAGAGTTCCTAGGGGGACTCAGAGCATCACCACATCGATGGGTCAGGTTGGAAACTACTGAGAAAACTTTCTCTTATAGGAGTCTCATGATGATTTTACCCCGTGTTGTGGCAGCCAAAACATGTAGTATTTTACATTTTGATAATACCTGTATTTTACCTGATGATAATACCTGCTGCTTCTGCACCAGCTCTGTGTTTTGGGGATCTGGCCAACATTATGCTGGAAAAAACTGTAATTTAACAGAGCAGCAATCATATTTCAATAGTCATGAGAGCTTCTTGGGCAGGTCAGCACACCACCGTGCTAAATGTCATATGACAGAATGGAAAGAGATGCCTAGTCCCAGAGATTTTATGGCTATAATGTTTGGCTGCAAAATAACAAAGCAAATAAATAACAGGTAGAATACTGGGTGACTTTTCTTTAAGCTTCCTAGTCCTGTCTCCTGCCCTTTTACTAACATTCACTGCTCAGAGTGTTAAATGCCTCTCTCTACCCTGCACTGATTACACAGTTCATGCTCCCCAAATGCTAAGGTGCTAAGAATAAAAACAGGTTTATCTGAAATTAATTGCATTTCAGAAAAAAAAATTATTTTCAACATTTTTCATATAATTGAGAGCAGATTAAACCATGTATTATAAAGAACTAGAACGGTCTTTGTAAGGTACAAGAAACATAATACCTTTTTTAGGATGTTTTTTTCTCTTACTCTTTCATGAACAATTAATGAATTGAATTAAAGAGCCTACCGTGTTATTATTACTCAAATCTGCTGGAGAGAGATATTGAGATTAGAGATGATGGACGAGATAGAAATGTCTGTCTTTTTGAGTCACCCAAAGTTAGTTAAAATAAACCTGAGACCTGTTGTCTGCCACCCAAAGTGTCGTGTAGAAACAAGACTTTAATGGTAGCACAGGCAAATTGGCTTGTCTTGCTAAAACTCCTTAGGGTTAATTAAAAGGCAGCTTATTCTTTGAAGAGAGCCACATCAGAGATGGTTACTTTCCCCCTCGTTCCTGTTACACATTTTCTGAACATTTATGATAAGATTTTATATAACTAAGCAAGAAAGCTGAGATTTGTATCAAAGAGAGCAAAGCTTTTGTTTAGCATAGGAAAAGAGCAGGACAATGCTCAAGGTGCTCAGAAAAGCGAAGAGACAGAAAGCTCCAGCAGCTTAAGGCAAAAACTTACTTAAATGCAAATGTACTGGATTCAAACCAGCTGGTGCTGGAACAACTTGTATCTCAATGGAAGGGCAATTGGAACTAAATGATCTTTAAGGTCCCTTCCATCACAAATCCTTCCATGATTCTCTGATTGTGGGAGTACTAACTGTAGAAGTACTTTTCAGTCCCTTTTTGAGCTCCCAGGCACTATAGTACTGCATATGGCACACAGTGGAGAAAGGGAGATGGGTTGTCATGGGTCTCTTAAAGGAAAGTGCAGTGGTTGGCACATCATTTTAGAAGTGTTTTGAAAACCATGCAGGCGATGGGGAAGTGGCCTCACTATCCAATCTGACATCCTTGGCAGGAGGAAGAACTGCTCAGCCAAAAAAAAGGATTGTTTGGTCTGGAAGCATCTCCATACGTCCATCTAAATCATCATCTGTTCTGGACAAGATAATGATATTTAAATTATCCCTGACAGGTATCTGTTTAAACTGATTAGAAAGACCTTAGTGAGGACTATGCAGCAACCACCCAAAAAGCCTGTTTTTGTGCTACATCACCACTGTTGTTGGGAAGGGTCCATGAATATTCAGCAAACCTCACACCTTTTTGTTGCAATCTAATACTAATATTTCTCTTCCTGCCTTGTACTGGATGCAGCAAAACCTCGTCTGCCTTGTATTTAAAGCCATAAATATTGGAAGATTGTTGTTCTACCAACTGAGGAAGGTACAACCAAAGTCCTTCCCTGCTTACAGAGAACAAGAAGCTTCAAAAATCCCTTCTATATTATACTTGCTAAAGTTGTTGTTCCAAGCCTTAAGTGGCACAAAAAACCCTGGATACAGTAGCCTGATTGCAGTCATTCTGATGTGTGAAGGGGAGTTCACGTCCAAAGGTAACATCCAAGACCTGACACCAGGATCTCCTATGAGCACATTCCAGAATAAGATTTGTCCCTATTACACTCATATTGTAAGCCAGATCTTTCTGGCTTGCAGACCTAGCCTTTCACAGGTTAGTTATCTTTCCCTTAAACTATTAGCCAATCCAGATAACTCACTGCTGCAGAAGATCTTAAGGACCACTTCCTTTAGAATATCTGAAAGGAATATGTGTTTATAAGCCCAGTGAGAATACCAGTATTATGACTCAAGTTAAAATGGATCTTAAAGAGAGTTAAAAGTCACATGGCAGGCACTTATAAAGTGCTTGGATACTGAGGATGAAGGTAGAGGTTCCTGATGAAGACTATTTTTTCTCATTTGCTGAATATGAACTGCATTATATGACAAGACAGGACAGTTTGCTCATCAAGGCTGCTGCCACAAATATTACTAAAGCCTCTTGACAGTAGTTCATTCTCTGTAGTGGTCTTAGAAAACTGTTTAGCCAATCTGACTGAATAATATCCTTAGTGAGAAAAGTCATGCTCTAAATTTTAAGGACAGGTCACTTCATGTCTGGATTGCATGGAGGTCTTTTCATCTTACAGGTAGCACAAGGAATAGATGTTTATTGATTAAAGTGTTCAGTGCTGTGACATTTGAAGTGTTTTTTCCTTGAGAGACTCAGTTTATCCAGGTTTCTCTCTTGAATTTGATCCTCAGACTAAGTGTCATTATGGCTGTTTTTTGGAAAGCCTCATTATCTTTACAAACAAACATGTATAAGCTCTGACTGCATATGATTGATGGCACTCAAGTGAAGCTGGATTCACCACCTCCAGAAAACTTCACAAATCAATCTTGCTGTAATTTTAGCATACTGCTTTCTCATTGAATTTTAGAAATCTGCTAGTCTGAATGAAGGAGACTTCATTATCACTGAGAAGAGTAAGTCAATGATACACATGAACTTCATTCATAACAGAGCCAATTGCTGATGAAAAGGAACTGAACTAGAGATGATTAATTCTGTTTCAGTGGCTACTTTTGGCAGTCATGACAATTATTCATACCAAAGAGCTACCATTCTTTTTTGCCTTATTTAATTAATCTTAAACCACGTGCAGGGAAATTTCAAAGTCTAGTGAAACCAGCCAGAGGATGCTGTTTATAATGGTCCTGCCTGCAGGCTCAGTTATTCATCTTTAGAGTTATGGAACTCATGTGTCATTTGTCATACTTGGCATTGCAATTTATTTTCCTTTTGTTGTTTAATCAATTTTCAGTCAAACAGGCTTTTTTTTTTTTTTTTAAATCCAGAAACAAAACCTCTTTGAGATGGTAAGAGCCCTAAAAATACACAATAAGGTGTGATCAGTCTGCTGAGGTGAGCAGCTTATATTTTAAATAGAGAAGTCTTTGTGAATCTCATTTCCTGAAGGAGGGTAAATCCAGAATGACAGGGCGAACAGCTTGAGTAGGAGGCAGGTGTTTTGACCAAGCACCTCCGTTCCTCTCTGATTTGATGCTATCTGTCATATCAGAGCTATGGATTCCAATTAAGCCAACATTTCCAGCTACCAATCTATCAGTGTCCTGTGGGTTTTTTTACACATATTACTTCTAACCCTATGGCAACAGGTCAAATTGGACAGCGGGTCTAAATCACCTCAGCCTAATCACCCCACACTGATAGTGCTCTGATATGAAGTTTCAATTACAGGCAAAAATAAAGCAGTTTCTCCTTTCCCTGCTGACCATTTCTTGTACAATTCATTTATTCCTTTATACACCCTTAGCCTCTGCTTACAGGTTTCCCCCTTGGTTCTCCTTCTGTTGCTGTAGCAAGAGTTTGATGAAAAAGAAGTCAGTCTCCTGATTACGTGCGGATCTGGATTTATCTCTGACTTTGATATAAATTTCCTCCAAAAGGTCAGATTGTTCAAAATCCTCCATTTTAGAGAGCCATTGGATTTAACCTAAACTCTTCTGCGTCTTTATGTCTGATGTTAAAAAATAACGTTAGAATTACGTGGAGTACAAAAAGAGAGCTCAAAAGCCTCTTGAAACCATGTTTTTGATCCTTGGTTATCAGTCTCTATTCAGTATTAAAAATTCTATTGGAAATTCAAAGAGATGTGTCCATACATATTAAAACATCAGTTTTATTATGAAAGCTGCCACAGAAATTGGAGAGAACAGGCAGGTCCCCCAGTTAACCTCTCAAATAACCTTTTAATTTTGAGGGGGTCGGTTAACTATTTTTAAATAGAGATGAGAAAATAAACTATGAAAGACTCTGGGTAAAATAAATAAATAAATTAATGAATGAATGACTAAATAAATAAATAAATAAATAAATTCAACACTAGGGAAAGCAAAACAACTGTAGAAAGTCCTGGGGGCATTTTGTCATAGAGCAGTTTGCAGTTGCAAGGGTGAACAACACACAACGGGTGCAACTTGAACTGGCAAGCAGCCCTTCGTATTTACAGCTTTTACACCCTCAACTCACTGACATACTATGGAAGGTTCCAGATAAAACTGACTATTTCCTTCATGGCTTCTGTCCCATAATTCCTATGCCATTTCTGCCAGGCCTGTGCTGTTATCTCAGATACCTGTAGAAGGATGACCACCTTGCATGGAGTCTAATCATACCCATTTATTATGTAAGGAAAGAAACTCAAAGCCAATTCTCCATCTCAGCTGCTTTTTTTTTTTTTTTAAATTACTCTTTAATACAATAAAGATGACCCAATATATTTAATGTAAAGCTGCCTCTTGACTGTACTTCTTTGTGAGAGTAAGGATTGGCCATGCCCTCTCCCCGTAGCCCATTAGGTTTTTAAGTTTAGAAATGGAAAAATTTTAGGTTGGAAGTGACAAAAGGGAGCATGTGAGAAAATATTCCTCATATGTTATGACCCACCAGAGCAACCATGAAGTGTCATCCAGACAGCAATAACCATTCACAGCATCTTGAGTGAATAGTAAGAGGCAAAATTCCCTTGCCAGGGGACCTCCTCCCCTCCTTTCCAGTATACTCTTAGTTTTTTCCTGTCCCAACAAACCCCATGTAGACAAAACTTGTTACCTTCCAGTGCAAATGCTGCTACTTTGGGCAGTGTCAGGCAGGAGGTGTAGTGAAGTTAATATAGTGTCGAAGAACTAAGCAAGGCAAACAATCAAATGCCAGAGAATTCACACCTAGAATATTGCTCCTCTCTATCTTTTATCTTTTTTTATGTATTCCAGCTGGGGCGGAAACAAAACTGAAACAATAGAGAAGGGGAAAAAAGGGGGGAAATCCAAATGGAAACCAGTTTATTTCTTTATTTTGGAAGAATGGGAAAAGCTAACTGTTTAAAACTGTTTCAAATAATATTTTTCCATAGAAAACGTGCAGTGTACTTTAACCAGCCCAACTCTATATTTTAAAAAGCCTTTATTAGCTTAATATTCTTAGAAGAAGAAAAAAAGAAACTGAGCTTGTGAGAAAGACTGAGTTGAAAACCAGATGGTTTCTGCAAGAGTGAATAGATTGAAAAATGTGCTGGGAGTGAACAGCTCCATAGATTAGGCAAGAAGTTTGAGAGATCTTCTGAAAGAACACAACAACAGCCATGAATCAAAACACTTACAGGGTTTTTATTACAACGTATAATTGACTGAAATATATCATGATTTATTTCACGATGCCTTATAGTTAGTACATTTTCTGAAATTACAAGGGAATGGAAATAAAACAAACATTCTTTTAGATTGAAATGTGGTATTTATTTCAAGAACCGATTAAAGCTTACATTTAAAAGCTTTTTCAACTTAAAGTTGTGCTTTCCTGAAGGGAAGCTTCTCTACTAGAATGTCATTATTTACTAATGGGCTTCCATGTTTAAATAAAAAACAAAATAGGTTTTTAGCATTTTGCTTTTCCCTCCAGCACCTGCAGGTTTAATACTTTTATTTTTTGCAACTCTTTCTTTTAAGAAAGAAAAGAAGAAGGGAGTGAAAATGGAGAGGCAAAGTAGAAGATGGAAAATATAAAATTGAACTGGTTTATATTTTTAGGGAATTGAAATAATTCCACAAGGAAAAACTTCACAGACAGGAGTAGAAAAGTACCAAAAATATTTAAAAAAAAAAAAAAAAGGGAAGAAAAGAAAAAAGGAATTACTGTTTCTTTCAAAAGGTTTTCATTTTAATATTGTGGACCCATAGTTATGAAAACAATTATAAAAGGAGCTGGATGGTAAAAGCTGCTTATTTTTCCTTGGATGGCACACAGCTTTCCAAATCTGTAAAAGCAGAAAGATAGTCATGTGAAGAAAAGCAGCAATAAGAATACACCAGGGGACCACCTTGAGTGCCTGCTACATCCATTCTTCGGTTTATACACTCTGTTGGGAAGACACATGTGATTTTTATCCATTTCTCTTTTTACTTTTTCTATGTGAAATTCAGTCTCCAAGGATTTGTTCCTGTGTCGTTACTGCTGCACCAATACCATGAGTGTTTGCTGGAACGGCCACTTCTGGACTGTCCTCTGCATTTCTACCTCTAATTCTTGAAGACAATTGTCAAAGACGTTTTCATTTGAAGCCTAAGCACAAGGGCAGCGTGTCTTAGATAAAAAGAGAATTTTGTGCCATCAAAGAGAAACAAAGAGAATTTCGTATGCACCCTGCCCTCTAAAGCTGAGTCACATCTTTTGTGAGACCAGGGGAAGTTGAACATCAGCTGTTGAGAGCTTCAAGGACAAAGAGACACTGATATGGCCCTTTATCTGTGAACTTTCTTCTTAGCTCAGCACGGAATATAAAAATAAACAAAACTGAAACATGAAACAGAAAAGCAATGAGGAAGAAAATTGTTGCTTTTTAACAACAAATAAGAAAGCACACACTATAACACCTAATAAATTAACACCAGTGTCAATGAAAAATAAAAATAACTTTTTCAAAGGACAGCTTGTCATGTTCTCATGACTCAGAGATTGCTGTTTGTTTTCTCCCTTTCTACTCCCCCCTTTAATTAATACATTTGCTTCCAAATAAGATCCGAGCATTAGGAAAATGTCACACCATATGTGTGTTTATTTTTGCTCAAGTAATTATAATGGTGTAGGATCTCTCTTTTCCTTTCTTCAGCTGCTGAGACAGAATGTTCCTTCAGAGGATAGAAGAGCCTCAAAGCAGCTGCTGCAACATCTGAGGCAGAGAAAAAGTCCAGACTTCCTCCTTGTATCCTTGTGTATGCAATGACCTTTATGAGGGACTGAGAGAGTCCTTCCTTCAGGTGCTCTGGAGGGATCTGCCCATGGCAATGGGGCAAAAGTGGGCTCTTGCAGTGGAATGCAAAGCCCCAGCATGACAAAGAGCATATCTTTGAGTGCATTTGCAAAAAAAAATGCCTTGTAACTGAGGCACGTGAGCAAGGTGAGCTTCCATACACTGCCTGCTCCTCTGGGGGAAAAGCTACCAGCATTTTTCAATAGGTCCATCAAAATTGTATCTAGGAAACCTGGGTGTCTTGGAACCAAACCGCTGCCCGCTCTAGCCCAAAAACACTTCTCCTCATGGACTGGGACGGTCCTTAATGTTCCTTAATGTTCCTGGAGTGTATCTGGGGTGGAATTTTCTTCTTTACTGGTAAAGATTTGTTTTTCAACTTCCCAGTGAGTACTAATGATTTCTGAGTGGTCAGATGTTTTCAGGTGTTTTTCCATTGTTGTTTCTGTTATTGTAATCTTACTTCAGTTACTAACACAATATCTTACTCAGTATCGTTGTCCATAAACCAGAAACCTCTCTCTCAGAAGACAGAGATCATCTAGAGGTCCCCCAGGATTTTCTTACTGCTGTTGGTTTTTACATGATCATGTCAAGATGGGGCCAAGCACGGAAAATATCTTGTGCAGAAAGATATCATGTGACAATCTGATTCCAGACATAAAGGGAAGTATTCTGCCATCAACTTGGACATTTCAGGTGCTGGATGGTTTTAAAGGCTCAAGAATATCTACAATTGCCTTCTGCAATTTTATCCTCTCATATCAGTATTTCTTCCAGTTCCAGTCTCAGCAGATTGACATTTGCAGAGCTGAGAAAGCAGCAAGAAACACCAGAAATAAAATTCAAAAACTTCAATCAGGGCTATTTATTCTATGAAGAGAAAGGAATATGGAGGGGGAAAAAAAAAATTACCAAAGGACATTCTTTCTCTCTTTTCTCTCTAAGACATAGATGAAAACTTCTTATGACCAAAACAGAACTGAACAGACACTGTAGTCCTCTGGTTATTGATTAAAATATGATCTTGTCCTTTCTGTGTCTACGACTGAACCTGCAGGATGTTGCTGACTTCTTGGGCTTTCATTCCATTTTCCAAAAGCTTCAGTTCATTTCAGTACAACAGATCGTGATGATGGGAAGCAGAATTCAGACTTAGGGTCATTTTCAGTCTCATACCTATTTACCCACAGTAGTCCCAATGGCATAGCTAATGTGAACTTTCTATCTGAAATAAACTTTATTACTTCATTTCCACAAATAAAGGAACAAGACATTTAATATAGCTGGTTTGAGATTTTCAGCTTTGTGCTTTTCAAGTGTTGAATATGCAATAAAATTCTCTATACTTATTTATCTGTCTCAGTGTTCATTTCCTTGATGTCAAGATTCAAAAGTCCTGTTACTATAATCTACTTCCCATTATTAGGGGTTCCAGAGAAAGTTTCTTGTTTGTGCCTGTTTTGTGTGTTCATTTTTAATATACATTCAGTGATAAGGCAACATATCAGCATCCACTTCTGACAATCTTAATCTAAATAGTGCAGGAATTAGAGACTTCTTGGGGATTTCCTATCTCTTACAGTGATTTATTTGTACATGTAAATCTATACTGAGACAGATTCTTCCCAAGGACAGTGGTCCCCAAGGACTAAAGGAATCAATCATATAGGTCACACTCACTGTATTCCATTAAAGAGTTGCCAAAGTAAATTCCATTAGGCTGGGGAGCCACAAACCCTTTTTGAGGCCAAATGCAGCTTCAAATAAAACACTGGCCTCTTGACTCTTCCTCGGTGCACACGGATCTACCAAATTGTGGCTTTGGGAAGCAGTTGGTTCAGCTTGCTTGGTCACTGCAGTGTTGAGAGAAGGTTGAACTCCCCCACAGATTCCTTCCAAAACAGAAATTTCCTGGTGGAAAAAAAATGTCCTATGGCTCACAAACAGGACCATCAGGGAGCAGAACTTCACTAGATCTTCCATGTCTTCTTCAATAACAGAAGTAATGGCTTGAAGAAGGTGGTCTTGAACACTCAAGACCAGGTTGGATGGGTCTGTGAGCAACCTGATTTAGTGGAAGGGGTCCCTGCCCATGGCAGGGGTGTTGGAACTGGATAATCTTTAAGATCCTTTCTAACACAAACCACTCCAGGATTCTGTGATTCACAGCTTTTCTTTCACATTCTCCCTTCCCTTCATCCTTCTATAAAACCTGAGCTAAAATGAAGTACAAAGCTATAACCAATGGCACATCACTTACGTAGCAACACATAAACAAAGGCAGCGTTTCCTGATAGATTGTTTCAAATCTCACTGACTGATCAGTTGGAGTAAAATCACATTTTGAGCAAATTTTGAAGCAGCACAGATGCTTTTCATGTTTAATGAAAAAAAATCAAATTGTTCCCATTTTGTTTCCTTGACCTCTCTCAACCCGGGTCACTTAATATCTTTAAGAATCATATGTAGTTTGAATAAATCTGGATGTTCTGTAATAATCCAAGATCAATCAACATAAATAAAACATTTTATTCGAGATGTGGCCTGGGAAGACATTTGCTTGAGGAATGTAGAACATTTAGGATTCAAATTGCAATGTTTTCCAATGTTCTCTAACTTGAGAATTTAAACCAAGAATTACCTGCACCCTAATGTTATTTGAAGTAATTAAAAAGTCTGTGAAAGGCAATATAAATAATCCCATATACTCTGACTCAAACACTATACTTTTTTTATAGTGGCCTTATTAGCTTGGCAAAAAATGTAAGCAAAACAAAAAGTGGGTGAAATTTGTTACTTTTTTTTCACTTTAACGTAACTCCCAGACTTCAATCTTGCTAGAATTTATGCATGCACTTATCTGTAAGCACACGAATAATCCTTTTTATTTCTGTAGCAATACTCATCTGCTTAAACTAAGCTGTAAAGACTTCCCACGGAAGCCATTTTCAAACACATTCCGAAAGTTTTGTTGAGAGCAGTGTAACTTATGGTTTAATTATAAGGGAATTGTATTGCTTCTCTCAGAGAGGAAGCTGGTGCTCTCTACTCCAGAGAAAACAGCTAATGTAGCTATTGATTCATTTATTTTACAATGCTCTGTTGACACTCATCAAATCAGTGAAGTTGGCAGATGCAACCAGACATCCACAGAGAAAAGATGTGGGGGTTATTCCCCAACAAACACGGAGTGCCAATCAGATTTCTTCTAGAGGTATCTTGGAGCAGGGAAAAATTGCAGACCAGACCAGACAGAATATCAGTTTGAGGTAATTTCAAAGCAGGTTGCTGATTTGTTTCTCCAGCCTGCTTTACAAGTAAATTAAGTCCATTCCCACACTGGGTAAGAATGAGGTTTTTCCCAGTTAATAGCAGTGAACTTGGTAACAGAAAACCAGGTTCTGCATGAATGTGACCATCCTTTTTCAGCAACATAAAGAAGGCAAGTTCAAAGTATTAAACTATCCAACGATTTATAGCACCATGCCAATTTATGTGAGATGGGGATTTGGCTCTTAAAATCATTCTAGCTTGCATGCAGTAAAATCACACAGTACCTCCAAAGTTCAGCACACTCCAACAGGGCATCCCAAGAGTCTGTTTGATCTATGGGGTGAACTATGCACAGCCACGGGACTGGATCCATAAACCTGGGCTGAATTAATTAGACTGAGATCACCTGGCTTTGTCTTTTGCATGTGTTTTTACTTACAGAGCTGGAACTTTGTTTAGCACAATAGTGGGGTCACAATCCCCGTGCAAGTGGTTCTGCACACACAAACAGCCACCAGAGAAGGTCCTCAGGAGAATCATAGAATAATAGAATGGTTTGGGTTGGAAGGGATATTAAAGATCTTCTAGTTCCATGCCACTGTCATGGGCAGGAACACTTTCCACTACATCAGGGTGCTCCAAGCACCATCCAGCCTGTCCTTGAATACTTCCAAGGCTGGGGTGGGAAAGTGACGTGTTGCCCTGTTGGCACCCACGATATTGCAGATTCCCAGTCATAAACAACAGACCGAGAAAATGAAAAAGATCCTTGCATGAAATGAAATATTAGCCAACCAGCCAGAACACTTTGCACATTTCTCTTTCTTTATGTCAAGAGACCTCCAGGTGTGTGTGTTCCAAGAACTGCTTCTGGCACAGACCAAGTTATCACCCTTGGCGACAAAGGAACTTTCTTGAAGGTGCTACATGCTCCTCACAAAGGTGCTTTCAAGGCAATGTTGCTCAGCTCCACCTTCCACTGGGATGTGTCCATACAATAAGGGGAAGGAGCTTTGAGCAATGGTTTTTCATTGTTTTTTGTTTGGAGACCAATATATTCATTTTGATCGATATGCAGATCAGTTTGGAGTGAACCCAAGATAACTGATGGGAGACTGGCTTTTCTGACTGCTTGCCAACTGTCCTGGAGCTGTCAGCTACAAGGTTTGACCCAAGAGGAATAAATGTTAGCAATCTCACCTATAGAGGTTTGTCCAGTGACAGCAAGTCTCCTTCTTCATGTCAATCTTCAATACACAGGTCTAGAAAGTCACCTCTATTTCCAAAGCTTATTTTCTTAGCTTACTAGGGCAAGAGTCATTTTTCAATTGCTTTCCTTTATTAAAACATTGGTGATTCCTAAATGCATATTAGTGTGATGATGAAAGCCATATGGACTTTCATGTGAAATATCTGTAACTTCCTCTCTCTCATTTTTGTTTTTAACAGAATAGAGAGAAATGGAAAGCTGGAGAGAAAAAAATCATATCCTCGAAAATTGCACTGGTTAACATCAAAATATTTTAATTGAACTTCACATTACAAAGATCCAGATGGTCCATGTCCTGTGCAAGCCTCAGGGGACTGCAACATGTTGCCGTGAGATGCATCATCCCCTTTCTCTTCCTTGGTGTACAGAGAACTTTCAGCCCAGATAACACAGGCTGATGAAATCTGGATTTTACAGTCTCTTGGGGATTCAAGGAGATTTCAGGGAGTGCTTGAGGGATTTGGGACTATCAACCCCCCCTGTCTTTCAGACTGAATCCATGAAATCTAAAATCACTCTCACTTTTTCTGGGTTGGTACAAGGGTGTTACTCATCAGTGGAAGTAGAGCAGATGTGTCTGATCTTCAGCTGGAGCAGATCAATTCCATAAACACCCCACATCTGGTGGGCATAAGGATTGTGACCCAAAACTAGTCAGAATAATATTTAGTGTCTTCTTGTCTTTGCCTATGACCTACTGCATGTGTCAGTTTAGGTCTACAAACAGGATGAACTGTGCATGTGAGGCTTGGTTCCCATGAACACTGGCATCAGACACACACCAAGCCCTTGTAGCTGCCAGTTTGCATGAGAAATGATAGGACATTTTAACAAGTGACTGAATGTGCTGCAAAAATATCTGAATTGGCAGGTTAATGTGTGGAGAGCGAGGGAAGTAGGGAAGATTTTGGGTTGCAAATACATTAAGCTCACTAGTATAGTTTCATGGTTCAGGTGCATCTGGGGAAAAAAAAAAAAGTAAAAGCAAATTAAAAATAATCTGAGTCCAAGACCATTTGTGTTTGTCATCAAAATGAAATTACCGAAAAGAACAACCACAAAACAAGTTTTCGTGATTCTTATTTTTTACCTCAATGATATGAAAAGGAGAATTCTA
This sequence comes from Myiotriccus ornatus, assembly GCA_036023395.1. Taxonomy (NCBI): domain Eukaryota; kingdom Metazoa; phylum Chordata; class Aves; order Passeriformes; family Tyrannidae; genus Myiotriccus; species Myiotriccus ornatus. The sequence continues at coordinate 68,829,229 of JAYRBT010000139.1, read as the reverse complement.
AACAAAGCATCTAATAAAACTTAAAGATGCTGTCTTAGCTTGACAAATACATAAGGAAAGCAGGTTGTGAGGCTGCACTTTTTCTTTACAGGCTGCTGTTCCATTAGCTTGAAGGACTTTCCACCTTTTCCTCCTCAACATTTAAGTTTTCCACCTGGCTTGCTGGAGATGTTGCCAACTGAGCAGAGCAGGGAGATGGGGCAAGGACCTCTGCTGTGCTTCTGCACATCCCCTGCAGTGCTGGGATAAGGAGATAAAGGGTAAAACAGATTAAAGATAAGAAGGGGATGTTGCAAGGAAAGGAAGGAAGAAGAATGGCTGAGGAGAAGGAAAATATTTTCTCTGCCACCTTTTAGAAAGAATAAGAAAAAGAGGACAGTGCCCAAAGGAGGAGTTAGGTCCTCACTGACACTGATGAGGGACTCTCTGCAGAGACTTTTTGTGGTTAAAAAGCACTGGTTGTGGTGGCAGTAATCCCATATGGGAGATGTATGGGAAAGCTGGACTGAGAGGGAAAGCTGGGGAAGAGGAAATTGAGCCTTATCTTTTTTTAACGTAGAAGGTGGATTAGAAAAATTATGTTACATTTTAAAAATAAATGTCAAATCATGTTAATTGTTAAATTATGCTAAATTTTAAAGTAAATCTCTTACCATATCAATAATTATAAGGTGACAGAACTATCATGGCCTTGAATATTTCCAGGGATGGGGATCTACCACACCTCTGGACAATGTGTGCCAGTGTTTCACCATGAAACCAGTGTTTTATTTTTAAAAACTTCTTCCTTATATCTAATCTAAATCAACACTCTGTGACTTTAAAACCACTAACCCTTGTCCTATCGCAACAGGCCCTGCTAAAATGTTGGGGGTCCCACAGCTCCTTTATAACGTTAACATTTGTCATCCCCTTTGTTTTCCTTCCTCTATCCGGCTTTTCCCATCTGTTTTGGTGCCGCTGTTTATGTCATTTTAACAGCCACCCTCTTCCCTCTCCTCGCTGCATAGATTTTCAAGCTCCAAATGAAAACAAACCCACTGCAAAGCACACTGAGCATTGCCACGGCATCCCAGGTGTCCCCCAGCCAAGCAGCACCCTGTCAAAAGGCAGGTGCCGTATGGAGGGTGTTTATCTCCTGGTGCTGCAGTTCTTTGCTGTGTGTACAGAGGAGGGGGCCTTGGAAAATGTGAGCTGGTCTCGTGTTTATTTTCCTCCTACACACACGCATATGTGAATACATTAAAATCCAAATGTATGCTTTAGGTAAAGGGTGGCAGCAGCAGCAGCAGGACTGCTGAGGAGCCCTAGCAGGACAAAGCATTCTGCTCCAATAAGCAGAACAAAAGGCTTGATTGGCAACACTGAAGGTCAGGCTGCCGGTTTGGTACAAGCTGCCTGATGAGCAAAAGCCAAAAATATCCCAGTTATTAATAATAATGAATCACAGGGAGAAGAGTGAGTGGGCATGGGCTCCTCAGCTATTTGCACAAGTTGCACTCACTACTAGTGAGGGAGAAGTAAGCAGAAAGTCAGAGGGAACAGAGAAAAGCAGAAAGGAGAGGCAGACATGGCCAGTGGATTTTAAGGGCTTTAACTGAGGAGCTGGTTCCATAAAGAGGTTAGCTTTATACCAGAGCATATGTGTTCAATAACTAGTTGGATCATCACCTTTTCCCTCCCAGCCTGTTGTCAGAATGGTGCTGAGTCCTGCTCAAGGGGCACACGGAGGCCACAGGGACTCAAACTCAGCCCTGGAAGAAGGAAGGATGCAAATGAAGCTGTGCTTTAGGAGAAGAAACTGGAGGGTGCACAGACATCCAGGGGTTGGGAGACACTTGAAGTCCCTGACAAAGGGACAGGAGTCAGGATTTGCTGTAGGTCTCTGAGTCACACAGAACATGATAGGTGTCTAGTTCTGTCCCCCCATACCCCAATTTACTGGCTTTGTGACCCCGTGGAAGTCATTTAAATATAAGGAGGCTCATCTTGCACTACTCCACAGGGCAGTCCTGAGGCTGAAATCCATCAGTGAGATCAAGGTGTTCAGGGCCAGGCTCATGCAATGCCTGGGAAACAATATCTGCCTGCAAGTGATGGGAATGAGCAGCCTCTAGTGCTTATAAGCCATTTAACCACACACACAAACACTGGCTCACCAAAAAAAAAAACAATCTAAATCAACAGCAATAGTGAATTTCCCACTAACCAGACTTTCTCCTGCTGAATAATGCCAAAACCTCCTGTAAAGTGGCTGCTTTCCCAGGAAGTTGTCCTGAGAATTCTGGCTCTTTCCCAAACTCAACCCCTTCCTAAAACAATACAATACTCAGCTCCCTGAAATCTGCCTTTGTAGGCATGAACTTAATGGCTGCAATAGGACATGCAACACTCACACAGAATGAGGGTTTCCAAGGCATTTGGAAAGTGCCATCCATAAAAACTGGAAGTGACTTGCCAGATCAACCCATTCCACTTGCACCACAAAGCCACGACTTGGATGGAAATCATCTTCTGGAGTATGTGTGGTGGCTTCTGCACAGTTGCAATAAAGTTTGTATCTGAGATATTTTCACACTTTGCAATTTAGCTTCTGTGCAAAGAGGGAGGTTGCAGACTTTAATATCCAGTTCTTAATTTGCCAGAGACACCAGCTGTACTTTGACCAATAGTACTTAAGCTGAAGGAGTCCAGTGACTTGTAACATTTGCGCAATTGGTGTTAAAAAAGAATAAAAAGGGAGCCTTTGAACAGGCAGGTTACTCACCATTAGGCTTTTGAGAATGGCCCAGCAAGCCCTTAGAAGCACAGGTTTAAAAGGACAAAATCATCATCATGATCAAAGGTGGCTGCAACCTTTTCCCTTTTCACATCTCAATCAGTAAGGAGAAAAAGAAAAGAAAAAGAAAACACACACATGAAGACTTGAGAGGTTTTTTCCAGGCTTTGAGATGAAGACTGGAGTGACATCCATTTTGCTGCCATCATAGAGAAGGTGGGATAAATCTCTTTGCTGTATCCTGGACTTTACGGACAGCAACACACAATGTTCTTCTCTTGCTCAGCCATTATCAAAGTAAAGTCTTCATCTTTGCAGGCATCTTATACCTCAGGCAAAGCCAGCTTGTGTCGCTACCTCACTCTACATTTGTCAGTATAATAAAAATAACTAATGGTCCAACTCATCTAACACTGAAGTCTGAGGGAGAACAAGGAAGACAATTAGATAAAAGACATGAGATATTCTATCTTCAGTGTTTTATTAGCCTTTGCTCTCTGGGTGAATCTAAATCCTCATGCATGAAGCCTAAGATTACACCCAGTAGGGAAATTCAGACCTATGTTAACATAGATAAAGAAGACCAAGTTATAATTTGTAGCATGTGGCATAAGCATATTCAATAAATGCAGACTGTAAAGGACATCACTATCTGATCACTTGTTAAAAAGAGTTTATATTCCTGTCTTTTAAAACTAAGGAGAGATCCATTATTAATGGAGAACAAAGACAAAAAATGTGAGCAGCTGGTGCTTACACAAGCTATTTTAAAGTAGGTTCCTAACATAGGTAAGACGAATTATCTTCTGGAAGTTGATTTTAGGAAAGTTTTCTAATCCCAAATGTATCGTAGGACAATGATGTGAGCAGTCAGGCCACCCACATTCATTCTTGGAAGCTCGGTGCTTGGATTTTTGTGAACATTTACAAATTGGACAGGAGTCTGAGTGGATGTGATTGAATGGGCATTTCAAGTATGCAGCATTGCAAATCCACAGCTGCAGGCAGTCACGATGTAATTTGTGCTAGCATCCAATTAGTAGCCACCATCCAGCTAGAGCATGAACAGCATAATTTCTCTGATAGTCAGCTGCCTGCCTGCAACCTGTTGTGCCCAAAGAAGAAAGTCAGTAATGCTTTCTCATCAAAAAAGGGGTCGATCAGTAGTGGAGGATGTAGAAGAAAAGCTTATCTAGCTCGCTCTCTGTTGGAAATTAGCACTGGCTTATTTGGAAAGAAAAAGGTTTATCTCACCTGGCAATCTGTAATTATGCCTCCATGGCCTGCTGTCAATCTGCTCTGCCACTAAAGATGTTGTCTTGAAGTATTTACAGCAGAGGCACCTTCCGAAAGGAGACTCGTCCTACCAGTCCAAAGCACCTGTATCAGGACAGTTTATCTTGTCTCAGCCTGGAAGAGCAACTGAGCTTCAAGACCTACTTTTACACAAAGTAAGGTGAGATGCAACTCCAAAGCAAGAGGGAAACTCCTTGTTAAGGTAACACAAAAATTCTTGACTAACAGGAATTTCTTTCTTTCCTTATCTTGTGACTAAACTCTTGAGGACCTGCACATCACACCTTGGGTTTATCAGGGTTAGTCCTCCACTCTAATTTTGGATGATCTATCTGCACCAGCCGGATCTCTTGCAGTGGTGAGATATCCAGCCACGTGGCTTTTGGAGCCAAGTGAGTGCCTCTGTGCAAACCCAAGTATGACTCAGTGGAAAAAAGAAGGCAAAAATCTTATGTCCACTTCATTTCCTCAGATATGACAAAATGGAGTTCTGCTGGAATAGGACCCAGATTAAAGCAGCTGCCCCAACCCACCTGAATAAAGTTACCTATCCAGGGGAATATAAGAGTTTGGGGAGAAAAAATGGAAAGAATGAGAACAGATTAACTTACTTGGGCACCCTACAGAATAAAAGACCTTCTACTACTTTCATTCTGATACGAGATTCGTGTACCATAATTAAGCCTGTGTCATTCTGGGTTTAGTATTCTGCTGCCTTTAAAGAGTAGATGAGAATCTACCTTTTCAGAAAGGTCAGCTGTGACTCAACCACTATTTTTATGTTGTTCCACAAATTGTTGCAGTGAATCACTGTGTACTTCCCCTCACATTCATAGACATTTTATGTTTCTTCATGCCTTGTTCTCCAAAATAAAAGTGGTCTAGACCAAGAAATGCAGTGCATAATTTGTCTTTTTTCTGTGGGAGAAAAGCAAAAATACCCTAATTCTGCAAAGTGCATCTGGATTCCTTAGGCTTAGGTTTCCTACGTAGTTTAAAGGTTGAGAAGAATTGATTAAAGGAAAATTCTACCATCGTTAATTTCATTTTTTCACCTTTTGGTGAAAACACTTGAGTGAGTCAGACCTCTCTAAATATGAGCTCACCAGAAAGCCTGTGGGCTGTTCCTGAGTTGAATGTGAAGAATCCTGAGCCCAGCTGAGATTTAGGAAGGAAGTTTTTCACAAATGTAAAGTATAACAACACATTACAATATTTGAGTAACACATCATGAGTCAACGTGCTGCTCATGTACTCTGAGATTACCATATTAAAATGATACTTTCTGGTTAAACAAAGCTGGTTCATGGGCACCACCAGTCATTGCTGTTGATTCCATGGGAGAAAACAGATTTTTTTATTTATTTTTTTTTAATTCTTTGCTTTCTTCAGCTCTTGGTCATTGGCAGATTTGTGTCAGATAATAAGATGTAAAAAGGAATGGTAGAATGGATAAAATAGAACTGATTGTTGAGAAGCTAGTTCTACTTTATTATAACTCACATGATTATTTTTTAACATGATTCCATTTGGTTCAGTTCCATTCTTAACTTGTGTCTATTTTTTAAATTGTGTTTATTATTTAAACTGTGTTTATCATCTTGAGATGAATTCCACCCATCTCAGGCTACAGCAAATATAAAATCATTAATATCTGAGAGATTTAGGTATGCCCAGTGCTTTGGTTTGTACATTTACCTAAAGAAAATATTTACTTTTCTTGAGTATTTACACCAATAAAATTGAAATCCACAATGATCTTGGGCAGTGTCTTTAGAGACTAAGAGACAGACAGAGAGAAACAAAAGATTGATAGACTGCAATAATTCTTGTCATCCAAAACTGTGGAATAAACCTTTTGACCCAAATAAGGCTCTCCTTGCCCTTAAAATAAATATTTTATTATTTTTTATCACGGAGAAAACACTCAAAGTTCAGAGATATATAAGGAGATTACCTAAATTTGGGTTATCCTGCCCAGATCAGCCCAATTGTAGAACTTGTAGGTTTTGTTCATCCTACACAAGCACTTACTAATTTTTACTAAATTCACCATGTGTTTACATCACCTGCATAGGAACTCAAGGAAGGAAGTCTTTCATTTAGATGACTGCATTAATTGTTTCCATTTAAGAGGACTAAAAATGCCACTTCATGTTCTTATAATCAGGATGGGAAGAAGGAGCCCAGTGAGACAGTCAAGAAATGAAATCTTTCACGTCTTGAAAGAACATCCCATGTCTGTTTTCAAGACCAGAAATGTTGAATCTGTTTAAGGTTTTAGTGACTGACCAAAGAAAGTCTTAATAGGAGTCTCAGAAAATAAAAGGCTTCTCTATGAGACCAATTCTGACTGTGTATAAAGATTTGTAGTTCTGCTGTTTATATTTCACGTTATCCTGGCAACACTCTGAAGGATGAGACAAGTAAACCTCCCCAGATTCCTTCACAGGTTGTAGCAAATATGACACCTAGAGAAACATTTGTAGTCAGGAACCATGTTTCTTACTAGAGCAACATATTTGTACAGGTTTAATGCATAAAAAGCGTTCTTGGGGTCTGTAACTTATTGTAGTAGTCAACACTTAAACTTCTGCTATTACTTTTTGCAAGTGATTACCATTAACATATGGCTTCCAGTGCTAACTATGGAGAATACCAGTGTAATACTAATTAGGAGAGAGAGGAAACTGTGAAGATTTTCTTGCTGTGGTCTGTTAAACTATTAATATTATTTATTCTGTGCATCACAATAGCAAAGACGGAGGCACCCTTGAGCTGAGCACTAAACAAACAACTAACATTAGAAAGTCCTTGCCACAGAGGACCATGCAAGCTAATTAAACAAGACTGACAAGGACTTGGACAAGCAACTGATGTGAAAAGAAAGCCTCAGGTCTCATAACAATAGAGCTATGTATAGCCTAAATACCCATCCTATTGTTGCGAGTCGGTGCTGCAGCCACTGCGTCAAACGAGCTCTTCCAATGGGCGCAGAGGAAACAAGATAAATCATTAAAGGGTTTTGTAATGTTGTGAGCAATTTTCACGAGGAACAAGATGGGCATCTGCAGTGTTGAAGTGATCTGTTGTTAAACATAAGGCACTGTAATGACAGAAGGACACTTTCCTTGCCGGGCATAAAATGAAATCATAAAAAATAAAATTGTGGGAATGTTTGTATCTGGGGGAATGGGGCTGGATCAGAAGTAATTAAGTTCAATTCTTCAGGTATTGTCACTGTTAGCAACAAGGGAAAGAAAACATGTTTTAAATGGTGTCATAATTCATAACATTTGGTGCAGGTTGTTCTCTTTTAACCTAAGCCATTCAGTTAAGAGAGGCTTGCAATTAAATGAAACAGATTCATCCATCATTAATCAGATCAATCCAAAAGAGAGTGCCATCATTTGGAGCAGGCTGTACAGCAATAAAGCACAGTGACACATCGGAATTGACAAATATTATTAATCATTTGAAATGGAACATAAGGTGGCGGCAGCTGCATCTATGATTGCTACACTTAAAATCCGGCATTCCCCTTCCAAATGTAAAACAAATGGTTTGTCTTTGACAAAGAAATCTCCTCAGATGCCAGTGAAAGCCTTTCTGTTATGTAGGTGATCGTGCAATGACGGGAGACATGATTTGAGAGGCACGCTGCAGAATGTTGATGGGTGCAGTGTGTACCTACGGAATGAATCGGGCAGGGAAAGCTGCAGTGTGAAACCAGGCAGAACAAAGGTGATCTTACAAAAGTAGGGCTGCTGTTAAGCCAGACTGAAAAATCATAGTGGCCCAAGCCTTGAGACTAGGCACCTTCTTGTGTCTTCACCTTCTGGACCCATGTCTGTCTCTGGATGTCCTGTCTCTGGATCCTGATGTTAGAACAGGCTTCAGTCTAACCATGAGCTCAGACTGAAATTTCTTAGGTGTGAAAAGCATTGAATACGTGTGTGCCTTCTGTTCATAGATTAGAAGCCTGCAAGACTGAGGGGAACTCTACAGCTATGAAAACTGTAAAGAAAGTGAAGAGGGAAAGACTGCCCCCAGTTCCTCAAAAAAACAGGAATGATGAGGCCCACCACACTTTGGGGGGACAGGTTTAAACCTCAAAAAGGGAGGTGTTATGCTTTCCACACAATGCATAATTATATTGTGGAACCTTAGGTTCTGCTGGGTAGGACTGGGTTAAAAACATTCAAATGTATACAGGAGGCCAACCAGGAGGGTTAAATTTGATGATTCAATCTCCATCCCAGAAAACCAGTGTTTGTGGGAAAACCAGTGACTGTGGAAACTGAGAGGTCACATGAAGAATGGTCTTTTGCACTCTTTTCTTCTACATCCAGAGCTGAATGCTTCAAGGGCAGGATACGGAGCTGGGTAGCTCAATATAACTGTCAGGATGCTCTGATCTCATTTTACTCCTTAAGGGGCAGAGATATCTCTTCCCAACAAACAATTTTAAGGTAATGGAAATGGCCAGTCACCACTCATTTGGCTAACTTTTGTCTGGGAGCTTTTGCCTGAGTCACAGAAACACTTTAAACCATGCTGAAAATAATGGGAGAAGTCCACACTTAACTCAGATGATGCAGTTTATGGCTGGCTTCTCTTAGGAAGAAAATGTTTAGAGATTAGGAGATATGGTAGTGCCCAGTATTAGTAGTGATAATACTGGGCAGGAGTTGGAGTGCTTCCAGTTCATACAAGTACAAAACGTTCAGAACACTGAGTCTCAGGTCACTGAGTCAAACCAAAAGTAATGACAACTGCAGTGAGGGCAGGAAATGATCACCAGAGGTTAGTAAAACAGGATGAACTGGTATTTTTTTCTTCTGTTGTCCAGTTTATTGAAAAACAAATGGTGAAGGGACTTGCAGATGAATCTGAAAATGCCAGTTAGCAATGGACTGACAAATCCAGCAGAGAAAATCTTTAGAGCAACAAGTGATAGAAGGTTCTCCACACCCACAGCTCTCAGAAATAAGGTACGAACTTGGAATAGTGAGGATTCTTAAACACTGAAGCAAATTTCCAGAGGAAGAGACAAATTGTCCCTCTATTGAAGAGCAAAGCCATTCCTAGAAGATATTCTTCAGCACTCAACAGAAAAGTAACCAGTGAATTTTATGGCCTGAATGTGTAGGATGCAGGAGGTCAAACTAGAAGGTACAATGGTTTCTTCCTGACTCCAAAATCTATGAATCTATTAAAAGTGTATTAGAAGCTGGAGGTGGTACTGGTATAATCCTAAACCACTGCTGTGAGCAAGATCTAAATGCAGAATTCAAGCCTCCAAGATTGCACATAGATGTGGACCTGCATTTACTGCAAGCACAGCAGTGAAACTGATAACAATGCAGCATCTTCTAAGAGCAATGGCACTGCCTCTTGCTGTAAGAGTTTTCAGCTCTGATCTTGGCTGAGATCTTCAGGCATTACTGTAATAAGTATGACCATAATAATGGGATTGAATTATCGTGTTCTGCAGAGAAATGGGTCAACCCCTTAGCTGTTTCCAAAGGAGTCTCTCATGGCTGATGGAAGCACGATCCACAGCACGTGGCTGCTGGCTGATAGCACTGCACAGGGCGTCACAGGTGCAGACCAGCCAGTCTCAGGGGCAACATGGAAGGAATTCTGCTGAGGCAACATCAGTGCTAATCCAGCTGCAACTCTGCACTGCTCTGCCTGCACACTCTGCACCCCTCATGTGCCTCTGCTCGGAGCAGAATTTGAGGCCTGAAGTAAAAAGTCCAGATAGAATGATAGAAATAATTCCTGACTTATGATTTTCACAATAGATACATGTCCTCTGTAAAACATGAGGCCTTCTGCTGAAGCACCCCATCTTTGGGATCACCAGGGGAGCAGAGGGGTTGCTTTTAAGATAAATGTTTCTTCCTTCCTTTTCCTCTTCATCTGGCTGGTGGTGACCCTTTCTTTCTCTAATAAGTTGACTGGGCTGGACAAGACCATGGTGCAAGTGAAGGTTGCCACCCTTGAGGGAAATAAAAGAATTTACTATGAGCTAGAGGGGTCCTGTTTCCCACAGAGGACAGGACAGAGACCCCCAAGCCCCACACTGAGCGCAGCAGGAAATTTTGAGAGAGTAGAAGAGGAATCATAGTTTTCCTGAAGGTGCAAACTACGACCTGCCCAAAGAGGTGTTGGGTGCCCCCTTGCTGGAAGTGTTCAAGGCCAGGTTGGATGGGACTTTAAGCAACTCAGTCTAGTCAAAGCTGTTCCTGCTCATGACAGGGGAATAGGAGTGGATGGCCTTTAAAGGTCCCTTCCAACCCAAACTGTTCTGTGATTCTATGTTGCCCTGGGCACATACTGCAGACAGTGCAGCAACAGTGGCATATTGGTGCATATACCTCTTTGATGTGGCACTTACATGGAGCCTAAAAGGCATTTTCCTTGTCTTTCACATGTCTAACCTCTTACCAGTCTGCCTCTGCAGAGGCACTGAACAACCCAATGCAAAGACCTTCTCTGTCGGTCTTGAAATCACACACTGGGGGACTATGGTGAGAGGCAAAATAAGCAAATATCTCATAATTAAAATAGTGCTTTAAAGCAGACACCTAGAAACAAACTTCCAGGACTGAAAGCCACTTTTGTAAAGTTTAAAATATAAAACTCCTTCTGACATTAACACAAATGCAAAAGATTGGACCAAATTCTCCTATTTCTTTTTCTCTGAAAAGCAAGGAAAAACAAATTCCCTACGTGTCTAGTACTGAGAGAATTACATTTGTATATTTTTAAGAGCTATTATATCACCCTTTATTCTTACATATAAATGTCAGAAAATACCAGCACACAAACTGAAAAAATAATTTTGTCTCATTCTGCGTCTTTTATCAATAAAGAACAATGCTTTTTTCCCCCTCTCTCTTTAATTACACTCACAGCCATCTGCTTAGCATTGTGGATAAATATCAGATGAGCACTACTGGATGGCAAGCAATAATACTTCTTTACAAATTATGATGAATAAAGAGGAAGATGAATGTGTACAGATAGTGTATCAGCGTAATGGACTGCTTTCTAACAGACATTTTTTATTTGTGTTCTTTGCTCTACTGCATGTAGAATTAAATCTCCACTTCTGTGCCACAGACATTTTTACATGGGAATAAATTCATTCTTTTCACTGAGGAAGGGCCTGGTTCAATTTAAGGACAAACTGTCCCCTTCAGCCTGAGTATTTCTAAAACTGTGAGCTCTTTAGACTTTTTACCAAGTTGATCCACTATGCTTACAGCGTTTTGTATAGTTTTGACAGTGATTTAAATATTGTATTTCTGATTGCAAAACCCATCTTTCCTCAACAAAGCAGAACCACCAACAAGACAAGAGACCTCCTGGGTCAGCGAGACCTTAAATAGCACATCTTATCATAAAATCCTCTTTATGGACATATCAGATTCTAAGTTAGAAGTAATTAGACTTTTTTATCTCTTGTTCTATGACTAAACTTTTTCTCTCTGACAGGAACCTTCTACTAATCCCTCCTAAGCTTTTGCTTTTACATGCTAGACACCAACTCCTTAACATGCATGCAAGTCAAAGTCATGATAAAAGGTTAAAAAAATAAACATTTTCTTAAAAAAAAAAAAAAAAAAAAAAAAAGGAGGGAAATCTCAACTCTGATCTAAAATCCTAGATGCACAGGGCAAAGATGAGGTATTTCAGTCCAATCCTGCCCCAGCCTCTAGAGCCCCAGATTTACCTGACTTCATTTCAGGCAGTTAAGTGAGATGCAGCAGTTGGGAGCAGTTGTCCCAAGGAAAAAAACAGACAATAGGGGAAAAAACAGGGTTGCAGAGGGAGAGTCACATTTTAGGGCAGAGATGCAGCTCTACAGAAATATTCACTTTCCATATTCACTATAGAGTTAACTCAGAGCTACCATTCTACTAAGGGGCTACATTTCTAAATGTTGTTGGATGAGACATTAATCCCATTTTTTTCTGAGAATAATTGCCTTTTTTTTCTATATGAGCAGGCTATTTGAGGTATTGCTCTTAAAATATGCCACATGCCTGAATATATGTGATGTCAGCTTGAGGCGGGATCATCTTGTTCAACCTGGGCTCTCCTTCTCACCCTCGGAGGACACACCTGAGGGAACAGATTGACAGCATTCCTACATGTCTCCTGTGAATTACTCCTTATCTAGCTCTTCTTTTATAATTTTCTAGGCCATGAGCCCATTTCTCAGTTCATATAAGTCTGGTTTTTCCCATTATGTGGAAAGACACCAATTTATACCAGGAAATTGTCTTATGTGGACAGATGAACTGCATTCTGCCACTTAGGGATCTTTGCTATTGCTGAGCTGAACTTTTTATTGTGAGAAAGAAGGGAGCACTTACAGTCTAGTGCTTGAGGAAAAGTAATAGGGTCTGGCCCCATGCTGGAGTGTGCACTGTCACCTGGGGCGTGCAGGACTCGTTGAGGTTAATTGAAAAGGTAGAAGGAAGCTGTGTGGCACTCCTCTGGAGCAGTGGGAACAGCTATTTCAGACAGCAAGCTGATGTTATATCACCTCTGTGGGGAGGCACTGCGAAACAGCCTTTCTTACCGAGGGTCACACGGGACCACAGCAAGCACAGACCGGTGTTAATCAGAGGTGCACAACAACCCAAGGAGCTCTGCAGGAGGAGCTCCAGCCCTCCCCATTCCATGACAGCTCCGGAGACTGTTCCCCCACCTGGTTTGGAAGTGTCAGATGTCCCACCAGTGTCAGATGTCCCACCTGTGCTCTCTGAGCTCCGTGGAGCAGGCAGTGGCAGAGGCTCAGGAGTAAAATGCAAATGTCACTCCGTAATTTCAGTCGTCAGGAAAGCCTTCTCCTGAACTCTCCTGATCGACATCAACCTGCAGAAAGCTCTAGTTTGGTCATATTAGCGGTGCTTTTCACACAACATTTAATTTTGATAAATTGATATTTAAAACACTTGTAATTTAATTGAAAAGACCCTCTACCAGTGTCCTAAGCTCCTAAGAACATTTATACTACTAAAACACATTATTAGTTTACCAGAGTAGTTTTACTCTCATGTCCCTTTTCCAGTGAACTCTCTTATCAGTGGTCCCAAAACATCACGGTGTTGCTCTCCCTCTGCTCTGTGCAGTAACACCAAAGCCGTGTCTGTGCACCAGCAAACTCTTTCATTTGAGAAGGAAGTTCTTTTGCAAAACATAAGTAGCCTCGAGGATAGTTTCAGAATTTGCTTTGACTCACTGCAATTTTGTTTTATTTTGTTGGTTTGGCTTTAGTTGATCCTTTTACTGGAGGGAAAATGGGAAAAATAATCTTTATTTCAAATCTGGAAGCTTTTGGCCATGTTTGGAACTGCCTTCTTGGCTGTGAATATCTGAAGTGGAAGCATTTTCAGAACCAATTTTTATGCCTGACTTTGTGTTTGGTTGGACATGACAAGAAAAAAAAATAAAAATAAAGATAGACCTCAAACTACAAAGAGATTTTAAATTAATCAATGTTCTCTCTACCATACATTTCATGTATCAGCATCTGAGGAGCCAAGCACATTTAATAATAGCAATGCTGGTGGGTTTTTTCTGCTTCAAATAATTTTCCAAGTATTAATCTGCAGAGCAAAGGAAACAACACAAACAAGCATTATTAAAGGGAAGGAGAGAAATGACTGCAAAACTATGTGCAGGAAAGTTAAGACATTTTACAGGGACATTGGAACAGAAGTTTTAAGGGATATCCTGTAGCAAGCAATACACTTTCTAATTCCTCATTAAAATTTTTCTACATAAACTTATACAGGTCTGTCTTTAAAAAAATAAAAAAATAAAAAATAGGCACTGTAACAGGTTGTACAGAGAAACTGTGGAAGACCCATCCCTGGAAGTGTTGAAGGCCAGGTTGGATGGGACTGGGATTAACCTGGTCTAGTAGAAGGTGTCTCTGTTTGTGGCAGGAGGTTTGAACTGAAAAACCTTTAAGGTTCCATCCAACCGAAACAATTCTGTGATTCTATGATTCTACATGGAAATAAAATCATGAAATGAGTGAAGAAAAGAGCGACGTTTGGTCATAGAAAAATTGAGGGTTAAACAGAAATGTAGAAGTACTTATCAATTTGGAGAACATCTTCTTACTTACACTGGGTATTTGGATCATCTAATTAGTCAATTCTATGTTATAAAAAGGACAAAAACACTACAGTATAAAAGTTTTCTGTTGAGCTCTCTAAGCTTCAGTACATTCAAGAATAGCAGAGACCTGGGATTTCTTAGTTAACTAAATGCTAAGAGGACTCTTGCACTTTCCTCACAATAGGCTGAAATATATGCTGAAAATTAAAATAGCCAAGAAAGCATCCAAACACTTCTCACTGAGTTTAATAAAAAGTTACAGGGGTAAGTTTTGTCTCTGGTCTTCAAGATGCCTGAAAAAATCATGTGTCACATGTTAAAGTAGCTTTAGTTTGAATACATCTAGGGAGGATTGACATAAATGACCAAATCCAGGTTTAGTCAGCTTGCCTGCTCTCAAATCTTCACCTTGTCGGTCCTTTACTCCATTAGGTCAGTTAAATCAGTGTTTTAGGTGGGTTTAATAAAGCT
>JAYRBT010000139.1:68788575-68805325 GCA_036023395.1 Myiotriccus ornatus | reverse complement strand
GTTCCAGGAGTCCCACCCATTTATTATGAACTTAACAAGTCTGGACAAGAAGCCAAAAGGCTCCTAAATTTTTTTCCTTTCAAGACCGAATTGGGTAATGCACTATTTCATTTCCAGAGGCGTATGAACAGACTTGATAAATCCACTGATGCATGTGGCTTGCAATAATTAGGGAAAAGGGATTCCAAAAAGCAATTGTGATGAGCTCAGTCATTATTCCATTGTATTATATTTAATAAAATGTAGGAACGTTTTTCATCAGAGGCTTATATTTTTCTCTCCATGTGAGAGCAGAGTAGAGGATAAGCCATTAATACTGATGAGACCCACGGGTCACATCACAGCCCCAAGCAGTTGAGTTCTTTGGATATTAGCTACCAGTGTCTCAGTCTTTTAACAGCTTATTGCCCACTAAACCAATTCCCTTGGAGTGCAGAGCAGCTCACACACAGGGCAATAAAGCATGTCTCATTCTGGATTTCACTGTGCATTCGTGTAAATACAAAAGCATTTGGCAGTTCATCGAGCAACAGGAACTATGTGGCTGACATTCTGCTACAGGAGGCTGTAAATCGTGTGTTTGCACGGTGCTCTCAGCTAGAGATGTTGATTTAGTTAGTGCTTTTCAATTTCTGGATGTTCTGGTCTCACAGGTCCTGGTCCTGGAAGCACCTCTAACGTTGTGCATCAGAGAATCACAGAACGGTTTGGGGTGCAAGGGACCTTAAAGATCATCTTGTTCTGCTCCCCCTGCCATGGGCAGGGACACCTTCCACTAGACCAGGTTGCTCAGAGCCCCATCCAGCCTTGCCTTGGACACTTCCAGAGATGGTGCTTCCACAGTTTCTCTGGGCAATCCACAGGAGATTCCTTCCTAGACAATATTCTTTTTTAAAGTGTTGGGCCGTGGGTTTGAACCAGTTAAATCCCACAATAAGAAGCAACTGGGGGAGCTGATTTTTCTATCTCATTTCTCCCTGTGCAGCCATTTATCTCCTGTCTCAAAGGAGACACTGCCTGCTCAAGGATGAACCAGGAACAAATTAATACACACAGTCGAACCACGCTCTCAGAATGAGCCAAGCTGGACGTGGTCCAGCACAGAAGCAAAACACCTGCTTGATTCAGAAGGCATTAGCTGGAGTGCTGTGCTAACACGTTTGTGCTGCTGTGCCAATCCATCTGTGTTGCCTTCACAAGCTGAGTTATGCTGAGTTACTCCTCTGCCATGCACCCACTCGGTCTGAGCAGGACGAGGAACTGCGCAGTGAGAAGGTGGCTCAGGGCAGAGCATCCTGAGAATCTGCCAGCTGGGTCAGTGTGGGCATCACCACCAGCGTGATGGGCTCAGACCTCCTCGTAACTCACTCTCACATTTCTCCTGGGTGTTTCTGAGACAATTCAAATATGAGAGAAGCTCTATCTGTTGTCATACACCAAAGGTGATGGCAATTGTGGAAAGGAGAGAGGCAGCTGGGCTTTTCAAAAGGTGGTTTTTTATTTCTTTGCTCTTCTGCTTGTTTTGAAATTTTAAATGTTTTTTAAATGCCGCTCATTAAAGGGAGGAGAGGGGAGGGAGCACTGGAGAACAGCACGAAGGCGATGAGGCAAATGGGCAGGTTCAGGTTGGATATTAGGAAAAATTTCTTCACTGAAAGAGTGGTTAAACCTTGAAAACAGGCTTCTCGGGGAAGTGGTGGAGTCACCACCCCTGGAAGTGTTAAAAAAATGAGTAAAGGTGGCACTTCATGATAGGCTTATTGGTCATGGTGGTATTCAGTTGAAGGCTGGACTCGATGACCTTGGAGGTCTTTTTCAACTTTAATGATTCTATGATTCTAAATATAGGACTATTTGTTCTTTGGAAATAAAGGGAGACTGTGCCTCATTGAAATAGTCTGAACGCAAGAAAGGAACGGGAAGGCCACACCACTGAATGGGTTAAAGAAGGGGTTTGGCTGGTGTAATTCATTCCCCCCGGAGGGACAACTCTGCCTGTGGTACTCTGGTATTCCTCAGGCACCCCTGGGATGAGTGCAGCTCAGCTCAGCCGCTGGAGTCAAAGACTGGAAACCGAGTCCTGAAAATACCCTGCCTTGTTTCTAACCATCCTGCAGAGAGGACTTCGGAAAGCTCAAGGGAGGCCACGTATCAGCCGGTGTCAGTCCCCAGACTGTGCCATGGGGCAGTGGGAATCTTTGATTGCAGGCTGCAAAGCTCACTTAGCCATTTCTCTTGCCATATTTTCCTCTACACCTGAGAGCAAAGAAGGTTAATGTCTGGAGAACAAGCACACACAGATGCTTCCAAGGGAAAAAAGGAGGGGTAGATCCAAGGTGAGGAAAAAGAATGTTCAGCAACCCTGTGCCTTACAGCTGGAGGGGATCTGGAGATAAAGGAGAGATGGGACTGCTGCAGAGAGATAGTGGGATGTCACAGTTGCTGGCACACAAACGGCTGAGATGCTGAATAGGAAACACCCAAAAGAGAAAGTGACAGTCCCTGTCTCCTTTACAAGCTGATAAGAAGAAATATTCTTTCACCTGAAATGGATTAAGGCTTTGAACTTCATTCCTTCACTTAAGCGCTTGGAGAGCTCAGCCGCCCTGGGGACTTTCAGGAAATTTGGGAGAGACTGGTCTTCACTTCGTTTCAGCCATCTAGAGGGTGCACACATAATCAAAGTAAATTTCCCTGTGTGCTGCATCTTTCCACTAGAGAAAACTTAAGTGACTCACTGGAACAAGTGTCTGGATAAATCCCACTGTGTTTTCTGAAAGGCCTTCTGTGGGTAAGGGCATTTTAGCCATGGTTTCTTTCCACTACATTCAGTAAAAATTGTATCTGCCTAGAAATTTTTGGAGAAGCCTTTGGATACTCCATCTACCCAAATACCAACTGGATTACTTGGGGTTTTTTTCTTCTAAACTCTGACAAAAGCATCTTCTGCATGTTAACTTGATTTCCATACATGCCTTTGTAAAGGCTTCTAAACACAGGGCATCAAATTTCCCCACCGTGTCCAACTTGATCTTCAGACCAGGAGTCTCCCACAGGTTCTCTGCTGCATCTGCCAGCTCTGGTGCTGTCTCAGTCATCATGAGGCACATCAAAGCCTTTCAGACCTAATGTATGTGTCTGACTAGTGAACACTTTTGTCATCAGCTGAACATATTGCAAATTGTTGTAAGGTTTTATTCTTATTTTGTACTCTGAAAAATTTACAAAACATTTCTTAAATCTTTGAAAGTACTGTCTGAACATTCAGAAGAAGTAAGGGGATACAGGGAAGAATTACCATCTTAATGAGGTTTGTCTCATTAAAGAGTCTCACTCAATTAGTTTCACAGATTTTACTTCAAGAATAGGAACACAGAGCTCTAGATATCTGTAGCTAATTTTGGCTTATTTAAAACTAAAACACCAACCTGCCAAAAATTATTTAAACGGAAGGACAGTAATGAATGTGGTCTTGGATCTTCCAGAAATGTAAGTTTTTGAATCAGGAAATTAGATGAAAATACGTTGTCTATTTTACTTAAATAAAAAATGTGCTGGCAATTTCCCCAAGCGAAATGTGATCACTTCAGCATAAAATAATATTTGGCATTCAAAGACCTTTGGTGTTCAGACAGTTTAAATCTGTGTTATTTCCCCAAAACTCTGCATGCACATCCTGCTTTCTGCCTTTGATGACCCGTGATAAAAGCTTGTCAAAGGTCTTAGGCAACAGTGCTGTCATCTGCTGATAATGTGAAGGAGTCACCTGCACACAAAGTGACATTTTATGTGTTTGAGTAGGGTTGCTTTTCCCAATCTGTCACTTCTTGTTGTATGGATTTTGCCAGGTTACCCCTGAATTGCACTCGACTCCCTGCGCCCCTTGTATGAAAAAACACCCACAGAGCCCAGCAAAGCTGCACTGAGGATCAGCTGAGAAGAAAAACCTCTTCAACCACATCCAGCAGTGCATGGTTAGGGAAAGGATGCCAAAACAAGGGAAGTGTAGAGAGCTGCTCTTCTCAACACACTCTCCTATCTCCTGGCAATCTAAGGTTTAGGGACTTTGAGAGCTGATGCCTCATGTTAGAAGTCCCAGTAGATTTTCTCCAGTTGTTTTTTTAACCCGTGTACAATGTTTGCAACCAAATGAACTCCACTAAGTGGCTTCCTCAAGCAGAAGAGGTGAGGCTGATGTGCTGTATACAACAACATAACGAGTGAATACGATCCACTGCAGTATCATAAAGCAAGATATATTGGAGTAGGTCACACAGAAATGTGAAACTAAGATACTCTCTGGGCCCTGGGTAAAGGTAGATTTTCTTCATCATGATATATATGAACTAACCAGTAACCAGCTTGTACCCCAGGTCACTCTGCAGTGTGCAATGTAGAAGTGCTCTAAAATTCAATGGCTCTGATTCATCTCACCAGACTCTCAATATCTGCACTAGAACTCCCTCTAATGGAGCTTGGCACCTGCCTGGAGAATAATGTGCACTTTTAGGAAATGACACAATTGACCTACTCTGGCATGGAATGAATCATGCCTCCGAAGCACTTGTTCCTCACAGGGAGCCGTTTGGCAGGCTGGTGCTCAGGTGGTGGACTCTGTATTTGGTCAGATGAAATGCCACTCTGTCCCCAAGGCATATATATCTCAACCTGCCCTGTGAAGCAGAAGAGAAGGTGCAAGAAATCAGCTTTATGCCCCATCCAGAAACTAACAGCATTAACTGAGAGACTTCCACTGACTGTATACCCAGTCTGAAGCTGTTGTCCATGTGGCTCTCTAAAGCACTTTGCCCAAAGCAGTTTTCAGTAATTTACATTCCTAAGGAAAATTTCCTCCCTCTCTCCCCAAGACATCCTGAGATACTGGTATACTCCAGATTTCAGACTAACCTTAATTTTGAGGAGTATGGATCTGTGAGGCTTTAATGCTTGGTTCAGGTATTTTTCAGGATCAGTAGCTTTCAGCAAAATGCTGTGCTTTTGAATCTCTTAGGGTTTTTTCTTGAAAGCAATGTTTAAAGGAAATAAATAAATAGTGTTAAAAAAAAAAATTCTAGCTCCCATTTAGTTTTAAAATGAGTCTTTTTGAAATAGCTTTAGGATCACAGAATACTAGAATCATAGAATCATAGAATGGTTTGGGTTGGAAGGGACCTTGAAGATCAACCAGTTCCACCCCCCTGCCATGGGCAGGGTCACCTTCCACTAGACCAAGTTGCTTCAAGCCCCATCCAGCCTGGCCTTGGACACTTCCAGTGATGGGACAGCCACAGCTTCTCTGGGCAAACTGTTCCAGGGCCTCACCACCCTCACATTGAAGAATGTCTTCTTAATATCTAATCTAA
This sequence comes from Myiotriccus ornatus, assembly GCA_036023395.1. NCBI lineage: Eukaryota > Metazoa > Chordata > Aves > Passeriformes > Tyrannidae > Myiotriccus > Myiotriccus ornatus. Next base: position 68,799,962 of record JAYRBT010000139.1, on the reverse strand, counting down.
ACCTTCCCTCAGTTTGAAACCACTTCACCTTGTACTATTTCTACATGCCTGTTATAAAGAAGGTCTTCTCTAAAAAATAAAAAAAAAAAAAAAGAAAAAAAAAAGAGAGAGAAAAAAAAGGAAAAAAGCTCTCTAAAATGAAAAAATGTTGTTTCAAATACATATTTTTGCATTTTCAGTGTCCTAAAGCCAATTAGGAACTAACAAAATAATAGCTTTTTCAAAAGGAGAGTGTGTTACATATTCTTTAATGGAAAAACAGCTTGCTTGCAGCATTCCAATTTTAACTATGCCGTGAGTTTCAATAAGAAGCACTGTTGATACAGAAAGTTCAGCTATTTTTAGTAGAACAGTTTACAGCCTCTCCTGTGCATCTCAAAAAAATGTTGTGTAGATTAGCTTTAGTCATATTTTAAAATACACATATCCAAAATTCTGGGATGAAACCAAGGTGGTGTTTTTCATATTCAAAGTGTTCAAGCTAAACTATGAAAAACACACACAGCTTCTCAGTCAAATAGGAAGATAATCCCCAAAGAGACTTTTCTGTCTTTTTATTGAGTGAAAAGGAGGAAGACACAGCAGAGGAAAACAAAGAAGAGATAACTGTTGTAAAGAAAGCAGAAGGTACCAGAAAATGAGGTGATAAAAAATAGCCCATAATCCCCATTATTAAGTACAGACTGTAAAGACCAACAGATGACATTCATGTTAAAAAAACCTCTGCAAATAGCAGGGGACTTGTGAATAAGCCAAATTGCACACTCAGGTCTGTAGGGTTGTGTGTGAGCAGGAGTCAGCTCATTAACCCAAACGACCTACAGTGCTGCAAAATCAGATTATTGTTGGCTCCGCCATTCGTCAGCTCCTTTCTCCCTTGAACTCCTGCTCCTACGTGGGAAATAATTGCAGAAGATTTACTGAGAATAAAGGGATCTGGGGCCTCTTGCTCTTCTTGATATTATCAGCATGCCCCACCTCCACTCAGCACAGCTGGAGTTCACCAAGAGCACCCATCTGATTCTCCTCTGGTTCATTTGATTCCTCAGGCAGAGCCCACCTACCCTTTTTGAGGACCTGATTCCTCAAAAAACATTTCTGGGAAGATCTTCCCTCTGGAAAAATAAGCCATAACTCGTGAATGGTGTGAGGGATCTCGCAGACATCATCTTAATGATGAAACAAATAACCAGAAAGGCCACACACCAAAAATTGTTGTGTTTAGGCTGGAAATAAACAGCAGTTTAATTTAAATTTAAATAAACAGGTTTCTAAGCATGGCAAGCATGAGGGTCTGGGATAGTGTCCCAGTGGAAGTGTGCATATGGATCAAAGAGTCAGGAAACAGGCCAATTTTAAGATGAATCTTGCTAGACTTCGTGAGTCCTGGTGATACCTCAGGATCTGACACTGTCATCATAAAATCTCTGATGCTTTGTGTTCATAGTTTTTTCTGCTTTAAAGCTTTTCCTCCTTCTACACCAAGAAGGCAGAGCAAAGCAGTTCAAGAAAAATTATATCATATATTACCTTCTCTCTTCACCACCTCATAAAAATTTTCCTCGTTTCCCGCTGTGATTTTGAAACTTTAAAGAGGCAGATTAAATAAAGCTCATTTTCATAGCTTTTTTTTGTTGTTGTTTTTCCTGTTTTCTTACTAGTTTTGATCAACTACAGACAATATATGCAGTGGCAAACCATAAAACACTGATGTGTTGGCTGACTAACAGGACTTACACTGTCATTTTACTGGACAGGACAATGATGCAATCTTTCAGTTTTATTAACAGTAAAATAAATATATTGCTCCTGAGAGCCTAGAGCAACACTCAGAAGGATGGAGCAAGCCCAGAAAAATCAGTACCACATGATTTCAAGCCTGATTTAGTGTCAGAAACTCAGAAAACGAGACAAAAGGATGGCAAAAATAGTGGACTGAACACTGTAGGTATTTATTAATATTTATCATGCTTTTTCCAAAGTCCTCTGTTTGTCCTTGGTGAATCCAAGGCTAAAGTTGAGTTTCGAGGATTCCAGCCTCTTCTGGTCCAAACCCAGCAAAGGACCTGTCTGGGCAGTGCATTCCCCCAAATTCACCTTGCTCCCCTGAATGCAGTGAAATCTCAACACACACCAGCCAGGTCCTTAAGCAGGAATGTCTTTGGAATTAACAAATTCTCCAAACTATGAAAAAAAGGGTTTGAAATTGCAGTGTGTTGCACAGGGAAAGGCAGTACTTTAGGTGCCTGTGCTGTCCTTGCACTGTGAATCCTCAGGAGCAATCACAAGGTTCCTTTCTTCAGTGTCAGGCACAACCAACCTCCAGCTGAGGGTAGTGGGACAACCACCACAGGAAGCAACCTCCTAAAGCATGACAGATATTTCTATGTACACCTGGAAACAGCACCCTGTAGAGATAAGACAAGGATAGAACATTGTGCGTGTTGTTTTTAACATTTAACAGGCTTGATAATCTGCTTTGCAAACTGTTGTAGTGTGTGTGGTAAAGCAGAGTTTGTCAAAAGAAAAAAAAAATCTACAGAAACTGGGCAGGTTTGCCACACTCAGTGGATCATAAAAGGGGCACGAGGAATGCTGGTACATCCTGGTCTCTTTTAGGGCATGCACTGCTGAAAAAATAACTTGTGTTTCTAAGCCAGAGCTGTTGCATTGGCCTACCTAAACATCTGGTCTAGCAAGATCTGTCTCTTGAGGAGAGTCATTTATTTATGAACCTTATTGGTTGGAACTCTGGTGTTCATGTAACCATTGTCAGCTCCAAAATCCCCACCCTAAATCTGGTCACATCCCTTGAACTCGGTAAGGTTTTTGTGCCAGCGTCTCTGTAATCCTCTTTTTTTCCCAGCCAGCCACTGCTCACTCATGTGCCACCGTGCCTTATACCCTTCAATGTTTATTCTAACAGTTTGAGTTACATCCCCTCTACATCCAGAGAAATGTGTTTTCTACCGGAAAACCATTCTGTTGTGAGGATAAATCAAAATACGAGTGTCGCATGATATTTTTTTATTAGTATTTCAAACACAGAAAGTGATCTTAGAAACCTTAACTCGGTTTTTCTTGCGGTCACACAATAAGTAGCTCAAAGGGACAACCCAGAAAAATTATCTTTTGGAGCTGAGACCCCAGTTTGGTCCCCCAGATTTAGAGTCCTACTCCTGCAGAGAGGATGGTGTCAGTATGTAAAGCATCAGGTCTGCTCCTGGCATCGCCTGTGCGGAGGCACAGAGCCCCCGACGTCCTCGTGCCGGGGGAAGCCTGTCGTGCAGGGAGAGGGATACGTCAGCTAAAAGCAGGCTCTCACCAGGATACTCTCACCAGGATACCCACCAGGATGATCTGCCTTTTGTGCTGCTGCAGGAAGCTCACGGCAGATGCAGCTCCTTGGCACTGCGTGGCCGTTCGTGCTGCGGGCAGCGTTTCCAGCACCCATCACAAACACTGACGGCAGAGGGAACATCAGGTTGGCCCTGGAAAAAACAGCCAAAACATAATCTTCTGAGGGGAAAGGAGAAAGAGAAATTTGCCAGGGATAATCTCCCTATACATTAATTTTCATTTCTTCTCCTAGACTTAGCCAGGAATCCAGATTGTTTGCTGGCTGTTTATTTTAGCTGAACTCATCTGCAAAGGCCCATTTTCATTGTATTTCCATTAGACACAGATGCTATCACTGTGTGCCAGTGCATATTACCAAGCAATTAATCTCCAGAGTTATTATTGCCCGTTTTACTGAAAGCAAATATTCTTGAGTTCGAAAAACTGTGTAAAGCCTTGGAGCAGCTTAGCTAAATTCCATGCTAAGGGCACAATCCTCTTTGGAAAGAAATTCTCTCTGAAACTACAAGCCTATGTTCCTATCTCATATAATTTTCCCCTGAAATAAAGCATTACCTCACATAGTTAGAGTGCCTTTGCAAGCTCCTCTGGCATTATCACCCAAAAGTCTTACTCCTTTGTTACCCACTGTTAAACTGTAAAGGTCTTTTTTGCAGCACACACAAGCCAGAGGTGGCACAATTAAATGAATCAGTTTGCCATAAAAATTTAGATCAGTAGGAATTAAGTGACGAATAAATTAGGATTGACAGCCTCTTCCCCAGGGAGCAATATATAGCTCCCTAAATTCAGTAAAAAGTGCTCTCCCCTCAGCCTTTGATCTGCTGTCTTCAGTCAGTATTTCCACTTTTAAAGACAGACAGTCCAGAGTTACATGTGTATTTGTGAATAAGGTTCTCACTTGATGGACTTCTCTCAGAAGTCATCCGAGAGAATGAGAGGCAAAGCAGTAATCAACTTTTAAAAGTGTCACCAGAAGCTCGATTTTCCATGGGCAAAATCATCATTCAGTGCTATTATTGTCCTGGGGAGTTTGAAGGAGGCAACTTTAGCTCCAACCAAGAGGTAGCTGCAGGATCAGTTTCCTTCCAAGATTTCCTGTCTCAGGGAAGGACCCAGAGCAGGCCAGCACCACTCACAGTGTTCACTTCTCACTGCAGAAGGGCTGCAGCTTGTCCAGCAGATTTCTAATGCATCTTCCTTCCCAAGCTGGAGCAAGGGAACAGAGAGGCAGGCCTTTTAATTCTTCATCTAATGGTTTCATCCTCCAGCCACGAGGAAATAAAAAGCATTTATGTATAATGCCATCTACTTTACCCATCCTCTCCCACACCTCTGTCCTTCCTCTACCCCCGTGGCACCTAAAGGTGGCAACTCAGCACTAAATAATGCATTTCCTTGTTGGACATGCTGTCCTGTTCTGGTCAGTTTTCCCCACATGGCAAGTTTTCCCCGCCTCAGCTCTACCTTCCCAAGTCCTGCAGTGCAACAACACAACCATCTTAAAATATCCCCAAACTCCTTCCAGACTCTCCTCATTTTCTCAATCTACCCCTTTGTCCTCGTTCACTCTTCCCAAAGCCTGACAGATGTTCTCATCTCTCTTCCCACAAACAGCACTGAACCCAAAAAGCAAATATTGGAGGAAATGTCTTTCTGAAAAAAAAAAGAAAAAAAAAGAAGTCAAGCCTTGAGGTCTCTCAGCATTCCCCTCAAAGACAACAGGATTGAAACAGCTTGACTTTGAACTATGAACAACCTGGGCCTTTTATTATTTTTAGTAGTACTCATGTACTTACTTGTCATTGCTATTAATTATGTACACCACAGGCATACCGAGTGTCTCACTGCACTGCAAGAGCACAGGGTGAGACAGAACAGGTCCCTCTGTGCTTGTAGCACTGCTTCTGAGGAGGGTTAGCTTTCATTTTTCAGTTCAAACACTTTAATATTCAGACACTGCCATGGACATTTTTTGTCTCTCCAGTTTATACTTGTTCCTGAACCAGAGGCAGAAAAGGCAAGGTATAAAGAACGTATTAAAAATGCCACCATTTTGTTTTGCAAGACCCTATGCCACCATTCTATTATACCAGAAATGTTTGATCCAAGGAACATGCATTTTTTTCATCTTTAATTAAAACAGCATGGCCAGAGTATGTACTGTGAGGACACTATCACCAAACAACAGACTGTATTTGGAAATGGTTTCTGAGGAAAGCACAATATTATCATGAAGCTAAATAGCATGAAATAGGTCAAATAAAGCTAATGGCCAAGTAGGCTAAAATAAGTCGGTGAAACACACTGCTGTGAGGACTGTGTTGACCAATTGTTGCTGTGCGTGGAGATCGAGCCCAGATCAACCCCCTTTGCTCCAGGCTGTGGGCGGGCCCTGACCCTGAAAGCCACCAGTGTCCTGGCCTGATTTCTGCCAAGTGGCAGCACACCTCCAAATAAAGTGAAAAGTAAATTTCATAAGTCATGGCTTTGTCAGTAGCGAACAGAAAATGCTGTATTAGTCCAGTGGTGCCATGCCCAAGGAAGAAAACTTTAATGTACTGAAATGGTTGGGGAACACAAGGGCAAGGAGTGACACAAGCCTTGACACTACTGAAGTGGCATAGTGACAAAAACTTGGGGATATAGCAAAGGAAGTGCTCAGTGTGTGCTTGGTGACATTGTACATGCCTTGGAGTAACTCACCTGGCTCCAGATGCCTCTTCAGACATTCCCGGGTCCTGCCAGCGTGAGAATCTCTCAGGTTACTTTGGGCAGCTGGACAGGCACTAGCCTTGCATGTTTAAGCTCCTCAAGCCCACTCCAAGTCTTCAGCTTCCCATACATCCTCTTTTAAAGTGCTCTGAACAGTGTGGGTTTTTAGCTCACGGTGTATATTCACTTATAAATCACATCTAGGAGTGGACTGGTGGGTCCACACAGCCCAAAGCCCCAGTACCAGTTATTCAAACCCAGGCTGAGCTTAGGCTCACTTGTGAACCTTGCACAAAAACGAGGGGCTACAGCTTCCTTCAGCTCAAATACGCCCTCAGAGCACATCCAGCTCGTGGGCCACAGAGCAGAGACCCCAAGGGAGAAGACCTGACAAAGTGCCACCAAGGTCTGGGCCAGCCAAAATCCCCGTTGGCAGCAGACAATGCAGGCTTCCCAGCCAAACATCCCACTCCAGTGTTCAAGGCCTGACACAGATGGGGAAGCAACAGAGAAGCAAGGGCACGTGGGGAGTGCTGTGAAGTGCATTATACATGAAGGATATCTGTGCCAATGATAGCTAAGAGACCTTGCAAGAAAGCAGTCCTAGGCCAGAACATTAATGATACAAGAGTCTATCTAACGAAATCTTCCCAAACAAGAAGCTGGGGGATTAGATTTGAAAAGGGAACTCATTAGGAGAAACTTCCTTTACAAAATAAAATAATTATAGTTACAGGCTTTCTTCAGAACTCGGCACTCCTCTGTGTCATAGGCACTGAGGAGGTGATTTGTCAGAGTGACTGTGGACTTTTGCAATGTAGATTTGTACACTTGAATGAGTCCCCACAGGTTCCCACGAACCCACCAGAGACAAAAAGGCACTTCATCTCACTCTAAAGCACACTGCAAAATACGGCAAATTAATTGTGCCCTAAAAATGTCTTTTTCTTCCCATCGACTGTGAAGAGATCCTCGGCTTATTAGCTGAGATGCGGGATGATTAACCCACTTCTACCCTGTGAATATCTAATGTTTATGTAACATAAATGCTACACGAAGTGTTTGATTCTACCAACTGTATATGACACTATTTCGTACTATAGAGCTAATGCTTTATGTTCCAGTACTGCAGGTAGCTTTTAAGATTATCTGCAGAGGTGGACAGGAAGGAGTCTCTTCACCTCGTGCATTGTTTGAGATGTGAAAACTTTTTTCCCTTGTGTATCAAGACAAAACCAATGTATTTTCAAGTTTTTCATAGGAGTCAAGGAAAAGTAATATGAGGTAGCCACTTGCATGCCCTTTCAGGAACTTACCAAAGATTTTCCTGATCTATCTTTAAATTTAATTTTCACCCCAGTTGTCCCAAAGGAGATACTGCCTTTTGATTTTGGGATGAGCATTTTTGCTTTCAGGGAATTTGTAGTTAACTGGGAGAGGCATTTTTTTTACATGGATTTGTCATACCTCACAGAAGTTGTCAGTTCTCTCTGCTGCTGATTGTCCCACTAATACATGACAGTAAGACATTTCAATGCAGTTAAGTCATCATTTACATGGGAATAGTCTCATTTAACTAGGCATGTAATAGTGATTATGTCCTTCCCTGCAGAAAGAGCAAAAGCTACCTTAATTCACCTGATGTTTAAATTGTTAATTGTTGAGGCATCTCATCCTTGTAACTGAGATAAGAAGAATAAAATCCCAACCAGTTCTCTAGTTAAAACCAAAAAAGAAAAAAAACAACCCAACAGCAACAACAAAACCAACCAAAAAATCTCGCCAAAACAACAAGAAAAGAGTGCACAAAGTGAGGAACTTAAGAAAACGTAATTGGTTTCTCTGTTCCTTTATCATTATCTTCTCTTTTCTTGGGAGGTTATATATGGATGATTCTTCTCCTCAGTGATAAGCTGTCCCTAAAGCAAAACCCCAAATTATTATGTTTCAAGCATTTATTGCAGAATGAAAAGAAAGCAGTATTCAGCCTTCAGCAAGTCTTCTAAAACGTAATGACTGCTGATTAAATGGCAATAGGGATTTTCAAAGAAATGAGAATTTTAGAAGGTACAAATCTTTCAAAAAAAGATGTTAAATAACTGTGCTCTTTCAATCCACAGAAGCAATTTTCATTCCTCTGCAACCCAAAGAATCAGCTGGCCCTGAGCTGCCAGCTCTGTGTCTTGTCAAAATTGCTGCTTCAAAGCCCCTACCTGACAAATTTCCTAAACGTGTACTGGACTGTTGTACAGACCTGACTCGAAGGGTTGTTTTACCTGATCAACCACTGAAGCCCTCAGCCAAACAGAAGATGAGGTGAGTAAACAGTTGGCCATGTCCTCACATCACCAAACACCGTTATCCTTGTCCTGGCAAACACCTAATTGCACATCACAAATCACAGAAATACAGAATCAAGTGACTCTTCCTGGGGTGTGAATATATCACAGACTCTTCCCCTCTTTGCTTGTCCATGTGCTTTTTAATGAACAAAAAGCAAGGAAAATATTCTTGGTATCATTTACTTCCCAGCTGGGCACAAAGGCAGACTCGAGGCAGACTCAAGACAGTGGTGGGCACTGCACCTACTCACATGAGGAGACCTCAGACAGGTGCCTTTGAAAGAACAACATTGGAAGGACTGTGCGAGGTGTCAGCACAAAGGTTGCCACTTCTAAGACTGTTTCCCTTCGGTTTCCAGCTTAGCAGTGGGTTTGACAAGGCTTTGAGACTCTGGTGAGGAAGAAAATCTGATGCCTACCTCCCATTCATATTACTGAGAATTGTGTTACTGCTTTTCCTCTTTTCCACAGCACCTCTTTATAAAACAGAGGGAAATACTTTTTTTTCCCCCAGAATGAAAATTCAAGTTTTGTCCAGTTGCTCATGCCCATATTCTCATTGTCCATTAACAACACACCTTAACAGTGTCTGATGGGATCAAGCCACGTGTCTTGCAGCTGATTTTTTGTTGGGGTGGGGATCTATTTTTAAAGGTCTAAAATATAAGGAATTACCTTAGCACTAATGAAATAGACTATTTGATATTATTTCATTAAAAAAACTTTGTTAAAAGTGTAATTTTCCGTCTCTGGTTGCTTCCCCTGAACTTATTCTTGATGACAAAATCAAAACTAGGAATACTAAAGATTTGTAGCTGTGGTGGCTGCACTTTATTATCCTTTATTTTCAATAGAGAAAAAAACAATCTCATGTTTTAAATAAATACATAAATTATAAAAACCACCAAAAGGAACCCTCTTTTTCAGCCTTACACAAAGGAATTAATCAAGAAAGGCAAGAAAACTCATAGGGGGGTGTGTCTTGATGAAGTCACCACAGGTCTCGAGGCAAGGGGAGGAAAGGAAGAACTGCCATTTAGAAAAAAATCATGTGGCAGCTCAAAGAAGGAGTTATATGTGTTTACTTTTTCCTGGGGAATCCAAAAAGTACCATGAAAAACTACATCCTGCATTGCTTCAGTCTGTTAGACAATGGATTGTTGCCATTTCAGCCATTTCTTAAATATTTTGAACTCCACTGCTGTCAGTAGGGTTTAAGAGGATGTCCTATGGGTATAGTGTTGGGGCAAGGAGAGATTCTGGGACCACACAGAGAAAAATCAAGCTGTGGGGGAGGCTGAGATGCTGCCTGCAACAGGACTAGGCATCTTTGAGGTCTTCCAATTTCTCTCACTTTTTTAATAGGAGTTGCAAGTGCCACGAAAAGACTCGGTAACAAACCCCATCTGTTCTCTCCCACCTTTACCCTCTCCCAGTCACACACATCCCACATCACATCTGACCTCAGTAAGTGAAAAAAAAAATTAAAATCAGCAATTAAACCATCTGTCTCATCCGAGGATGAAGGGTGGAATAAACCATGCCCCATGTTTCTCCCCACTGCTGGAGCTCTGCCAGCAGAACACAGAAGCCAAAGTCAGGGAGAAGCAACATATTGAGTATCCAGTGCAGATTGTTCCTATCTAAACCAGGCGTAGCCAGCGTGTGCTGGGAGGTATATAATAATGTTAACAGACTTTTGTAGTGGCCCTTGAGTAGCCCTTACAGAGCTTTCTTTGTTGTTCCTTCTTCTGAGCTAAAGTAAACAAACATCCACAGCAGAAAAAAAAAAAAAAAAAGTATGAAAAGAAAGGGTTGTGGGCAAGAGGCATTAGAAGCAATGAAATTTACACCTTCACAGATAAAAAAGGATCAGATGACATGATAATGCTGGCTACAAAACCTCAGAGTATAAAGATCTTGTGAGAAAATGTGCAGAGCCTTTTGCTTTGTTCATAAAGTAGAAACCAGTTAAGCAAAGAAGGACTCTCCTTTCAGATGGAGCTACATGAATGCTCCAGTTCTCACATGTAGATTCAAGACCTTGATAACCTTAATCTCTAAGGCTTAGAAAAGATGCATCCATACAGACTGCCCTATTAACTTTTATATTAGCTTTTATCTTAAAACTTTCTGAGAAGTCAATATTCTTTCTCCTGCCTTTATAAAAATTAAACTGCATATATATTCCTATTTGTACTATTTTGTTATATTTCTTAACATTTCAGTTAAATTCTTCAAAATTAGTTCTTTTCTGCCTCTTTTTTTTTTTTTTTTTAATTCCCTTCTGTTGAGAGTTCTTGAAATTATCTTGGTTTCCAGGTCCTGGCTGAGGGCCAGTGCCATTAATAATTGATTCAGGGACTGGTTCATGTACACTGACATTACTGATGGCAGGGTTTACTCAGTGATATTCCAACTTATTCTGCAAGGATAATTCCAGATTAAAGAAGGTTCAAGGTATTAATAGCAGCTTGATATAATTAGAAATCACTTGCATGAGTTTTCCTGCTAACATCTGAGTGGATTTGTTTGAGAATAGCAGTCTGAACATGGCAGAGCAATACCAAGGGTGAGGAAGGTTTCAAATAATTTTCTTTTCTTTAATGACTGCCTTGAATATTTTTTACCTGTCAGCACAGGGAAGTCTCTGTGTTCAAAATATTTATTAGTATAGTTCCCTGTCTTTTTTCTAGGACTTTATGTAGTATCTGCCAACTAAAACTACAAAAGAAAGTTCATTTCATTAAGCAGCTGTGGAATTGCAATATGGAACCAAAGAGTAGAGAATAAAAGATGGAAGGAAAATAATACCAGGAATGACAGTGTATTTTAAAAGGATGGACCAGCCTTAAGACATAGCATAGCTGATGAGCATCAAAGTCTATAATAGTTTTCCAGATTTTATGTCACTACACTAGTAAATGTTCCAAAAATTTATTTAGTGCAAAGCCACTAACTAAGCATTGA
>JAYRBT010000139.1:68769832-68788475 GCA_036023395.1 Myiotriccus ornatus | reverse complement strand
TGAGCAAAATGTAAATCAAGATTGATTTCTGTTCTAATGCTGGTGCAGTCGCATAACAATGAACAAGACTATGGAGACTGGAGTATCCTCCCAAGAATTTCAAGTGCTAGGATGGAAAAGGTATGAATTGATTCTGGGCCTAAAAGGGCTATTCATCATGATAAAAGAACATTCCTCTAAAGTATGAAAATACAGAGGACATTTATCAATAAGAAAAAGCAAAGAGTAAAATACCAAACTATTTCCCTCCTGTCCCCCTTCCAAGGCAAATGAAAAAGTCAGAGATGTAAATCACCAATACACTTCCAATGAAATGTGACCACTTAGAAATGGAATGCACACACCTGACCAAAGTATCTATCATCTACATTAATGTGTGCTCCTCATACAGGTAGTACCACTGTTTTTTTCCTGTTAGGAAGTTAATCCAGGGCAGTTCCGAAGCTACTGAATGTGCCTGAATAAGAGTTTCGTGGAGGAGGGCCAATATGGATATAATAATCTGATTATCAGATCTGACCAGTCTCCAACTGCAGCTTCTGGGGACCTCAAAAGAGAACAGGATCCTTTTGCTCTGTGCACTGGACAAACTCATGAGGGTGAACACTTCCCAACAGATGACAAACAAATAGTGCAAGGGTAAGATCCAACTCACTGATAAAATACCTGAAGTCAATTACAATATGATGTACAATAAAACCTGGTTGTAGATTTTGCAACAAATCTTACAGTTTTTGACGATGCAATTTGGAGGAACTACTGCTACTCAACCAATTCAATAAACAAGGCAAAATACTTGAGGAAATCTATCAATTAGACATGATTTTTGTCATGCCTTGAGCTGATGATTTCTTCCATTTCCAAAGTGGAGGAGAGAGACAGAACATCCTTGGAGCTACAGGAAATGTTGTTCATTAGGAAAGGACTGTGGATGAGAAGATCACTGTCCATTCACAAATGTACAATTTTAATTTCAGTTCTGAGAAAAGCCCATAAAGTCCACCTTCTTCTCTCTTTCTTCTCTCCCTCTGTGCTGTGTTTTTTAACTGCTAATGTGGAAAACTTCCCTGGGTCAAGAGATGGCAGTGACTCATTCATCAGCTGAGTGCACAGCAGCAATGTCAGAGATACTCTGCGCTTAATGTGGCTTCAGGGCAGGATGACACAAATTTATTTCCCAATGGAAAATTTAAGCAAATTTTAATTCCCCAAATAAGAGCAAAGACAGTTCAAATGCCCATGTGCTTCACCTCTGTGTACACAAGGAGGATTATTCCATTATAGAATCACAGAATAGTTTGGGTTGGAAGAGATCTTAAATATCATCCCGTTCCACCCCCTACCATGGGCAGAGACACCTTCCACTATCCCAGGTTGCTCCAAGCCCTGTCCAACCTGACCTTGAACACTTCCAGGGATGGGGCAGCCATAGTTTCTCTGGGTAGATTGTGCCGGGGCCTCACCACCCTCACAGGGAAGAATTTCCTCCTAATATGTAACATAAATCTCTCCCATTTTAGTTTAAAACCATTCCCTCTTGTCCTGTCATACATTATTTCTGTGTCATTAGGGGAGGGCTGGTGAGCAGTGTGGGGGCTTCCTCTGTGATGGGAAAGGGCTGCGAGCTGGAAAGGGCAGGGAAGGGAGGTCCAAGTGTCAGAGTTGTCGGTGGCAGCTTCTGCAGGTGAGTTCTTTTATCCCACGACCTTTGATGCCGACAGCTGAGAAAGGAAAACAGCGAAACAAAAAAGTCCTCCCAGACACAGTGAAAACTTCAGCATGTGCCTTAAGCTTGTATTACATCTACCCAGAAGATCAGATTTTTCTTAGTGCTAAAACCTGTTCCCATGTAGATCCAAAATGTGGCATTTCAGACACTTTAATCTGCAGAAAGTGCCAATTCCTGCACTCCCCAGAGTGCTGTAATCTTCCCATTTCCATGCTTCAGGACACTAATAGGTCAGGAACTAAACCAACGTAACAAAGTTATTCCCAGTGAGACAACATCTGGAGGAAGATAAAAAAAAAAAAGATCAGCGAGGTTTTCTAGGACTTTTTTCCTTATTTCCTGACTACATGGTGAGACAACTCACAGGACTACAAGCTGCAGGACACAAAGCTGTGATCTCCACCAGGTCCCACTGCTGCCCTGGAGGACCACAGTCTGAGAAGGTCTAGGGTCATCATCTCTCTCTCTCGGGAAGGTGCTCCTGGACACAGGACAGAGGAGATAATCTCGGCAGAAAATGGGATACCATTGTCCTGTGACAGGAAGGATTTCTCAGGCTACATCATTCTGTATTATGCCTGTTCCTCAGTACGTACATGTTATTTTCAAGTCTCTTGAACACAGCAGTTAAAGGGGTGAAAACTGCTTTCAAAGCTACAATAGGCACACTTATTTCCCTAATAGCCCTTCTCTCTGCTCAGGCCACTGCGATATTGCTGCTGTGGCATAAAAATTCAACCCTAGTTTGTAAGTCTTTCATGCATCTTTTTAATGACCTCATTAACCAAATCCAGGAGGGATGGGAGGGTTTGGTGGGTGTGTTCTTTCAAGTTATTTTCAATACCTTATGATCAGAAGAAAATGTACATGCAGCTTTAATTAGAAGAAGATTACTATGCACATGTGAAACAGAGCAATCAGCCTTGTGTTCTACTGCTGTCCCTTTCAGCCCTCTCTCTGGTATTGACTTAAAAATGTCAAGCTGTTATTTTTCCACAGCTCAGGAACAATGTCCCCGGTTCGATACGTTCAGGCTCCTTTCTCTGCTCTTGCAGCCCTAAGATCAGGCTGTCAACTCCCCCAAATTAAAAATGATTGCTGCCTGCCTCAGCATCAGAGTTCCTGCTGCAACCCCACAGCTGTGCCGGTGGGATGTCCTAGGAATGCCAGAAGGACTGGATCACTTCTGTCAGTTGGAGAGCGAGGATATTGTATTTTTAGGTATTTTTGAAAACCCTAAGGTGATACCGGCAACATGCCGTACCTGCAGCTGGGGGCTGGAGCCGCAGAGCCCGAAATCTGTGAGCATGCTTTGTGAACTCAACCAGCCTTGGCAGACTCAGATCCTGAGTACCCTGAGCCAGCTGCCTCCAAGGATGGAGACTGGTGATGCAGCTGCTCAGGCTCTTCCATCTGGGATGGTGTTTCTGCATGCACCACCTGTCACAGCCACATATCAGCACATGCTAAATAGGCCTCTTTTTTATTTCCCCTTAAGGGGCTTGAAAATTAGTAGCCAAATATTCATGTAAAGCTATGCAAAATGGTCTGATGCACTGGGTTAGTTTTGATATCCTTTATTTCTTGGTTGTAAAATATTTGGGAAATGCCTTAGCTCCTGCAGATGGGTTTTGCAAGCAGGAAGAAATTGCTCCCAATGCATTTCAACAGTTGGGTATTTTTTATTCTGTCAGTGAGACACAGAGAACACACTTCAACTCAGAAGCTGCTCTGCTACCTGACACAGGCTCAAATTGCAAAGGTAACTGGTGATTTCTGAACCATGCATTCAGCAGCACTGACAGCAGGAATTGCATTTAGTATGTCTCAGGATGAAATTTTGTGTCAAAATTTATGGTAATGTACATTGATATGGTTTAACTGATTGTATCAGAGCTGGATTAGTCTGGACTGATGGAGAACCTGGCCCGAATATGTATGTTTTAACTCATCCTGAGCTGAAACTTGTCAGGAATTTGGAAAGAACCATTGGGGAGTTTTCACTTGCATTGTGTGAAGTATGTGTCAGTGTAGACAGGCCAGAGCTATTCATCAAAAAAAAAACCTAAATAAAACATTATATCTCTACTGGCAAACAAAATTTCATCTTAACCATATGCAAAGAAAAAAATGACAATTTCTGACAGGATTTTTCACCAGAAGAAAAAAAAAGTGCAGAGATGTTTGTCTGCTTTCATCAGCTCAGTTATTCTCAGGAGCTATGGTTCCAGGTTTCTTGTGATCTCCTGAGGACCCAGCCAAGCTACATCTTTCATGATGTCTCATTGCAATGCCCCAGGAATAGGCATGCCTCAGATCTAGGTCTTTCAAGCTTTTATTTCTATTATGGTGATGTGTGGAAGTGCCAGTGCTTCACCCCTGAGAGAGCGAAAATGTCAAAAAAGACAAGAGGCAGAAAGTGAATATATGACAAACAGCAAGATGAAAGGAAGAGGCAGAGCAACAGCCAGAGCAAAGAGTTTGCAAACTTACTTCAATCACATGTGGGCACAAGCACACTGTTGTGAATCACAGAAACATATTTTAATAGAAATAGCAAAACACGATCTGCTGTCCCTTCTCTCCCGGCTCTATCCATTGCCTCTTGGGGATTTTTCTGTAGGGATTTCAGCACAGCTTTCTCTCTGGAGTTTCAAAGGAAGATGAAGATGAGTCAATAACTTAGGAGTTTTGTGAAAGAAGGCTCCTCATTACTGGATGGCTCATGGTTAGTGACTACAACATGTAAGTAGTCAGGAAAGGATCAAAAAGCCCTCAAAAATCAGTCAGAAAATTTTATGGAGGAGGCAGGGAGTTTGTACTGTAATGCACATGAAAAGACCATCGAGCAAACTCCCATCTTCCACTGACCTAAATCTGGGGTCCTGTGCAGGAGCTGGTTCACAAGAGTTCTGCAGTGGTTTGCTGAGGCGCGATGTGTTCGTGCCTCAGAGGTTCTGCATTCCTGGGGCTCTGCCGCCTGAATTCCCTCTGCAGTTAATTCCTGCCTCACGGGGACTGTGCTCGTGATCCCCAACGAGCACTGGGAAAACACAGATGGAGCAAGGGAAGATAGACGAGTGCTCAGGAAGGATAAGACTGATCTGATCTCAGATTACAGGCACCTAAACACAGTCTAGTGCATTCACTGGGTGTCTGAATTTCCATCCCAGCCACTGGAGATGGGAGACACAATTTAGTTGCTGACACAAGACTGTTTTTTTTTCCCCTGTTTCTAAACACATATCAATTAATAGCAAAGCCTGGGACCCAGAGAAGTGTACTGTTTCCCTGGGACAGCAGAAACCCTCTACAATCTGATAGTTTGGATGTATGAAAAGGCAAGTTCCTGCTTCGCAGAGATACAAAAGTTGATGAAGAATTGGAGCGGAAAAGGGTAATTAATTTCTAATAGGCAGGACTAGTTGAAAGATAATTCCTTGCCTTGGGGACCCAATCAATCATTTAGGATATTTCTAGCAAGAATTAATAGAAATATTTCACACATAATCAGCCCTTGTGAGTAAGCACAGCAATAACTCTGGAGGTGCCAGTGTCATTTGTCACATGAAGAGGGACATGTAAATGTGTCTAACCTTGACAGGTGTGTACATGTGATGGTGGTTTGGAGTGTTTTGGTCTTATAATACCTTATAACTTAGGTCTTTTCACTTACAGATTTTGAAGGGCTTTATATCTATAATTTCAATGACACTGAGAGTGCAGGTCCTAATTCCAAATCCCATTTCAAACAGTGACTCTGTCCATTACCTTTGGAGCATCAAGGGCAGAGACAGATTTCTAACTGCAATATCAGAAGAACAAACATCCTCAAATATTAATGGTTTGCATTAGATTTCCTAAATTCCTCACTTTTTAAAATTCCTCCAGTCACCTGTTCAGACATTATTTCTTAAGAAAAAGCCCAGCCTTGGTGTTTGGTAACTTCTTTGTTGCCACAGGGAAATTTATGCTAGAAAATGAAGTGTTGATAATTCTACAAAGCCATTTCCTTGAACACATCCTCCCACCTCCTCCTACCCACGCCATGTGTCTGCTTCATCCATCTGTTTCATCTCATGAAATGCATGGATCATGAGCTTCCTGGAGCACATCCAACTTTCCTTGCCTCTGTAGCTGAACACTCACATCATCCCATGCTGCAGACAAGCACAAATATTGTGTAGTGAGCAGTTTGCCTTGTTTCCAGTTTCACCACGTCACATTCTGAAACCTGTCTGTTACTCAGAATGGTCCATGGGTTTATTCATCAATTAATACATGGCATTATGATCCTTGAATTCCCCACTGGGTGTATTCTCAACGCTCACTTATATTGCTGGCCCTGTGCTATTTCTGTGTGACTACCCAGTCATGCATTAATCAATCAGTGGAATTGCATCTGCATGACACTGAGGACCCAGCTACGGCACCTACATTCAGAGGCAGGAAGGTTTTTGCACTGCTGGGGCCTCTGAACCTGAGTCCCCAAATAGATCCTGGTGCTCAGCAGCTCCTGCAATGACATTCCTACTTGCTGAGGTGGAAGTGTGGTCATTTTGCATTTGGAACACACCCTTCACACGAAAAATGAGCACTTTGAGGTAAAGCTGATACACTGTAGTGTTCATAAAAGGCAAGCAAAAGATGGGAAACAAATTAATTCCCTTTGAAACTGGAAGTAAACATGTGTGGAAGGTATTCACCCAGCCTGGCCAAGGGTGTTACAACCTGCTACAATTAAAAGCATTTCTTTGACCTTTGTGGAAGGAAAGAACTAGTCATTCTTATACATTTTACAAGCATGGAAGTCTTAGTCTAAAGTACAATTTTAATTTAAAAAGGCTTCCCCCGTGTTGCAAACAGCCTTTCTAATGGTGGGAGGGTGTGTGCAAATACATCAGTAATAAATGTCTTGGGCTTTTAGCTTAGAACTTTATTTCTGTTGCTGTTGATGTTGGAGTTGGTGCCAGGGAATAAACTCACTGACAGCCCTGAGAGAGCAGGGCAGAGTCAGCTGAAAAGCCTGAATATGGAGATTTTGATCTGTGACACTACTTTAAAAGAGAGTGTATTTAGCTTGGATCTGGCCTTATGGGTATAGTGAATTGAAGCAGTCATGATTTCTTCTGAATTTTTATTTCCAGCAGTATTTCTGTTTTCCTTCCTTCATGTTAAGAAAGTGATCCCATGAGCTCACATTTTGCTAATCCAACTGATTCTGTCAGACAAGCACCGTGCTTTGCAGCTGGTGGAAGTGCACAGGGAAGCATCATCCTCTCTCCAGGCATTTCAAAAGTCACCGCAGCTCAGATGAGTTTCACTATACAGAAGCCGCAAAGCTCATCTCACGCTCTCATTTCCCCACTCCCAGGAAAATGAAGAAGAAAATCAGGGAGGATTTTGCAAGCATGGGAGCCATGGGTTGTGATGACCTGATCCAGGTAGAAAATATTAAAAGTCACGTAAGCAAAGCTCAAAAAAAAGCCAATAGACATCTTGATATTCGATGTCCAGCTTCTCATTAGAAAAACAGGACCCATACAGAGAACATGCTGTCACTCCATAATGCTGTTTGCCTTTCTGCATTAATTTGTAACTATCTTTTTCCAGGATCCTCTTGTATTTCCATGCATTTAAATCACATCCACTGTAATAAATAGAGAAAAAAACCTGGGGCATCTAGTCTTTTTACTGTTAACATTGATGAAAATCTACTTGTAACTCAAGAACACTTACTCTGCCAGGCATTCAATTAAAACTGAACAAGGAGCACTCTGATGTGAGCAAACACTTACAAAACGAGGAACTCACCATGAACTGCATAAATGTGATGCATGTCAAACACCAATCAACAGAACCCTAGACACAAGAAAATAAACCTCAGTGAAATGTAAATGTATAGAAAAGAAAATAAATAGATTCTTCTTTTTTTAGAGCTTGAAGCTGAATACCATATTATCATAACAAATTTCTGGTAACATCAGAAATAAGGTCATGATCTACTTGATTCTGCACCAATTGCCACATCTGAGTAAACAAAATTAATCTTAACCTTTTATTGTGTCACTCTGCGTGTTTCTAAGTACCTCTTTTCAGGATATCTTTTATCCTGATCTAATAAAAGGTTATTAGGTGAACCCAAATAAAAAAGAAAAAAACAATCTCATTTATGTGGACTCCTTTAAACTATTATTACTGGGACTGGGGAAAGCAGAAACTTGGGGAAACATCCTGGCAACTAATTTATAGTCATCTGGTTCAACTGTGGGGTGAGATACATGAGATTAGACACCTCCACACTGGTCTTTCCCCTAATTCTGGAAAACAGGGTCAGAGCAAGCAACCAGGGAAAGAACAAGGCTCTGGAAGATAATTGCAGAAGAGTAGGGTGCTGAATATACTAAGCAAATAATGGGAAGTGCAAATCAGAGGTTAATCTACTGCTGAAGGAGACTTACTGGGATTGCATTATCCTGAGATGGGATTGCAATTAGCTGCAGTGTGAAGCAAAGATGACAGTATAGATAAATACCATCCAAGCAAATATGACAGTGTAGATAAATAATACCAGAACACCAGAAGAGCTCCTGGCCATCACTGAAACCTCCTCTTCTCAAGAGCAAACACCTAATGGTGCTCCAAGCACAAGATATTTTGTCTTCCAAGCTGCAAAAGCACTACAGGAGATGAGTAGAAATCATAGAATCACAAAATAGCTTGGGTTGGAAGGGACCTTTAGAGTTCACCTAATCCACCTCTCCTACAATGAGCAGGGGCACCTAACATCTAACCTAAATCTACCCTCTTTTAGTTGAAAATCATTCCCCCTTGTCCTGTCATTATCTGCCTGTATAAAAAAGTCACTCTTCCTCTTTTTTATAGTCCCCCTTTAGGTACTGGAAGACTGCAGTGAGGTGTCCCTGGAGCCTTCTCTTCTCCAGGCTGAACAATTCCAACACTCTCAGCCTGTATTTGCAGGATCTCAACAGTGACCTTTCCCCGGAGAGATTTGGGGGGGATTTATATTCTGCCATATAAAATTCCTCCACTACTCTGCAATTTACAGCCCTTTTCTCCCCTTTGAATACTGACCTTTTGTTTACACCCATTAACCCAATTTACAGCCTAGATTATATATGTGTGTGTCAGCACACGCTGGGAATCAAGCATTTCTGTGTGGTGCTTTGTTAAGTTTATCTCTTGGCTGCATTGCTGAGGAGAAGAGGATCCAAGAGCATTTCCCCTGATGCTCTTCAGACTGCAGCTCCATGAACTGTGCTCCCACAGTAACACACTCACACATCTCAGGATATACAGTCCTGTGGGAGCAGGTGAGGGTAGGATGCCTCCAGCTAACGACAAAAAATACACAACTTTGGATGATGAAAATGTTCCCACACTAATGCTAAATGCAGGTTTTCTGTTCTTCCCTAGGCTGTAGTTCTGGCAGGAACTCATCTGTAGTGAATCCAACTGAGGCTGGAAAGTTGACAGAGGTAAGGAAATTGAGTTTATGATTAAATGAGGACCATGCAACCATCCCAGATTATGGAAAGGAGAAATAGGATAAAAAGTTCAAAGAAAGTTTGTGGGAAGATTAAGCAAATAGGATGAAAATTTCAAAGAAAGTTGTGGGAAGATTAGCTAGATTGAGTTTATTTAGGCAGTGTAAAGGAGCACAGCATGTAATAAAGATGGTAATAGTGTTGTAACCAGTCATTTTGTATGGCCCGTCCTGTAATCCAGTGCAAGGTGCAACCCAACTGATGTCCAACAGCAAAGACTTAAATGGGCTAAGAGAAAAAAACCTCTGCAGATTGCTGCTGACAGGCTGTCTGCAGTTACTGATTCCTTTCTTAGCAGGTTATTAAGAGTAGATTAGACAAATCAGCTGCTCCTTCCACATCATCTTTTGGGAGGGACTGTGGACTGTAGTCAGGGCTGGGAATACACCCACCTGCAAAGTAATCACACCAGGCTTCCTTTAGCAGTTGGCAGAGAGAGACTGACACATGAAAGGTTGGAAGCATTGCTCCCTGGGGTGGCTTATTTATTCCCTTCAGCTGCAAGAGTGGTGAAGGGATCCACTTAGAGACCCACCTTTTAGCTACTTAAATTGGAGCAGTTGCCTCCCACCCAGCACGCCTGGTATCCTTCCCTTACCTTTCTGCTCTTCCTTAACAACAGATTAATCTCTATCCTCTTATTCCCTGCTTTATGACCCTGCCAACTGCAATACAGAACATTGTCCCACTTCTAGTGCCACTTTAGCCTCCACAGCATGCATCCTTTCCAGCCCTCTCCAAATCCCGTCACGCCAATGAGAATTAAACTCATTAGTGAATCATTTGCTTCATAAAACATTGGGTTGAAAAGCAAGATGAATCTGGGGAATCCTGATGGAATTATACACATCTCAATGAAGGTTAACATTTCAGTGAGGATGTTAGTCTTTTTTTCAAGTTTCATCTGCATTCATCTAATTTTTTTCTTCATTTCTCAGATTCTTTTTCACAAATCAAAGTGTGCACATGGAACACAGATAAGAATTCACCTCATTTCATTTATATACGAATTTCTCACCTTAGGTTCCCTTTTCCAGTTATTGAAAAGAGGCCAGAAAAGAGTGTCCTTTTTATCTCAAACATTCATATTATCTCTATATCACCCCTCTGTATAAGTGTCTATTTTCCAAATCCAATATCAGGGCTTATTTCCCAAGGTATAGAATCACATAATGGTTTGGGTTGAAAAGGAGCTTTAAAGGCCATCTAGTCCAACCCATCTGCAAAATGCAGGGACATCTTCAACTAGGCCAGGTTGCTCAGAGCTCCATCCAACCCAGCCTTGAACACTTCCAGCAATGGAGTATATTCCTGCATGGACTCACAGAGGTAATTTCGAACCAACAAAGCAAATATCCAGATACCATGAAATATCTGACAAATTCTGCAGACAACACAGAAAAGGAATAGCTGATAAGGCTATCGAAGTGGCAGGACATCCTCCAGGGATGTCCTTGGTCCTATTCTGCACTACTTGGCACAGTGCAATGCCCTGAGACCTACTGATCCCTTCCTGAAAAAAATTGAGAGCACCGCAAGATATGATCCTCTCAAAATATGATACCTATTAGGCAGCTGTATAACAAACTATTTAAGAACTGTGTAGTAGAGTTCAGTTTTAATCAAATGAGCACAGCTCAGTGCTCACAGGCTCTGGTCACCAAATCATGGAATCACAGGGCTAGAAGGGACCTTAAAGGTCATCCAGTTCCAAATCCCTTGCCATGGGCAGGGACACCTTCCAGTAGACCAGGTTTCTCAGAGGTTCCTACACATTATAGATATTCCTGTGCTTTTTGAGCAAATCAGCAGGAAAACAGTAAGGAATTGGTATGCTTGGATAAAGACACATAATGAAATTAACTCTACCAGCCAAAACGAGGACAGGTTTCTTTGATGTTTTCTTACTGAACATATTCTACATTTTCTAAAACTGGAGGGCCACTGCAGAACAAACTATCTGTGCATTTTCCACCTGAAGTTCAATTCCTGAAATTTGCATTTGTATAATTGATTGTAAAACTTCATAATTCATGCTAAGTTGGTTATTTAAAGATGCCATCCAATCATGGAATTAAAAAAAATAAATAACTGCAATGCATTTAACTAGCTAAGATAGAGCAAATTACAATCAAATATACTATTAATATGTGAGTAAACCTCATGCAAGCTGAAAATAAGATGTACATATTTAAGGCATGATAATTAACCATTGGAACAAATTACTGAGGCTCCTGGTAAATTATTTTTCATTTGGGAGTTGCTAAATCAAGACTAAATGTCCTTCCAAAAAGATATGTTCAGCTTGAAGTCATTAGACAAGAAGCAGAGTTATTGATGAAAATCCATATTCACGTATTTCAGAAAGCCCAATTAAAAGTCCATTACAGTCTTCTCTGCCTTAATAACCATAAGTTTATTTGGATGTCCCTTTACAACAGCAAGCAACTTGAAAATAACCATGAATATCATAAAAGTGATAATATTTTAATATAATATACATTGATATGATCAAACCACCATTTTACTGTTTACATGCACCTGGAGTGACAGCCTGAAATTACTTGAAGAAAATACACTATTAAAGCCCTTTTCATATACTCAAAAAGAAATTCAAAATTTCTTTTTGCAAGGTATTTTGAGATCATTTTTATACCAGTTTCAACACAAACTACTGAAATTTCAGTTGAGGTGGACAGTCCATGTTCATTTTTTATGACTAAGTTTTAAATACATTACAGAGCACAATGATAATAATAAAATAGATAATACAAACACTAAACACTGAGCATTTGGAAACCTGACCTTGGCTATAATTAAGGCATTTATATTTATTAGAGCTATATATTACTATCAGGTATCGATGTTATATTGATTTTTATTTTACATACTTTAAAATAAGCTTTAAAAGAATAGCAACTAGATTTTGGTCTTTTTTTTCTTATCCCTTTCTTAACTATTGAGCTATTAAAGAACAAAACAAGATCATAAGTAAGAGAACTAAAAGACTGCAAATACGACTGCAAACAGTGAAGGAACAAGATGACAAAGAGTAAAGATGTTTGACAGAAAGGGTACAGAAAGAACAGACTCTGGGAAGCACAAATATTCCAAAAAAGCAGCAATAATGTGGTCAGGCTCTTTGAAGATAAGATGGGGATAAAGTTTTACTAGAGAGGTTTACTAAACAGCTTTCTATTGGACACACTGGGATAGCCTGGGCTATGGGAAGAGAGGAATTTAGGCAAATTCCTAGAGAAACCAAAAGATTGTGCTTCATATAATAAATATCTCATCTTTCTAAAGATAGTTCCTTCATGCTGCAGCTCCTTCCAACCAAGTAAGGGTTATCCCTGATTTCCAGCTGTGGTGGGTTGCCCCTGGCTGGACACCTGGTGCCCACCAAAGCTGCTCTATCGCTCCTCTCCTCAGCTGGAAAGGGGAGAGAAAATATATTGAGAGGCTTAATAAGGGCAGGTAGAGATCACTCCCCAGTTATTGTCACGGGCAAAACAGACTCTACTAGGGGAAATTAATTTATTACCAATCAAATCAAACTAATGAGAAAACACATATATCTTAAGAACAACTTCCTTCCACCCCTCCCCTCTTCCCAGGCTCAAATTCACTCCCAGATTATCTGCCTCCTCTCCTCAGTGGTGCAGGGGGTTGGGGAATGAAGGCTGCAGTCAGTTCATCACACAGTGTCTCTGCTGCTCCTTCCTCCTCAGAGGAGGATTCCCTCACGCTTTTAACCTGCTCCAGCATGGGGTCCCTCCCATGGGAGACAGTCCTTCATGAACTTCTCCATTTTGGGTCCCTTCCACGGGGTGCAATCCTTCAGGAACAGGCTGTTTCAGTGTGAGTCTCCCCTCCAGGGTCACGAGTCCTGCCAGCAAACCTGCTCCAGCATGGGCTCTCCATGGGTCTGCAGGTCCTGCCAGGGGCCTCCTCTGGCAAGGGCTTTCCACAGAGTCACAGCCTCCTTTGGGCACATCCCTGATCCAGCATGGGGTCCTCCAGGGGCTGCAGGTGGATCTCTGCTCCCCCTGGACCTCTCTGGGTGCAGGGGCACGGCTGCCTCACCACGGGCTGCACCTCGGGCTGCAGGGGAACCTCAGCTCCTGTTCCTGGAGCACCTCCTGCCCCTCCTTCTGCCCTGCCCTGGGGGTCTGAAGAGCTGTTTATCTCCCATATTGTCAGTCCCCTCTCCAATTGCAGTTGATGGAGTTTTTTTACCCCCTTTTTACAGGCATTATCCCAGAGGTGCTACCACCATCTCTGACGGGATCATCCTCCCAGACGTGGTCCCGTCTCGGAGTTGTTTGGCATTGGCTCCATCTGACACGAGGGGAGTATTAAGTGGATTCTCCCAGAAGCCACCCCTGCAGCCCCTCTACTGCCAAAACCTTGTCATGAAAACCCAACACACCAGCCCTGAACTGCTCATTGGTGCTTCAGTTTCCACTGCATGACACCCATTAGTGAGCTACTACTGGTGGTCTCCTGAGCCAAAAATTTCCCTTGTTTACCTTCCAGTGGGCTTAAAATTGCACGGCTAGCTTGTGATACAATTTTACTTGATGGGGGGAAGAAAAAAAATTAATTCCACTGTTTAGCTGTGCCCAGAACAAACAGATGTAGGAGCACTCCCAGAGCATATGGGTTAAATTAGTGCCTGCTGTGCCCCAGCACCAGCATTTGTCTGATTTAGTGACACTTGTTTTAAACAGTTGGAAGGGGGTCCAGGCAGCTCTGGAGGTGGTTTTCAGCTGGATTCATCCTTAAACAGCAGCCTAATAAAATTCCAGTTTTATATTCAGTCTGTGATGAGCTGGCACCAATTTTGGGTCGCCAGAGGAGGCATCCCCCGAGATGTATTGTGCAGGTCACATACTAGCTGCACAATGTCCTTTTGATGATAAAATACTAAGCAGAGCTGACATTTAAATTAGCATCCCCACACATTTTCCAGCTAGATAATGATATGAGTAAGACAGCCAACACCTGTGGCACCAGGAGGGATCCAGTTCCCAGGGAGCTGTGGCCAAAGGTTTGTCATCATCCCAAACCATTTATGTTGCAACTGATTGAAAATAAGCTCTGACAGTCAGAACCTGGCTGTCCTGGGATGTGTTTTGGGTTTACAAGCTTGGGTTTTATTCTTTGAGCCTCATCCCTCTTGGGACTCCATTGGCTTCACAACAATGGGGTCTTTGAGCTGGCTAATACCTGGGGAAAAGAGGGAAGAAAAAAGGAGAGCACAAATGAGAAAATAAACAAAACCAGAACATCTCTTTGCTTCTGTAGAATGGGAGAATAGCTAAGAGGACTGTAGGACTATAAAAACTAAAAGGTCATCAGAAGGATACAGAGCAATAATTCCTCAGCACCGACTTCTAGCGCTGCCTTCCTGAATAAAACCGCTCCCCTTCTCCTCTGCATCGAAATCAGCCCCAGGGTCCATTCAAGAGCTGAAAGTCAGGGGTTCCTTATGCCAGAAATCATAAAATCAATGCTATTTCCCAGCATTTTCTGATGGATTACAGCTCAGTGGTGAAGAAGTTTCTCTCTCTAATTAGAGAGACAGACCCCACATAACCCCAGTGCCTGCTCGTCCCCTTCCGAGCAGGGGAAGTGGGTGGACTGTCTGCGTGCCCTGCTGCAAGGTGAGGCATCAGGCAGGGTTATGGAGCTCCACACTGCATCAATTTAACTGTGTTGTGAGGCACAGGAGCTGCATCCCCTTCCCTCAGCCCAGTGCGGCTCATAAATATTATTTGGTATCAAGTGGGACTAAATGAATTGGCACAAATCAGCCAACTTCACCCTGCTCCAGCATCTATCCTGCAAAGAGGTGCCTGACCCTTTGCTGCTGCCTGGTTTGATTTGGAGCATATTGAGGTTATTTATGGCTTAGTGGCTTTAACCCTCATCAGACACTAAACTAAGAATGCCCACACAGAGAGTTTTGCTTCTCAGCTTCCACTGTCTGTAAATCAGCTTGTTCAGTGAGTCAAGAAATCTCCCAGAGATTGTTTCGGGCTGCAGGAATCACCTTGCACAACCCTTCCCATAAACAAGGGGTACCATTTGGAAAGTATCCTCTCAGGGCCATCCACAGGCAAATTAAAAGGATTTATTAGTTTCTTTTTTTTATTTATTTAAACCTACTTTTTTGTGTCTTTCTGGCTGCCTTTTCACTGCCCCTTCCCTCCAGCAAACCCCTGAAGATGAAAACCTGCTTAAGCCTTTTTCTGCAACAGGCAGGGAGACAGTGGCAGCTGTCCAGTTTGAGAGGAAAGGCAGATTTCAGTCGGCTCAAAGCAAGGATGAAAAGTGAAAAATTCTGTCGCCAGCGAGTGCAACCTGGCACTGGGGAAAGCACATGAACATCAAAGTCGGATGGGTCAGAGCACTCAGCTCTGAGTCAATTATCGTATTTTCTTAGATACAAATCACACTTCAGACAGCCTAATTCCCTTCAAAAGTAATGGCACTTGAAAGTGTGCCCCCAGATAATCTGCACCCACTCAGCACCAAGAGAGGCAGAGGGGCTTGGACTTGGGGAGCTGTGTCACCCACCACTCTGTGTGCACAGAGCCCCTGCTGCTGCTGGATCACACAATTCACTTTGGCAGGTTAGACATGTAAAAATATGTTCATTTCCCTGCAGCAGCACAGTGCCTGGTGCTGGAATATCATTATGCTGATTTAGCATCCTGACCCTAAGCTGCTCCACAGCAGATTTAGTAAATATAGCCAAACTAAAAGAAGACTGTAATAAACCATTAAGTGCAAATCAAATAGCTTGGTTAATCACTGTGTAAGTGCAGTTTTATACAGCTGTCTGCTTCCCTGAATTGCACTGGGATAAATCTGCAGTGGCAGATTTGACCCTTTGCTTCTGTGCTTCAGTTCCCTGCCTGTTAAAAAAACCAAACAAACAAAAAAAAACAACAGGATAATACATCTCCCCAAGGCACAGGGCTATTTCAAAGATACCTAAACTTAAAATGGTGATTCTCACATATTAACTTGATAATATCCTGCTCAAAAACAAGAAGAATGCAAAGAGCTAGCAGAGAAAATGCAAACTAAAACAAAACAACAACAACAACAAAAGAAACCAACCCACAAGTCAGGCTTCAAGAAATGCTGCTGTTCAGCTTGGGCTGAATGTGCATGGGAGTGAGGGCCAAAGCATGACATCTTATTTTAATTAAATGAAAGCAATCAGTTCTCTCTGCTCAGGAGAGATAGTGGGGAACTGTACAGCTTGCTGTAGGATGTTAATCCTAAATAAGAAGCTGCTGTAGGATACAGCCCTGTGTCTAGAATTGCATTAACACAGCAAAGATGGGTCTGGTTCAGCCCTAGTCTTACCCAGGGTGCTTGGTGGCTTTGTTATGTGTGAGAGTTGATGCTGCATATGTAAGAAATGAAGCAGAAGTCCCATCCTCTTTTGCATTTCAGGTTTGACATCATGGGAGAAGTTTCCAGAAGAGGCAGACACAGCTGGAAGGCATTGGTGGGGAAGGAGCAAGGGAAACTGGTAGTGCAGAAAGGCAACGGGGATTATTCTTCCAAAACTTCTCTGGAGAGTGATTTCAATAAAATATCTCTGTGAGTAAGCCTTGCATAGAAAGATGGAGTTAAGTTATGGAGCGTGCTGGTGATCCAAAGCTGGAGAACAGCATGAATACACAGAGAGTGGGAAAAATCACATAGGAATAACCACACACCTTTGAAGCTTGTCAAAACAATAAAAAAAGGATTATGCTCTGTAACACAAAATGATGTCATGCATGTCGGAATGAAAAATGGGGATTTCTGTTATAGAGGATGAATCAGAAAAGTCTGAGTCACTCCTGGACTGAGACACCAGACAGAGGCAGCCACGGAAGAGGAAAACATGACCTGCAGCTACATCACCATCAGCCCTCACCTGGGGTACTTGGGACAAGTCAGGTCATGTGTGTCAAAGCAAGAGGAAATTCAACAGTAAAAGGTGCAGAAAATATATTCCTCGAAGTGATAGGATATTCTATTCTATGCAAGAAAAGAAATTTAAAATAAAATAGGTGACTGCTTCTTTGATTTAGTCTGGCAAAATGAAGCCCGAAAGGGATGAAATTGCAAATCTTTCCTTAGGGGTAAACAGCAGCTAGGAGGAAAGAATTA
Organism: Myiotriccus ornatus; assembly: GCA_036023395.1. Taxonomy (NCBI): domain Eukaryota; kingdom Metazoa; phylum Chordata; class Aves; order Passeriformes; family Tyrannidae; genus Myiotriccus; species Myiotriccus ornatus. Next base: position 68,770,994 of record JAYRBT010000139.1, on the reverse strand, counting down.
CTTAAGTCAAAGGACAGACCTGGCAAAAGAGAAAGCAGGTGTAAACTTCCCAGAAATAAGTAAGTCCAGTCTGAAAATATAAGAAAAAGTCTTCTACCAGCCAGAGCAGTGAGGTGCAGAAGAAACATCCAGCCAGACAAAGAGGGAGGAAAACCCAGCTACTCTTAATATAGAGCTTGATGGATAACAAAAAGAGTTGAGCAGAGTGGGTACACATCCATTTTAAAGGGTGAGGAAAGGGGAAAGGAGAAGGAAGGATGTCAGGGTAACTTCAGCTCTCAGAAGACTGAAAATATAAACACTATTCTCCTTATATAAACAATTGAGCAGATTGTAAATAAATAGTAAGCAAATAGTGTTCCTTGTAAATAACAAATAAATGGATGTCAGTCAATACAGATTTGTTAAGAAGAAATCATACAAAGTAAATATAATCTCCCTTTATGACAGGATAACAAGACAGTGGAGAGAGCAATAACAAGAGATGCCTATTTTACTTAAGACCTTTGACAATACCTCGTATGATGTCCTCATAAACAAGTGACAGAAGCAGACTCAGTGAGAAATGACCATAGAACTGGTCCAAAACTAATTGGATAATCAGACACAGAAAGAAGCTGTCAAAGGTTTGCTATTAAATGATGTGTTGAGCAGTTTTCCACAGGGTTTGCAGTGGGTTCTGCAGTCTTCAGTGTTTTCATCAGTGAATGCCTGTTCTATTTTATTGCTACTACAAGAGCAGGAAAAAAGCTTTGTGAGATGAACTAGGATGAGAAAATCCATGTGACAAGTGACAAACAATAACCCTCAGTAAAAATCAAGTTAAACATAAAGAGGATGCCTAAACCACTGCTCCTCAACACAGTATCTGGGAGACTTTGGCAGATCCATCCAGGACAGAAGTTAAACATGCTGGTGCTGCTAAAAAAGCCAAACACCATACTGGACCATATGAGACACAAATTCTTTGGCTCTTCTTAACTACTGGAAGTGCCTCAATTCTCTAGATTTGAGTGTCACACTTGAAAGATGTAGACTATGCGTAGATGAGTGGAACTAGAAGAACTCATAGAGGTTTCCACATCATGTCCCCCATGAGAGGGGTTGACAGATCTGAAGCTGTTCACACTGATGAGGAGAGGAGAGAAAGAGAGACAGCAAA